>CM061918.1:10755297-11125752 GCA_031002005.1 Vandiemenella viatica
AATATCAGTTAGAGTTAAGCAGTTACTAATTTTATTACAAATTATATTAAATAAAAATCAAATGAATATCACAAAACCTGTTTTTAAAATGTCCAATGGACTCCTTTGTGGGCTTTAAAAGGTTCGTAGTTGCTTTGGATTAGGCTTGAATAAGAAATGATTTGAAAAATTTATCTGTTAAACTTTTGTAAACTATCTTATGATTAGAGTTTGAATAGGTAATTGTTGAATTGTTATGTATTATGACAAATTTAACACAACAACATTAGACATTATATACTTACATTAAAATGATCTAGACGATAATATAAATAACTAGTTGAAGATTCTTTACGTCTTCGCATTGCTACACAACCCCTTTTTCTTACATTCACATCTCGTGGGCCTTAAAAACACACTTTATCAGGTGCATTTCTGATTGTATTTTTGCATATAGGTACGATACAGTATTTGTAAAATGGTTTTTGACCCCCCTCCATATCAAAATTTGTTATAAAACAACACTCCATAATATACAATACGTCAGTGTAGTCGTGTACAATGATGTCACAGTGGAGCACTCCAAACTGGCGGCGTTTAAATTGTTGGAACTGGATTACAATTTTAAAATATTTTTTTAATGCTAAATTTTAATATTGTCATCAATACTATATTTTTTGCAGTTATATGGCAGTTTAAATAATTTATTTTAAATATAAAAATAATACAACCTGTTGCAGTAGTAAGTGATTAGAATGGCGATCAGTACATAACAGCAGCATGCATGTACTTTATAAATTTTTATCATGATCTTTTGAAATCTTATATATATACTAGCTGTTACCCGCGACTTCGTACGCGTGGACTTGGAGTTTCAATTCCAGAATTGGATATAGAAAACTGTTAGTAACGTAAGATTTGTCCCAAACAACACCGAGTCGACATAATATGATGGAAAGCCATCATTATATCATCCTATCATCTAATCTGTCTCATGAAGAGAATCAATTTACAACATATTTAAAAACAGAAAAGTAAGCGAAGGTGCGGGGATGTGTGTGTGTGTGTGTGTGGGGGGGGGGGGGGGGGGGTTAACTGATGTCAGCTTTATTTCAGCTTGGTTTTTTCTTCTTTATTCAACATGAGCATCTGAATCTCATAATCTAATAGCAGCACATTGTCTTCTAGACCTGCACCTTAGGCCAGGTTTACGTCCGTAAGGCATGTCAAAAAGGAAGACAAATTGGTGCCAGAAACTTTTATACAGACACAAATGAATAGTACAGTGCAGAGCAAATTGACTTCTATACTAAATAATAAGTTTTGTTTCTTATCGAAATTTATTAATAAATCAAACACTAACAGATTGCGTGACTGAGCAACCAACGTAACATTACAGACTAACACACGAATCTGTCTGTCTTTCATCATTCGATAAGTTCTTAAAATTTCGTGACTAAAATTGTTATTCATGCCGAAAAAATGTCCTGTGTCCTTCCTACACTATTTCATTGTTAAATTCCATCAATATTGATATAGCCATTTAGTCGTCAAAACGTAACAAAAAGACAGAAACTTACTTCCACATTTATAATATAATAGCTGGTACCCACAACTTCGTTCGTGATTGTAAAGTATTCATATTGACAGCTGTAGACATCTAAACACCATAATGCACGATGGGAGACTCGATACTATTACCACACACAAATACCAGTCTTCTGCGCTATGTAGTTCCGGCAGCAAAGTAAAATTTACGGATACACACAAGTCTTTGGATGAAATACGAAAATATTCATGATCGACCAATTTCGAACACCATATCTCACACACTCCCACAGTTACCGAATTTCGGCCAACGTTGTGATCGATGGGTGACTCTGTGTTACTACCACACAAAAACGCCGCTAATCTGCTATTGATAGTTTTCACTTAAAAGTGATACAACGTGACACATGCGTCTTTGGCAGAAATATGAAATTGCCGCAGGTCGACCATTTTATCCCCCATTTCTCCCACACCCCCATAGCTACCGACATCTAACAACCATAGTGCACTACATGAGATACGATTCTACTACGAAAAACAAACAGCAATGCTCTATGCTATGTAGTTGTGGCAGAAAAGTGACATATGCGGAGACAGTCGAAATACGAAAATATCCTTGGTCGGCCACTTACAATCACCATATCTACCACAACACCACAGTTTCTGAAAATCGGCCGCTGTTGTGATCGAAAGGTGACGCTGTGCTACTACTACACACAAACGCCAGTTATCTGTGATCTATAGTTTTCGCTGAAAAGTGATACACCATTGACACTTTTGTCTTTGGCAGAAGTATGAAATTGCCACAGGTCGAATCACTTTCAACCCCCATATCTCCCACACCCCCATAGCTACCGACATCTAACAACCATAGTGCACTACATGAGATACGATTCTACTACCAAACACAAACACCAATGTTCTATGCTATGTAGTTGTGGCAGAAAAGTGACATATGCGGAGACAGTCGAAATTCGAAAATATCCTTGGTCGGCCACTTACAACCACCATATCTACCATAGTAACACAGTTTCTGAAATTCGGCCGCTGTTGTGATCGAAAGGTGACTCTGTGCTACTACTACACACAAACGCCAGTTATCTGTGATCTATAGTTTTCGCTGAAAAGTGATACACCATGACACTTTTGTCTTTGGCAGAAGTATGAAATTGCCACAGGTCGATCACTTTCAACCCCCATATCTCCCACACCCCCATAGCTACCGACATCTAACAACCATAGTGCACTACATGAGATACGATTCTACTACCATACACAAACACCAATGTTCTATGCTATGTAGTTGTGGCAGAAAAGTGACATATGCGGAGACAGTCGAAATTACGAAAATATCCTTGGTCGGCCACTTACAACCACCATATCTACCATAGTAACACAAGTTTCTGAAATTCGGCCGCTGTTGTGATCGAAAGGTGACTCTGTGCTACTACTACACACAAACGCCAGTTATCTGTGATCTATAGTTTTCGCTGAAAAGTGATACACCATGACACTTTTGTCTTTGGCAGGAAGTATGAAATTGCCACAGGTCGATCACTTTCAACCCCCATATCTCCCACACCCCCATAGCTACCGACATCTAACAACCATAGTGCACTACATGAGATACGATTCTACTACCATACACAAACACCAATGTTCTATGCTATGTAGTTGTGGCAGAAAAGTGACATATGCGGAGACAGTCGAAATTCGAAAATATCCTTGGTCGGCCACTTACAACCACCATATCTACCATAGTAACACAGTTTCTGAAATTCGGCCGCTGTTGTGATCGAAAGGTGACTCTGTGCTACTACTACACACAAACGCCAGTTATCTGTGATCTATAGTTTTCGCTGAAAAGTGATACACCATGACACTTTTGTCTTTGGCAGGAGTATGAAATTGCCACAGGTCGATCACTTTCAACCCCCATATCTCCCACACCCCCATAGCTACCGACATCTAACAACCATAGTGCACTACATGAGATACGATTCTACTACCAAACACAAACACCAATGCTCTATGCTATGTAGTTGTGGCAGAAAAGTGACATATGCGGAGACAGTCGAAATTCGAAAATATCCTTGGTCGGCCACTTACAACCACCATATCTACCATAGTAACACAGTTTCTGAAATTCGGCCGCTGTTGTGATCGAAAGGTGACTCTGTGCTACTACTACACACAAACGCCAGTTATCTGTGATCTATAGTTTTCGCTGAAAAGTGATACACCATGACACTTTTGTCTTTGGCAGGAGTATGAAATTGCCACAGGTCGATCACTTTCAACCCCCATATCTCCCACACCCCCATAGCTACCGACATCTAACAACCATAGTGCACTACATGAGATACGATTCTACTACCAAACACAAACACCAATGCTCTATGCTATGTAGTTGTGGCAGAAAAGTGACATATGCGGAGACAGTCGAAATTCGAAAATATCCTTGGTCGGCCACTTACAACCACCATATCTACCATAGTAACACAGTTTCTGAAATTCGGCCGCTGTTGTGATCGAAAGGTGACTCTGTGCTACTACTACACACAAACGCCAGTTATCTGTGATCTATAGTTTTCGCTGAAAAGTGATACACCATGACACTTTTGTCTTTGGCAGAAGTATGAAATTGCCACAGGTCGATCACTTTCAACCCCCATATCTCCCACACCCCCATAGCTACCGACATCTAACAACCATAGTGCACTACATGAGATACGATTCTACTACCAATACACAAACACCAATGCTCTATGCTATGTAGTTGTGGCAGAAAAGTGACATATGCGGAGACAGTCGAAATTCGAAAATATCCTTGGTCGGCCACTTACAACCACCATATCTACCATAGTAACACAGTTTCTGAAATTCGGCCGCTGTTGTGATCGAAAGGTGACTCTGTGCTACTACTACACACAAACGCCAGTTATCTGTGATCTATAGTTTTCGCTGAAAAGTGATACACCATGACACTTTTGTCTTTGGCAGGAAGTATGAAATTGCCACAGGTCGATCACTTTCAACCCCCATATCTCCCACACCCCCATAGCTACCGACATCTAACAACCATAGTGCACTACATGAGATACGATTCTACTACCAAACACAAACACCAATGCTCTATGCTATGTAGTTGTGGCAGAAAAGTGACATATGCGGAGACAGTCGAAATTCGAAAATATCCTTGGTCGGCCACTTACAACCACCATATCTACCATAGTAACACAGTTTCTGAAATTCGGCCGCTGTTGTGATCGAAAGGTGACTCTGTGCTACTACTACACACAAACGCCAGTTATCTGTGATCTATAGTTTTCGCTGAAAAGTGATACACCATGACACTTTTGTCTTTGGCAGGAGTATGAAATTGCCACAGGTCGATCACTTTCAACCCCCATATCTCCCACACCCCCATAGCTACCGACATCTAACAACCATAGTGCACTACATGAGATACGATTCTACTACCAAACACAAACACCAATGCTCTATGCTATGTAGTTGTGGCAGAAAAGTGACATATGCGGAGACAGTCGAAATTCGAAAATATCCTTGGTCGGCCACTTACAACCACCATATCTACCATAGTAACACAGTTTCTGAAATTCGGCCGCTGTTGTGATCGAAAGGTGACTCTGTGCTACTACTACACACAAACGCCAGTTATCTGTGATCTATAGTTTTCGCTGAAAAGTGATACACCATGACACTTTTGTCTTTGGCAGAAGTATGAAATTGCCACAGGTCGATCACTTTCAACCCCCATATCTCCCACACCCCCATAGCTACCGACATCTAACAACCATAGTGCACTACATGAGATACGATTCTACTACCATACACAAACACCAATGTTCTATGCTATGTAGTTGTGGCAGAAAAGTGACATATGCGGAGACAGTCGAAATTCGAAAATATCCTTGGTCGGCCACTTACAACCACCATATCTACCATAGTAACACAGTTTCTGAAATTCGGCCGCTGTTGTGATCGAAAGGTGACTCTGTGCTACTACTACACACAAACGCCAGTTATCTGTGATCTATAGTTTTCGCTGAAAAGTGATACACCATGACACTTTTGTCTTTGGCAGGAGTATGAAATTGCCACAGGTCGATCACTTTCAACCCCCATATCTCCCACACCCCCATAGCTACCGACATCTAACAACCATAGTGCACTACATGAGATACGATTCTACTACCAAACACAAACACCAATGCTCTATGCTATGTAGTTGTGGCAGAAAAGTGACATATGCGGAGACAGTCGAAATACGAAAATATCCTTGGTCGGCCACTTACAACCACCATATCTACCACAGTACCACAGTTTCTGAAATCGGCCGCTGTTGTGATCGAAAGGTGACTCTGTGCTACTACTACACACAAACACCAGTTATCTGTGATCTATAGTTTTCGCTGAAAAGTGATACACCATGACACTTTTGTCTTTGGCAGAAGTATGAAATTGCCACAGGTCGATCACTTTCAACCCCCATATCTCCCACACCCCCATAGCTACCGACATCTAACAACCATAGTGCACTACATGAGATACGATTCTACTACTATACACAAACACCAATGTTCTATGCTATGTAGTTGTGGCAGAAAAGTGACATATGCGGAGACAAGTCGAAATTCGAAAATATCCTTGGTCGGCCACTTACAACCACCATATCTACCATAGTAACACAGTTTCTGAAATTCGGCCGCTGTTGTGATCGAAAGGTGACTCTGTGCTACTACTACACACAAACGCCAGTTATCTGCGATCTATAGTTTTCGCTGAAAAGTGATACACCATGACACTTTTGTCTTTGGCAGAAGTATGAAATTGCCACAGGTCGATCACTTTCAACCCCCATATCTCCCACACCCCCATAGCTACCGACATCTAACAACCATAGTGCACGACAGGAAAGACGATTCTACTACCACACACAAATACTAAAGGTCTATGTTATGTAGTTGTGGCAGGAAAGAGAAGTATACGGAGATACGAATTTTTGGTCGAAATATGAAAACGCCCTGCACTGACCAACTTTAATCATTATATCTCCCACATCCCCACAGCTATCGGCATTCGGCCAACGTTGTGCACTACAGGAAACTCCATGCTACTTCCACCAACAAACATCAGTGATGTGTGCAAGGTAGTGGTGGCTGAAAAGTGAAATATAGGAAAAAACACGTCTATTTTTATATATATATAAGATTAAAATAGACGTGTGTATTCTATATTTCACTTTTCGGCCACCGCTACCTAGCACAGATCACTCGTTTTTGTGTTTGCTAGTAGCATGGAGTATCCTGTCGTGCACAATGTTGGCCGAATGTCAATAGCTGTGGGGATATGGTAAATATGATGGTTAAAAGTTGTCGATGCAGGGCATTTTCGTATTTTGACCAAAGACATGTGTCTCCGTATATGTCACTCTGCTGCCACAACTACGTAGCATAGACCAATGGTGTTTGTGTGTGTTAGTGGTATCGTGTCTCCTATCGTAAACAATGGTGGTTAGATGTCGGTAGCTATGGGGGTGTGGGAGATATGGTGGTTGAAAGTGGTTGTCCTGCGGCACTTTCATATTTCTACCAAAAACGTATGTGTCATGGTGTATCACTTTTCAGCCAAAACTATCTAACACAGATCACTGGTGTTTGTGTGTGGTAGTAGCACAGTCACCCGTCGATCACAATGTTGGCCGATTTTCGGTAACTGTGGGAGTGTTGGAGATATGGTAGTTGAAATTGGTCGATCAAGGATATTTTCGTATTTCGACCAAAGACATGTGTATCCGTATATTTTACTTTGCTGCCTGAACTACATAGCGCAGATGACTGGCGTTTGTGTGGTAATAGCATCGAGTCTCCCATCGTGCACTATGGTGGATATATGTCGGTAGCTGTCAATCCAAATTCTTTACAAACACGAAGTCGTGGGTACCAGCTAGTAGCTGAATAATTTTAGTCTTTCCCCCGGAATTATTATTTGTTCGTCATTACTATTTAATGAATTTTTGTAAGTGTTTTTTTCCCCTTTTGATTTCAGGTTGGACTAACAAATCTTATGTTCCTGCCAACATCAAATTGCACTGCAACTCAGCAAGAACTTCTGCTGGCCAGTAAGTAACGCATTACTTTTTTTTAGTCTTATGGTAAAATGCCACTTTATTATTTCCAGTAAATTGTAAGCAGAATACTATTGAAAGCTCATTTTATGTTGATTTTATTGTGCTAATTTCACTGATGGTAATCTGAGTGTAATCTCTTTAATTGGCGCAACCTTTTGTCGTGTTGAGTATTAATATATATATAGTTAACAATGGTGCTAAGTAGCAAAAAGGAATTAAATTGAGTCTTCCTGTGAGGCAGTCTCCCACATCACCCACCTCCCATAATGTACTCCTGTTGACAAAGAGTTCATCCCGAAAATTTATCATTTGTATTTTTGTTCGCGTCCCATGTCCATCATCTAAAGGTAAGTGGTGGTTCATATATATATATAAAACTTAATTTCTTTTCACTACTTAGCGCCTTCGATTTCATTGTTTAATATACCCTCATATAGAAAATGCTAATCTGGAGACTGTCATCTCTAGAGATCGGTCACGTGTCAGCTTTCACTCACCAGTCATGTTGCTTTTTGTTTATTTACTACACTAGATGTGGAAATTCATGTAAGCAGAAGGGTATTCAATATCTACGCTATTTTATCTGTATGAGTTATAAGAACTTGGTTAAACCATAACCTAAGAATCTTTTTGGGAGACAATAAGAAACAATGAAGTTTATTAAAAACTCAGAGAAACGTATGTAATCGCGAAATGTATCAGTAAAATAAATAATAGTTATCCGTTTTCGAAATTATAGTCTCCGTTATCTAAAGAAAAATGCATTTATTTATGTAAAATCCTAACCAAATACTCTGGTAATCTAACCAGCGTAAGGTACTCATATCATAAAAGATATAATTAAAAATGATTTTTCTTCGTTTTTCCTCACAAGCTTTTCCAGAATAAATTCATACTACCATCATAGATGATACCCTTAGTATTTTAAACTGGTTAGCTATTAAATGAGATTTAAGTTTACCTTTTTATCAACTCAATTTATAAATCGCAATTCAACAACTATATTTTTGCAGCCAAATAGTGGCGAGCAGAGATATTTGAAATTATTTACATAGTTTAATAGATACGCAACCGCTATGAAATTGATTGACATAATACAGGCATTAAGTTTGATTTTTATAACATTTTATTCATTAAAAAATGTGGAAAAACATTTCGGCTGAAAAAATGTGGAACTACAAGCAGTTTTCAGTAACATTTCGCTAATGGGAGTAAACTTTAATTTCTCTGCTATAACGTAACTGCGTTCCAGATAAAATGAAATATTCTGTTTTGGAAGTAACTGCATAAACATATGAAGAGCAGGGACAAAAGAAATTAATGAGAGGCAATCATACGTTATTAAGTTACAATTGGTACGTTCGTTTAAATTTACCATAGTTTTGTGAATACGAAAGCAAACCATACAGTTACCAGGAATGGTGCACAGTTTTCTTTAAATATCCACTATAGCAGATTATGTTGAATTATTTTATATTAGATTACCAATGACAAAAGATTCAAAAGTTTCATTACAGTTTGCTTGTGTGACTGCATGGAGATATTTCGATTATAAGTTTCAGATACCAGTTTTTGTTAGCTAGGAGTTTTCATTTCTGCTAAGCAAGTTTTTGTATGGAATAAGGAGGATTCTGGGGAGGAAAAACAAAGATTTTGGGGGAGTTTGAAAGAATTCAGATGCTTAAAACCAGAGGTTTGTTATTGATGGATGACATTTTTTAGATTTTGTAATATATTGCAGAGTGCACAATGGATAAAAACAGACGCAACAATTTTACATCCAAAAGTATCAAAAAAACTCTGAAATATTTGCTACATATGGTATATGTTGTTCAAATTTAGTATTCTTTCAGGAAACATTTCTGTCAAAAACAATTTTTGGTCACCCGCATATATAAATACGTATGATTTTACTAACATCAAGACCTCTGCAATTAGTTCAGTATCTCAATACAAATTCATGGTGCGAGGAATATTGAAATGCATATTTTTTTAAAAAGTTTTTATTTTGTAACCGGAATGATGTAATCTTTTACAAAAATAATGCTCTTTGCTTTGCTAAAGTCCTGTAGTAAGATTTATAGTTGAGTTTTGAAGCTCACTCTGCTTAGTTTGATATTATTCCTAAGGCAGGCAGTCGCTTTTGCTTCATACTATTCCTAAGGCAGGCAGTCGCTTTTGCTTCATACTATTCCTTTCGTAATTTTTAACTTAGAAACGCTTCTTTGTGTGGAATCTGTACTTACAGGCATAGTCAGCATAATTTTAATACCAATATAAATATTAGGATAAATGTCTTCCAATTCATTTTTAACTAAGCACGAAAATAGTTGCATACTGGCCGCGATCTGTGCAGCATAAACTAAAATTAAAACTGTGTGGCATAGTGTAACCTTTAAGATTTATTTTCAATTTCCTTTGCTTTCGCTGAACAATATTAGTGAGGCCATTATTTCAGCAACATGTAAGCATGTCAGCCATTCAAACGTTTTAATATCGATTTGGATAAAGGATGACATAAAAGAAAGATACAAAAAACCCATGAAGATTTTGGATCATGTTTATATTGCTGTGTGTTATTGCCACTAACGTGCAATTCAGTGGCTTTATTATTTTTTGTGTGATTGAAGCTTTTATTTTCTAGTGGCAACTTAAGCATAAATTGAAACTTTTTGCTATAATGCAACGCATGAGGAATTCCATTGAGCTTTATTTTAAACAATTCTGCTTAGTTAAGTAACTGCGTAGACCTGACTTGCCGGAACATTCAGTTCAACCCTTCATTTTTGACGGGCTTTGATGTTAGTTATATTATAATGTATTTCACTTATAATTACAAAAGTAATTATGCACATCTAACTTCCACAATGTCAAAGCAAAACTATCAAATAATTAAATATCTGTTCACTTTAATCATCATAATTGAAATTTAGGAGTGGAAAATTGTGATAAAGAAATTCCAATTTTTCTGCATTGTCAGGCTGTACTAGTAGTTTCAAGCTGACAATATGAATTTAATAAAATAAAGGACATAATTTAAGCTTTTCTTCCCATAATCTATTCAAGCAAAACATTGGAAGGCATCAGTTTTCCCAGTTCCTCAACTTGTCACTGACAGTTGTTGAGGATGGTGACATTTTGGCCTATGTTCAACATGTAATCTAAATGTCCTCCTCACAGACTTAAAAACGAGGTTTCAAGATGTTTTGACTGTGAAAATACCACACCTGGTTATTGATCCATATGGTACCATTGAAGCATGGCATATCGTACAAGAAGAATTGTTCGAAATGGTCACAATCGAACAACTTAAGGCACAGTTCAGAAAGTGATATCAGCAGTTTGGGCTTCACCGGTATATCACCTGCTTATCATGTATTATGAGCTATTGCAAGAATGATTTTTCCATCTTCATACCTCATGGAAAGGGTTTTTTAACACAATTAAAAGATATTCTTAACAGGGGAAAAAAATCTTTCACAAATAACTAAACATCGATATTGAGGCCATACTTGAGAAGCATGTCAAAACTGGCACGTAGTGATGGTAAGTAACTACGTGCATTTTCATATTCTAGCCACTGAAGTATGCTTTTCTGTGTTCGTCCTGATTTTTGTGGCCACGCCCCCAAGGGGCCTTGTGCGAGGCCCCTTTAAGTGAGATTCCTTTCGCCCATGCCTAGCTTTGCCACTGACTGTTGCGGTACATTTTTTAAATGAATGATTGTGTTAATGGTCTACAATCAGAATTCAGGTTGTTTGTAAATGACATAAGCATCAAAACAGGAGAAGACTTGTAAATGGCTGCAGGGACACTTGGATAGAATATCTAAATGGGTAGGTCAGCATAAATTCCAAGAAGTCAGCAAATTGGGCACACAGATAAAAAACTAAAAGTTGTTTATGAATATAGGATAGGGTCAGAATTATTTGTCGAAAACTTGAAGTATAGTTAAATATCTTGGTAAGACATTTAATAATAAACTCAACTGGACATAGCACATGGGCAGGTGGTAGGAAAAGGTTACAAAATGCTTCATTTACTGGAAAGGTGTACCAGAGAAGTTAGGAAATTAGATTACAAAACTCTGGTCATACCATTGGTAGAATATGGTGGTATAGTTTGGGACCCACATTTTGGTTATCAAATACAGGAGCTGGAGGTTGTGCAAAGAAGAGCAGCTAGATTTGTTCGTGAAAATTATAGCAGGATCCAGACAGTAACTGATATGATAAAGGATCTGGATTAGGACTCGTTGGAGGGCAGGAGGAGAGTGTGCTGGGAATATACAGGGTATATGTTGGTGTTGGGGCTTGGAGGGATATTGGTCAAAGAATTAGGAATAGTGCATGGAGGGGGAAAAGTGACCACAAGCTTACTTTTGATTTCGTGCATAAGGGAGCGGATAAATTTTCTTTTGTCGGTAAGGGTGTCGGGGATTGGAATAAATTACTAAATGAAACAATGAATAATTTACCAAAAATGCTTAAGGATTTTAAAATTAAAATTCTTAAATCTCAAAAGTAGATGGGGAGAAGTTTAACTCTCAAATTATAGAAGACAATTAAAAAATAAAATAAGAGATGGATAATTAGATGACTACGGAAATTGCCATGGGAGGATTAAAGATATAATTATTTACTTTTATTAAAATAAATTATAATAGGGAAAGGCCTTAATAAATGACCATATATACAATATTGTCTTTTCATTGAGAATTCTATTGCTTAGGTGGCCATTCAAAAATCACAGATGCCATTTATTGAAATATAATAACCATTAGATTTTTTGGGTATTTTGAACCTTATTTTATACTGTCTCCTCAAGGGGAATAAAATTTGTCTGATGACTCATAATGAACCATGTACTAGGGTGAGTCAAATGAAAACTTTAAATATTTTTTTAATATTATTTATTGTGCAGAAGTGGTACAAAGCTGTATCACTTTTCAACATAATCTCCCCCACGCTCAATGCAAGTCCTGCCAGCACTTACAAAGTGCATAAATTCCTTTAGAAAAAAATTCTTTTGGTAGTCCGCACAACCAATCATGCACCGCGTGGCATACCTCTTCATCAGAACGGAACTTCTTTCCTCCCATTGCTTCTTTGAGTGGTCCAAACATGTGGCAAGGGGCAAGGTCTGGCGAGTATGGTGGATGAGGAAGACACCCAAAATGCAGGTCTGTGATTGTTGCAACCGTTGTACGGGCAGTGTGGGGCCTTGCATTGTCATGTTGCAATAGGACACATGATGACAGCAATCCACGTCACTTTGATTTGATTGCAGACCGAAGATGATTTTTTAGGAGATCTATGTATAATGCACTGGTAACAGTGGTCCCTCTAGGCATGTGATGTTTCAAAATGACACCTTTTTCGTCCCAAAAGAGAGTCAGCATTACCTTCCTTGCTGATGGTTCTGTTCGAAACTTCTTTGGTTTTGGTGATGAGTAATGGCACCATTCCTTGCTCGCTCTCTTCGTTTCCAGTTGGTGGAAGTGAACCCAGGTTTTGTCCCCAGTAATGATTCTTGCAAGGAAGCCATCACCTCGTTCAAAGTGCCAAAAAAGTTCTTCACAAGCATCAACACGTCGTTCTCTCATTTCAGGAGTCAGCTGCCGTGGCACCCATCTTGCAGACACTTTGTGAAACTGGAGCACATCATGCACAATGTGGTGTGCTGAACCATGACTAATCTTTAAACATGCTGCAATGTCATTCAGTGTCACTCGGAGGTTTTCCATCACTATGGCTTCAACTGCTGCAATGTTATGTTGAGTCACAACTCGTTGTGCCTTACCTGGACGAGGAGCATCTTCCACTGAAGTCACACCATTTGCGAACTTCCTAATCCATTCGTAGACTTGCTGCTGTGACAAACGTGCATCACCGTACTGAACCTTCATTCTTCGATGAATTTCAATAGGTTTCACACCTTCACTACTCAAAAAAACGCTGTTCTTCCCTGGTGCAAGTCTCAAGTGGGGCAGCCATCTTTATAAGGATACTGCAATGGTATTTGTGCATCTGCACTATACTGCCACCTACAGGCCATTCTGCAGGCTGCTTGTAGCACGCTTACCAAGTTACAGGATAACTGCGTGAAATTTCGATTTTTTTATTACAGATTTAAGGTTTTCATTTGACTCGCCCTGGTATATGTATATTTGCTCATTTCAAACACTATTTTCGACTGGCCTCGCGTTCGTGAGGACGCCGGTTCGAATCCTCTTCCGGGCATCCAGACTTGGGTTTTCCATGGTTTCCCAAATCACTCCAGGCAAATGCCAGGATGCTTCCTTCAAAAGGTCGTGGCTGAATTTCTTCCCATTCCTTGCCCCCTATCCTTTCCCGTCTCTAAAGACCTCGCTGTTAAAAGACGTACAACAGTAAAAAAAAAAAACTATTTTTGACTGTGGCCAAGCCTGAAGTCAATTGTACATGAAAATTTCTCACGCATATTTTCAAGTATGCTGCAGTTGGTTACTAGTGGTGCTTGTAGGGGGCAGTCTGAGCAATTACTTCTGTCCCAGCCACCTAGGTATCGTGTGAGTACAGTCTACCATGAAAAAATAGGCAATACCTATTATCCAACTTAAATAACCCACATAAGAAATGTCACTTTAACCCCAGGAAAATTATGTTATTTGTACCTGTAGACTTTATGAATATTATTAGTCCAAAGATCATAAAAAACTAGTGGAGCTTTTGTGTATTGTTAATCTGGTTTAAATCTACATAGATTGAGATACCGCTACAACACCTCTTTGCCTCAATAGTTACACTGTGCTATGAATGATGCACATGCCACACTAGCAGCTAGAAATATCACTAGCAACACCTGCTATTTGTTAGGTGGAAACAAATCAAGTGTATTAATTCCTTTAAAAGTAGTTACATTACACATAATTATTACCTATTTACTCCATATCATCGACTAAAAAGAACAGGTTGTGTAACAATGAATCCACATTATATAACATGACAGAAAAGGATTGGGAAATATTAAAACAAAAATTTATACATTATAACTTTGCAGTACTTTTTAGGATTTGGGTGCATACTGTATTTTAATTTAACCACAACTGCTTGGCACGTATTCTGTAATTTCAGTTATTGTGATATAAAACTAATCTATATTTTTGCACTTTAGCTATATTATTTCTTTAGGTTTATTAAATATCTTCATAGGAAAAATCTGCAGACATTGTTTTATTGTAAGTAGTTTATTCATAATATCAGAAATCACATTGTATTAAAGTTGTTGGTATCCTCTTATGAAATCCATCCTCTTAATTCTATATTGCACGACCTGAAATTACAAAATACTATTGAAATATGTGGTTGCAGTTAGGTTGAAAAGTTGACTGGTCCTGAATGGGAAATATTACTATATGCTCTTAGTTTAAAGCAATTAGTGCAGTCGATTTGTCCCTTACTTTACGTGCAGACCCTATTAGTGACATTTGTCACATCACATCCGGGAACTGGTGGAAAATGTGGCATTAATTGCCATGTTGGAAGGTTGTAGTAGCAGTATCTTCATTTTGACTTGAGCTTGAGAAAAAGTCCGGAAAGAATTAATTTCTCACATAGCAAGTATTAATGTTATTGTAAAGTATTACGTCTCCTGTAAACCTTGTTGTTAAGTTTTATAATATGTAAATACTATATTGCGTATTTTGAAAACTAAACCTTGTATCTAATATTTCAGGAGACATTTTGGAAATTGGGGCTTTGTATAGTATTGCTAAGAAGGATATACCATCTTTTGAACGATACATGGCCCAGCTAAAATGTTACTACTTGGATTACAGGTAACAGTATTTAACAATCAGTTTATAAATACATCTGTTTGTGATTACAAGATTTTAGATTTTCTGTGCTCTATGTTGGATATATCTTTTATGATTGTCATCTTGCAGTTTTAGCATCTCTTCAGAGAAGTTTCATGTGTCTCCCTTCCATAGAGTAGTGATTAGTTTAGTTCTCAAGAACCCTTTGCCACCCACAATTTTAGAATTGCAGAGAATAGTTGTTGCATTCAGCATCAAAGCCAATGTACGGTTGTAATGAGAATATTGTGGTGATAATACAATACAAACACAAGGTGTAAAACTCAATGTGCCTATTTCTTTGTTAGTGGAATCCCCCCCCCCCAAAAAAAAAAAACAAGTGCTGACTTGTGCTGTACTGTAAATAGAAACAAAGTTGATGCTTCTGTAAAACAATGCACAATTCATAAAAATTAAAGTTGTTCGGATAATTGTTGATTGGATTATTGACACACTACTGTATGTAACATATCAAACAGTGTAAATAGGTCTACATAGGGTGAAGTAAAGTAATGTCTCTACAAAGTTCTATTTTTTTTTATCAATGTTTAAGTTAAGATAGTGACTATAAAATTTCTCTCAAAGGTGATTTTTACCAGTGAATAATATGAGCTAAGTTCTTGAGATTTTGTTTAAGTATGCTATTTCGAATACAAAGCATGAATGATTAGTTTGTTTGTTTAAATGTAGGTTTTAATATTTTGGTGTGGAAGTTGGCAGTTATGCTTCTGGCAGTGTAGACACTGCTCCTTATAGCAGGGCAGTACCGTGTCACGGACACTGGCCTGCGGCAGTGAATCGCCGACACGATTCTAGTGTGCTTTATCTAATAATGGCACACGGGAATAGATAAACTTAAGGATTTAAACTTCTAATTCATTATTTATTTTACCTGTTATATGAAAAGGAAACATAAATTATTGAATAGAGGAAGGCAGCAACAACAGAATTAATCTATTGTTATTTCATCAATATAGTGTCCGACCTCTCATTGCTTTGGTACCATCTTTCATATAGCTTATGTTATTCGTGAGGAACAACTTTTCCTCAGATATCAGTTGTACAGTTAATTGTCACCACAGCTTTTGTCACTGAAAGATTTGCTTCGTTGGTATATGTTTTGCCCGATTGATTAGAAATTCAGCGTGATCTGGATATTATTTTGGCATGGTGCGCTGAGTGGTAACTTACACTAAATTGTAAAAAGTGCAAGACAATGAGCATAACTAACAAAAAGAATCAAATTGTTCAGAAATACAAGTTCAACAATTCAGTTATTGATATGGTTGATTCTATGAAATATTTGGGAGTAACAGTACAAACGAACATGAAATGGGACTTACACATTAATTCGTTAGTAGGTAGAGATAATTCTAGGCTGTGATTCATGGGTCGAATCTTGAAAAAATGCAATCAACAAACAAAGGAGATAGCATACAAATCTCTTGTACGTCCACATTTGGACTGTTGTTGTGCCATTCGGGATCCGTTTCGTGAGGGGTTGATCGAAAGTATAGAGAAAGTACAGAGAAGAGCCGCTCGATTCGTGACCGCTTGCTACAGTCCTTATGAAAGCATCACAGAACTGATTAGTAGACTAGGCTGGGAGTCTGTGGTAGATAGACGACACACGTTTTGTTTAAACTTATTGGTAAACATGTGTACTCCCACTTTCGCTCATGAGTGTAGTGAAATACTTCGTCCACCAACCTATTTGGGTCGGAAGGACAGGACAGATAAAATTAGAGAAATAAAGTGCCGCAATGATTCTTATATGAGTTCTTTTTTCCCTCATACAATTAGGGATTGGAATGCACAACAAAGAGATTAGCATTGGTGCTGAGCACCCTCTGCCACCCACAATTTTGTGAATTGCAGAGTATAGATGTAGATGTTATATCTGACAATTTCTTCATAGTTACACATTTATTTTTAAGAAATTTAGTAAAATATTTTTCAAGATGCAATACAAAACTGTTGCTGAGTGACTGATAATTACTTGAATCTTTGAATTGAAGAATACTGCCTTTTTTTGCTTTTTTTTTTTTACTGTACAGTTAGTTCAGATTGTTATTGCTCTGATCATTGTTGTAAGGTTTGTGTGACAGTATTTCATTTATTAACACAAGAATTGAAAAGTGTCACCATGGAGTGTTCCAACCATTTGTACTGTATATTTGGGTGACAAATTATGTTGCTGCATTTCTGCCCTAAGAAAATCCTGGGCCAGTTTTTAATAAGGTTTATATTACATTGAAAGGTGCAGAATAGCTCTAACCTGGTTGTTGGTTTACATTTCACATTGACTGTATAATTACCATTCTAAAAGTAATCTCATATATTTAAGATTCCTAGCAAAAATAAAAATAAAACTTCAATAGGATATTTGACTATTTTTGTAAATTGTATATTTATACCTATTATTCATCTGGTAATATTTATTTTTTGACAAAAGTACTTATCTGCTAAATTCATCATTAAAATTTAAAGTTTTTAAAAATCTAGACTGTCAAAATGCTCCAGCCTTCTTCGGAGATACTCAGGGGCGCCGGCTTTCAGAAAACCTCATGGGTGCTCATGTTCATTTGATAACTTAGTTCTTTTAAAAGAATTGGCGAAGTGTGTGTGAACCGAATTTGACAGGACTTTCATTGGTAGGATGTTGACTTTGTAGGAAGTAACTTAGACTACTTATTATCCTGGAAAAATTTAAGATTCTGAGCAGCAGCAGCAAAAAAAAAAAAAAAAAAAAATTAAATAAAAAATAAAACCTTCCAAATTTTTTTACTAACATGTCACGGGCATCAGTTTGTTTTACATAATCGTGAAAATCGCATCCAAATCCCTCCAGTAGATTTTAAGTTATAAATGAGCAGACAGGCAGCTTAGCACAGCAAGATTTTGCATTTTCTAAACTCTATTCCACGGCACTAAAATGGGTTCAGTATTTTGACGTGATTGGGTAGCAAACTTAAGAGATTTTCAACTTTATAATACCAGCGAATAGATAACAAATTATTTTTATACATCTGGGAGAACTCAGAATTTTATTATTGGATCTGATTTGTGTCCGTTAGTAATTAGTACAAAGGTACAAAAGAGAAGGAAAAAATACGGGTAAGAAAATGCTAGAGTGAACAATGAAGAACAACCTGTCATAATAATAAAAATGAAACCATTATATTATTATTACCATAACTTTTATTAACAGGAGATATTGATTAGTTCCTACAAAATGTAGAAAATTGTACTACTAATTGAATAATCAACCAATAATCATTAATAAACCTTTTTAAGAAGGAATATTTTGTTTTATAATGTATTTGATATCATTTTTTTTCAATGCAAATTTATTTTGCATTAGCGATTTCTTCAAGGTACAAATCATCCGCTATTTCTTGGTTTACGTGCAATACCATGTGATCATTCAGTCTTTACTGAGTCATAGCACTTGTAACAGCCCTTATACCTGAATTTTGAATAGCATTGTACTGTATGAAGTATTTGTAGTGAGCTAAAGTTTGCTTGAAAGTGATTTGGTATGTTTGTTTTGTAATTTCTTGTAAATAAGTGTATATAGACTTTGTTTTAGGTAAGAAAATTATTTAAAGACCATTTAATATGTTTGAGAACCGAATGATGCAAGAGAATTTCTTAAAAGTTTGTAATTCCATGTATTAATGTAAGTTACGAATGTCTACAGGACAATTTTCCTACCAGTTTGAAAGGATTTCTGTAAATAATTTTGTATTTAAGTATCTCTAATTACCATTTCTAATCATTTTGTAATAGTTATTAATTAATTTTGTATCAATTCCGATTGTTTTTAATATGTTTGATTGTTTGAGTGATTGTTATGATCGAGAAATATCGGGCGGATGCCTTTGAAGAATTCTCGTAATTCGATAGACTCTATATAAACAGATCGCCTGGACAGAGAAGTTAGTTTTCAACTCAATTCAACTCGGTTAGTAAGTCAGTTTAGTTGAAGGTATCCAGTTCACAAAGATTTTATTTGCCACGACTCAGAAGTGCATCTTTGGATTGTAACTATGCTTGTGAATATGGCTGACTTGTTTGGATCAAAATAAACAAACATCTTCACATAATTTGCTTGGTGGACTTTGCAAGGCTACAAAGAGTTTTATGTTGGGCTAAATTTTGAATACTGATTTGGGAGCCCACAGTCACTTACTTAGAAACACAAATAAGTTCATTAAACAGATAAAAAAGGTTCTTATGCCGCGGTCGCCAGGTTTAGGTAAATTTTGAGCGTTGGGTTCACTAAATAAAAAAACAGTTCAACAGTTTATATGTAACTTCACACAAAGTGACTTTATTGTAATAATTAAGATGCAGCTATCTCACCCAACGGAAAAATACCACCACCAAATATGAGATTTTAAATAAGCAATCGAACTTCGCCGAAGATTACAAGTTCGTAGGATAAAGAGTTTCTACAACAAAATGATCTACCACATTGATTAAAGTTCCTCTCACCACATGTAGCCACTTTAAGAAAAATGTTCTCTTCCGAATCACAAATTCTATTCATCACATGCTTACATAAATCACTTTAATACTCTACTTGAGTCTGTAACAATTTCCAAACTGTTAGACCGAAATGTGCCTCCGCGCGAACAATCTCGTCCGGCGGTCAGAGACAGACTAACTTACTATTACTCAAAGATAATACATCGTTAACAAGCGTCGTCTGCTGCCGACACCTGGCGCAGACGCTTGTTATGTTACACTCCCTCCCTAACAGCTTGTGATAATTGATCATGTCTGGCCATATCATTTATCAGAACAAAAAAATCAATTTAAATTCTACTCTGGTGGTTTCCCGTTTTTCACAGACAACATTTTACACATTAAACTCAAGAGACATATAAGAAAAATATTACACACAAGACAAATCAGAAACAATAAACATAAGAAAATAAAAAAAAACCACAGGACACAAAATAAAAAAATAAAAACATGAATTGGTATTCAATTGCAAGTTGAGCAACTTGCTGTCAGAAGCATTGCTTTTGATACAAACACAAACTGCACTCAGGTCAATGACCTGTACACATTTATACCCCAAAGCATCACATCACATGCGTCACTTTATTCACTTTACCACACTTCTGCGAGCTGCTACATTGCTGTTCGCGCTTTCGAAGGTAAGGGAAAAGTAGGGTTTATAGTAGTACAGAGATTTTCTCTCGAAAACAGGATTGATAATTGGGAAAAAAACATAGAAAAAAAACAGGATAGGATTACTTTTTTTTCGTCTGGTCACAATCGGGTAATTTAACACTTGTTTGCCCGAGCTCATTAGTTTTCCACCGTATGGATTTTCTGTCGATCTCATTCTCCTCATTAATTTTCCACCGTATGAAGTTTCTGTCAATTTTATTCTTCTCACTAGTTTTCCACCGTATGAATTTCCTGTCAATTTTATTCTTCTCACTAGTTTTCCACCGTATACATTTCCTGTCAACTTTATCCTTCTCACCTACAAACTGGGACTGTTTCGCTATACAAATGACTGATTCTGACACTTTATTACGTTCGAGTGCGTAACACAACTCGCCCGCTTGTTTTTTCCGTGCCCGCTAGTGTTGCGGAGCTAGAAACTTTTGTGGCACGGGTTCCAACAGTGCTCCGGTATACGCTAGTATGCGCCGACAGTCGGCCACTGCTCCCGCTCCTGTCACTAGTGTCAAAGCCATATGGCTGTCGTACTGCTTGAATTATATCCAACTTTACTCCTCCGGTAGTTACAGATAAAAATCCCTCCACTTCAATCTTTATCTCCCGTAATTTAGCCTTCTCCTTCGCAAGGGTATCACAAAAAATTCCATCTGCTACATCAAAAATTTTCTCTTGTATATTTTCTTCCCCAAACTCCCCTTGACATTCTCGAACATCTGTTTCTACAGCCCTAACCCCTTTATAATTTGTCTCACCTTCATTCTTCAAGGCATTACCTAATATAGTATCAAACAAAAAAACATCTTCCTGAATTTTCTTCTTCCTTAATCCTCCGCTTCCGTTCTGTGAAATTACGTCTGCATTTGGCCTCTTAACCTGTTCTGTTAACTCGGAAATTTGGGGGGCCAGCTTGGTACCATAATCGTCCAATTTGGAATCAAATTTATTAATAAGGGAATCAAATTTGGAATTAAGTTTATCATAAGAGTCCCTAAGGGTTTCAAATTTGGAATCAAGTTTATCAATAAGAGATCCAAAATTAGAATCAAATTTAGAATCAAGTTTATCAATAAGGGTATTAAACTTGGAATCAAATTTATTAATAAGGGTTTCAGCAAGTTTAGCCAGCATTTCAGCCAGTTTTGGCTCCGTCTCTTCCCCCATTTCAGTAAGTTTATATTACAAATGAACCGGGAAAACTCCAATAAAATCAGTTACTTAGTCTCTTTCAACACAACGCCGCTCTCCACAAAACGCGTTCACCATATCAGAATTCAATGCATGCAAACTAGAAACAAACTACTTGTGCCGCGTAAATACTCCGGCGCCTGGATTGTCAATATGCAGTAAGTGTCACTAGAATGACAAAGGAATTGGAAATGGAGAGAAAAACCCAACTCGGTTTTCCTTCCTATGTGTGATTCGAAATTACAGGAAAAAAATTAAAGGCACGGAACGGATAGGGAGAGACGCTTGGCAGCAAATGCAAGTAGCAGCGAGCCCACACTTAGCTTTGGTGTCTTCAGTCAGGTCTGCTCGGCTCCCCTCGGCTGTTCGCAGGTTGGCTCGAATCAGCTGCTCCCGCTCGGCTTCCTTCGGCTGGTCCCGGACGCCCTCGTGTCTGCGTAGACGTCGGCCGCCTGTCGTCTGCTCTCGGCTCCGCTCGGCGATGCTTGTGTAGTTACCTCGTTCTCCACTCGGCTGCGCCACTCCCAACCAGCCTCCCAGTAGACTATCTTCACTAGCTGTCTTTGACTTAACAAACTCGTGCTGCTGGTGTGGTATATCTTCCTCTTTGGCTATTGTCGTCTCTGAACCCAATTGTCGTCTTGTTCGTAATATGCCGTAATTTATCTTCTTTCCTCTTTATCCCCGTGTGTGTGCTCGGGAATTGAAAGTTAATTTCTCCTCCAGATGCCTATTTTACCACACGTCCTGTCACTGAGTCGCCATGCAAGGCTACAAAGAGTTTTATGTTGTTGGGCTAAATTTTGGAATACTGATTTGGGAGCCCACAGTCACTTACTTAGAAACACAAATAAGTTCATTAAACAGATAAAAAAGGTTCTTATGCCGCGGTCGCCAGGTTTAGGTAAATTTCGAGCGTTGGGTTCACTAAATAAAAGAACAGTTCAACAGTTTATATGTAACTTCACACAAAGTGACTTTATTGTAATAATTAAGATGCAGCTATCTCACCCAACGGAAAAATACCACCACCAAATATGAGATTTTAAATAAGCAATCGAACTTCGCCGAAGATTACAAGTTCGTAGGATAAAGAGTTTCTACAACAAAATGATCTACCACATTGATTAAAGTTCCTCTCACCACATGTAGCCACTTTAAGAAAAATGTTCTCTTCCGAATCACAAATTCTATTCATCACACGCTTACATAAATCACTTTAATACTCTACTTGAGTCTGTAACAATTTCCAAACTGTTAGACCGAAATGTGCCTCCGCGCGAACAATCTCGTCCGGCGGTCAGAGACAGACTAACTTACTATTACTCAAAGATAATACATCGTTAACAAGCGTCGTCTGCTGCCGACACCTGGCGCAGACGCTTGTTATGTTACAACTTGTTTAATTAATAAATCAGTAATTAAACCACCGAAGAACCTTAATACACTCCTTAAATAAGTTTTATCTTTCGCAAAGCTAAAAAGACGTTTCGGGCGTGTATGTCGACACTGAAATATTAAAACACTTTTTAACAATTTGTTGACTTCAAGTACCATATCTTTTGTAGATTCGCAATAAAAATAATATATGAAACAATGACTTCAAAATCATTCAGATTGACATTTTATGTTCGTGTAATATTTAAAAGCATGTTGCGATGAAGAATTAAACGATCACATCAAAGTCATCTATATAGTATTCTTTCACATAATTGGTGCTTTCTCAGTAAAAAATACGGTGATTCCATGTTACTCAAACGTATCATATCATTTTTAATAAAGCACTTGTTAATACAGCTGTAAGGACATAGGCCGATACTGGGGTTATAGTATCGCCTAAGTGCCTTAACTTAAACACTTGATAGCTCACAATTCTCAGTACATCTGCTAAATAATTTTGATTTGATTTGATTTGATTTGACCATGTAGCCAGGATGACTCAACTAAATGCCTAGGTCGCCACAATATTTGATTTCAACCCCAAATATTGAAAAGGGTTTTATGCTAACTACTGAAGCACACAAGTTCACTGTTGGAAAACTCAAAGTTTTTATTTTCAAAGTCAATAGTTCAAAATAGCATTTACAGTTGAGCAGGCATATCGAACTATCTTTACCAACGATTACAGATTGTGGAGAGAAATCTAACCGACCGAAACCCCTTTAGTAAATTTACAAGTTCTTAACAGTCATTGAAGTTATGATTTAACACGACACGACATGGTTGAACAAGCCCGCATGGCGAGTTACAACCAGCGCGACGAAAGTCAGACCGAAACAGACGCCAGGCAGGAACAGACAGACCGGAACAGCCCACGGACAGCCACAGACCGGCTCTTTTATCCAAACCACGAGAACCAGTGACGTCAGCAACTGTATCACATCTTTTTCCTCCGTGTAGCTCAAAGAGTACGAAATTTATTTGACGATCCCGACTATTAAAAATGTTCAAACTTCAACAGTATCCGGACTTATCCACTAGAAGTCCGACGGCAGTCTCTTGAGAAATTTAGAGTAATTAATTTTAAAGTTTTAGCTGTTTAAGACTCCGCGTAGTGATACATTCAAATTTGGGTAAAATCCCTAAGTGTTCTAGGACTTTTTACGCGCGTGCACAACAATCCGCGACAATCTACTTTACAAAAACTTAATTTCCGGACAAATGCTTAAACTTTTGATGAAAACCCATATATCTCTGAAATCGTCTTAATTAGGGCTATCTGCTAATGTAAAATTTAAATTGATATCTCTTTTAATAAAAAAGCTTATTATTTTCTCTTAATTAAAATCACTAATTAAACTTTGCCAAATTATTTCATTTTATTACCAAAATATCAGGGATAGTGCTGACTACAGCTGGTGATAAAAGTTCGGTTGTAGCTTTACTGGATTTAAAGATACTGCGAATCTTAGAATTTCACTATTCTGATCGCGTGCTTCAAAACTTGAACAAACGGGAATAACTCTTAAACTAAACGTTTCCCGATATGATAATTACACATTAAAATGATTATTATGACGAATTGCAACTGTGAGCAAGATTACAGGGAAATTACTTAAAGTTGAAAACTGTACTTCACAAAATTTCTAAGTCCCGCCTAAGCAAAACTAGAATTTGCCAAAATTCTAAGACCCTTACATGCCCCCTGAAGATTGAAGTTATTTTCCAAAGAAAACTAACTGAATATCTTGAAAAAAAAATAAAAGAAAAATTTAAAATCCCAAAAGAAATGAACTATTCCCATAAAAAATGAACTATCGCATGTCGGTTCGGTTCTTTCTCTCCACCATTCATACTCAAAAAGCAAAAGTATTATTATTTATAACAATCTCAATAACTTTAACTTTCTCTCAAAATTATTACAAAATTTTTCTCAAAACTCATTCATTCTCAAAATCACAATATTAATGAAAAAATTATTAAATTCATACGATTATTACCAAATAGCAAAAATGTGAAATTGTCACAAAATATTAGTATGTGTAACATAAATAATCACAAAATTGTCAAAATATCAGACATATTATCAAAATAAGAAACAAAGTGGTATAAATACAAATTACAAAAAGTACATTGCAACATATTAATGCAAGAAATATCAAATTTGTTCTCAAAAAAAAGAAATAGTAATGTGTATTATTTTACAAATATAGAAATGAAAATTGTTGTATTTTATAAACAGTTGTATTATGCAATTCCATGTAGGAAAGTCTTTCGTTTTATAAACGTCTTTGTTTAAATATTATTTTGTTTTGTTATGGCCTTAAATTACCACTTTCCCTTTATACACTGACCACAGAACTCCCTAAATGGGTGAAAACCCAAGTCCTGTAACGTTTGCAGACTTTAAGGCTCGCAAAATTATATAAAGCAAAAGCCTTATAGCTAGATCTGCCGAGAAATGTCCATTTTCCCCGGTTCCTGTCGCAGCAGGACTGGCCTAGGGAACTCGGTCAGCTAGCTGGTCTGTGAACATACAAATCAGAAAAAACAATGGGAATTAGTGGTGGCCAAACTGTTCTTAAACTCTAACATGTACATAAGAGAAAAATTAAATGAAAATACAAAAGTAAATGTACAAGTAGGTTAATAAATACAATAATGTTCCCACAAGTTGTTGGGAAATGAAATACTGAATAATGATTTTCCCTAGCAAAGGGAAGTAGTTACCAATAGTAAGAACTAATGAAAACATTATTCATATAATGCACTAAGATTCGGGTTATAAAAGTGAAAAAATATTCTTATATGCGTAAAGAATATTGAAGTAAAGGAACACAAAATTACACTTGGTTCTTCACTTAAATTTAACAAAGTTATTATAATAATACTGAGTATAATTACAAAGTATTGTATATTTACAAAATATTGTCCCCAAAATAAATCTACACATCCTAAAAATGTATGGGGGTAAATTATGACTCATAAGGAAACGTAGTTTCCAAGCAGCAGTACCCTGCTGTGTAAAATGAGAGTATAAAAGTTATGTATGTTCGAAATGTAATTTCACTTCATCAGTACACTGATGACAAAATTTTACAAAATATCTCTCTTTAAGTTATCACAACTCCAGTTGTGTTGACCAGTACACTGGTGTAAAAATGTTATATAACCTTTACAATTGGTATATCATCTTCTTGTTAAGAAAAATAAGTAGGTCCTAGTAGTGTGTACTCATAATGGGATCTCTGTCCCCTGGACCAAATATCTGATAATAATGTTACAAGAGAAAAATTGTAGATTCATATCCGTTATATTCTATCAAAGTCAATTTAAGTGGTATAGTTTATTGTTTATAATAAACATTGCTCTCATAAATCTGGTTGCTTAAGGCCACTATAAAGTGCCTAAGGTGCGACAAAGCACAAAAATTCCTCAACCTAAGTTGGGTAAATAAGACAATGTATAAAGCAAATTACTTAATGAAGTTAAAAGTTTCAAAGAATTTTAATATTAATATTATAAATGTTGAAAGTATGTGTTATTTTCATCACATTACAAAACACATCTTAATCTCTTCAGTGTATGAAACAATAGGTATCACTGACCCCAAAACTCTCTAAGGTACATAATATAAACACTTAAGATAGTGCAAAACTCCAATTTGAACGTCAATTCAATCTTTAACAATCAAAAGATTAAAACTTCTATCAGCTTTGACATCACATCTCTAAGAATCCATTACATGTTACAAAATTAGTCATATCTGCGCATATCGCAATAGTATGCTGATGAAAATGTTATCTATGTTATATATTGTATGTTAATAATGTAACTACATCAGTGACGCCTTTGAGAAAAAAATGAGGTCAACCCAACTCTTGTGGTGAAGCCTATTTTATATATATGTGAGTGTCATGCCCATATTGTGGAGGAAGTTTATTTGTATTGGGTCATGCACTAAGTGTAGGTCGCCCTGTGTATTACTTGAATGTTGTGTACATTTATATTATGGTCATCCTCTCTGTGGAGTGATGCCTAAAGGGTGGTAATGCTAATATTGATTATGGGATACTCAGGTGACTCTTTTTCCTGGCCCTATTAATTATGGGATTCACAGGCAAGTCTCTGCTTCCTGGCCCTAATAATAATAATAATAAGTATGGGATTCACAGGTGAGTCTCTTTTTCCTGGTCCTATTAATAAATAATAAAAATGATATTGCATTCCCCCTGAATGGTACTATCTTCTCTTCCAGCCTCCCCCATAAACATAGAAAAACACATCACATCCTCACACATACTTTAATAGGAGCATTTACTTCCTCTTCTGTGCACATAACTTCCTCTCTTCGACATTCCATCTCTACTTCAATCAGTTCCATCCCTGATGCCTTAGAAATCCTATCTGATTCAAATTGTTGTCTGATTTCCCAAGGTAGATGGTAAATTATTATGATACAGTACACAATAGAAAAGTGAAGTGGTAGCAACACTTCATGCTCCCTTACATCATCCAAAACCAACATCTGCTGTGCAACAGCTTCAAATAAACAAATACTAAAAATCCCAAAATAAAATAGAAAAATATTACAAATTACAGGAATTGTCTTATATATCCTCAAAAGGTAGGATAATTGTGATGGCACCTTGTGAGGTGTACTAATTTTAAGTTTAAGAACATTCCTCCTTTCTGCAAAAAGACTTTGCCTTCTGTTTGATGGTAAAGGGTTCAACAGACTTTTCATTTTAGTCCCCCTCCCAAAACAATCATAAGTCAAACTGGTCATATTTTTGTTTAGTGGTGAGGGGTAGAACAGACTTTTCATTTTAGTCCCCCTCCCAAAGTATTCATAACTGGAATTCAAAATAAATTTCATTTTAGCAGTCTTTTTGTGCTGATACAGCATAGGCGAGTGAGTTTGTGAAAAAGAAACCCTGTTTTCTTTTACCATACAGAATGCAAAGGGTTTCCTGAAATTATCAGGATAAAATATAATAAGGTACCCACTGCCTGAAAAATCTCTTACTGTCTGAAAAAGAATAAAGCTGAAAAATTGTTTATTAAGACCACAGTGTTCCCAATTAGGAATAGTAATTAGTGGTAAATCAGTAAGGATGTTTTCAGGAAACATTTCCTGAAATAATTGGTGTTTCAGCTTATCCACAAAAGTAGGCTTATATCGCCTTGCAAGCTGTTTGGGTTTAGAAATATTATATGAGCAAACAGCCTGTGTTGTGGGATCAGCTGATTGTATATTATGAATCTGTTCTTCCATTTGAACAGTAGCGACATCCATGAAACATAAAGTTACTGTTGAATGTTCATTATCATTAATCACTTGTGCAGGCTCAGCCCTTGCAGGCAGAACATCAGTTTCAATATTGACAAGCTCAGATACAATATTATTATATACAACAGGTGGGTCAATGGCCTGTGAAAGATCAGCTGAGGGCTGTACCTGAATTTCAGTTTTGGAAAAATTAGTTGTTTCTACTGCAATAGAATCTAAATGGTCAGTAGGTGGTAATGGATCAGCTGATGCATTAATGCTAGGTTCAGTCACCTCTGTGGGTGCAGAATAAGTTTCAGAGTTCTCAACATACTTTTTGTCTAATTTATCATTAAGAGTATGAAATTTTTCTTTAAGCTGATCAAGTTTACTATTGCATTCATCATTGTGTTTATCAAATTTATTAATAAGTTGTTGAAAGCATTGCTTTCGTTCATCAAAAAGTTGGTCTAACTTGTTCTCAATATGTTGGAAGAGTGGAACCATCCACTGAAATTCTGGTGGTACGTTCTGTACATTCCCAATAGTGGTTTCAGGTGGTGATTGGTGTGCTATACTGGTAGGCAGTGTTGCAACGTATGAATCCATATTAATGCAATAATGGAAAAACAATTTGGAATGTGAGGTGTAAATGCTCGAAAAAAAGGTATGAAAGAGCATACAACAAATTAGTCTCCACACGAGCACAGCAAACAGCTGTTTTCAAATAGTATCACTCTTATTTTAAAAATTAGTAATCCCCATTCCAAAATGCACAAAACCCAATACTTAATTCTAACCTGAAATACACACATTAATCAAAAAACAAAAAAAAACATATAAATATGATCCTTCCGGAAAGGCATTGGTTATCACAACAAAGCAAAGACGAATACTGTATCAGACAGCCAATACTTGTAAAATTTTCTCAAAAACTGTTTATGGTGCGTTACAGCAAGCATCAATAGAGTCTTTGCAATGAATTTCAGCAAGATGAAAAATATGGCGCGTCTGCGATAAAGAAATACTTTGCGCCCAAAGTAAACAACATATAAAGCTGAAAGTTTATGGTCGCGTATCTAGTGCACGAACAAAAGAATTCAAAATGTGAAAATAGTCTGCCTCAGTAAGGAGGAAATGATTGCAACGCAATAATTAGTGCACTGTATGAAATGCTGTTGCATATATGGAGGCAGTATTATTAAAAAAAATTCACACGACGGTCTCGAAGAAAAGGTTAGGAAAACAGTTTTTACTTAACTTTATTGTAGGCTGCATGTTGAGTTGCAGCATGATGGTCTGCCGTTGTCGGAGCCGCGGGAAACAGCTGTTGGTGTGGTCAGTCCCCCGGGCATCGCTGTACTACATGGTGTGAAGTCGAGATGCGCCCGCGATGTACCATGGCGAAGCGACGCTCATGTGGTATCGGGTGCTGCATCTGGCCTCAGTGAGCGGGCGGTGTCGGCGTCGTCGAAGTCATGATGAGGTAGTTGCCCTCGTGCCGGTAATTCCCCGAAGTTTTCACACGTAATATGTAGATCGGCAATTTCTCCTCCACCGTTTGAAATGAATCAAACGCGAGCCTTACAGTCCCATGTAAGGAAAATGGGTTGTGCGCCAAAATGTTCCGACGACACAAGATATGTTTAACTTCCACAAATCAGAGGAAAGGTTTCACTGTTCTATTTTGAAAACCGAAAAAAAAGTTCACTGGTGGAAAAATTTAAAGTTTATGACACGAAGTCAAAAGTTCATTAGTAAATTTAAAAGTTCATACTGAGAATTAGAGTTGTTATATAACCCGACACGAAAGTTTCATCATTCTCGAACTAGCCAGCATGGCAAGTTGCAACTGACGCAAACCAGAAAGACTTATCGAGACAACATACTGGAACAGACAGACCGGAACAGCCCACGGACAGCCACAGACCGGCTCTTTTATCCAAACCACGAGAACCAGTGACGTCAGCAACTGTATCACATCTTTTTCCTCTGTGTAGCTCAAAGAGTACGAAATTTATTTGACGATCCCGACTATTAAAAAATGTTCAAACTTCAACAGTATCCGGACTTATCCACTAGAAGTCCGACGGCAGTCTCTTGAGAAATTTAGAGTAATTAATTTTAAAGTTTTAGCTGTTTAAGACTCCGCGTAGTGATACATTCAAATTTGGGTAAAATCCCTAAGTGTTCTAGGACTTTTTACGCGCGTGCACAACAATCCGCGACAATCTACTTTACAAAAACTTAAATTTCCGGACAAATGCTTAAACTTTTGATGAAAACCCATATATCTCTGAAATCGTCTTAATTAGGGCTATCTGCTAATGTAAAATTTAAATTGATATCTCTTTTAATAAAAAAGCTTATTATTTTCTCTTAATTAAAATCACTAATTAAACTTTGCCAAATTATTTCATTTTATTACCAAAATATCAGGGATAGTGCTGACTACAGCTGGTGATAAAAGTTCGGTTGTAGCTTTACTGGATTTAAAGATACTGCGAATCTTAGAATTTCACTATTCTGATCGCGTGCTTCAAAACTTGAACAAACGGGAATAACTCTTAAACTAAACGTTTCCCGATATGATAATTACACATTAAAATGATTATTATGACGAATTGCAACTGTGAGCAAGATTACAGGGAAATTACTTAAAGTTGAAAACTGTACTTCACAAAATTTCTAAGTCCCGCCTAAGCAAAACTAGAATTTGCCAAAATTCTAAGACCCTTACACAGCCTACGACTTATAACACTTCAAAACATATTTTTCAATAAAAGTCAGCTGAGGAGGTAAATTAGTGAAGTTCACTTGATGAATCGTCTATCTTTTAAGGAATCCTTATTTTTTGAGTTTTACATTCATCCAATTTTAAGATAAGAGCTAAGTTCACAGTCAGTTTGAAGCTTTTGATATTTTTCGTAAGTTCTTTTGAACGATGTAATATGCTTTACTGTATTAACATTATGGATAGTTTTTGCAGGCACAAAGAAATCTTCTATAAAGTTGTATTCAGACCTTCGACAAGATCGAGAATTTCTATCAGAAATGTGATAATAAAAAAAGATTAAAAATATGGAAGACTTTAAAAACCATTTCACTTTCGTGCCGGCATCATCTTTCTTACATTTTATGTCGTTCACAATACTAGCAGGACACATTAATTGTTTAGAACAGTTTTAAAGGAAGATATACGATAACACTATCTTGATGGGGAACAAATGCCCCAGAGAAAGGTTTTGAGCATTGCCAACTGCCTATAGTGATTGAAAACAAGCTTGGTGTATGGGTAAAACATGTGCGAAGACAATAAGCTCTCTTGCTAACACTAAAATCTCTCTTGCTAACACTAAAATCTCTCTTATTGCAGGCACTTCTTTCATTGTGTCTCGAACATTCAGGTGTAACGAGTGAGCGATGCAATGCACATCCTTCGGTAGCGTTAACCCACGATTCAAGGTCAGTATGCGCCCCACTAACGTTAGCAGTGCCATCGCGCATCTTGTTATTGATGTCGAATCTTCTTGGTATGTCATTAAAAATTTCAAACAAATTTTCAGATTTTTTTGATACCGTTTTATAGAGGCCGATAAAAATTTCATTTATTTTAAGCGAAAGCAGAATGTGACTTGTTCTTTATAACAACCAAAACTGAGTATCGGACAGCATTTTGTACTGCTTTGATTATGCCGTGCAGTACTTCGCCAATCAAAATTGTACACAGTTTATGCTCTGCTGGAACCACGATTTAACTAGAAACTATCGCAGCTTCAACAATCTAATGTAATTCCAATGTTAATGCTAGTGATCCCTTATAGCGAGGCCTGCGCTCATTATAAAAAACGAAGAGTTGAAACAAATGTTAAGATGAGGGTACTAGCTGTTTTGTTTATCTTTAAGTTTAGTTTTTGATAAATCACGTCACATGAACTAGCTACTCGGTTTATGAGGTCGGTGATTCAGGTATCGCTCAAAGTCGATTACTGATTAGTTTTTATGTCTATGTTCATGGGTGCTGAGCACCCACAGAGTGGACGCCCCTGGAGATACTGTTTATATTTATGTTTAGAATCAAGTAATGTCTTGTTTGTTTCTCTGAATTTGTGCATAAATTGTTGGAAATACAGTTTATAAATAGTGTGTGGTACACCAATGTACGAAAACAATAAAAACTTCCCAAAACTGTGTTTCCACAGTAGCTGAAATATAAGTTGCTGCAACTTGGTCGTGGGCACCCAGCTGTATTGTGACTAGTTCACAATTCATTTAAGTTTGTTTACACCTTAATTTCGGTGAGTTGACTGTAATACTAAAAAAATTTACACATTTTCAATGAAAAAAAAAATCGCTGAATATGCTTCTAGCAATGAGAGCTCTTTAGCGTTTAAATCGGCATTCAAGAATTAAAAAGTCAGATGTATGTGATACGTATTACAATTAATCTCAATAGCAATAGCCACGTGATTTAAGGCAACTATCGGTAAGGTTAAGTTCCAAACAAACATAACTGAAGAAGAAAGTGACAGAAAGTGGTTTGTAATACTTTTGTTGCATATGTTTATTAAACACATACACCTTACACATTATATCTGCAGTGGCTCATTTGGTAGGACATAGCAAAAATATTGAGGGAAGTCATTGATGTACTGTACTATCTTGTTTTGTTTTCTTCGATCTCCAGTCATGTTGTGGGGCACGTGTGGAAGACAGTCTGGTATTTCTGCACTGCCGAGTTTTCACTGTCCACCGAGCCAGAGGGAGCTCCAGCATTCGAGGACTGGTCTTAGAAATATTGGAGCGAGTAATTGTTAAACTGGTGTTTTTAAGCTATACAGAAATTTTACCAGATAGTTATCACATCATTGCCTAAATCATCTGTGTTGGGAAGACACTAGAGTAAATGGTGAATTGTTGCCTAGTCTGGTGTACCAAATCCAAAAATCTGTTGAGCCCCATTCAGTGGTTTTTAATGTAGATGGGGCCTACAATACTACTTGATGACATGGAGTTTTAAAACCTACCCCAATTTTAAAATTATGTTTATCAAGGCATTTGTTCGAATTGTGGAGTTTGATTGTTAATCATTTGTGCTGTCGCTATAAGGAGTCCATCAGTTATAAGGAGTCCTGTAAGATACTCCTTATTAGTAGGTGATTTCAAAATATGTTGTTCTTCATCTAGACTGAGAACTGCTGAAGAGGCAATTACAGCTCACACTAAACAGGTTAGGTAAATGGTGATGACTATTGTTTTTCTTTTGATAAATCTCAGTGTGTACATTTTACTTGTAGTCAATCTTTTAGGTGAGCCTTATCTTACCTGGTGGAACACAGTTTTAAGCTTAAGGAATACTGTTAATTTTCTGGTTTCATTTTTGACAGCAGTCAATATTATGAGTATGAAAAGGATCTACTGTTGGTATTTCTCGATATTGAGAAAGCATATGATTGTGTACACAGGAGTAAGGTATGGAAGGCCTTGGCGAACAAAGGAGTTCCAAAAGAAACCATCAGGAGAGTGACCAAGGAAGTGTGAGCTATGTGAAAATAGGGGAAGGAAGAACACAGTGGCTGGAACAATGGAATGGATTAAAACAAGGAAGTGCCCTATCACCACTATTCTTTATTGTAATCATGGATGATATAATGCAGAAGGCAGCAGTGAGGATGGGAGGGGAAAACATGAAGGTGATGGCTTTTGCAGATGATCTGATTATCTGGGGAGGTGATGAAGAGGAAGTGCAGTGGCAGTTGGATGTATGGACAGACAGTGTGGAGGAATATGGCCTGAAATTTAATGTAAAGAAATGTGAGTACATGGTAACAACAAGGAAAAAGAATAGTGTAGCCCAAGGAATTGTGATGGTAGGGGAACAACTAAAGAAGGTAAGCAGGTTCAAGTACTTGGGGAGTGTATAAGAGGAAAGTAGAAGGAATGATGGCGACATAGGTGAAAGAGGATGACAAGCAGAGGTGTTTCTAAGGAGCATTAGATGCCTGACATGGAATAAAGATGTGCCACAGAGAAGAAAGAGAGTAATTTATCACACACACTATGTGCCTATCTTGACTTATGCTGCTGAAACATGGACAATGGAGAAGTGGGACATCAGCAGGGTACAAGCAAGTGAAATGAAGTTTTTAAGAGGTAGAATGGGAGTTACTAAAATGGGCGGGATAAGGCATGAAGTGATTTGATGCACAATAAAAGAGGAACCCCTACAGGAAAGGGTAGAGAGGACCAGACTGAGATGGTACGGACATGTAAAGAGAATGGAGGTTCAGAGAATCCCAATAAAAATCCACGAAATTAAGATGCATGGTATACGACCCAGAGGAAGACCAAGAGATGGATGGCTGAGAGGAGTGGAGAGTGTGTACAGAAGAGAGGAGAGGACTGGAACAAGGTGGTGACAGAGAGGTGGTGGGAAGAGAGAAGGAAATGGAGAGGCTTGTGCATGAAGCAGACCCATCCAGAGGCTGGAAACTGTTGAGAATGATCCCTGATCCGTGAAGGCTCTTAATTTTTTTAATTGTCTGTGTGGTAGGTCATGGAGTGTATACTGCTCTCACCTAAAATTTAATAGAACCTCTGTTCATTTGCAATTGGAGTATGGTTGCGTGGTGTATACTTCAGTGCCACAGGTGCATATCGCACTGGCTCTATTCCAAGCCTCCGTGCTGGTGTGAGTGAGCTGCCGACTATATTTCCACACAGTGCCTCAACACCTGACATTCTTGTTTGTGGGTCAACAATGAATCCATTCGAATGAATGTCTCTTCTATACTTAACCCATGATATTCTGATTGGAGTAGTGGCCAGGTGCATTCTTTGTGTGAGGTCTATTGCATGTGAATAATTGTTGTAGCTGTTTAGGAAAGTAAACTGGGTGTGTATTTGTTGTTAAGGTTTGTTAGTCTGCTGAAGAATGTAGGAAGTTATTCCCACAGTGAAGGATTTGGCTACAGACTTGAGACCAGGAGAGAACTGGCATACGAATACAAGTCAGTTGTTAACGCTTGGAGGTGAATGATGGGAATAGTTTGCGCGTAGGGTGGATTGTAATTCGAGTTGTTTTTGTCCAATATCGGGGACATAAGGGTAGGAAATGAGGGCTTGTGGTAGGTTTTTGAAGTCTTTATCAGAACAGATATGTCTGTCACAAATGACAAGGCTACAAGAAAGGGAATTTGCATGCTTATTGAATACCAACTCCTCCTTTTCTGTATATGTTTATCCATCTTTTTTCTCATTTTGATTCATTTTCTATATTTCTCAATTGGCAGTGATAATATTTCCCCATAGTTATTAATAATTTACTCACTAATATCCTCTCAACCTCCCTAATACAATCTTTACTGCGGCTTTTCACATTTCATTCATGTTGTGAGTTGCGATGTGTACACACCTGATTCGTTCACCATGTTTCTAAAGTACTTGCATGAATAATGTTTATTACCACACTTTTGCAATGTTTTCATCTTACGTCCGGTTCTGCCCCTTCTTCCTTCATCTTTGGTAAGTGCTGTGTTTATGTTTCCTCTCCCCCATTTTCACTTACTAAAATGTTTTCCTTTATTATTTTTCATAAATTTAATAATTACTGTTCATTGTTAAGTGTTTGTATTACTCGGCTTTTTAAAAATAAGTGGCATAAGAAATTTTCTACTGTTATTTCAAAGGGATCAGCTGCCAGAGTCGCCATACAAATACCAACTGTTAGGCCTCAACTTGCTGTCGCTGCTGTCCCAGAATCGTGTCGCCGAGTTCCATACAGAACTGGAACTTCTGCCAGCCGATCAGATCCAGAGCAACCTGTATGTGCGGCATCCTCTGTCCCTGGAGCAGTACCTTATGGAAGGCTCTTACAACAAGGTGAGTAAAGACATACCATGGGAGTGTATTTTCGTGATGAGGCATGGAAAGATATTGCTCCAAGAATTTAAAGTAATGCATGGAAGGAAAAAGATAACCATGACCACTCGATTTCAGGCACAAGGGTGTGGGAAGAGTATATTTTTTAGATAAGGTGTCAGGGATTGGAATAAGTTACCAAGAGAAATGATGAATAATTTACCAAAAACATTGAAAGAATTTAAAGTTTAAATTTGTAGAGGGCAAATGTAGGTGGGTGTGGTGGGAAATTGCCACCGTAGCGTACTCTCCATTGCAATTTTTAACTAAACAACAAAAAAAGAAATAGTTTGTTAAAGGATCTGTGTGTTACTGTCTACAAAAAGTCTTCATAGGATCAAGTTTTAGATTATAAGACGAATGGCAATAATACGAGGGTTGTTTCAAAAGTAAGGTTCCCAACTCTGTACCCTTACCGTGCATGGTGCAATGCAAAATCTGGCAACACCACCGTGTTTGCCGGATTCCCCACCACCGATTCCAACAACCTGCGTGGCTCTACAACGGTCAGTACCGGCCTGACAGCCAAAAGCGATGGAGCACGTCAACGCCAGGTGTGAAATTCGTGCGGTCATCTGATTTTTGCATGCAAGAAAGTTACCACCTGTAGAAATTCATCGGCAATTGAATGAAGTGTATGGGGGAAACGTGTATAAGCATTCAACACATCCGCAAATGGTGTAGGAAGTTTGCCAACGGCCGTACAGAAGTCCACGACGAACAACAAAGCGGGAGGCTGTCGATCTCAGACGACGTTGTGGCGAAAGTTGAGCAAATCCTACTCGAAGATCGGCGAATCACCATCCGGCAACTGGCTGCTCAAATTCCTGAGGCTTCTGAAGCTTCAATTGACAGGATATTGAATGAAAAGCTAGGCTACCACAAGGTGTGCGCGCGCTGGGTGCCGCACATGATTTCAGAAGTCCACAAACAGCAGCTCGTCGACTGTGCTGGGAAGTTCTGCAGTGAATGTGATGAGAATAAAGAAGACTTCCTTGATTCCATTGTTACGAGGGATGAATCATGGTGCCATTACGTTATTCCTGAAACAAAACAACAATCGCGCCAATGGAAACACACCGGATCGCCACCACCAAAGAGGTTTAAGCAGCAGCTGTCAGCAGGAAAAATCATGGCATCGGTGTTTTGGGACCGGCGTGGTGTACTGCTCATTGATTTCACGCCTAGAGGGACAACCATAAACTCCACAGGTTATTGCGAGACCTTGAAAAAGCTCAGATGGGCAATCCGAAATTGTAGTAGGGTAAAACTCAGCAAAGGCGTATGGCTGCACCACGACAATGCCTGTCCACATGTGTCACAACAAACGAAGAAGTTAATCGACAAATTTGGCTGGGATGTCATTGATCACCCCCCGTACAGCCCCGATTTGGACCCAGCGATTTCCATCTGTTTCAGAAATTGAAGGAGCACCTAGGTGTTCTACGATTCCAGACAGACGAGTAGTTGCAACAAGAAGTTTCCAAGTTTCTCAACGGGTTGGCGGCGGACTTCTTTGAGGTGGGAATTCAAAAGTGGGTTACTCGACAGAAATAATGCATAGAAAAAAATGGGGACTATGTGGAAAAATAGCTTAAAGATCAACGTTTCCAATGGTGTAATCGTTTTTTTTTTTCGAATAAAATTCATTGTGTCTAAAAAAAAATGTGGGAACCTTATTTTTAAAACAACCCTTGTAATGCAACAGCTGGGATGGTTCTTTCAAAAAGCCTCTTCCTTGCCCACAATTCTTTTTCGCCTTTAATGGCCTCAGTACTGATTAAGCATAAAACCATAAAAAAGATAATCCAACAGAAAACAATGCTAATAGGGCTATGAATTGTCTGTAACAGCATTTCTCAATCTTTTTCAATCCGAGGACAGATGAAATTCCAGAAATAATTTGACTAACCACAAATTTTTCTTACTTATGTGTACATTATTAACCAACCCAACAAATTATAAGCACATACTGTATTCCCTTAAGACCTGCACCTTTAATAAGGCTCTCGTTAAATGATTGTTAACTTAATCTTCAAAGAAAAGTGGTTCTGTTTGACACTAACTGCAAACTTAATCTGTGACAATGCAGTCATGTTGTGTTCTGGGAATACCTAATTTGTGCTGGTCATTGAGATTAATGCGTAGCTTATACTCACTTACAGCCTTCCTTGTACAGTAAGAGTACAGTATCCATTTTATGTGAAAACATTTTTGGTTTATATCTTTAATTCTGTTATAATTAAATCTTTGATACAGGATGTTGCAAAAAGGATACCAGTTTTGTCACATCAAATTATGAACTTTATTTCTTCAAAACACAATAATGAAATACATGTTCCCCAAACCTTCCCATTTTAATTATAGAAAGTGTCAGACAAATGCTCCCCTCTACTGCACTGGCTTGTATGAACTCTTGTCAATGAAATTCACAAGACTCCACTTACATGTTGCTAACAGTGCATCGAATTTCTGTCTTTAACTCATTGATGTTTTGGACATACAACAGTGATTTCGGATAACCACACACACACACAAAATAAATTGCAAGGGGTTAAGTCACGTGACATTGGTGGCCGTTGTTGGTCACTATTCCATGAGATGTGATCTCGGAAAAGCTTGTGGAGCAACTCAATTGTTGCACCATCCTGCTGAAATAACTCTTGAATATCCATTCAGTTGAAATAAAACTACAAAAAAATCTTATTATCATCACATGCTACCAATTTCCATTATCTATCACAGCTTCTCCTACCTCCTCATTAATGAAATTACGGTTGATGATGCCACCCACCCAAGATTCACTCCAAACTCATTCGCTGTGGCTGCATTTCCCTTTCTTGAAACATCCAAGGATTCTCTGGCCCCAGATATGGCAGTTATGTTTATACACACACCTGTTTAAGTGGATATGCATCTTGTTTCTAAAGATGATTTTGCTCGCAAATCATTGTCCTCTTGTCGTCTTCTCCAAAAGCGATTAACATAATGTCACCTCTTCTCTTAATCGACCACTTTCAGGTTCTGGATTAATTAGTCTGGAAGGGTGATAATGGAGATCATACCGGAGATTTCCCTGTACTGAAGAATATCTTACACCCAATTCTTGGGAATGGTGACGGACCAACTTCATTGGACTAATAGTGAACCACCTCAATGTGGCCAGACTGAGGATGCCCAGAACTTTTAGAATTCACTATTGAACCTGTTTCATTGAACTTTACTGTAATTCTACAAACTGTTGATTCATTTGGTGCTTCATTATGCCCTAGGATTGCACAGTGTCACAGTTACTGTATAACGTTCTCCATTCTGATAAAACATTTTAACATTTCAGCACATGCTGTTCAATAGCAAACTCCTCCATGAAGCAACAATACAAGAAATGCAGACTGCAGCACCAATCAGAACATTTATGGATACTAACATGATACAAAACAATGTGACGAACAACAATATATGTGAACCACATGTTCATCTTCCCAGAACATAGGTGGTCTGTGGACCACGGCTTGGAAACCACTGGTCTGTAGAAACTAAACTGATCAAATACTAATCCCATGTCCAATGGTTTGGTACTGCAACATTTTACTTAATCACTGCAGAAATCAGTGAACCGGGGAGCACGCAAAAGTGGTGTGAGCTGGTCAAGTGTGCCTAAGGGTGCTGTGTGGAAAGTGTGCACATATGGACCAGGGTGACCCAGATCATAGGATTGGTTTCAGCATGAGGATGAGGAATTTTCAGGATTTGGACAAGGATGTTGTCCGACATTCAAACCCTGTACGGTGAAGAAATATTTTACCTACAGTAAGAAAGAACTTCACTACCATTGAGATGTCGGGTTGTACCCTGACAGTGGGTGTTCGAAGCGGTGCTATTGAGTACACACCTCTTGATTTCTACTTGTTGGGGAGTGTCAATCAACAAGTTATGTGAAAAAATTGTAATGTCACATATTGCCGTTATGCTAAGTACACTGACAGGCATAGATCGTTCTGTAGTTCGGTGCCATTGGCTATGTTTGGAAGCTGCTGGTAAGCATTTCAGACATTTAACATATATCTCTCTCAGGGCTTAAAATTGTACCTTAAGCTAAATTTGTCAGACTGTATCGACTATCAAACAGTGAGTGCAATTTTTGGACTTCTCTATTGTTGGAATAAAAACTTTGATAATAATTTCATCATCAGATATTTGTTGAATTACACAGTCTTCTTCATCCATTCCACGATACCAGATTTCCTGATCTGTGTTTCAGTAGTGATGAGTAGGGCCCGGATATATATGCACGTAAAACATCTAATATATGCATGCAAATATGCACAAAAAAGTCCTAAAATATGCACTAACAATTAAAGAATATGCACTAACAATTAACGAATCTACACTAACAATTAACGAATATACACTAACAATTAACGAACATGGACTAACTATTAAAGAATATACAGTTATCAAATGATTTATTTTATGTCAACTCACTGATATACACGTTTCATTCCTTACAAAATGATGAATCACAATATGTTACCAACAGTTTTTCAATGTTTTCAGGGGTCAAAGATTTTCTGTTGTCAGACAAAATTAGTTTATAAGCCGAAAATGATCGTTCCACGTCAACGGACGTTATTGGGCAATACTTGTACGATGGTGCTGACTGTTCGGAACATTCATCTGGCAAAGATTGTGTGGTTCCACTTAAATACGTATTAATTGATTGAATCTTTTGCAGACCTGGGTTTGAGTCTAACACCCTGCTGAGTTTAGATTTAACTTTTTCTCCAATTTCACCAGGGACGGCATTTAAAGAAGAAATTGTTTTGTGAAGCAACTGAATAGACTCGTGAAGGGGTGCACCGCTAGTTTCTAGACCCTTAATAGCATTAGAAAGTGACGAATAGTGTACATGGATGAAATTGATATCTCGATATACAGTATCACAATCAAATGCGCACTTTGCTTCACGAACACACGCAGCACGATCGTCATGACCAATACTTGTAACCACATCTTTCACTTGATGAAAGTTCTCCTGGTAGAACAGCACTGCAGACAACCAAGTTCCCCATCTAGTGAGAACAGGTTCCGGTGGAAGAGGAAGGCAGACGATCCTTATAAAACTGTACACGCGCTGGTGCTTTTAGGAACACTTTTTTTCCACTTGAAATTACTTTGTTAACTGAAGGAAATAGAGAACGTATCTCTTCTGCAATGCGATGTAATCCATGCGCCAAACATGTAACATGGATCAGATTGGGGAAAAACACTTGAAGCGACTGACCAGCTTTTAACATATATGAAGCTGCGTCTGTGATTAAAACACGCACCTTGTAACAATCACTCTCCGATTCAGTAGGCCACAGAAGTCGCAGGGAATCGTTTATAAATCTTGCAATTGTACTGGTGTTGGTTTTCTCTAACACTTTGGTTGAAAGTAAATGTGGTTTTCCGGGTTCTTCTTGACATAGTTTGCCCACTATAAAGTTCGCTACGTATCGGCCACATGAATCGGTTGTTTCATCTACCGATATCCAGACACAGTTCCCTCCTATGTCAGACCGAATTGAATCCAGGACAGAATCGGGTAGAGAGAGCAAATAATTTTTCCTGAGGGTGGATTCATCCGGTATCCTTTGATTAACACAATACTTTTGAAGAAATGCTCGTAGATCTGGATTATTCAATTTATGCAGCGGGATATTGCTGCATACAAAAGCCTTACACAGGTCAGCAGAGAATGTATTAACAGACCGTGATACCTGAGTTAAAAGTAGCTGTTGCGTGTTCCTATTCTTTTCTTTTGACCTGAGATGTACAGCTGTTTTAGAATGCTGTTCAAGTTGAAATTTTTTCTCACATTTTATATTCTTCTCACATACTTGACAGTACACAACTTCACCGTCACTAGAATAGTCACTGTTGCCTGAAATCCACTGCTTAATTAAAACTGATCTTGTGCATTTTTCTTTAGGCATTTTTGGAGTCAGATTAAAGAAACTTAATCTTAGCACACGAACACTCCTGTCAACACAAACTTTGAGAGGCTACTGTTTTTGGAAAGGAATGTACACGTCCCTTTAAAAGTACGAATCCCTCAGGTCTGGAAGCCAGGAATCTGTTCTCAGGAAAACTGGCTCGTACCGCAATTAGGGGAATATTCCCGAAAAGATTAAAGAAAACCGCTGGCCTTCCCGGTAGTTGTCGCACGAATAAACACACTGGTAGATAACGAATATTCCAAGTGGGGGTAAATACTTGTGACTGTCGTCTCCTCAAACAAGAATTTGCCGCCTGAGGGAGAATAGAGCTATTATTTGATTTTGCCGACCCCACCCGCCCTTCCCGTGAATGTTACCGCTCAGGGCAGTAGAGAAGGTCGCCGCCACACAAATTTTCCATTTGCAGCACCTCCAAACATGTCACTGTGTGAGTTTGGATAAGGTAGAAAATTCTCTACATGTGAATGCCAGTACAAAAAAATCCTGTTTACTCCAAGAATTTAACTTACTTGTTGCGGTTGCCAAGGATGTCCAACATACAGGTACATTAGACTTTACAGTTTCTTCAGAAGTATCGGATATTCAGTTATGAGATGAAATAAAAGCTAAAATATGCACATATCCATAAAATATGCACTAACCCTCAAAATATGCATTTGCATATGCGCATATGCTTTTTTGAAAAATCCGGGCCCTAGTGATGAGGAATATTGAGCTTCTACTACAATAGAAAATGTAATTTATTACATTTGTTTTCTTTAAAAAAATTATCATATTTTTTACATCTTTTTTTCGGTTTTCTAATTTACTGGTAACATTCAGTTCATTGCTTCTTTGGAGGTTCTTTGGAAATGTCTGCTTATACTATTATTAAATAAACCATTTGATGAAAATATAACAGAATAAATGTGTTAGCCACGGATAGCAAGACTATAAGGAGGGAACATTTGGTGGCAGCTGTCGAAGTGAAGATATTACTGCTGATTAATGCTGTAGGGCATCCTACCTGAGTGTGATAACCACATCGAGGAACGTGACGTGTGTAGGTCCAGGTGAAATTAATGGAATGGCTATTGTTTGGGAAATGCAGAAATTTAGGAGTTGATTTTCACTGCGGGTTCAGATCATAAATATGTCATCTATGTATCTGAACCAGGCAATTTGTTTAGAAGGAGTGTGGTTCAGGAAATGTTCCTTCAGGGGACCAAGGAATAGGTCAGCATAGGATGGGGCCGTGGGGTAACAGTACCGCAGATCTGGTGATATAATTTGGGATTTTAGGTGAAGAAGTGGTTGGAGAGAATCAGGTGAGCCAAGGATGAAAGGAGTTATGTACTTGGTTGGCTGAGTGGGGGTTGCAGATCTAGGAAGCACTATGGCCCTGACTGGGGAATGTTGGCACAGAGGGAAGTTACATCGATAGAGATGTGTGGACTGTGGATAGACGTTCAAGGAAGTGTGGGGTATCTTTGACATAGGGAGGAAGACTCTTTACTTGGAGATATTGATCCACCAAGGCTGAAATCAATTCAGTGGATGACACATATGCTGTAACTATAGGTCGTCCTGGATTGCCATCCTTGTGGATCTTGGGAAGAGGGTACAGGGTGGGTGTATGAGGGTTCTGGAGAGTTAAATGGGAGATGGACGGAGGAGAGAGGCTTTGCAGGCCCAGGAACATTATTTACTGGCATAAGCAGGTATTGGGATCTTCTAAAATGCGAATAAAGTGTAAACCGAAATATTGTATATGTTTTTGTTCATCACTCATATTGGCCTTCAACTTTGGTGAGTGATGCGTCATTTTCCGTATCCTTTGTTACTTATTTAGTTTTAAAAATATCTTAAGTTTGCACAACACTAAACTGATTACTTCCTACCTTAGCTGAGCTGAGCATTTCATTTGGGCAGAAGGCTCTGTTAGAGAATTTATAGTCTGAGCCAGTAAGCCCTTCAAAAATGACTGGTTGAGCACAGTGTTCTGGCATTTTTTAATTTTTTTGTAATTACTTTACTAAATAGAATTGTTATTAGATATTTCTCATAGCCTTTAAAACAATATAATGTTTATGAACGTTTCTCATGAAACAAACCGAGTAATATTATTATTGATAGACAATATTTTGGCGACATAAATCTCCGTCACCATCTTCGGGTGTAGTCGTAGTCTTGAAGTTTGCCTAGAGCACATTGTTTAATGTAATGTTGTACAGTATCTACGGATAGAGAATATAACGGCAACTTGCACATTGAAGAAATGTTAATAAACAAAAGCAATTTAATAATGTGCATTTAAACAAAATATATACTTTTCTTTGTGTTTGGTTTTTGATTTAAAATATATTGATCCGCTACAGAAATTTAAATACATAATCTTAACTTATGCCTACTGACAGAGGGTGATGATATCTCTGGGCATTGCTAGCCACCAACAAAGCCCTGGTGTGTGATGACATGCTGGCACACTTACCAAGTTGGCCTTTTATTAGTTTTAATTACTGATTGCTGTGCTACACTATCGCTTAACATTGCCAAAACAAAACTATATTTCCAACTCTTGCAGCTTGATTGTAGTGGTTTGGTAGTGTAGGAGGGGACTCAAATATTGGATCGATAATTTTACTGTTGTCGAACCGCGTTGGCTCTTGAACCATCTGTTCAAGAGATCTTTCTGCAAATACTTCTAGGAACGTTTCGGTTATTAACCTATCTCTTCCACCCAACCAAAGTGCACATGTCCCAATTAACTGACGGTAGGTTAAAATCACCACCCACGATTAATATATGTCCCTGAAATTTCTTATAAATTTTATTAAGTGACTCTCTGAAGTATTCTGCGTTAGCCAAATCAGAATCTGGAGGTCGATAAAATGACCCGATTATGAACTTTAAATTTTTACCAATTTTTACCTTGACCCATAACAACTCTAAAAAATTTTCCGTTTTGGTTACGACAGAGCAATTAACGGTTTTGTTAACGGCCACGAACACACTACCGCCCATTGATACAGCTCTGTCTTTCCGAAAAACATTGAAATGAGGGCCAAATACTTCGCTATATTCTACCTCTGGCGTCAACCAGCTCTCAGTTCCTAGTATTATATCGACATCATTAATCGCCACTGCGGCATGGAAATCGGCTACTTTCCCTCTAATACTCCGACAATTTAGGACCATTATCCTTAGCTGCTTTGTATTATTTGTGGAGTCTAAATTCGCATTTTCCATATTCGCATTCTGATGGGAAATGGGTGAAGTATTTGGGGCTGCGACATTCAATTTATTCCCACCATGACTACCAGAACCAAGATCTAAGTTATCGGTACCTCCTCTTCGATGAACTGAAGGATCCTTGGGTCTGACGGTGTTCCTAAAAACTAATTTACATCAAGATGGTTCAATATTTTAGCAGCCACCATGGTCGCCATTCTCAGTGTGTAGTGGACGCCCGACCTGTCAAATGCATCCCAGCTGGCAGCTATCATCGGTCGAAGGTCAACGAAGCCCCAGTTGTTTCTGCGACACAGCTCCTGCAAACTACAATTCAAATTAAAAATATTCCACCATACGGCCTCCCCACAATCGATGCACGGCAAGTCACTACAAATGGAGAACTGCAACGATACAGAATTATCCCGTGCGGCTTCATACGCCTTCTTGTCCAATTTGTCCATAGATTTCACTATATCTGCAACAGAAACACGACACTAGTCATTAGTACCGACGTGAGCAGCTACTCATAACTGACGGCAATTCGATTCTCTGATTGCTTTTGGAATGGCCTCCATGACACGTGATATGGTTGCTCCTGGAAGACAAACAGAATGCATGTTAGAATGAGGGTCTGCTTCGTTCTTCGTGGCTAGTTCTCAAAGTGGTTTCTCCAAACGTTGGATGTTGGAGCTGCCAATGACCAGTAAACCTTTTCCTGGCATCGCTCGGGGTCTGCGAACAAATCTTCTCTGCTGCTCTTCTGGGCCATCCACACTTGAATCTTCAGCCTCCTGCAACACGGAAAACGCATTCCTTAATGGCAAGATATCGTTTTCCTGTCGGCTAACTGGGAATTTAGATGCCTTTCTCCGATCCACACAGTGCCAGCAACAGTTTCTTGAAAATCCCGACTTGCCGGTTTTGCTACGGTTGGCTGCAGAATTTCTTCAACGCACTGCCACTCCTCGTCTCCAAACGTCGGAGGCATTGATTAATTATTGCTTAACATGTAAGAAACATTATTCTTTAAATTTTCTTTTCAAGGTTTGATTTTTGTGGTTGGAATAAATCATCTGGCGTTCTTGTATGCAATGTAGCAAAAATTGCTTTTGTTCCTCCTGAATCGTGATCAAACTATGAAAGTCTTGCATCAACTTGACCGCTCTTGCAGCTTATCGTCCACTGACCTCAGCAATATGGAGAAAATTTTAATCAGTTTTAAGAGGGTCGAACAATGACTTGCTTCTGACTGAAATGAAGTCATAGATATTTTTCTCTGAAATAAAAAGAAGTTGGTTAACAAAATTGTGATCTAAACAGAAAACTAAAGAAACAACTATATTTACTTACTAGCTGGTACCCACGACTTTGTGGTGTTTGTAAAGAATTTGGATTGAAAAATACAGGTCGACCACTTTCAACCCCTATGTGTCCCACACCCCCACAGCTACCGATATCTAACAACCATAGTGCACAACAGGAGACGTGATACTACTACCACACACAAACACCAATGATCTTTGCTATGTAGTTGAGGCAGAAAAGTGACATATGGGAAGACACGTCTTTTGTCGAAATTCGAAAATATACTTGATCGGCCACTTTCAACCACCATATACTCCACAATACCATGGTTACTGAAATTTGGCCGATGTTGTTATCGAAAGGTGACTCTGTGGTACTACTACACATAAATGCCAGTGATGTACGATAGATAGTTTTTGCTGAAAAGTGATACACCATGACACATGCGTCTTTGGCAGAAATGTGAAATTGCTGCAGGTTTAACCCCCATATCTCCCACTCCCCCATAACTACCGACATCTAACAACCATAGAGCACGACGGGAGACACGATTCTACTACCACACACAAACACCAATGGTCTATGCTATGTAGTTGTGGCAAGAAAGTGGAGTATAAGGAGACACACATTTTTGGTCGAAATATAAAAACGCTCTTCATTGACCAACTTTAATCATCATATCTCCCACATCCCGACAGCTATCGGCATTCGGCCAATGTTGTGCACGACAGGAAACTCCATGCTACTTCCACACACAAACACCAGTGATCTGTGCTAGGTATTGGTGGTTGAAAAGTGAAATATAGGAAAATACATTTCTGTTTTTATATATATATAAGATTTAACTGCAAAGTTCTTCCTTCTATGGAATGTAATGTTTATCCTGAGTTGATTAATTTTCTTTGGTTAAATTTTCAACCATTTTTACTTTGACATCATCATCAAACAGTGACAAGACTAATTTCTTCATTCAGATACCATGAATGCTGGCTTATCTTCTGTAAAGCTGACTTTGATATGCTTTTATCGATTTCTTCATCAGCCTTCATCAACTTAAAAAATCTTGCTTGATATTTTGAATTGAGCACTAAGTAATAATATTTTTAGGCCGTAAAATACTTTCACCATCCATCAAGCACGGTGCATGTCACCTGGAAGTCTAATTTCAAACTTTTTCGGTGTATCTCCTCCTAAAAATATCTCACAAACCTTTAGCAACTCTCAGTAGTCCTCTCTTGACTATTTCTTTGGTCATTTCGTTCAGTAAAAATCAAGCAGATTGTCGGTTTCAGAAACAGTCAGATGCAATACAAGCCTTTCTTCATAGCACTGTATTTTATCTGGATCTACACTTTTCCAGTTATCTTGGAACTTTTTGAAGAGTGAAAGATCAGGATTTGTAGTCACTTGACTGATTTTTATTTCTAACACGCTTTTTAACACCAGTTCATACATGTGATGGGGGTAAGTAGTAATAAGCGTATCTCTCTTAAGTTTTTGTTGAAGCACACAAGTGCCACTGACACGACCTTTATTTGAAGCTGTAATATCGCAATAAAAAATGAGCACTTTATCTTTGAGATTCTAGTTTACAATTGCATTCCAAACAGCCTGCGTCTGTTTGCTTCATGAAGAGCTTTCCAGCCTTGGCTCAGCAATAAGTTATTCTTTATTTCCTTTTGAAATAACTATTGGAAGGTGTTCTTCTTTTTATTTCAGAGCATTTAAAGGGGGCAACAGTTTGACATTCCAGTGAATAGTTACATCATCTGGTATCTGGTTATGAAAATTAGCTTTTTTGGCTTCCACCTGTTCTTTCTGTTTTTCCGTACTAATTATTTCAATTGCTGGCTTCATTATTATATCTAAGTGCCTCAGTGGTAGCTTCAAGAATAAATGCTGAACCTCTCATGCTTTACTGATACCTGTCTAGTGCTTCTACTAATCTTGGAGTAATGAAATCTTTCTGCATAGTTTTTTTTACTTGTTCTGGGTTGCATGTTCTTGATCACAGTTCAAAATTTTTCTTGTACATGCATATTATTTTCTTTAGAATCAGGAGATGAGTTGTTCTGTAACTGTTCATGAGATCATGTCGAACGAGTTGTCGTGGAGAAATATTTAACTTAACATAGTCCACAACCCTAAGGTTGGTTGGATCCTCCTGAAGGAGGCATACTAAGCCATTGTGTCAGAGGTAGGACGGCCAGTTCCTTTCCTCTGGGACCTACAGTTTAACGTGGAATCCGAACCACGGAGCATCCTGGCATAGCTCATATGATGAAACACAACTCTCAAAATCCCTGCGCTTGCCGGGATTCAAAACCGGGACTGGAGCAGCGAACGTTTCTAAAGCAAGCACCTTAACCACTGAGCTATCAGACCACAGAGAAATATTTAGCATGTTGCAACTCACTAGTTTGTTCACACAATTAGGCAAAGATTTGGTAGGTATTCACATCTTTTCCCTAAAGATAATACATTCAGAGACTTGCACTTTCACTGATGGTTAAATTCACTTCATGGATATTATAAAATAAAATTGCCAGAACTTGTTCATAAGAAGTCAGTTTTAAACCTTTTATTTGATGTTTTATGTCCCATACAAAGAAATATACACTTTTTAGCACTATATAATTCCACTGCCATGTTGACTGATTGAAAACAGTATGTTTACTAACAAAATAGCAAGTGATTACAAGGACATCGACATTCTATATCATGTTTGCCTTACTTAGAAAGTATTTTCAACTTTCAATACAAGTTGGCACAGGTTATCGAGTTTCTGCAATTATAAAATTTTGTTTACAATTGTTCTGACGTTGTGTAAATAAATAAAGAGGGTATGTGTTAAAAAAGAATTCAGTTTTTATTGGGGCACACTAATAACCATATTTGAACAATCCTCAAAACAGTACATGAAGACTAAAAATATTTTTTTCCTTCCAAATATCTGAAAGTGAACATAGTTTAGAGCAATGGTAAGTGTTACCAAATGTTGTTATATGATTCTCAATTGTGAAACTGTGATTATATATAATTGGACTGTTACATAGCGATCATTAGCACCATTTCTCAGTGTGATAGAATCATTCTTTGATAATCAATGAAGCACAGTTTACATTCCTTCAGTTTAGTGCTAGGAAGCATGGCATACTGTTAATGATGGTGATACAGCAAATCCTAGCCAGCGACACCAGTTGTTCACTGATGTGTTGCAACGGTCACTGTATCGACATTATATGGCAGTTGGTTGTCAATAGTTAAATTGAAAGTGCACACATTCAATTTAACTATTGACAACCAACTGCCATATAATGTCGATACAGTGACCGTTGCAACACATCAGTGAACAACTGGTGTTGCTGGCTAGGATTTGCTGTATCACCATCATTAACAGTATGCCATGCTTCCTAGCACTAAACTGAAGGAATGTAAACTGTGCTTCATTGATTATCAAAGAAAGAAGTGCACACATACAATATAAAAAGAACACCAAAAATGTTTTCTATTGTCAATTTGCTCCTATCTTTTGTTCCCCAACCCAACCTTTTAGTTATAGTTTACCATATGTTTTTTCAGTAGTAAAAAATTCTCTCCTTTTCTAAATGTTTGTAAAAAGTTATTTTTGCAGAATAATGTCTCCAAATGTTGTTCTATAGATATTCCTGGCTAAGGGAAATGTGCCAGCAGAGAACTATAACTACTTCATTGACATCCTTCTGGATACTATCAGAAACGAAATAGCTGCATGCCTGGAAAAATCATATGAGAAGATATCCGTACAGGAGGCAGCAAGAACCCTTAACATGACAGGGGTGAACGCTATCAAGGATTATGGAGTTAAGGTAACATGTTAACCGTTTTTCCTACTCGGGTTTCTTATAATTTAGTGAATTATTTCCTAATATGACTTCATAGTTACTTGTCCACCTATTGCAAATGGTATTTTTTCTCTTTCTTACTTCTTTATTCAGAACATGTCACGTAGAGCCATGTGAATTGTTGGTCCTTCTATCAGTCCAGTATTCCATTATGCACTTTCATTGCACTGACTGTGTGCTTTGGTTGTTTTTTCTCTCTTCTTCCTCAAAACCCTGCATTTGTGTGGTTTTCCTGATTTTATTTCAGTCCTGCAGATTTGATGATCCTTAGTCTTTCAGGTATCTTTCTATCTATACCAATTTGATTTGGTGGTCTTGTTCTTCAACAATTTACGAATTTTGTCTCCCTTACTTTTTCCTAAGCTAGTCATAGTTTATTATTTCACTTTTTCATAGTTCCTCTTTCAATATTGTAATGTAAATAATCTCATTTACAGTATTTCTCGTTTGCTTCATTGCGTAATCAAACCAGCATGATTGGATTGAATTTGTAGTGTCGACAACTGTAACTACAAACGGGGCCAGTGGATCGTGTTGGGCCTGGATGGGTATTTAGCCAAAGCGAATTCCCCTGAAAATGTTATTGGTTATATTACCTAAAAAGAATATGATAGTAATAATTGTGCAAACAAATTCTTAGTGATAAAAACTAAAAAAAACAAAACATTTTTATCATATAATTTATGCAATAACATTTTTAAATTTACAAAAATTCACAGTTAATATTTAAGACCATCTTTTAAGCTTTGTCTAAGGGCAGTGCAAATTTATTCTCCTAGTTCCACTGCTGCCTAGCAACATCTATGCTCAGGTTTTTCCTCCTTTTCAGTCTCCTTATGACTTTATCCATTTGAATCTTTGTCAAAAATACACAGGGATTCAACCCAAGTGCCTTTGAGATACACTAGGAGCTGTGTTTACATGTGGGGCTTGTTTAAACTAGTGAGGATCCAGCTAACCATTTCTCTCTTGCTCTCACAGATTACATACATTTTGTCAAGAAAGTACTGGAAATTGATGATTGAAAAAAGCCTACTTGAAGGGATAGTTAAAATTCTTTTTGTCGTGAAGTTGGCACAACTGTCCTCTATACTGACGCCGAGTATGAGCGCTATCTGTCATTTAGTTTGTTTACAATGCTCATTGTTGCCAGTTCGTTTGAAGTGTTCTTACCAATTTTTACAATAGATAAAAATATCGAGCAAAGAATTTGTCTCAAATTTTGCTTTGCAAATAGAATTTCGTGTGCCAAATCACTGAAAATGTACGGAAGGCTTACGGTGAATCGAATTTATCAGTTAGTGCTACAGTGAAATCAAAAGCGGTTGAGATGTGATGCAAGATTTGCCTCACTCTGGCTGACCATCATCGTCTTCAGCTGAAATTAACATCGCTAAAGTGAAGGAAATGGTGACTAAAAATCATTTAATTTTCAGAGAGGTAGCCTCTCCACTTTCTGTCTCACAAATCAATTTGTACCATTTTAGATAATTTTTTGGTCAGGAAATTCCGTTGTTTCTCCACTAGTTCTGAAAGAACTGAATTTTCTCCTCAGTCGCATAAAGGTAGCTGAAGACGTGCTAGAATGAGTCAATTCTGACCCCACATTCATTGCATTGTAACTGGTGATGAGACTTGGATTTACGAGTTTGATTCAATACAATACAATACATTCATTCATTCATTCATTCATTCATTTTCCATTGATTCCAATATAAGAGACTGGCTCTGTGGGATATGGAAAGTTGTCAATTTACATTTAAACAGTTCCATAACAAAAGTTACAAGAAAAAGATCTCAAGCACACCCTAAATAACTCGGACAAGAATAAATTCATTGAAGACACTATAAATGAAGCCAAATACATACTAACAAAAGAAGAAAAACATAGGTTTTTTTTCCGTCGTCAGTCTTTCGACTGGTTTGATGCAATCCTCCATTCTTTCCTATGTAGTGCTAACCTCTTCATCTCTACATACGCCTTACAACCCACGTCCTCAATTATCTGCTTCATATATTCTAATTTCTGTCTTCCTCTACAGTTCTTACCTTCGACCGTTCCCTCCACCAGCAAATTAACCAGTCCAGCATGTCTCAAAATATGACCTACCAGCCTGTCTCTTCTTTCAGTAAGCTTCTTCCACAAACTTCTTCCCCGCCCATCATTTCCAAAACTCGTTCATTTCGTATTTTGTCTGTCCATTTAATTTTCAGCATTCTGCTGTACCACCATATTTCAAATGCCTAAATTTTATTTATTTCCGGTATTCCTAATGTCCATGTTTCGCCACCATAAAGTGCTGTGCTCCACACAAACAGTTTTAAAAAGTTATTTCTAATTCCTAGATCAATATTTGAAACTAAAAGGTTTCTCTTTTTCATGAAGGCTCCTTTTGCTAGTGCTATTCTCTTTTTAACATCATTCCTGCTTTGGCCATCGGTTGCAATTTTGCTTCCCAAATAAGAGAATACAATTACTTCTCCAATTGCATTCGATCCTATTTTTATATTTAATCTGCTAGTATTTGTATCATTTCTGCTACATTTCATCACTTTAGTCTTGCTTTGATTTATATTCAGTCCAAAATCTTCCTTCAGTATTTAGTTCATGCCATTCAGTAATTTCTCAATATCCTCAGCCCTTTCTACTAACGAGACAATGTATCAGCAAATCGTAGCATACTGATTTTTTCTCCCTGAACACTTATGCCACATGAAAACTTTTCTTTTACTTTCTTTATTGCTTCCTCTACATACAAGATGAATATTAAAGGGGATAGATTACAACCTTGTCTCACACCCTTTTCAACTGATGCTTGTCTCTCATGATTCTCTACTTTTATTACAGCCACTTGATTCTTATATAGTTTATAGAGTATTCTTCTATCTCAGTACTTTAGGTGTGACTTCTTTAAAATTTTGAATATCTTGTCCCACCTAACATCATCAAAAGCTTTTCTAAATAAACAAATGCCATAAAAGTATCTTTGTTTTTCTTGATCCGCCCTTCAAGTATTAATCTTAAAGCCAGAATTGCTTCCCTTGTACCTTGATTTTTCCTAAACCCAAACTGATTATCACCTACTATGTCTTCTACTACCCTTTCCATTTTCTGTATATTATTCTGGTCAGTAATTTTGAAGCATATGATGTTAGACTAATGGTGCAATAATTCTCATATTTGTCAGCTTATGCTTTCTTTAGAAGTGTGAACATGATATTTTTATTAAAATCAGTTGGAATTTCTCCTGTTTCATAACTTTATGATATCAGCTTGAGTAATCTTTCAATTCCTTCTTCTCCTAGGGATTTAAAAAGTTTTGCAGGGATCTCATCAATTCCAACTGCCTTATTTGCTTTCAAGTCATTCAGAGCGCTATTAAATTCTGTACTCAAAACAGGATCTCCTAAGTCATCAATGTTGACAACAGCTTCCTTTTCCATTACACTATTGTTCAAGTTGTCCCAATCATACAGTTTCTCAATGTATTCTTTCCATTGGTTAGCTCTATCGTCTGAGCTTAAAAGAGGTTTCCCATCGGCAGCTTTAATGTTCTTTTCTTCGTTTCTAAAAAATTCTGTTTGATCTCCCTATATGCAACATCTGCTTTACCTACGACCATTTCCTTTTTTACTTCATCACACTTTTCTTTTGCTTTTTTTCATTTACTGTTTATTTGATTTCTAAATTATCTATACTGCTCTCTTCCTGCTTCATTCTGAGCATTTTTGTACCTTCTCCTCTGATCCATCAATTCCAAAATTTCTTCTGTGATCCAAGGTTTTCTGGCAGCCTGTTCCCTAAAGCCTAATGTTTTGTTTACCAACTTTCATTATTTCCGTCTTTAATGCATTCCATTCGTCCTAGGTTGTGCTCCTTTCAGAGTTATTTCTTAGACCTAAGTCTACCATTTCTGCAAATTTTTCTCTCGTACTAGATTGTTTCAGTTTATTCACTTCCAGTCTGTTCTGCTTATGCTGCTTCTTTATTCGCTTAAATTTCAGCCTGCGCTTCATTACTATCAAATTATGGTCAGAGTCTGTGTCTGCTCCTGAGTACGCTTTACAGTTAAGAACTTGGTTCCTGAATCTCTGACCATGATATAATCTAGCTGATATCTGCCTAAATCCTCTGGACATTTCCAGGTGTATATCCTTCTCACTTAGTTCTTAAACAGTGTGTTTGCCACACCTAGCTTATATCTTTCCCAAAATTTTAACATCCTGTTTTCTCGTTCATTTCCTTCTCCTAGACAAAAACTTCCTACAGTATTCCCCTCTTTTCCTTCTCATTCCATTGCATTACAATACCCATGATTATTAGTGTATCCTCCCCCTTCACATATAAGATAAATTTTTCAATTTCGGCATATATATTCTCTAATTTTTCATCATTTTCCTGTGACGTTGGCATATACGCGTGTACTAATATGGTTGGGACGGTCTTAGTTTCTAACCTTATCAGAATAATCCTGTCACTAAACTGTTCATAATAACTCACCTGTTTCCCTACTTTCTTGTTCATTACAAATCCTACACCAGCGACTCCATTGACAGCTTGTGTGCTAATTATCCTGTGTTTCCCAGACCAGAAATCCTTCTATTTAATCTCACAAATCCCAACAACATCTCATTACATAAACTAATCACTTCATAGAAAACTATAACATATCCATGCACAAGTCAGATCCCACTAATTGATTCCAAACAGATGTTAAAAAAATGCTTAAAAACCACTATACTATTATTCACAGACTGGCAGAAACAAAATATGACTCAGAAAAATCCCACTGCACCCAAAATGAGAAGTCAAATCAAGAAACACTAAGAGGACATTCCAGTAAGACCTGTAGTAAATTTCAGGAATGCCCCAACTTACAAAGTAGCTCAATAATTACATACATACCTCACAAAACACTACAAATGCCACAAGACATAAACTTAAAAAACACCTCACACCTGATAGAAAAATTAGAACACACCTTCATCGCAGACACAGCAACTATTATATCATTTGATGTAGTAAGCATGTTTTCAAACATTCATGTAAACAATAGACCATATACACAGAAACTTGACAACACACAGCAATATGCCCCCAGCTCTCATAACAGAAATAATTGCCCTACTATATTTAGTCACAGCACAAAATTATTTTGAATTCAACAATGACTACTTTATACAGAATGAAGGCTTACCATTAGGATTACCTAATCCTTCGCTGTGGACATTATTTCCTACGTTCCTTCCTTGTGATGCGGACCATTTTTCATAAAATCCTACCCACTGCCCCACACACAAGTTTTAGCAGACAAAAAAATATCTTGGTTCACAAGTACTCACCCAGCAATTCCCCCAAACTACCACAGGGATCATTCCCGTGCAACAGACCCCATTGTAAAACATTCAGTATGCATCCAGCCACTACCACTTACTCCAATCCTACCACGGGTGAAACATTCCCTATCATTGGTCATGCTACTTGCATGACAACACATCTCATATATCAACTTACATGCCTCCATTGCTCCAACTCATAGGCCTCACTACTAACCACCTAGCTATCAGAATCAATGGCCCCAGGCAGACAGTATATACTAACAATGAAGCCCATCCAGTTACAAAACATGCCAGTTCCCACAAACTGAATAATTTGAACAACTGTTTCTCAGTCAGAATATCCTTGACACCAGACATCCTCCTGGCCTCAATCTCCAATAAATTCATCCCACCAGACCCACTACTTACTATCTACATTATTTACATTTCTTACATTTATGATATTTTATTTTTCACTTATAGTTTTACAAAATTTGTTTTTTATATATGTATCCTCACCCAGTTATTATTTTGATCTATCACTTTCAATGATAATATACCGTATAAGTATCGATTATTGATCCAATATTTGAGTTTCCTTCTCCTCCCTCCCTACACTGCCATATGCGCCAGAGATGCCATTCACCAGACGGCGGTCACTGACTCCGCCCGGTGTCTCACTTCTGCACGTATAAGGCTGTAGGCCGAAATATTGCGCTTTTTTGTGTTTGTTTTTTTGTGTTCGTCGTCCCAGCCGCCTACATTTGTGGTAATTGTTGGGTCATTTTCCTATCCTTCCTTAGTTATATATATATATATATATAAATGTGTGTGTGTGTGTGTGTGTGTGTGTGTACCTAGGGCACTGAAGATGGCTTGAATAAAGGCGAAATGCGTCTGCCATCAACAGCATTTGTTTAGTTGCATGTTGGAAACATAACCCATAAAATTAAACTAGTTCTCATACAGATCACCCATATTTGAAATTGTATGAATTGCAAATGCGGCTGTACCCAATCGCTTTAGTAAATCAGAAACATGTACCTTCCAATTTAGATCATGATCAGTATGGAAACTTATAAATTTCACACACGCCACCTCTTGAATGGACTGGCCTGCAAATTTTATGTCTATATTTGGTGTTAATCTGTGTGATGTTCTGAATTGCATATATCGAGTTTTATCAAAGTTTAAAGACAACCCTTTAGCTGTGAACTATTTATTAATAAGGTCAAAGACATAATTTGAAAAATGTTCTGTAGCTAAATCGGCAGTATTTTTAATTTTTGTGTTTGTCATTTGTAAATTGGATAAATTTTGAGTTTTTAGATGCAACTCAGGGTAGATCATTTATATATATTAAAAAAATAGTGGCCCCAATATAGAACCCTAAAGTACTCCTTATCTGATAAATTCCCACTCATAAAACTGTGGACCAATGAAGGCAGACTTAAAATTCTCCATTTGACCCAATTCAATTTTATTTTTTTTTAAAAGAGTTAAGGTTTAGTATCCTCTGCTGTAACATCAAGCTCCGGTTGTAACAATAATATAATCAAAACTGTTGCTAACATTTATGATCGAGAATTAAAGCTTATATCTTGCATATCTATTGCCAAATATATTAACGAATACTTGTACTCGGAACAAATATTAAATAAAAATGAGCAACATAATAATTGTCAATTTAAATGAAATACATACATACATTCTGACGGTTAATTTATTTGTGGATTCTTAGCGAAATAGAACTGTTTATTAAATAACGTGCCTAACCTAGAAAATCTCTGGTCATCCTTAAGTTGGGCAACAAACACGAAAAGCGACGTCAAAGTGCAATGACATAGTGTGACAGAACATTGTGACCAAGACTTGTATTTTATGTAAGTATAGATAAAATAGTTATTGTATAGAATCAATTACCACAATCAGTGATAAATTATGTAGATTTAAACACATTCAAAAGTAACTTTGTTACTGTTGGGTGGACTGACCATCCAGATTTCAGTTTTCCCATAAACAATTGAGGTGTAAGCTGGGATGATTCAAATTCCTTTTCTGCCTGTAATAGCGTAGGCATTGAGAAAAAAGAAAAATCTGCAGATCCTTTGCTACTATTCCTGCTTCACAGTTTGTCCTTTTCCTGCCATGTAATGGGAGGCCCTGTGGTGGAACATTGTTTTAAATAAAATCTGAAGTTCCACATTTCTGAAACTTTTCATATCATTTCAGACTATTACTCAACAGATGTTTTGCACCATTTTGCATATTGTTTTTACTTCTCACTAATCTCATGTGTAATTTTGTGTTACAACGTATAATACAATCACTATGTGATGGTTACATAATCGTACTATTTGTCTGTGTAAGAATGGTGGAAGTTGCTATAGAGATGTATGCTTGCCTTTCAGAAGAACTGGAAACTTGGTTCTGATAACTTCTATTACTTTGGCACCGAGGAGGAGAAGAAACCTGAAGAGCCACTCCCATCAATGGAACTTGCCGGGCAGGTCATCGAATATGCCAGGGAACTGGAGACAATTGTGTAATTAATGTGTTTGTAAGAGTTGAACTCTAATACTTACTAGCCTATGGCAAGGAGTGTCGCCCATCATGACGCAATATGAGAGTTTACTATGACTTGGTTTATGTTCTGTTCTGTTCTGTTAGAGCAATGTTCCAAGTTTGTTAAATTATTTAAGTAAAGATTATTTGCAATTTTTCTTTTTTTCTGAACATTTTTTTTCCGAGTTCTTTAGTGTTAATACTACTTACAACAAATTGTCTGTTTGTAAATAAAATAAACATCTCATGACTACAAATAAAGAAAAAATTCTTTAGCAAAATGAGAATAAGAAGGTGGAAGTTTGACTGCATATACATTTGTCAGTGGAAAATTTATTGAGGTTTAAAATAAAAGTTATGCACTATAATAAGAAATTTCAGCGAATAGATTTGAAGTATTCAATAGAGAGATAGTTGAAAACTGATTAGGCACTGATATACAGTCTTCTGGTGTTTACCCACATGGATTGTAAAGGGTTTGTTATAAACAGGAAATATTGTGACTCCAGGTTTTGTATTCCTTTGTCAAAGAAACACACTGCTAACACTCATTTAGCCATTCCTACACAGTGTTTTGTATGCTGATCACTTTCTGGGTTCTGACCACCTAGAAAGAAGAAACAAATGATCATTGTGATGGATGTTTAAAATCTTCTCTGTCAAACTTCAAGGAATGCAGGTGTACAAACAATGGTGTGTTGCCACACAAGAAACAAAATCCAGCAGTCGGTAGCCAACACTCTCAGTTGTTCACTTTCACAGTACGATTCTGTATTCATGGCCATATCTTGTTGCATATACTCTGAGTAGGATGCCTTTGTGGTCCCAAAAAACTGTTAGTAATTTTCTTAGCCTGTATGAGGTATGCCACAGTAAAGACACTCTTGCTTTCAGGTAAGCTATGGGCAAGCTCAGTCTGATTGCCTACTACCACTGACGATTGAGAAGGCAACCCCCATAGATTTCAGCTTGTGCTTAGCGACGAACTGTTTTTGGTTCAGTGAAGATTCTCTGATAACATTTCATGTAGTGGAAAAATTGAGACATTTGGGACTTGTTCGCACAATTCAGAAATTGTTAATTGCCTGTTTTACAGTATTTTTCATCCGCTTTTTTATCAAACCACCTGTCGCCATAGAATCGGCAACAACTTTCTTCATTATGCTTATTGGTCCTAACGACATCAAATAACTGTCACATTTTTTCGTCATTGGTGACATTTACACCAAAACTTCAACAATTTGTCTGTAAATTTCCCCTGCACAAACTTTTTTGTGTGCAAAAATATTCTCATCAATTGCATTTCACAACTGCATGGATTTTAATTTTTGAAAAGCATTTTAAACTAATACTGTAATGTGACACACTTATGTTGAACAATATGATTCATTCTTTCACTGTGCTAGCCTCTCAGTAACCAAATGAAGCTGCTGTGACCTGCATGCTTTACTCTAGTCAATTTCCCCCTCAATAGAATGGTGTTTGAATGTCCATCAGATCAGTTGGTATTAAATATTACTAGTTTTGACTACGTCTGAGAAAAATAAATTTCCCATTTTTCAGTCGGCATATCATCCTCAACACTAACGTAATTGCAACATAGTATACACAAAAACAAGGGAGGAGAGAAACCTTCATCTATCACAAATATCAGGGCAGCACAGAAAAAGACAAGAAGGATGATACAGAACAATATTGATTTTTCATGCTTAAACCGTTCTTCAACATCGGAACAGCATGAGAATCAACAGTTGCTCTTGAATTCCTACCCTGTTCCACTGCTGGAGAAGAGTCTAGACATGAAAAATTCATTATTGGTCTGTGTTAATGTTTCTCATATCAGTGCCATGGGGTGTAAGGGTTTGGGAGAGACTATATTAGCCTCTTCCAACCAAATGTTAACCTCTCCATCACGTGGTGCACCCTGTTTGCACGGACGAGGCTCTGGCGACTGAAAAATTCCTGGTATAAGGAGTTGCCCACTGCTTGCCAACGGACTCGGAAAGGAGGACGGAACAGCTTGGAGCAGTGCAGGGCACCCTCTTGTCCTTGGGGTTGGAAATGGCCCCAAAAGGCTGATGAGTCACAAATGATCAACAGCAGGGGATGCAGAAGACAGCGGGAAACCACTGCATTGAAATCCCAAAGGGTGTGCCGAGGACAAGTAATCCTCTCAAATTACATATTATATCATGATGGCTTCTTCCTGGGTAAAATATTCCGGATGTATAATAGTCCCCAATCGAATCTCCGGGTGGGGACTGCTAAGGGAGGAGTCATCAGAATAGATAGGAACATTGTACTTGTGAGAGTGTGGAATGTTAGAACTATGAGTGGGGCAGGTAGGTTTGAAAACTTAAAAATGGAGATGGAAAGATTTAAGTTAAATGTCATCAGGACTAGTGAGATTAAGTGCAAGGATGCACAGGATTTCTGGTCTTGGAAAACACAGAATAATTAACACAAAAGCTGTCAGTGGATTTACTGGTGTAGGTTTTGTAATGAACACGAGAATGAGGAAACGGGTGAGTTATTATGAACAGTTTAGTGACAGGATTATTCTGATAAGGTTAGAAACTAAGACCGTCCCAACCATGTTAGTACAAGTGTATATGCCAACGTCACAGGAAAATGATGAAGAATTAGAGAATATATATGCCGAAATTGAAAAATTAATCTAATATGTGAAGGGGGAGGATACACTAATAATCATGGGTATTGGAATGAGAAGGAAAAGAGGGGCATACTTGTAGGAAGTTTTTGTCTAGGAGAAGGAAATGAACGAGAAAACAGGTTGTTAAAATTTTGTGAAAGATATAAGCTAGGTGTGGCAAACACACTGTTTAAGAACTAAGTGAGAAGGATATACACCTGGAAACGTCCAGGGGATATAGGCAGATATCAGCTATATTATATCATGGTCAGAGATTCAGGAATCAAGTTCTAAACTGTAAAGCGTACTCAGGAGCAGACATGGACTCTGACCATAATTTGATAGCAATGAAGTGCCAGTCTGAAATTCAAACGAATAAAGAAGCAACTAAAGCAGAATAGACTGGAAGTGAATAAACTGAAACAATCTAACATCAGAGAAACATTTGCAGAAATGGTAGACTTAGGTCTAAGAAGTAACTCTGGAAGGAGCTCAACCGAAGGCGAATGGAATGCACTGAAGAGATAAATAATGAAAGCTGGTAAAGAAACATTAGGTTTTAGGGAACCAGCCGCCCGAAAACCTTGAATCGCAGAAGAAATTTTGGAGCTGATGAATCGGAGGAGAAGACACAAAAATGCTCAGGATGAAGTGAGCAATACAGGCAATTTAGAAATCAAACAGAAAAACAAAAATGGCTACAAGAAAAGTGTGAAGAAGTAGAGAAGTAAATGGTCATAGGTGAAGTAGATGTTGCATATAGGTAGATGAAACAAAATTTTGGTGAACTGAAGAAAAGAAGTGTAAATATTAAAGCTGCCAATGGGAAACCTCTTTTCAGCTCAGACGATAGAGCTAACTGATGGAAGGAATGAGAAACTGTATATTGGAGACGACTTGAACAATAGCTTAATGGAAAAGGAAGGCGATGTTAACATTGATGACTTAACAGATCCTGTTTTGAGTACAAAATTTAATAGAGCTCTGAATGACTTGAAAGCAAATAAGGCAGTTGGAATTGAGGAGATCCCTGCAGAACTTCTTAAATCCCTAGGAGAAGAAGGAATCAAAGATTATTCAAAACTGATTTAAAAATTTGTGAAAACGTAAACTGAGGGTATCGCAGTCTGCAACGCTGAGTTTGGTGAGTGCCTGGATGGGTGACCGGTTGGCTCCACACGCAGTCCGCAACATCGATACCCTCAAGTCCTGTGCGCTGATTGGACGTCCTGGCAACCCTCGATACACGACCTTAGAATTTTCGGCGGCAGCTAAGCCAGTCTGTTGGTGATTTCGAGAAGTAATTATCTTAAACAGACCCGATGAAGACAACAGAGCAGGTTGTTGAAACGTTGTCGTTCTTTGACTCCATGCTGCTGGACACCCGTGAAGCATTCATTGAATCAATACACCGGAAAGTCTCCATTTACATATTAGAAGAATACTTTATAAACTATATAAGAATCAAGTAATAAATCAGGAGATACATGCATCAGTTAAAAAGGGTGTAAGACAAGGTTGTAGTCTATCCGCATTAATATTCAACTCGTATGTAGAAGAAGAAAAAGAAAAATGTTCATGTGGCATAAGTGTTCAGGGAGACAAAATCAGTGTTTTATGATTTGTTGATGACATCATCTTGTTTGCAGAAAGGGCTTTGGATATTGAGAAGTTACTGAATGGCATGAACAAAATACTGAAGTATGATTTTGGACTGAATATAAATCAAAGCAAGACAAAAGTGATGAATTTTAGCAGAAATGGTACCAATCATAGCCTTTGTGAAAAGAGGAACCTTTCAGTTTCAAATATTGATCTAGGAAAGAATTTTTTAAAACTCTATATGTAGAGCACAGCACTTTATGGTAGCAAAGCATGGACTTTAGGAATACCAGAAAGAAAGAAAATTGGAGCATTTGAAATGTGGTACTACAGAAGAATGCTGAAAATTAAGTGGATAGTCAGGGTACAAAATGAATGAGTTTTGAAAATGTTGGGTGAGGAAAGAAGTTTGTGGAAGAGTCTTACAGAAGGAAGATACAGCCTGGTAGGTCATATTTTGATACATGCTGGATTGGTTAATTTGCTGGTGAAGGGAACAGTCGAAGGTAAGACAGAGGTTAGAATATATGAAGCAGATAATTGAGGACATGGGTTGTAAGGGGTATATAGAGATGAAGAGGTTAGCGCAAGATAGGAAGGGATGGAGGATTGTATTAAAACAGTCGAAGGCTGATTACGGCAGAAAAAAAAGGTGCCATCTTCCATGTTGTAATCTGTGCTCATTTATAGTTCCTCATTCTTTCCTTATTTAAAGTTTCTAATTAGTTTTATTTTCCTGTCAAGACTCATTACTGCCATTCAGCCATTTCCAATTTACATCTTATCTCACAATCATTGCTTTCTCTTGTAATTTTTTTGCTTGTTCCTATCCTGTTCGTTGAGTAACATTTTATACCTACTCAGTTGTCTGTGACAAAATGACCAACATTTGTCTGTGTATTTTACCTTATGTAGTATTTCTTTAACACATTCTATCCCAAATAACTAAACCAAAATTACCATACAACACACATTTTTTGCCAATTTCTTTTCTGCACCATTCACAATAATGTTTGTTAAATTTTTTTTCTTATTGCTTTAATTCTGGTTTCACCATTTTAAAATATATTCCCTTTTTTTAGTAATTTTTATTTTCTACTTTGCAGTTATCTATTATACACCATTGCCTAGTGTTTTTCAATATTATTGGCATAAACAAAATGATTATCTTCTTCCATGGTTTCCCCAAATCACTCCAGGCAAATTTGGGATGGTTCCTTCAAAAGGCCATTGCCAAATACCTTCCTGTTTCTTGACCCCTGCCTGCATCTAATGACCTCGACATCAACAAGGTGTAAAACCACAAAAAATGGAGGGGGGGGGGGGAGATTCTCTTCCTTAGATTTTAAAATATCATACTTTGAAATATTTTAAGATCCCTTTTATTTATATAAATAAATAAACATATTAGTACAAATAATATGCAAGATTATATTTATTATAAATAAAAAATAATACAAGAACAATATATAAATAAAAATCACATTACCCATATTTCTCTTCTTTTCTCATGCTTTGTTTTTATTGTAGTCCAGGATGATGCCAGTTAATAGATATTTCTGTGTATAGGAATTATGCCCTGGACTCATCAAAACTATTGTCCTGTTCCCGCAAGCCTATATAATATTATCCCGTATGGTCTTATTATCAAACTACTAGTTCTCATTCAATTAACTTAGTGCTCAATGTCTTCTGTCACCGATTCAATTCTTGGCTCTTACAGATATCATACTGCATTGTTACGTAGCTCCATAGGAATCACTTTCTGTAGTTTTACATCCTGTACTTAATATGCAACATACTCTACAGTATTATATAAATGGCTTGCCGTAAATGTCAAAATCATCCGGGGAGCTGTCCATACTTTACAGATTCAACATCACAACTAGTTTATTGCTTCATTATCTCAGTTTCACAATGTATGACAAATTCAAAATACAGACTCCTCTTATTTTTCTGAATCCTTCACTACCCATCTCCTCACTATCCCCTAGCCAATTCCTTTACAACCCACCCCTCCCGTCTGTGGTCGCAACCCATGCAGTCAGTAATGGACTCGTCTTTTGCCCTTCTCTCTGACCTCCAACTTTGTTATTGAATTACATCTTATTTGTTCTATAATATTAAAATTATGCCATATCCATTTCATATCTGACTTGTCTTCCTTCTGCCTGATCTTCCATTAATGTTCCCTCTTCAGTTACAGCTGTGCATTGACATGGAACCCAACAATTTCACACAAATTTCCAACTCGATTTACCACCTTTTTCCTAAAACCCTCCTGTTTCAAGATTTTCTAACTTCCCCTTTTACTTCAGCTCTCTTTCTGTAAAAGCAATCTCACACCACAAACCTCAGTATGTCAGAAATGTGACATCAGAGAACCAGTGATGGATCTACGAATTATCTGCCATAGTAGAGCTAAAACAAGGGGGGAGGGGGGGGGTGGTAGCCGTTACATGAGTTTCACTCAAGCAACCCCTTCAGACGTGATTTAGCCATCCCTCTAGATCCGGCACTGCAAAGAACTCTCCAACCACTTCATGTTGCCTGTAGACCCACATTAGTGTATTCTGCCACCTTCCATTTATGGGAAAATTTGTAGCTTCATCTGAGGGAAATTCATTTTCTCTTAATTACAGGAATGCCTTGCACTCCAACACTTTCTTTACCAGCTTCCAAAAATTCAGAATTCTAGAAAATTGCACAGTTGCTTAATACAATTTCAAAACACAATTCTGTATTCATAGATCGACATCTCTAAACCAGTCATTTTTATCCACTCATTAAATAAACCCTGAAACATCGCTTCAGCTCATGTATCATAGCCTACCGATTTTATTCTTTGAATTCAAGTACATTTACACAAATATCCCTCACTGCCATGGAATGTTTTGTCCAGCTCCCCTATTACTGCTTTTCTGACATTCAATACACACCTAGTTCTTAGGACTTATTTCTTTCTTTAGCATTGTTTCTCTGACATTGCTACATATACTTCTAGTGATGCTTTGTATGCTAAATCTCCCTTGGCTCTTTCAGTCATTTGTATATTGACAGCCTGTCAAGCCCCTCTTAAGGTCCATATTAATAAACATCTTTGTAATCTGTACTTTGGGGTGGGGTAGACTACCTCCTAAATTTGATAAATAACCTGAACATCTATCATATTTCTTTTTCACAAATCATTGTCACCTTCCTACGTATTGATTTCTCTAACTGGCCATATCGATTTTACTGTTCACTTCAAACCAACTAATGCAGTTGCTTTTTCACTCTTGCGTGTGTATTTTCTGTTCTACTGCTAGAGATGAGTTGAAACCTATATGCCTGTATGTCAATATGGTTTCTTGGTTTTCCAGTTCATCTGCCATCTAACCTTCCCTAGTACTAGGGAATAGTTTCTCTCTTTCCTTATTTGTATTTGCTAATCATCTAATTTTTTCCCCATCAAATCATATAAGCAAACTCTGGATTCAGTATAAAATCAACTGAGTTTAACATCCACCCTAGAAATATGATCGTTACATAAAATGAACCGTAATGTTGCTTGATAATATATCGCTTAAGAAAACGTTCATAATAAAATAAGGCACTCCAGAAAATTGTCACATGCAGCATACCTGTAGGCTTATGAAGGGCTGGTCAAAATGATTGCAGCAATTTCACAATTTTCTTTTGGCTGTCCTATTATAGGTAAGATGATGGGGTTTGCTGTTATAAGACAAGTGGCTCTCCAAGTATTGATTGCACTAAATGCAAGCCTCCCACGGTGGCCGCTAGAGAGCAAGAGCTGAAAGTGAGAAAGCGTAGGTTGTTCTCAAATTTCATTCGACTCAGTCTGTGGTAACTGTTCAGCGACACTTTAGAATAAAGTTCGGCAAGGATACCCCGCATGCTAACACCATTCGGCGTTGGTATCAACAGTTTAAAGCCACGGGAAGCCTTTGTAAAGGTAAAATAACGGGTCGCCTTGCCGTGTGTGAAGAAACCGTTGAACGTGTGCACGCCAGTTACGTTTGTAGCTCACAGAAGTCTACTCCTCGAACGAGCAGGGAATTAGGTATTCCACAGAAGACCATTTGGAGAATCCTACAGAAGCGACTGTGTATGTAGCCTTACAGGTTACAGTTGCTACAAGCAGTGTCATGCAACGATGAAGTGCGTCATTTTCAATTCTGTGCCCAATGTCTAGAACAAGACGAAACATTCGCAGAAAAACTTGTGTTTAGTGATGAGGCCACTTTTCATGTGAGTGTAAAAGTGAACAGGCACAATGTGCGCATTTGGGGGACTGAAAACCTCCATGCTAATGTGCAGCTAGTTCGTGACTCTCCCAAAGTGAACGTGTTTTACGCGGTCTCATGAAAGAAACTTTATGGACCTTTTTTCTTTAATGAGGTGAGGATCACAGGGAAAAATCTATCTGCAAATGTTGCAGAATTGGCTCATGCCTCTTCTGGAAGCTGACAGTGAAGATTCATTTTCCAGCAGGATGGTGCTCCACCCCATTTTTCTCTAGTTGTCCGTAATTTCCTAAACACCAGGATTCCAAACAGATGGATTGGTTGTGCTGGGGATGCTGATGTCATGGTCTCCTCATTCCCCTGACCTAACTCCCTGCGACTTCTTCATTTGGGGTTTCGTAAAAGACACAATATTCGTGCCACCAGTACCAGTTGATATGCCAGACCTGCAGGTTTGCATCACTAAAGGTTCACACATTGAGCATCTGTTGATACTCAAAAAAACTTTCACAGTTTGTTTATATATCTGTGTAATCTTGTAAGTATATGTCAAATAATAAATCTGTAGTAATTTTCAGAAATCACTGCAATAATTTTGACTAGTCCTGTATGAGAATTTAAAGTCATTATAGTGCTTCATGTGAATTGCTATTGTGTAAAGTCTCCCTTTGTCTGCCAATTTTATTTTGATATTGTTGCAGCAGAAATAAATGAAATGCTGTGTAGATACTAAAATTATATGACAAACAGTTGGCACATAATTTTAGGCATAATTATCAGTAAAGAAGTTCCATAATATAAAGAAATGAAAAAAGCTGTTTCTTGACAAAATCTGCAGACTTCATTGTGATTTGATCACAGCTCAATTCTAAAGAAATATTTTAAGAAGTGCAGTGAAACTGAATATTAAGAAATACATACTAGAAGAAAGATGCAGTACTATAAAATGTAAAGCTAATTTTTTTTCCTTCTCGGCTTCATTAATTTAGATAGAATAATCTAACTTTTCCCAATTCCTTTTTCAGTGATAAAATATGTTTCAAGCTGCCCAGGCAGTGAAAGAATTTTTTTCTTGCTGTGATAATTATTCAAATACTAAACATACTGCAGCATTGTCTTCCCAGGTTTGCAGCCGATTAGTGTCATGATAAGATAACACCCTCGGTTGTCTTCATCAGGTTCACTGTCAGATGGGCCTATGTAATATAATACGACAGTGTCGTGGCTATGTACATGGGCCGCTCCCTCGTGTCGTGCCAGCTTCATTACTACTGTCTGCATTATATTTCCTGTGTTCCTGTTAGAGGGACATTACATAAGTCCATCCGCCCACTGATGCCTGATGGTGAACTTCTAGATTCTCAATAGCAAGATACGCGATGAAGACAACAGAGGACATTGGCATCTTTTTATGAAACTAACTGGCTGCAAACCCAGGAAGACTGTTGCATTTACATAATGTGAAAAATTTCCATCCACATACTAAACATATTTTGAACACAGATTAATATGATATGTTACATTTAATCAATCATTTTTTTCTATAGCTTTAGTTTATTAAAGACTGTTGAAAACCCCTCTAAAATACCTAATAGCTATTAAAAATAACAAAGTATAGGGAAAATGACTCATCACTCACCAGTGAAAGTTTGGATGAACGAAACACAATTATCGTTCCTATTTTGTGCTAAACTTTTCATCTCAACATACCACTTACAACCTATGTCCTCAATCACCTGCTTCACATATTCTTCCTCTACAGTTTGTACCTTTGATGGTTTCCTCCAATAACAAGTTAACCAATCCTGCATGTCTCAAAATATAACCTACCAGCCTGTCTCTTCTTTCTGTAAGACTCTTCCACAAACTTCTTTCCTCGTCTATTATTTCCATAACTTGTTCGTTTTGTACTTTATCCGTCCACTTAATTTTCAACAGCATCCTTCTATAGCCCCACATTTCAGATGCTTCAATTTTCCTTCTTTCTGTTATTCCTAAAGTCCAAACATCATTCCTGTTTTGGCCATCGGTTATAATTTTACTTGCTAAGAAGCAAAATTCACTAACTTCATCTGTCGCATTATTATATTATTATATTTATTGTATTTAATCTACTATTTATTGGTATCATTTCTGCTACATTTCATCACCTTTGTCTTGCTTAGGTTTAAATTGTCCTTCAGTATTTTGTTCATGACAGTCTGTAAGTTCTCAATATGCTCAGCCTGTTCTAACAAGACAATGTCATCAGCATATCATACATAGCTTACTGATTTTTTATGCCACATTCAAATCTTTCTTTCACTTCATTTAATCCTTCTTCTACATACAAGTTCAACATTATTGTGGATAGACTACAACCGTGCCTCACATCCTTTATAAATTATGCATGTGTCTCATGATTCTCTACTTTTATCATAGCTACTTTATTCTTATAAAGGCTCAAGGGTGTGGAAAGATTCTCTTTTTTAGGTAAGGGTGTCAGGGATTGGAATGAGTTACCAAGAGAAATGATGAATAATTTACCGAAAACGTTGAAAGAATTTAAAGATAAAATTTGTAGAGGGCAAATGTAGGTGGGTGCAGGATAGGGGGATGATGGGAAAAGGGGGGGGGGAATTTCCACCGGAGTCTGTGCTCCATTGCAATTAAATTAAATAAATTAAGATTATAAAGTAATCTTCTACCTTGGTATTTTAGACCTGACTTCTTTAAAATTTTGAACATCTTGTCCCACCTAACTTTATCAAAAGCTTTTTCTAAATACACAAACGCCATAAAAGTATTTTTGTTTTTCTTGATCTGTCCTTCAACTATTAATATTAAACCCAAACTGATCTTCACCTTCTATTTCCATTCTTCTGTATATTATTCTGGTCAGTAATTTTGAAGCCTATGATGCTAGACTTATAGTGCGATAATTCTCACATCTGTCAACTTGTGCTTTCTACGGAAGTGTGAAGATGAAACTTTTATTAAAATCAGTGGGAATCTCTCCTGTTTTATAACTTTTGGATACAAGTTTGAATAATCTTTGGATTCCTTCTTCTCCTAAGGATTTCAGAAGTTCTGCAGAAATCTCATCTATTTCAACTGCCTTATTTGATTTCAAATTATTCAAAGCTCTATCAAATTCTGTCCTCAAAACAGCATCATATAAGTCATCAGTGTCGACATAGTCTTCTTTTTCCAATACACTGCTGTTCAAATCATCTTCATCATAAAGTTTCTGTATGTATTCCTTCCATCAGTTTGTTCTATCTGTGAGCTTAGAAGAGATTTCATATCAGCAGCTTTAATGTTTTCTTCATTACTTCCTATATGCCACCTGTACTTTATCTACAACTATTTCCTTTTGTAATTCTTCACATTTTTCTTGCAGCCATCTTTCTTTTCATTCTTAACATTTTCTGTTTATTTGATTTCTAATTTGCTTGTATTGCTCTCTTCCTGCTTAATCCAAAGGATTTTTGTGCCTTCTCCTCTGATCCATCAACTCCAAAATTTCTTCTGCGATCCAAGGTTTTCAGGCGGCTTGTTGCCTGAAGCCTAGTGTTTCTTTACCAGCTTTCATTACTTTCAGTCTTTAATGCATTACATCTGTCTAGCTCCTTTCAGAATTAAGTTTTAGACCCATGTTTACCATTTCTGCAAACTTTTCTCTCGTGATAGAGTGTTTCAGTTTATTCAATTCCAGTCGGTTGTGCTTGTATTGCTTCTTTACTCTCTTGAATTTCAGCCTCCACTTCATAACTATCAGATTATGGTCAGAGTCTATGTCTGGGTATGCTTTACAGTCTAGTACTTGATTCCTGAATCTCCGATTGACCATGATATAATCTAGCTGATATCTACCTGCATCCCCTGGACATTTCGAGGTTTATATCCTTATAGCGTGATTCTTGAAGGTTTATTTGCTACAAGTAGTTTTTATCTACCACAAAATTCTAACAACCTGCTTCCTCACTCATTTATTTCCCTTAAATCAAAACTTCCTACTTTTCCTTCTCCCATTATCGCATTCCAATTATCCATGATTATTAGATTTTTCTTCCTCCTTACCTATTGGATTTATTCTGCACTTTCAGTGTATATTATCAAGCATGGCGCGTGAACTGTTAACATTCTGGCCTCGCATTCAGAAGGACGCCGGTTCGAATTCCCATCCGGGCTTCCAGATTTGGGTTTTCCATTGTTTCCCCAAATAACTCCAGGTGAATGCCAGGATGCTTCCTTCAAAATGCCATGGCTGAATTCCTTCCCATTCCTTGCCCCCCTCCCATCCACCTCTAATGACCTCGATGTCGACGAGGCATAAAGCCGTAAGTACAAAAAAAATAAATAATGCATGGTATATTTTCTCTATTTCTTCATTATATTTTTGTGATGTTGGCATATATACTTGTACTAATGTGGTTGGGGCGGGCTTAGTTTCTAACCTCATCAAAATAATCCTGTCACTAAACTGTTCACATTAACTCACCCGTTTCCCTATTCTTTCATTAATTACAAATCCTACACCAGCGACTCCATTGATAGCTTGTGTGCTAATTATACTGTGTTCCACAGACCAGAAATCTGTGCATCCTTGCATTTAATCTCACTAATCTGAACTTCAGTTGTTCCATCTCTTTTTTTAAGTTTTAGAAACTATCTGCCCTATTCAGACTTCTAACATTCCACGCTCCGACTTGTAGAATGTCTCTATCCATTCTGATGACTCCTCCCCGAGCAGTCCCCACCCGGAGATCTGATTGTGGGACTATTTTACCCAAAAAGAAGGCATCATGATATATGTAATATGAGGAGAATACATGTCTTTGGGATGCCCTTGGGGTCTTTAATGTAGTGGTTTCCCATTGCCTCTGTCATTGATCATTTTTGATTCATCTACTGTTTCCAGTCTGAAGGGCAAGAGGGCGAACTGGACTCCTTCTCTGCCCTTGTTTCAGGAAGCAGTTGGCAAGCAATGGGAGACTCCTTATACTGGGAATCATTCAGATGCCAGAGTATTGTCTGTGCAAATGGGTGGTCACTTGAAGTAGAGGTTGACATTTGGTTGGAAAAGGCTAATACAGCCTCTCCCAAATTTGTACTAAAATCACATTATATATCAAATTGTATTGCTAATGAGCTATCATTTTGTTTGCTCAATACAGAGATCGAGACTGTTGCTTAAACTTATTTTGAAGAATAACGATCTGCAGTTCCTACACAGTTTTCACTTGAGACAGTATAATTGCACAGTACAGTGTGGGTACAGCAATACATTACACAAAAAAAATGCTTCCTTTACAAAAATAGAATATTACTTGAAAAAGAGCAATTAAATAAAGTAGAATGTTTCAAATATTTGGGAAGCTCAATTGTAAAAATATATGAAACAGGGTGGAGGTAAGTGAAAGAGATGTGCAGATAGATTTTTAAGAGTTTTAGAGATTTGGTATGGATTAGGGATACACCACAAAAGAGTAAGGAGGTAATGTATAAAACCTACTTTGTGCCTATTTTGACTAGGCTAGGAAACCTGGTTGATGAAGAAGGTCAAAAGGAGTGTACGAGCTATGCAAATGAAATTTCAGAGGAGTATAGTAGGGTTAACGAGAAGGGGCAGGATAAGTAACGAGAGAATCAGATGATCGAGGAGGGACAGCTACAACAAAGAATAGAGAACTCTAGGTTACAGTGTTCTGGGCGCGTAAAGAAAATGGGAAAGAAGATACCAAAGAAAATGTTGGGCATGGAGCTGAAAAGAATGAGGGTTAGAGGAAGACCAAGGGACAGATGTGTGAAAGATTAAAAAATGTGTGGAAGAAGGGAGATGATGGTTGGATAGGAAGCACCGGAAAGGTTTTGTTCCCAGCACTGACTAGTGCTTGGAAGCTGCTCTAGATGAAGAATAAAAATGGCAATTTTTTTTTACTAATTTTGTTTCAAGAAAACTGAATATGATCTTAGAATTTATTTATTAGTTCTAGTTTTGTAGATATACGTATTTCTGTCTTAAAAACCAGTATTATATTAATGTGTAGTAATGCTCTGGCCTGGCATTCTGGAGGACACGGGTTCAAATTCCAGTCCACATTTGAGTTTCCATGGTTTCCCAAAATCACTCCAGGCGAATGCCAGACTGTTTCCTTTCTCTTCTATACTCAGCCTCTAATGACTTTAATGTAAACCGAAAAAATCAAAAAAATTATTCTTGTTCACAAAAGAAGTGGCAATTATTTTAATTGAATCAATGCACAGGTAAATTTGTAAAAAAAATATATATATAAACAACAAAACTTGCTATTTCATATGATGGCGTATACACGAATTCACCTGCATTTTTCTTGTCATTTGTACTCTTGTTCTGGAGCATCTCTTGCGACTGTCCAACAGTAAGTGTCCCATTTACCCTGATGTCCATAGTTGAAATATCTTTGTGGATTCGCTCACTGTGCTTATCACTCACTTCACCACAGTTCGGAGGAAAGAAGTCCAGATGAGAACGAAGAAAGAGAATTTTGAATGGCATATGACAGCCTAATTTAGGGTACTTCTCAAGAAACCTTTTGATATTAAGGAAGCAGGAAACTGCTTTTGGGCAATATAAATAAAAAGGATGGGGAAAATGACTCATCAGTCACCAAAGTTGAAGGCTGCAAAGAGTGAATCATGCAGGAGATACACACAAACATGTACAATATTTCAGTTTTACACCTTATTCATGTGCTGGGGACTGAGTTATATGATTTCAGAGGTGTGCTCACATCGAAGTTTAACACAAGACTGGCTGTGCAGCAGAAGACAGGGTGGTGCAGATGAAATATTAGGAAGTGAACTATTGATATTTCAGGAAAGACTAAGATGATACTTCTAAGACAACAAGCATTTACCCGATGCTTCTCATGCGCGAGTGATGGCATGTTTAGAAATGCTCTACCTTTTTTTTTTTAGTTAATTATTAGAGAAATACAGCACATAAATTTGATTTAAAAAATTTCCTTTCTTTTAGTTATTAATTTATTTTAACACAATATAATATATTAAATATAAGAAATTAAAGGTACATGAAACATCGCTAACGATTCAATAAGGGCCTGCCGAGAATCAAGTATCCTATTGGTCATAAATTTTCCAGAATGTAAAAAGTGCATATTAAAGCAAAAGATAAATGTACCTTGGACATAAGGCAGTATGAGAGTTACAGACTGCATTGGTAATGGCAGTATAGTCGACAGCTATTTATTAAAATATCTTTGCTGCCAACGATATCATTTGCAACAAAGAATCTCAAAGCTCTGGCAAGTTTTTGTAACACAATGTGTATTTATACTTATGATTCAGGCAATAAAATGTATTTCTTGGTTAATAACTTCTATCCCAATTTTGAGTCCTTTACTTCATTGTATCTCAAAATTGAAGTGGTTAGGTTGAAATGCGGGCTGGACTAGAAAGAAAACATGTCGCCAAAGCCATGCGGAAATATCCAACAGTTGTTTTGTTTTCGGGAGTACATGTCATGACTACAGCTGTTTATTAATTACTAACAATAATTGAATTCCTCATGCCTTATGTTGTTGCAAGAACATTCTGGTCCAGGCTGCATATCCACCAAGCCACAATCTATACTGATGTTACCACTTCAAAATCAAACAATGAAAATGCATGTAAACTCATGAAGCGCATCATTAAATACACTGTTGAGGATGACAACATCGTCTATTTCAGGATTCAAAGTAAGTTTACCATAAATTATAACAATTAATTCATTAATACAACCAGTTTGAACTGCTAACGACTAAAACGTGCAACAATACACTGACTGTATCACCATGCAAAGTTTATTCTTGTTTTCATCTTAGCGGTTGCGGTTAGATTGAAATGTGGCATGTACCAGATTAAAAACATTGCCAAAGGCAGAAGGAAATATACATACATCAGATTTTTAACTTCTTATCTTGAGAACTACCCGTAAGCGATATATCACAAAATTTGTTATTTACTTCCGAATTACCTATTCCCTATCAGATTGCAGCGACACTGTATCGTGAACACCCTTTGCTATTGATATTAAGTACAAGAGGTGTTCCATTTATTTACTGCATTAAAGAAAACTGAAAAACTAAATATTCAAAGTCTAAATTTTAAACAGACTACTAATTTAAGTTGTGTGATTTTTTTTTTTTTTTCAAAGAGTGAACATCTCGGTTACAGTGTGAGCCATGGCCCATAAAGTTCTGTCTAGAAAGGTATTTAATTATTTCCTCCATCTCTCAGTACATATAAGTCATTAGCTATCTCCACGGATTTTAATCCTGACCTTCAGCTCTAAAAATTTGGTAACACCATCCAAATTGCTGCGGTAGTTTTTGCACGGTTGCAGTTTGAATAATGACACGCAGCTTGCTCACAGATTTATTATACTACAGATATATCGCCGATGGTGATAAAATCTTGTATATATATATATAAGGAAGGATAGAGAAATATGACTCGATACTTACCACACATGAAGGCGGCTGGGATGACGAACACACACACAAAATAATAATAATAAAAACACACACACAAGAGAAGCGCAATATTTCTTCATATGGCCTTATTCGTGTTGAAGTGAGACACCAGGCAGAGTCAGATATGTACACAGACCGCCATCTGGTGATGTTGCGCTTGTGTTCGTCGTCCCAGCAGCCTTCATCTGTGGTAAGTGTTGGGTCGTATTTCCCTATTCTTCCTTAGTTTTATTACCTTAAAGCATTTTCCTGCTCATATATATATATAATACAGATAACAATGAAAAAAAGACGCTAAGTAGCGGAAAGGAATCAAATTAGGATAGGGAAATGAGCCACCACTTACCTTTAGATGATGGATGTGGGGCGCGAACACACAGAAAAGACACAAACATAAATAAAGAAATTTTCGGGAAAAAACCCTTCTTCAACAAGAGAACATTATTAGAGGTGGGTGCACCCGGAGACTGCCTCACGGAAAGACTAATATATATATATATATATATATATATGGGTCGATCTGGGATATTTTTCATATTTCAACCAAAATCGTGTGTGTCTATATTTCACTTTTAAGTCACCCCTACCTAGTGCGGAACACTGGTGTTTGTGAATGGTACTAGCATGGAGTTTCCCCATTGTGCACAACGTTGGCCAAATGTCGGGGACATTTTTGTATTTTGACTAAAGCCGCGTGTCTGTATACTTCACTTTGCTGTCACAACAACATAGCGCAGGTCACTCACTGGAGATTGTATGTGGTCGAGTCTTCCATCGTGCACTGTAGTGGTTGGATGTTGGATATATGGTGGTTAAAAGTGGCAGAGCTAGGGCATTTTCCTATTTCTACCAAAGACATGTGTGTCCCTATATTTGATCTCATCTACATCTATGCTCTGCAAATCACAAATACTGTGGGTGGCAGAGGATGCTAAGCACCAATCATAATTCTGTGCATTCCAATCCCAAACAGATCGAGGAAAGAAGGAATACATAAATGAATCAGTACGGCATCTTATTTCTCTAATCTTATCCCTCCTGTCATTGCGACCTAAATAGGTTGGCGGAAGAAGTATTTCGTTGCACTCGTAACTTAAAGATTTTCACATATTCTCCAGCAAATTCAAACGAAAACGACGTCGTCTGTCCGCCAAACAATCCCAGCCCAACCCACGAATTAGCTCTGTGACACTTACGTAAGGACTGTAACTAGCAGTCATGAATCGAGCGGCTCTTCTCTGTACTTTCTCTAATGTGTCAATCAATCCCTTGCGATACGGATCCCAAATTCCACAACAGTACTCCAAATGCGGACGCACTAGTGTTTTGTACGCTATTTCCTTTGTATGAGCATTACAACTTCTCAAAATACGTCCTATGAATCGTGGTTTGGAATTAGCTTTTCCTACAACGGAAGTTATGTTTAAGTCCCATTTCATGTTGCTTTGTACTGTTACGCCTAGATACTTCAGGGAATCTACAGTGTCAACAACGGAATTGTTAACTTTGTACTCCAGAGCAAGCGGGGTCTTTTTTATTACTTATGTGCATTGCCTTGCACTTTTTACAGTTAAGTGTAAGCTGCCATTCACGGCACCATTCCGAAATAACATCCAAATCGCGCTGAATTTCTAAGCAATCGTCGGAGCACCTCACTTCCCTATAAATAAGTGCATCATCAGCAAAAAATTGCATCCTGCAATTAACGTTGTCACCGAGATCGTTTATAAAAATTAAGAAAAGAAGTGGTCCTATTACACTTCCTTGAGGAACCCCGAAGTAACATCTAGTTTAGAAGAGGCTTCCCCGTCTACAACGACATACTGTGACCGACCAGTTAGAAAATCGCGTATCCATTCGCAAATCTGATCAGATATACCGTACGCTCGGATCTTCGCTAAGAGTCGGTTGTGTGGTACAGAGTCAAAAGCTTTCTGAAAATCCAAGAAAATAGCATCAACTTGTGATCCCGCATCAATAACCTTCATTACATCATGCGAAAATAGAGCCAGTTGCGTTTCACATGATCGGTTCTTCCGAAATCCGTGTTGGTATGCTGTAAGTAGCTCGTTTTCATCTAGAAACTTCATAACGTTAGAGCATATGACATGCTCCAGAATTCTACTGCAAACAGATGTTAGCGATATCGGATGATAATTCCTAGGATCTCTCCGATCTCCTTTCTTGAAAACGGGAATCACCTGCGCAATTTTCCAGTCAGAAGGTACTTTTCTTTCCTCTAAAGATTTACGAAATATATCTGACAGAAATGGTTCTATTTCTTCCGCGTATTCCGAAAATACTCTTCCTGATACACCATCGGGACCCGGCGCTTTCCCCCACTTCAGGAGCTTTAATTGCTTTATGATACCTACACTATCAATTTGTACTGGATCCATTTCAAATTCAACACGCCGTGGAAAAACGGGAATGTTTTCCATGTTTTCGTCAGTGAAGGAATTTTTAAATTCGGCGGCTGTCATCAACTTCCCGACAGTCTTTTAGTAGAACTGGCATATTGTTGTCACAACCACCTATTTTTTTTACATACGACCAAAATTTCTTTGGATTTTCAATGAGGCTCTTGGAAAGTGAGTTGCATCGAAAGTCATTGAAGGCTTCGCGCATCGCATTCTTGACCTGTCCTCTTGTCTCAGCTAGTTTTTCTAAATCACTCCTATACATCGTACTTCTTGAGCGTGCATGAATCTTCCTTTGCTTTTTAAGTAACCTTTTGACTTCACGCGTATACCAAGGGGGATCGTTCCCGTCCCTGATTGTCCTTTTCGGTACATGTAAGTCCATACCTTCCCTGACTATATTTATGAATCGAAGCCACATCTCTTCAACCGAGGCTCTTCCTTCTACAAAGGTAATGTATTTATCCCTCAAAAACGTTCTTAAACTCTCCTTTGGGGCCTTTTCGAACCTGTAAATGATCCTTTCTTTTTTCTTTTTGCGCTCGACTGTTAATTTTACTGTAGCAATTACAGCTTTATGATCACTTATTCCCGTGGTGGTAGAAATGTCCGTAAATAATTCAGGCCTATTAGTAACGAGAATATCTATAATGTTTTCGTTTTCGTTGTCGCACCGCGTTGGTTCAGTGACGAGCTGCTCAAGATTAAGATCTGAGAAAAGGTCGAGAATAATCCCACAGGATATTTTATACCTGCCACCAGTAACGTGGGCGTAATTACTCCAGTCAATATACGGCAAGTTGAAGTCGCCTCCTAGTATTATTCCATGTTCCGGAAATTGACGAGCTATATTACTTACGTTATTTCTTAAGGCCTCAGCAACACCTACATCTGCATCTGGTGGACGATAGAAAGACCCTATTACAAGTTTTGTCCTAGCTACTATTAGTCTAATCCATAGGATTTCACAGACCGTATCAATATTTATTTCGTTACACGGCAGGTGTTTACGAACAGCTATAAATACACCACCTCCATTAGAATGTAACCTATCCTTAAAACATTCATGCTATGGTTAAAAATTTCTGCTGAACTTATATCCGGTTTTAACCAGCTTTCAGTACCTAATACTATATCAGCTTCTGTGCTACTGATAACGCTTTCAAGCTCAGGCTGCTTATTACAAACACTTCTACAGTTTATAACGAGTATCTCACTACCAGAACTACCTTGTGCAGACCACTGGTGTTTGTATGTGGTAGTAGACTTGAGTCTCCTAACGTGCACCACGGTGGTTGCGTGTCTGTAGCTATGGGGGAGGTACGGAGGTTGAAATTGCTCGAAGGAGGGAATTTTCATATTTCGACCAAAGATGTGTGGCCCTATATTTCACTTTCCAGCCACAACTTCCAAGCGAAAACCATGGTGTTCGTGTGAGGTAGTAGCCTCAAGTTTCCTCTCGTGGACTATGTTGGCTGTATGTTGGTAGCTGTGGGAAATGTAGTGGTTCAAAGTGGTAGGCCGAGGGTATTTTGTTATTTCGACCAAGTACGTGTGCTTCCTTATAAACACAATTACATAGCACAGACTACTGGTGGTTGTGTGTGGTAGTAGTCTTGAGTCTCCCATCGTGCACTATGGTGGGTGCATGTCGGTAGCTATCAATCAACAGCAATGAAGTCGTGAACAATAAATAAATTTGGAACAAATTTTGTTACTAGTTAAATGATAGCTGATAATTCTAAAGATAATGAGTGCTTTATCGAAATTTTGTCCTTAATCGTTAATTTGCAGACCCTTAACTTTAACATCACTGAAAAGTGGGAATTTTGCTCTCATTTATTCAAAATTTTCTCCATTCCTATCCATCCCCTTTACAAAGTTCTTCACAAGTCTCAGTTTAATGTGTAAAGGGGGCAGAAAATTTTATTTGTGTCAATCAGAGTGCTCTGATGAATCTTTATTTTCCCCAGGGCACAAATTTTCCTTAGAAGACCATACTTTTCTGCTGATATTTTGTATATCCGAACTGCATGCTCATTAGAATTGCTATCACTAAGTGTGGTGGGTGAGCGAATAACGTTCTGGCCTCACGTTCGGGAGAATGCCGGTTCGAATCCCTGTCCTGGCATCCAGATTTTGGTTTTCCATGGTTTCTCCAAATCATTCCAGGCGAGTGTTGGGATGCTTCCTTCAAAAAGGCTATGGCCGAACTCCTTTCTCTTCCTTGTCCACAGTCCCATCCCATCTCTAATGACCTTGAAGTCGACTAGGCGTAAAGCAACAAGTTAAAAAAATGCTATCAGCTTTAGATCACTACAGATTTGCCGTTGATGGTTTTTATACTCAAATTCCATATTTCAGTATGTCTCCTTCATGTGGATAGCATGGTATCAAGGAATTGAAGAAAGGGTATTGCCATTATGCAGTAACACAGCTTTTAAACGTCAATGAACACCCTCCACTACCATGGTATGTACTCCACATCAAAGCAGCCATAAATATTAGAGCAAGAAATTAGGTTATTTTTTTTTTTTTTTTTAATGTGGGATTAATTTTGTCTACTCCTGTATACAGACACTTTAACATTATTGTGTTCAACATTTCACTGGTTTAACGTTGATACTAGAAGCTAATTCTAGGTCTCTATAATTATGTCATTTCAGCAACTTATATATTGGAAAATCAGGATCTTGTGATGACAGTTCACACTTCTTCCCTCACCCTAAGATTTGACTTGACAGTAATCTCCCAGAGGCTGAGGTACACGCGATGTAGTACTGGACACTTCGTTTTTCCTGATAGGCTATACTTAAGACGTGGTATCATGCAGAAATAGCTACATTAATATGATTTGAGGCTCTTTTCAAACAATCAGAATTGTAAAATCCAGTGCACATCTTTTGTTATTAAACCACTGATGTAGATCTACCAAACATGTATTGCAGCAAATGTAAGGTGCCCATGGTTTATCCATGTGCCCTACCTTGAGATCAAAATAGTGATAGTGAGCAGTCTTAATATGTGGAATAAGTTTGTGCTTCTGGCTGGAAAATGTCACTTCACCACACACACATAAACTGTCAGCATTATTAAAACATCTAGAATAGAACAAAATATTTACAAACAATGGCTGACAAATAACTGTTGAATCCTATACCGAATTTTGCCAACCTATATATTACTTAAATAAAAATTCTCTAGTATTTTCTTTGAAAATCCCTGACATCCCCTAGCATTTATTGAAATATCATTATATCTCAGGACATTTCTCAGGACAGCTAACTCAGCATTTTAAATGTCGTATTTATATTTCCCAGGCTAAAATAATGTAGAAACAACTATTTTCATGTCAGAAGCATTTTCACTGTTGGCTAGTGTTACCAGCAATTGCCTGTATTTTCAAGCTTATAACCTACACATTTTGTGCAATATTTAACCTCCAGATTTTTTACCTTGCAAATACAATGTGTGCTTCCATTTCCCCCCCCCACCTACAATGAGAGTGTGGCTGTAAGAGTTACCCATGAAGATTATCTGAGGATGCTGCTAGACTTTCAGGGTGATTACAAAAGTATATGGAATGTCGAATCCCTATCTATTCACAGCCAAACTAATTAATAGTACTGTCCTATATTTGTGAGGTGAATATTTTCAAGTTTCATTTGTTTAGTTAGAAATTAGACTAAGAATGTGACAGTAGAGTTTGTAGCTTGTTGATAAGGGAAGTGCACAACATCAAGTGTTCTGTGATATCAAATTTGATAGATTAATACTATTCAACATGTTTTATTGAAAATATGGAATTCATCATCAAGATACTCTACCCACTGGATATGGCGTATCTATGAAATCTTCGCCGGTTCTCCGCCGTACGGTCTTGAATAAAATCAACAACAAGCTTTCCGCGGCCACCATCTTCAGGTCTGATGTTATGCGGGGAGCACCAGAGTTGCACTGGCGACGTCTGGCCTCCACGCGTCTTTATAAGGCCTCGCCTCTCTCTTCCGCTCGCTCCGTCCCACAGCTCCCCTACTGCGTCCTTCGGTTGGCTAGCAGAGCGACTGACCAAAGCCAATCACGATGAGCCCTGAAACTACAGTTCCTTTGTAAGAATGGAGACTTTAATGGCGTATGCTTGAAATGAAGTCTTCATGGGTGTACTGCCGGATAGTGTTTTTAAAACACGTTATTTCGATGACTAGCTCCGTCGTCTTCATCAGATGTCGGGACGTCTGCACAAGTTGGCTGACTGTCGGATACTGAGACAGCTCGGGTGCCGCACCTCCTTATATAGGGCGACGGCTCTCTACGATGCCCGCACCCGGCAGTGAGTGGGCGGGGCTCAGGTGTTCGTAGTGGGCCGAGGATGTTAGTATTGGGCCGTATATGGCAGTTGCTGAACATGCGTGCCACACACTCTGCGCAGAGTTGCCAAGGCTGGTTTCCATGCCTCGCTAAGACATAGCCCACTATCTCTATTGCAGGTATCAGCCAATCGAATTTCAATCGCTTCTTTGACTATGGAATCCCAAAAGTATGAGGTCCTAGCCAATATCGTTGAAGTCAACCCTGTGGCCATGGCTGTACACATGCTCGGCGATCGCTGACTTGCTATACTGTCCCAAGCGAAGATGGCATTTGTGTTCTTCACACTGGTTTTGTACAGTGCGGATGGTTTGACCGATGTAGCACTTTCCATACTCGCACAGGATGCTGTAAATTCTAGGAACTCTGAGGCCATGATTGACCTTAACTGAGTGGATGTAGTCCCGAATTTTAGCAGGTGTTCTGTAAAAACATTTTATTCCATGCCGTGCGAGAATTCTGCCAATTTTCCCCCAGGTGTTTCCGGCGAAAGGCAGAAAAGTGGTGGCCTCAGGTGTTTCTTCCTGTTGGACTGGATTTTTCTCCAGGTTGTGATCAATTGCTCTTCATGTCTTCCTCTTGGTGTAACCATTCCGCCTGAAGACAATTCTTAGATGTTCCATTTCCTGTGGTAGGCTTTCTTTGTCAGAAATCGCCCTAGCCCTGTGTATAAGCATATTTAGAACAGTTTCACTTTGCACAGGATGGTGAAAACTTGTGGCTCCCAAATATTGGTCTGTGTGGGTTGCTTTTCTGTTTATCTGCGGCACCTCGCTACCCGCTGATTGTAATGGGGATGTTTCGGAAGGGACAGATCTGGTTTCCACGCGTCACTAAGCCAAAGACCCATCTCCCTGTTAACTGTGTTTTTATTCAGCCGTATTTCTGGGGCTTCTTTGATCACTGACTCCCAGTAGGAAGAACACTTTGCCAGCATCTTCACACTAGGGGAGAGGCCAGCCCTTATTAAGACACGTGGAGACCAGACATTGCCAGTGCAACTCTGGTGCTCCCTGTATAACATCAGACCTGAAGATGGCAGAACAGGTAGCCGCCGACGGCTTGTTGTTGTTTTTCTTCAACACCATACTGCAGAGAACCTATTATTGGTATTGGTATTTGTCAGTGCAAAGAGAAAGTGGCATCAGACATGCTGTAAAGAGAGTGAGAAGTCAGAATAAGGAGTAGATATCTGGGTGTAGGCTTCATTTTCATGGAGAGTCCAGCCAGACGGTGTCACGTGACTGCATCGTGTCTCTCTCCCATTTCTTCTTGGAAGCAGTGCACCTGAGCTCTGTCTCCTATGAGGTTCTTACCAAAGCCCATCCCCAAATGTGCAAATTGGCCACTATGTGGTTCACAGCGCAGTTCTGGCACGCCCGTTCTGACTCCATCAGAAGTACCTGGAAGGAAGAGACCCTAAACAACACCTTCTTGTTGTAGGACTGATTGCCTGGCTATAGACTGCAGTCTTTTAGTAATCTAACCTCAGGTATTTCTAATTGCTCTCTTCTTCTGTTGTTCCATTCTCCAGGACGTCCTGATGTTCTCTTCTGTCTTCTCTACCAAGCTAACATGAAGTCAGTATATGATGAATGTTCTTTAACTGCCAAGTCAAAGATGGCTATCTGTTAAAAGCTTATTCAATAGCTCACAGAAATGTGTTTATTTTATTATTATTAGTTTTTAATTGCAATGGAGCTAACACTTAAGTGGCAATTCCCCTAGTCATCTAATTACCCCTTTTTATTTTTTAAATTATCTTTTATAACTGGAGTGTTAAATTCTCCCCCATTCTCTTTTCCAATTTTAATTACTTAAGGCCACATTTACACGATGCCAGTTGGCCGGACCGTCGGTGGTGGGGGTAAGAGAGTGGACTAACATGCTACTAATAATTAGTAGACAGTCCACTGTCAGGACAGTTCTCTACTCCTACATTGTGATCTTATTGAAAATAGTATGTCCATATTACATAAAGGAATTAACATCGTAGCTAATTTGTTGATTATAATGTTGAATGATATGAAGACTAATAAAATAAAATGTAGAAAAACGATACAAGAGTGGATATTAAAAAGAAATCCTTTAAATGCCTCAGCTCCTTTTAAAATAAAGTTGCATGTGAAGATATAGAGTTGCATCATTTAAGACTAACTGTATCTCAATTTGAAGAGCTATTGTGAAATATCTTATCCAATATATAAAAAATTACACCGCTATGAAGCAATTTTTTAATAGCAGTCTCTAAAATCCTTCTTCTTATAATTTTTATTCTTAAAATACCATGGAGTTTCCTCACTTTCATGCAGTTCTGAAGATTTTAATGCCTCTGCTTCACTCCACTTACGCGACTTGTGAGTTGTCGCTATCTTGATTGTTTAACTTGCACGCTAAAAGTTGGTCGTGAACAGAGTCCACTATCCTCAGTCAACTGACTGTCTTGTACCTGTTGACAGGAGGAGAGTGACTATCCAGTGTTGCGCGCACAGCAAGACAGTACACTTGTTCCAGTCAACTCTCATCGTCTTTCTGGTATATTATTCATCAGTTCACTTGGTAATCTTGTGGTCATGGTTGTCTTTCCATTTCCATGCACTGTTCCCAATTCTTTAACATATGCCCTGTACATTCCTTTCACACTCTCTTCACCCTCCTCCCAGTCCATCTCCTTTATCATATCAGTTATTGACTGAGTCCTCAAATAACTTGCACAATGAAATCTAGCTGCTCTTCTTTCAAACCCTTCAACTCCTATATTTGATAACCAAACTGTGGGTCCCAAACTACACCACCATATTCAACCAATGGTCTGACCAATGTTTTGTAACCCAATTCCCTAAAAACTCTGGTACATCCACTCATCATCCTCTCCAGTAAATGAATTTTCCTACCACCTGCCCAATGTTGCCTATCACCGATGTCAAACTAATCGGCCAGTAATTTTCAACTCTATTTGTGAATCCTCCTTTATGAACCAGTACTATCCCTCTTTTCCAATCATATGGTAAGCAGCAAAACTCATTTTAAATAACATTTCAAAGTAAGGTACAATATCACTGGGTTTCAAGGGAAATTCTTTTTTAGAGTTAACAAACTAGATGTGGGCCTAGCTGGTTTATCAACATTTACAGTGGAGAACCAGTCCAATGACAAGCAGGGTACTAGGCCCATGAGGTTAGTCAAGGAAAATAACTTAAGTCAGAACACAGTTAGCATTAGGAATTCGTTTAAGATAGGTTATCTCAATGTTGAAGGTATAAGAGGAAAACATGTACTTTTAAACGATATTGCTAATGAGAATATGCTCGATTCATTATGTGTGAGTGAGCACTGGTGTAAGGGTAATGAAATTTCTTTTCGTGTATTAGATGATTTCCAGTTAGTTAACAGTTTTAGCAGGGTACAGCGGATTCATGGGGGTGTGTCGATTTATATTAAGAAAGCGTTAATGAACGCTAGTAATGAATTAGATTTAGGTTTTTTGTGTAGCGAATTGCATTTTGAAGCTACAGGTATATATTTCGAGCATTTAAAAATAGTTATTGTATCACTTTATAGGTCACCCAGTGGTGACCCACTAACCTTTTTAGAAAAATTTGAGAATTTATTAAATTTTTTTCTTGGTAATAGGTGGAGAAAGTTCAGTATAGTGATTGGTGGAGACATAAATGCTGCATTTGATGTGACAAAAGATACACACAATGTAAATGAATTTAAAAATCTAAACAATTTAATTTCAGTTTTTCTAACTGTAAACCTACAAGGGAGAATGCTTGTCTTGACAATATTTTTACAAATGTTAGCAGAGATTTAATGTGTTCTGATGTGGCTGTTTTTGCCTTCTCAGACCATGATTCAGTTTGGATTGAAATAGATATGCCTAATTTGAAGAACAAAGAGCACAAAGATCCTAAGGTGGCCATCACAACACCAGTAACGCAGGATAAAATGTCTAATTTTATGGTCTCACTTGGGAATTATGATTGGAAAGATTTGTGTAACTGCTCTGCTAATGTAGCATTTGAGAGATTTTTCTGTGCTTTCATAAATATTTTTGAGACAATCTTTCCACAGTACAAATGTAAAGTCAATCCCAATACATGTAAAAAAAAAAATAAAAATAAACATAGGCATAACAATGTGTGGTACACACCGCAACTAGCCAATATGAAAAACAATGTGTTATTGTATTTAGATTTGTATAGACTACACAAAACAGATACGACTAAGCTAAGATACTTAAGAGCTCGAAAGGATTATAAACACGCAGTCAATGAGGCTAAGAAACAACATAACATATTCAGTATAGAGTCATCCAATAATAAATGTAAGAAAGCATGGAGTGTGATAAACTCAGTGGCCAAAACCAAACGAAAAGAGGCTGTAGCAGTAACACCAGATGAATTTAATAACTTTTGTATACAGTCGGTGAATGACATTTGTGGCAGCATTGTTTGACCCCAGGAAACTGTATCTGATCTCATAAAATGTCATAATGTAAACTATACTTTGAAAGATAAATTTGTACTTTCGGAGGTATCACCAGATGATGTTTTGGGTATTGTACATAACTTTAGGCCATCTGATAGTGTAGATATATATGACCTTTCTAGTAATATGATTAAAAAGATAATTGGTTGTATATTATTTCCTCTCACTTATTGTATAAATAAATGTTTAACTGAAGGTGTGTTTACCAGAGGTGTTAAAATTATCTAGAGTTGTGCCCATTTATAAGAAGGGAGAGAGAGATTGCCCATCTAGTTATTGCCCTGTATCTCTGACACCAGTTTTTTCTAAGGTACTAGAATCTGTTATCTATAAACAGTTAGGGGTTTATTTGGAGCACAACAACATTCTTTCTACTGTACAGTTTGGCTTTAGGAAAGGCAAATCTACTGCTCATGCTATTGACTCTTTGATTAAGAAGGTTCTAAGTGCTTATGAGGAGAAAAACTTTGCTCAGGCAACTTTTTGCGACCTCAGTAAGGCCATTTGACTGTGTAGACCACGATTTACTTCTTAATAAATTACTTCATTACAGAATCATTAGTGACAAAGCTGGTAATATCTTTGAATCATTTCTTAGTAATCGTAAACAAATTGTATGTATTGGAAAGGCAAGATCCCAGATAACTGAAATCAAGTGTGGTGTGCCACAAGGCTCAGTATTGGGACCATTGTTATTCATTTTAATGATTTGCCATTTTATATAATGTCCCACTCCATTCTACAGGGTGAGTTTTTTATCTTGAGACAACTAAATATCTCGAAAACTACAAATCCGATCAAAAAAAGTGGGTAATAAAAATTGTTCGTCTCGACGGGGGACATCCGATGATACCAAATTTGACTCCCCACCCCCACCCCCTAGGGGTGGGGGAAGGGGGAGAAAAAAACTTAAATAGGAACCCCCATTTTTTATTGCAGATTCTGATTCCCCGGAAAAAACTACCCCTATTTCACCCCCAATTCGAGTCATTTTGGTCGATAGATGGCGCTGCAATCGACAAAAATCAAAATAAGCAAAAATTCATTTAAAAATGAGGATATCTCGTGAAATACACATCAGATCAGCAAAATACAAGTTAATGTGATTGATATTTTTCAAAAACTATTCAATAACACCACCCACCTCCAAACTTGAGGGATGGGAATGGACATTATTTCAAAATGCACTGATGCAAATTCTTTAGCAGATAGCGAAAGTCAAACATTACTTTTTGCGTTACCCAGGAACAACGACGTGGACGTAGTAATTTTCTGTTCCCTTTGGGGTGCTAGATTTAGGTGAGTCCCCTCGCCTCTCACCATCGGGGTGCTTGTTTTTGGTGAGTCCCCTCGCCTCTCACCATCGGGGTGCTTGTTTTTGGTGAGTCCCCTCGCCTCTCACCATCGGGGTGCTTGTTTTTGGTGAGTCCCCTCGCCTCTCACCATCGGGGTGCTTGTTTTTGGTGAGTCCCCTCGCCTCTCACCATCGGGGTGCTTGTTTTTGGTGAGTCCCCTCGCCTCTCACGTGTTTGTTTCTAACAACAATTCTAAAGCAAGTGCTCGAAAATATCACCACCGACATCGATGCATTTATTTACCCGCTCTTGGAATGATTCGACGCAACTAAGAAGCATATCCGGCGTGATTTTTTGACAAGCGTTGGTAATTCGTTCAATCATGTTTTCAGGCGTTGTTGGCACTTCACTGTAAACTTCATTCTTCAAGTATCCCCATAAAAAAAAATCAGGCGAAGTGAGATCTGGTGATCTTGCAGGCCACGGCACTGGACCTCCTCTTCCGATCCATCGACGATTGTACAGACGATCTAACACTTCCCGCGATCTTACAGCAAAATGTGCTGGACAACCGTCATGTTGAAACCACATTGTTTGTCGCACGTCTAAGGGTACGTCTTCAAGCAATGTTGGCAGTACGTCCTCTAAGAGTTGTTGATATTTCTCCCCATTGAAATGTCCATGGATAAAATGTGGACCAATAAGTTTGTCCCCAATTATCCCACACCAAACATTACATTCCACGGACGCTGATGTTCAACTTGGCGTAACCAATGCGGGTTTTCCACACTCCAATAATGCATGTTGTGTCGATTAATGGTGCCGTGGTTAGTAAAAGTGGATTCATCCGAAAACAGTACTCGAGCAAAGAAATGGGGTTCTTCTTGTATTTTCTGTAGCGACCATCGGCAAAATGTCAATCGATTATCGAAATCATTGCCGTGAAGTTCTTGATGCAACGAAACATGGAACGGATGGTATTTTCGTTTGTTTGTGTGCACACTTCCCTCCTGAGTGAACTGTTGGATAATACGGTAAAAAGAAGCGCGCGATCGAGGCTGGTCTGGAAAACGATGAGCATAAAGATCAACAGCATTATCGATATTCTTGCGACATTCTCCATAAATGTAGACCATTTCAATTTTTTTCTTGCAACGTTATAGCCTGCATTCTCATTGACACGTGCAACAGAACGAAGTAAATAAATCAGAGATGTTATGAACGCAATGGAAGTACATCAAGTAATGAGAAAACTCTGAGAAATGCAGCGCCATCTATCGACCAAAATGACTCGAATTGGGGGTCAAATAGGGGTAGTTTTTTCCGGGGAATCAGAATCTGCAATAAAAAATGGGGGTTCCTATTTAAGTTTTTTTTTCTCCCCCTTCCCCCACCCCTAGGGGGTGGGGGTGGGGAGTCAAATTTGGTATCATCGGATGTCCCCCGTCGAGACGAACAATTTTTATTACCCACTTTTTTTGATCGGATTTGTAGTTTTCGAGATATTTAGTTGTCTCAAGATAAAAAACTCACCCGGTATACGCTGATGACACCACTTTTCTTACTGTAAGTTCAGACTTTGAAACTCTTCAAACCATGACTAAAGATACCCTATCCCAAGTGTCAATCTGGTTTCGAGCTAATGGGTTTTTGCTCAATGAGAGTAAAACACAACAAACAGTATTTAGTCTAAGAGAATACCCAGTAGATGACTATGTAGGTTATGTTAATGTTTTTAGGTATTGTTATAGATAATAAATTGTCTTGGGATCCACACATTAAATACGTTAGTGCAAGGTTGTCTAGAGTGGTGTACTTGTTAAGAAATTTAAAAAATCATGTACCTACAGCCTATGTAAGATCAGCGTATTTTGCTTTTTTTCAGAGTGTTATATCCTATGGACTTTTATTTTGGGGCAATAGCACACTATGTTCAGAATGTCTTGGTCCTTCAAAAGAAGGTAATTAGGATTATGTCAAACAGCTGAAAAATTTGCCCATTGTAGACCACTGTTTATTGAATTAAAATATTAACGGTAATAAACTTGTACATTTACACTTGTTCTCCTGCACACAAAAAATAACCAAGCTGAATACCTTCTTAGACAAGATTTACACTGTCACAGTACTGAGAAATAATAGGCACATTGACATACCTTACTGTAGATTATCGAAATCATTGAACAGTTATGAAGTGTTGGGTATGAAAATGTTTAACAAACTACCTCTAGAATGGGTTGAAGCCCCATTCGATCTATTTAAGCAGACATTGTATAGCTGGTTAGTCACTAATCCTTTTTATTCAGTTAATGAATTCTATGAATGTGGAAATATGAAATAATTGTGTGTGGAGTGTGCAATTTAAATTGTTTTTAATTATGAATTTTGTCTTGTTTGTATTTTCATATTTGTATTCTAGACGTTGTCTATTGCTATGACAGTTTGATGACAGTAAAATTTTAATTATTATTATTATTATTATCTGTAACGTGACCTAAAATTTTTTGTTAACAGCATAACAAAATTTGTTCTCGGAACCTCAAATTAAATTGAATAGCATTGCATATCATTTTCAAAGTCAGCTCTAAGTTATTTCAAGCTAGAAATTAGATTTTTACAGTTTTCAGAAAGTATTTGAACAAGGCAGTATTTTCTGTTGCATCATTCTCAAGCATTCATCTGGAACGATATTCAAAATTTCATTAGTAAATTGAAGAAAACAGGTAGCGACCTCAAATTTGCTCAGTAATGAAATATGTAGAATTGTTTAACCCTTTCCTCCAGATGGTACTTATAAGTACCATTATGTTGACCACCATATAATTGACAATACCAGTGTCCACTGCACTGTTAAGTCTGTTGATCTATTGTTGTACGATTAGGTCAGACAATGACAACATTTATTTTTAAATTCTGCACGAAATTGTGGAGAAGTTAATTTTCTAAGTTGGGGCTTGACTGCATATTGACCAGAGTAACAAGTGCTACATTGCAAAGCATTTTTAGATGATAATTTACTTGGTAAGTGTCGATTTCTGTTATTACTTTTTTAGTTTGAACATTTAACCATATGTATTTTTCCTATAAAATATGTTTTTCTAGTTTATTTACTAGATAATCAAGAAAACCAACGAGGACTTATAACTACCATCAGGGACTTCTGGTTAGTTTTATACAAATTACTGGTCAATAGATTTAGCAAGTATACAATTGGTGTTATCATTGTTTTAAATATTTTCAAATAGATATTTTTAAGAAATAAGCTCTGATTGAAGCTCTTCTCTTAGAAGTTTATAATTTATCAAGGCAAAAATGAAGAAATGACTGCAAAGTTCTTGGATCACTCATTAAGTCAAAGGACGTTCTTAGAATCAACTGAACAAATATGGAGCAATGAGGATGATAATTATTTTCCGTCTGTTTCATGATTATAAAAACTGAAAGAACTTTTGGTTGTGTGACAATCAGGCCCAACCACAAAGCCTTTCTGACAACTTTTTTGCCGACAGAAAACTAAAAAGAGGAGGTTGAGACCACAGATTTTCAAAACTAGACATTGGCCACTGGAAATGGTTGAATAAAAAGGTCGTACATTTAGTATCAAATTTTCATGGCAGCAAGGAAACTACTGTTACACACAGTGGCATAACAATTAACTACAATGATTGGGGTTCATGGCAGTTTCAACAGATGGACCCTCTCTGAGACTTGATTGGAGACCTGGGTGGATCTTGGGCTAGAGGGCCCCTCCGGCTGGTCATCGGGGGCTCCCTCCGGCAAAGGGTCCCATGTCGTTTTTGCCCACCCTGTTGTTACACCACTGGTTATATGCAAACAAAAAGATGGATTGAAGTCAACAATTTCGTACCCAGGAGTCGTTAACGACTACAATACATTCATGTATGGGGTTGATACTGCTGATCAGCGGATGGTGTTGTGCAATGCTGACAGAAAATTACCAAAATCATGGCACAGATTGTTTTTGGGAATTCTTGATGATGTATTTGTCAATGCCTATAACATAAATGGTCTGATATTTGAAACAAGTCTGTAAAAAATTTCAGAAGATTCGTTGCACAGGGTATGATCACTATGAAGGATATCGGTAAGAAGAAAAGGTCATCTACAGATATTTCACCAAGCCCTCATCCATTCAAACAACACAAGTCGTACTATTCCACAATGAGAGACGTAATATTGGGAAACAGAGGTATGCACTGTTCCTAATCAGTAAAAATCAGATGAAGATGTGAAGTATGTAGAATGAAGAAGATACAGTCAAAACATCATTCCAAATGTTCCACTGCAATGTCTTTTTGTGCCTGAATGAGCAAAAACAATTGGTTTGTTGAATATCATGAGGTGAACATTTCATACCAATATGGACATAACTGATTTCAGTTGCTATTTCTGTACATCCTGTGATACACAAAGTCCCTGACAGTACTTATAAGTACCGACTTAGTAATTAGCACTTAGAGTTAAAAAAAAAAATTGAAAAAAATATGTGTGTTTAATTTAAAGTAACTTTATACAAATATATAATTAAAATTACAAATTTCACTTTACTTCCAATAGCCAATTAGTTAAATTCATTTTTGGTTGACGAATTTTATATCACTCTTTCAAAAATAATAAACATGCCTTGCAAATTTTTTTTTTTTTTTTTAAGGATCAAAATTATTTTTTTTAATCGATCTAGCTACTGTAAAAATTTCAGAACAATAGGAATATTTTAAGTTGTCAAGGTCAAAAGGATGATGCAAGTTACAACAATGAGATCTGATATTTGATCAGTTTATCAGACTACTTTGGTGGGAACCCGGAAGCCTTTGTATTCTCACGGGCATTTATATAGCAGCTCAGATTTTCCCTCCCTCCAGTCTGCCAGGTTCAGTTGAAGAGTGATTATGTTGCTTTGAGGTAGCATTTTATGCCATGTGGTGCGACGGAGTAACTTAAGTATTGGTCGTCAGCATACAAGTTGAACTTTAGGGGCATGTGATAAAATTTTATCTGCTTTCATGTATCAGTTAGTTGCATTTTTAACAATGGGGTTTGGTCTGTCTCGATAAGTTAATCAAAACTGCAATTTTTATCCTTGGAAACATTGTCTGATGCCAATCTAGTTTTGTGACTTCGCTTAAAATTTGAACTTTTAAATTAACCTGGTGATTGAACTTCACAGGTCGATACTATTTAGTGCTAGTATGAGAATAATAACTAATCAGTTATTTATCAAATTTTTAAAAATATATTAGGTAATTATTGCTTTAATGTATTTTTTGTTTTTTTTTCTGTCATCAGTCTTTTGACTGGTTTGATGCAATCCTCCATCCCTTAATATCTTGTGCTAACCTCTTCATTTCTACATATCCCTTACAACCCACATCCTCAATTATCTGCTTCATATATTCTAATCTCCGTCTTCCTCTACAGTTCTTACCTTTGACTGTTCCCTCCACCAAAAAAATTTAACCAATCCAGTATGTCTCAAAATATGACCTACCAGTCTGTCTCTTCTTTCTGTAAGCTTCTTCAACAAACTTCTTTCATCACCCATCATTTCCAAAACTCGTTCATTTCGTACTTTGTCTGGCCACTTAATTTTCAGCATTCTTCTGCAGCACCACATTTCAAATGGTTCAATTTTATTTCTTTCTGGTATTCCAAGCCCATGTTTCGCAACCATAAAATGCTGTGCTCCACACACAGAGTTTTAAAAAGTTCTTTCTAATTCCATGATCAATGTTTGAAACTAAATGATTTTTCTTTTTCATGAAGGCTCTTTCTGCTAGTACTATTTTGCTTTTAAAACCATTCTTGCTTCGACCATCGGGTGTAATTTTGCTTCCCAAATAGCAGAATTAACTTACTTCTCCTATTCCATCCGATCCTATTTTTATATTTAATCTACTTGTATTGTTATTATTTCTGCTACATTTCATCACTTTTGTCTTGTTTTGATTTATATTCAGTCCAAATTCTTCCTTCAGAATTTTGTTCATGCCATTCAGTAACTTCTCAATATCCTTAGCCCATTCTGCTAACAGGACAATATCATCAGCAAATCGTAGCATACTGATTTTTTTCTCCCTGAACACTTATGCCACATGAAAATTTTTCTTTTATTTCCTTTATTGCTTCTTCTACATACAACTTAAAATATTAACGGGGATAGACTACAACCTTGTCTCACACCCTTTTTAACTGATGCATGTCTCTCATGGTTCTCTAGTTTTATTATAGCTACTTGATTCTTATATAACTTATATAGTATTCTTCTATCTCGATATTTAAAACCTGACTTCTTTAAAATTATGAACATCTTGTCCCACCTTACATTATCAAAAGCTTTTTCTAAATAAACAAATGCCAAAAAAGTATATTTGTGTTTCTTGATCCGCTCTTTAAATATTAATCTTATGGCCAGAATTGCCTCCCTCGTACCACAATTTTTTCTAAACCCAAACTGATCTTCACTTATCATCTCTTCTACTACCCTTTCCATTCTTTTGTATCTTATTCAGATCAATAATTTTGAAGCATGTGAAGCACTAACGGTGCAACAATTCTCACATTTGTTGGCTTGTGCATTATTCGGAAGTGTGAAGATGATTTTTGTATTAAAATCAGCTGGAATTTCTCCTGTTTCATAACTGTTTGATATCAGCTTGAATAATCTTTTGATTCCTTCTTCTACTAGGGATTTAAGAAGTTCTGCAGGGATCTTATCAATTCCAACTGCCTTATTTGCTTCAAGTCATTCAAAGCTCTATTAAATTCTGTCCTCAAACAGGATCTTATAAATCAACAATGTCGACATCACCTTCCTTTTCCATTACTTTTTTTTTTTTTACAGTTTAACGTCCCTTTTTAACAACGTGGTCTTTAGAGACGGGAAAGGATGGGGGCAAGGAATGGGAAGGAATTCGGCCATGGCCTTTTTTGAAGGAAGCATCCCGGCATTCACCTGGAGTGATTTGGGGAAACCATGGAAAACCCAAATCTGGATGCCCGGACGGGGATTCGAACCGCCGTCCTCCCGAATGCGAGGCCAGAACGCTATCCGTTACACCACCACGCTCGGTTTTTCCATTACGCTATTTTTCAAGTCGTCCCCATCATAAAGTTTCTCAATGTATTCCTACCAATGGTTAGCATTATCATCTGAGCTTAAAAGAGGTTTCCCATCGGTAACTTTAATGTTTACAGCCCTTTCCTTCATTTCTCAAAAATTCTGTTTGATCTTCTTGTATGCAACATGTACTTTACCTATGACCATTTGTTTTTCTATTTCTTCACACTTTTCTTGTAGCCATTTTTCTTTTGTTTTTTTGCATTTCCTGTTTTCTAAATTGCCTGTATTCCTCTATTCGTGCTTCATTCTGAGCATTTTTGTGCATTATCCTCTGATCCATCAGCTCCAAAACTTCCTCTTTGATCCAAGGTTTTCACGTGGCTTGTTCCCTAAAGCCTATTTTTTCTTTACCAGCTTTCATTATTTCCGTCTTTAATGCATTCCATTCGTCCTCGGTTGAGCTCCTTTCAGAATTACTTCTTAGACCTAAGTCTTCCATTTCTGCAAATTTTTTCTCTTGTGCTAGATTGTTTCAGTTTATTCACTTCCAGTCTTTTCTGCTTATGCTGCTTCCTTATTCGCTTCAATTTCAGTCTGCACTTCATTAATATCAAATTATGGTTAGAGTGTATGTCTGCTCCTGGGTACAGTTTAGAACTTGATCTCTGTTTGAGCATGATATAATCTAGCTGATATCTGCCTGTATCCCCAGGACATTTCCAGGTGTATATCCTCCTTGCATGGTTCTTAAACAGTGTGTTTGCCACTACTAGCTTATATCTTTCACAAAATTCTAACAATCTGATTCCTTGCTCATTTCTTTCTCCTAGACCAAAAATTCCTACAGTATTCCCCTCTTTTCCTTCTCCCACTATTACGTTACAATCACCCATGATTATTAGATTTTCCTCCCTCTTCACATATTGGATTAGTTCTTTAATTTCGGTGTATATTTTCTCTATTTCTTCGTCATCTTCCTGTGATGTGGGCAAATACACTTGTACTAATGTGGTTAGGGCGAGCTTAGTTTCTAGCCTCATCAAAATAATCCTATCACTAAACTGTTCATAACAACTCACATGTTTCCCTACTCTCTTATTCATTACAAATCCTACACCAGTGACTCCATTGACAGCTTGTGTGCTAATTATCCTTTATTCCCCAGGCCAGAAATCCGGTGCATCCTTCCATTTAATCTCACTAATCCCAACAACATCTAACTTAAGTCGTACCGTCTCCATTTTTAAAGTTTTCTAACCTACCTACCCTATGTTGACTTCTAAGATTCCACGCTCTGACTAGTAGAATTTTTCAATCCATTCTGATGACTTCTCCTCGAGTAGTCCCAACCTGGTGATCCGATAGGGGGACTATTTTACCTACTATTACTATTACTCCGTGATTCACTAAAAGTGTGTGGTAGAGGGTGCATTGCACCTATTCGAAAGGGTTATTGCTTGGAAGGGATATACGGGATATGGCAGGAGACGCCCATGGTCTATTGTGAGGAAACCATCCCAGCATTCGCGTGGAGTGATCTTCGAAAACCATGGAAAACCCAGATCAGGATGGCCGGAGAGCTTTATCGAAAGCTATTCATGTCGGATTTTAAGTTTACTCACCCGGGTAAATCCTTTCTACTCCATTCCCTAATAGCTTGTGGAAAAAATGAATACAGAAAAGAATCGGTTTTGGCCCCCATTTCTCTTATCTGATTTTCACTGCCATTCCAATATACGAATGTTGCTGGTAGCAACATTTGTCTGCTGTCATTTTGAAATATGTCAGTCATGAATTTTTCAATTAACTTCCGTCAAGAACAACGCCTTCGGTGTTCCAGGTCTTTCGAACCTAACTTCTTCAACATCGCACTTACGCTCAAATCATATTGGAATATCTAAGGAATGTATCGGTTTCATTATTGAACAATTGAGATACTGTAAAATATGTGTACAATGGGTACCATGCTCTCTCTCAGACACACCTCTCACGCCACTGTAGAGACTCTGCATAATCGATTCCACACCCTCCTTACTTCAACGATCTTGTGCCTTGCGATTTTTATTTTTTCCCTCTACTCAATAGGGACCTCAGCAGTAATCATTACGTGTCAGATGATGAGGTGAAGGCAGCTGTCAAATCCTGGATTCAAGTAAAGTCAGGACAATTTTTTCAGTGACGGAATTAAAAAAATACTTGTTACACTTTGGGAGACATGTATTAGCCTTGAAGGTGTTTATGTTGAAAAATGGATATATGATTTTGAAGATTAAAAATTGTTCTTTAATGTACTTTCTGCCAGATCTTGCTGTATGTTTTTATTCACGTTCTACAAGCATATGTGCCTTGTACATTCTTAACATGAATATTCCCTGCTACATATTCCTACATTATACCCACCTAATTCTTGTAACTTCCTAACATTTGCCCTCTGACGTGTGCACCGATATTGGTGGCTATCCTTTTTATTCTAGTACCAAATATTAACACAGAGAAGGAAAAAATGTAAATGTCATATGAAACCTTTCCCTTCTGCTAATTATTCCCTTATATTGGTTTTTCATACTGATGTTCAAAAGCTTTTTAATTATATTTTAATGTAATTTAATAAATGAAATATAAGAAATTAAAACTATTTGAAAAATTATCCATAATTATTGTAAATTAGTATTATCTTAATCCACAGAGATGTATAGGATTATATCTGTGGTCATAACAAAAAATATCATTTCCATAACAGCTGATTTTATGTGATAATACGAAACAGATCATGAATAAAACAGCAAAATCTGTTGGGTATTATCATTGATTTTAAGCACAAAAATATAAAAACAAAGCTTTTCAAGGAGCTGTAAATTAATAAAACGCTCTCAGGCTTCCAGTCGCATAAAAATGTAATTTTTAAGGTAATCAAACTCTGCCCTCATTTTCAACTAACTGCAAATGTCAGTATTAGCAGTTGGTTTTATTAATCACAAAAATTACAGTAAAATTAATTATCATAATTACATTATTCTTATGGAAGTGTTAATGTATGATTTTTTGGTTTGATTAATGGCAACATGCTATCAGATTTTAAAATTGACATTAAGCACAAAGATCTTTATCATAAATTACATATCACAATTTCATATGGTTATGAAGAGTTAATTTGTGATGTATTGGTTTTAATATACACTAAACGCAAATAGTGGAAGTGGGAGGAGAATAGCATAAATACTGAGCGACAATATAAATCATATCTGGGAAACTTTAAGTAGGAAAAATAAAATATAAGCGATATGAATAGTAGTACTGGGTATAGTTGGAGACTGAGGCCTGGAGGATGTCTGGCATCCAGGATATTCTGATAGACCAGCAATTCATTCTGGTGGCAAGTGGGTTAGTAGCTGTTGCATGGGAATGGTCCCTGAGGAAGTTTGGGGGAATTACAGGGCGAGTACTTATGGAACAAGATATTTTTGAGATTTGATGGTCTGCTGCAACATTTGCGTTAGGCAGTGGGTAGTATTTTATGGAGAATGATTACGCATCACGGGGATGGTTCGTAGGAAGTTATGCCCATGACACAGGATTAGGTTAACTGACTCGACACCAGGGACGAACTGGGTGATGAAAGTGGGGCTGCAGTTAGTTTCATTACAAATTCTTTACACTTATTAATGTGTTAATCTACAATACAATGGTTTGATTAATGAATTCCATTTATTTTTACTTACTGTACTACACTTTAAAAAAATACAAAAGAAATAAATAACCAAGGTCAAAAAATAATTTAAAAAAAATAGTTGAATGTTTTTACCAAATTAAATATGAATTATGATTGCATTTGACTAACATAATAACTGCTTAGATCTTTTGACAGTGAGCCATAGAATGGTGGCAGATAAAGTAAAAGCCACTGGAATTGATTAAAAAATATCTCCTGGGTAGAAGGATTCTTAAAAGGTAGAAAGCAAAAAGTTAGGGTAGGGAATGCAGTATCAAAATAAATAGAAGTGAAAATATGATAGCACAAGTGTTTTGGGACCACTACATATTCACTAGTCTAATGAATGACTGTATTGATGAGTTTACTGTCAGAAGTTAAGATTGTTTGCAGATGATATAATGCTAAAAACAGCATCAAAATGGTAGGAAGACAGTAAGCATCTGCACGAGTGATCTGGACAGAATATCTAGCTAGGCAGGTAAACAATGGATGAAGATAAATGCAAAGAAGAGTCAGATTATTAGGTACACATATAAAAATCTGTAAAGGTTGATTACGATTATAATGTGGGGAAAGAACTGCTTGATGAAGACTTGAAGTGTAAATACCTTGACAAAAAATTTGACAACTTAACAGAACAGGATATATTGGAAAAAGTTTCAAAATCATTCACATTTTCGAGGGAGTGATGAGGTGGTATACCAGAGAAGTAAGAGAATGGATTTTACAAAACTTTGGACCCACATTGTATCAAATATAGAAGTTGGAAGGGGTGCAAAGAAGGAATACAAGATTTGTCTCTTGATATTATAGCAGAACACAATCAGTAAGTGATATGATAAAGGAGCTGAATAGGGATTCACTGGAAGGCAGGAGAAGAGTGCAGAGGATCAACGCGTGTCTGCAAGGCATATAACGGTGATGAGGTGCGGAAAGCTATTGGTGTAACTGCTTGAAAGGGAAAAGATGACCACGACTGCAAGCTGGGCCATCAGACACAAGTGTGTTTTGTTCATAGGTAAGGTGTCAGCATTGGGAATAAGTTACCAAGAGAAATGATGAATAAATTATCAAAAAGGGTTCAAAGTTAAAATTTGTAAAGGGCAAAATTAGATGTGTACATGAAAGAGGAGGAGTGTGTGTATAGGGAAATGTGCTCCATTACAATTAAATTAAAACTCTTGAATGAGTACTCATCCAAAATACAGATTGATCTGTGGTGCCTATCTGTCCCGCATCGAAATCATTATAATTTCTGGCTCCCGTCCTCTGTCATGCAGAGTCTTTAAGATGTACCCCAGATTTTAGAGCTCTCAAAATTTGAAAACTCCATTCAAATTGGTGGAGTAGTTTTTGTATGAAGTCGTATCGGATCGTCAAACCCATGCAGCTCACTTCCAGAATTATGGAAGTATAGATTTTTACTATTCCTTGTGAGTGGTTTTTTGATGTTTTAGAAAATAAAAGATACCCACTGAAATTTATTAGTTGAAGCAGAGAACTAACGTAACAATTATTACCAACAGATGGCTTTGACAAAAGAATTCATAGTAAACATAATAAAATGATCACAAAGATCACTGATAAGATGATATGAGAAAACTTTTATCCTTTAATGGCATAGTTTTAACCTTAAAGACCTATTACATCAAAGATAAAGCTCCACACACACAAAAAAACAGATTTCTAACTACAGCTTCTTAACTTTAATTTAATTCAATAAATTGCACACAACTTGGAACTAAAATCGCAACTGATTGAAAATCTACTGAGAACTAAATTAAATCTGTTTTCATTTAGTATCAAACAAATTGAAATACTGAATTTATGAATATTTTTTTGATATAAGATTATTGAGTTTGTAGTAATTTGTGTGTAGACTACTATTCCAAAATATTTTGCTTTGACTGCTTTAAATGTCAGTGTCAGGAGACTCCCTTGGGGAAGTGCCCCCTCCTCTTTTTTTTCTCCATCCACTTTTGCTATCACCTTTAATTGTGAAGTAAATTTCAGATAGTTTCTGTAAACGCAAAGTCATTTCTAATTTGATGCAACACGATGTTACACTACAAGTACTGACAACAGAGTCTGAATATAGGGAAAGGCCAAAATAAATCTCACAGTTTCTGCCCCAATTTGGGAAATTCCTAGATCTGCCACTGAGTATAGGAAGTGGTGGCTAAATGCATGCTAGTGGGGTCTATTGCAGGGGAAAGATCTGTGCAGAAGAATAGAAGAGTCTCATGAACCAAGATTAGGAGGTCTGATGAAGTAAGTATGGAAGGACACCAACAGCGAGGGATCTGTTTAAGGTCAGTAGAGAACTGGGAGACAAATAGTTGGTCTGCGGTCAGCTTTACGAGGTTCAGAACAGAAATTGTGGGTGGTAGTTGTGGGAAATAAAGGCTTGAAAATGATTTGTGAATAGAACAGGTATGTCTACCACAGACTGCAATGCTGTATGGAAAAGGACATTTGGTGTGGAGTGGATGGCAACTTTGTAAATTTGTGTGCTTGAAGTACACAGAGCTGTGGAGGGCACCTTGTCGTTCGGCTGTGTCGACGTCGAGGAAAGTGACACAGGTGTGGAAACACGATCACATTGATCGAACAGAGGAAATCTGGGAGGTGGCTTTTCCTGCTGGTCCAGATCATAAATATACCATCTATGTATTTGAACCACACAGGAGAGCTAAGGGTTAGTGTATCCAGGATCAGACATGGGGGCGGCAACTAACATTGGTTTCGAGGAAGTGGGGTGGGGGACTGAAACATGACGATTTCTTACAAAATGAAACTCAGACCTATTGAGGAAACTATTTTTATTATTCATTAACACAGTAATCCAACCTCTTAATCTAAGAACCTACTATGTAGTTAATTAAGTTCATAACTCAGTTAGTTTTTTTTTTTTAACATTAATCGTCTCAGATTCTCAGAAAATTTTTCAGTAACTTTGTTTGACAATTTCTTGCGGTGTTCTTCCACAAAATTTCGATGCACACTCATTAGACATAATCCAGTCAATCTTTCCTCTCCCATAGTGCTCCTGAGCCAGTTCTTGACTTGCCGAAGTGTACTGAAGGCAACTTGATTTTTCTTCTAGGGGGGGGGGGGGGGGGGGGGGGGGGAACAGCCCCCCTTACTTTGCTGGATACGCCCATGAGGGTGTACATGATGTGGCGATGCAGGTACCCTTGGTAGTGCCATGTATGGGGTGATAACTTGGGAATTCAAGTAGTAGTTTTTAGAGAGGATAAAGTGGGCTGGGATATAAGAAAGGATGTACTGGGAAGATGTGTGGGAGCTACATATCAAGTGTTGAAGGGAACTAAGATGCTGACAGTGGGGGATGTTAGTGTACAAAGAACTGGTCAGTAACTGATATGATAAAAGGAGCTGCATTGGTAGTCATTGGAGCAAAGGAGGAGGGTGAAGAGAGTGCTGGGAATGTACAGGGTATATATTGGTGATGGGGCTTGGAGGGATATTAGTCAAAGAATTAGGAATAGTGATGGAAGGGGACCACAGGCTGGCACTCGATTTCATGCATAAGGGAGTGGTAAAATTTTCTTTTGTGGGTTAGGTTGTCAGGGATAAAGTGATGAATAATATACCAAAGGCACTAAACGAATTTAAAATTAAACTTTGTAAATCAGAAAAGTAAGTGGGGAATTTAACACTCCAATTAAAAAAAGAGAGAAAAAAAAGGGGTAATTAGATGACTATGGGAATTTCCACCGGAGTTTTAGCTCCATTGCAATTAAAAATTAATAATAATACATCAGTTGAGACAAGGAAGGAGTCTGGAGGTAGAGAAGTGGGGAGGCTCCAAGAGATGTGGGGTATCTCAGATGTAGGAAGAAAGATTCTGCACAAAAGGTTGGAGGCATTGATCTGCTCAGTGGGTGAACCGTATACCACCTCTGCACATTGCCAGCGTAGCTTACGATTTTACAGCCAATGTTAAATTTGTAGCAATAGTCTTCTTGAATTGGAGGACTCAAGGAAATAACATTCAAAGATACCTGGATATTCTGACTATATAAGACTTGAGGTAAGAGGATACTGTTCTCGGCGTGATAATAAGCTACTAAATAATTACCATTAATTCTGAGTAATTACACATTTAATGTCATGTTTTGACACTTGGTGTGGTAGAGAATGGACAAGGGCACCTGTGATATTAGGCAGACAAGTGAGGAAAGTGGTCACCGGTGTTACAGATGTCGGGTCTCAGACGGAGACCGTCCACTGAAACAGTCCAGCCTGAGAGACGAAAAACAAAGAAAGAAGGCCCCTAACATTTTTGAATAACTTTTAATGTTTTGACAGGTGTCAGACAGGAGAACTGTCAAGCGCTGTTTTGCCTAGCAGTTTGATGAAAGGTTATCGAGACCGTTAACTGCGTGGCTCATTGAGCTAGCTGGTTGCTGCAGAGACACATGGCTAAGACTTAATTGTAAGCATGTGACAGTATATGCATTGCTATGGCACAGGACTGGGGGCGAGGAATGGGAAGGAATTTAGCTATGACCTTTTGAAGTAACCATTCCAGGGTTATCTGGAGTGATTTGGGGGAAACCACGGAAAACCCAAATCTGGACAGCAAGACACGGATTCGAACCCACGTCCTCCCGAACGTGAAGCCAGAGTGTTAGCTGTTCGCCCTTTACGTGGTTCTGATTCAGGGTGGCCACAAGGTAAGTAATTTAAAAATTCCCTGATATTTCCAGGTTTTCCAGAAAAATTTGCCATATTTTTCCCTGATTTAGAAAGTTTATTTGCATGATTAAGATATTTAAAGTTTTAATTAGATTTTGATTGTAAATAATTAAATCTGGTATAAAACGTAAAAAAAATTAGAAAAAGAAACATGTTTAAGAATGTTTATTTGAAAATTTTATAACTAATTTAGTAATCTTATGAAGCATAATTAAAAATGAGTAGCACAAAAATAAGATAATGACTAATATGAACTAGAACAATTTAGTAATCTTTCAATATTTGGTAGATAAAATAATTGAAGATTTTTAAATTGTTCATCAGTAACTTGACTCAGTCAAAAGCTTAGCTTTTTTATGCCTTTCATCATTTGCTACACTTTTCTTTCCAAATCTTCTGGTTCAGTTATTGTAGCTTTTTTGTTCCATCTTCAATTTCTTCTGTTGCCAAGTTAAAACTTACGCGTAAGTTTCCGCGAGTCTACGCAAGATAGCATGAACACGAGTTTGTAGAAACCATGCAATCGTGTAGGCTCACCTTGCGTGGTTGCTTGGGTGTGCCGCTCGCTTTGGCAGCGGTTTATTTGGTGCAAGTCAAAGGCACGAGCACGATGTTTATACTATGCATCAATTCAGCATTTGAAAGAGCTCTGAATGACACAAAACTTTATAAATCCTACCTATTTAGACCTCTGGTTAGTATTTACATGATCTTACGTATTATTTTCTTCCTGCTTTAATTCGCCTTATATCATTAATACGAAAAAGTTATAAAGCCGTATAATTATCGCTATTCACATTTTTGCTGGCATTGGTATCTTGAATCTAGGCTTTTGTTTTGATATTATAGGTTCAATTTTTCTCAAAAGAAGTTCAAAACCAGGACTTCGAAGATTCTCCACAAATTCAATATTTTTGGAACATCTGTTTCACACTTTGCTTGAAATTGTAAAACTGTTTAGTGAAACATAAAAACATCTTTATAAACTTACTACTCTACGATTGCTGTTTTATTCAGTAAAAAATATAACTTCTGAGTTTACATGTAGTACTATAATTCTGATTTAGATGTCATCCACCTTTTTTAAAAATATAATTTCGAATGCTGAGTTCCAGAGAGAGTTCATGTCAGCGCTCGCGTACGAACATCTCGTCATCCTATCTCGATGAGGCGCAAGACGAGATGCAAGTTGCTAGTGTAAATGTGGCATTTGTTAGCTATTTTATGTCAAAAATATATAAGCTGAATTATTTAATGCAAAAGTTCAATATTAAAATAAATTATCAAAAAATTCCAAATTTTGGGTTGTTGCAATTAAAATTCCCTGATAATTTTTGAAATTACTTGGATTCCCTGATATTTCCATGATATTTCAAGGTTGCTTTAAATTCCCTGATAATTCCATATTTTCCAGGTCTGTGGCCACCCTGTGATTTAATAAATGGCTCATACAGGGAAAACGTCCTTTCCCTTCTACTGATCGTTGTTATGGATTAAATAATAGAGAAGGTAACCAGCAAGAGTGGGCAGGAAAAACAATGAAAGCTAAGGTGTTTGCGGATGTTGTGATAGTGCGGACACATGGCAGGAAGTAGTGAAATCTTATAGAATGTAATTCTCTGCAGGCCTTATTTGAGGCATGGAGTTGCCACTAAAGTAAAACGGTTATTTACAGGGCTCATTTTGTGCCAATACTAACATATGGTTCAAAAGATATTATGAATAATCTATTATTATTACCATTACTAGCCCAATGATCATATTAACCTATCTTGAGTTTAATAACATGGTGTGTTTTTTGTCCAGTATATTGTTTTTCTTTTAAATTAATCAGAACAAGTGAAACACTATCTCTTTTAAAACTATTACATCACTATCAACTCTCAGCAAGTAATAATGTGCATATTGTGAACCTCAACAAAACTAGGATTTGACTCTATTAATAGATGTTTTACTTCCAAATTATCCACATAATTTTAATGGAGTGTATGCATCACCAGTGGCATTTACCCTACGCATGTATTTTCCCATTTACTGTTAGTTTTTAATAAAGCGGAATTTCCTCATCCACCATTGCCCATCATGAATTTTTATTTTAAATTCTTTCAGTGTTTTCCAAAAAGTAGTAAGAAATACCTAACACCCTTACCAAAATGAGAAAAAATTTTCTCCTACTTTGGCACCAGCTTGTGACCATGGTCATCTTTCACCCTCCATATACTACTCCAGTAGCAGCTAGTCGTTAAAGGCTGAGGCGGAGCTGCTCCAATAGATATATTGAAATGTTTTTTTTTTAAATAGAGTAGTACAGAATTTAAATTAACAGGAAGCATTTTGAGAATTTTCCACACACGTATAAACACTGTCAGTCAATATTTTTAGAACTGTTGATGTATAAGAATGTTTCTAAAATGGGTAGTATTTTTTGGAACGCCATTACATTGCATGTAACAGAAGATTGGGAGTGTGGCTTTTACCGAGTATAGCTCTTATGGGATCGTAGTAGGCGCAGCTTGTGGAGCCTACGGCAGTTATACCAACCACATCATGATTTTCTTGTAACGCTAGTTACAACAAAGGGAAATTAGCATAGTGGTTGAACTTGCACTCTCGAATCCCTTTCTCTGTATCTCCAGTTTAAGCTTTCAAGCGTTATTCAATGACATTAAATATTTATGTTTTGACGATGTAAAAGATACTTTTATGTTTCAGGCTTTGACCATTGTAACAACCATAGTACAGGCACACTAAGTTTGTAAACATTCCACTAGAGTGCACTAGAATACGGTGATATAAGTTTCACCATCCAGCAAGAATTTGTCAAATGATTAGATGAAATAAGCACGCGAAAGTGTGTTATTTGGAAGTTTCTTTTTGTGAGTGTGTCGTGCGGTTGAGCCACCACTACACTAATTGTTCTATCAATGTGCAGCCAAGCATCACCACCAATATATATTTTGTACACTCTGAGCGCACTCTTCACCCTCCTCCTGTCTTCTAATGACCCGCAATTCAGATCCCTCATCTTATCTGTTACTGACTGATCTGCAGTTATTTCCAAAAACAAATATAGCTGCCCTCCTTTGCAACCCTCTCAAACTCTTGTACTTGGTACCCAAATATGAGACCCAATCTACACTACCATAGTCAAACAACAATCTGACAAATATTTTTAACCCTAACTACATCACTTTTCTGGTAAGTCCCCTCAAATAAATGAAGGATTTTAAGTTCTTCTCAATAAGTCCTGCCTAAATGAGTTTGTTGTCAAATGTTATGTCAAAACATTTAAATTTCAAGTCTTCAACAAATAGTCCTGTGCCAGCCCTCTAAAGATTAACAACCTTGGGCTAAAAGTTGTTTAATCAATGTGGCTAGAGAATTTTAAGTAAAGTATGTTTGGAAACTATCAGGATCCGTAAATAGCTTTCGGCTCAAAAATGGACAAATGTATTTTTTTTATCTTTGTACCTTACAAGCCACCTCTTCTTTGCATTTATCTTTGTTCCATGTTGACCTATCTAGTTACATAGCCTGCCAGATCATCCTGTACCAGCTCACAATGTCCTGTTTTGATCCTATTATCACAGTGTCATCTGCAAACAAAATTAACTTCTGACTGTAAACCATTAACACAATCATCCATTATGAATAACGATTGCCTCAATACACGACACTGTGGCACCCCATCTTTCAATTAAGAATTTCTTACCAGAACTCTTTGCTTTCTACATTTCAAGAATTTCCCTACACAGCAAGTCACTGTTTTATCCACCTGTTTAACACTATTATATGGCTCACTCTATCAAATACAGATATAGCACTAACTTTGCCTCCCTTATCAATGTCATGTGAATATTCTTGCCTAAAGCCGTGTTTCAGATTCGCAAAGCAGAAACCAATTTCTTTCCTCAATTTTTTTCATGAACAATTTTCATGCCAATGCAATTGAATGTGTTGTTTTATTTTCCGAACGCGTTTCACTTCATTCTCCACTGAAGATGCTTCAGAGAATGAAGTGAAACACGTTCAGAAAATAAAAGAACAAATTCAGTTGCATTGGCGTGACAATTATTTTTTTTAAAAAAATTGATCCTATCGCAACTGAGGAAATGGCCCACAATATCCAGATGTCAATTTCTTTCCTCTTTGATATGTCTGATGTGCTTGCATATTGATCTCTAACCAGCCTGTAATTTTTAACCCTATTTGTTGCTCCTTTATGGACTGGTACTACTATGCAACTTTTCCCTTTCTCTGGTAAGCAGTAGCAATATTATCCACCCCGTATATCTTTTTAGTTACCTTAGTTCCTTCATAATAACCTCAGGATTAATTTTATATTATTTAGTCAGCTTACCTCAATTTTCATGAACATCATAGGCTAATCAGAATGTAAAAGAATATTTCTCAGTTATTAAAAGAAAAGATAAATAGTTTAAACCACATTAAATGTATAATGTTTTGATAATGCTTAAGGAATTTAAAATTATTTATAAAACGGGAAATTAGATGCCCAGGTGAATTGCCACCAGAGGATTAACACCATTGAAATAAAAATTAATGATAATAACCACAAAAAAATGACAATCTAAAAATGATGCATAAGCATATAAGTACTTCCTGCACTGAGGCATAAATTTGAAGCCTAAAATAACAAACTTTATGAGACAGAAATAATGTGGATCCACTCTAACACAATACCACTATAAAAATTCTACTCAACTGCCAACTTATTATGTGAAACCATCACACTTCACTAGTAATTATCTCACAGTACTTTGGGGCATGTACAAGTACTTAGAATTGAAATTTGTGTGCTTACCTAGCCTTGAAATTGGTAATGGTTGTTTTTTTTAGTAGAAATGCTGCCTGAACCAGAAGAAAAAAGGATAATAATACTGATATACTCTTTGCAAGAAAGTAACTCTTCAAATTAGATAAAAAAAGGTTAGCAATGACAAAGAAAACACTAATATTTAATGGAAAACAGGGCATACTATTAAGTTGTCTGGATCAAAAATGCTTATAAAGTAATTAGCATACCAACAACACTTCGTCATTTCTTTTCATGCAAGTCATTAAATGTTTCGTGCAATTACAAATATACACTATGCTGTGGCACACCCATCTTCACTCTCGAATCTCAATCCCACCATTACCCTGTTTCCAAATACTATCCAAAATTATTAAGACTTATAGTAATACACTACACATATGTTTTAAGATATAATTATTCGAAACTAATTAAATTCAATAATAATATTAAATTATTGAGTGCACAGTTACATTTGGTTCCAATAATTTAATATTATTATTGTAAATAAGATTTCAACCAGTTGATCTGACAACTAGTAACCACTGTACCGTTACCAAGTATACACGAGATGTGACAGAAGATGTCTTTCAATCGTAATTTATTATACGCTGAATAATAAAGCAAGCTGGCACTCTCCCGTAATGCGTGTCTGTTGATTTGCACAATGCCTCAAACATCATAGTAGCCATTAGTAAACAGATAACTAGCAATAAAAAACAGATAACAAGCAATAAAAAACAGACATACCGCACAATAACATTTATTGGGAAGGAAACACAGAACGGAAACAAAAATCTGGTAACAATGAACGGAAGTACAATGAAGTTCTCTCTTCTCTAACAGTTTGGGTGAATAATGCGCTAGCAACATTCTCAGACTGAAAGAGAAATGAAATAACGATGCGCCACATATGATGTAGCCCATGGTATTCCTTTGATTGGACGGCTTTTACGGATCAACATGCGACAAATATTTATGAAGTTCTAAAAATGCGCGCGTATAATTATGAAATGTTAGTAAATTCACTCAACAAAGTATTCACTTTTCTTCAAGACATAAATACGAATCATCTTACTTAACCAACACATAACCAATGAAAGTACTATATGCCTCCAAAATGTGATTCACCTCTTCCCCGATAGGCTGCACCAAAATCGGTTAACTACAGCTGGTTTCAAACCCACACACCAGTTTTGAACTTGGAAGAGGGAGGTTCGTCCTTGTTTCTGGCCTACAGGTGAGTCTTATCAGGCAGACTGCATGCCTGTGATTTTGTCAGAGTAGTTCACATGACTTCAGTTGTTGTCTGAAGGGCCTAATTGTGGATGAGACCTGCTCTGACTTAAATTGTGGACGCAAGGTTGTCGTATCAGCTTCAAGAGCGCTAGCAAAGATCCAAACTCGACCACATGACTACTGAGTTGACTCTTTGCCTGCCCGAAGCTCTTAAGTAAGAAATGTATGCAAATTCAGAACTATTAGTGACATTTGTGGCGATCAGCTGCTTAGGTGTAGTATGGGATCCGTCTTGGAGGGTTGAAAAATTAGCTTTGAATAGTTACAAACGGACGAATATGAGCTGATGTCGGGATTGGATAGGTTTTTTTTTCTACCCGAAAAATGACTTATTCGTGAAAATAGAAAACGTTTTCAGTGCTCCGTGGTTTCTTTTGTTTTTCCGTTGTCGCTCGGCCAGTGGAGGTTAGGATGACCAGTGAGCTAATATTAATCATGTCGTTTGATGTCGCTTGACTGTATTCATCGTTGGGTTCAACTGATAAGACCCAGAGATAAAATTTATTTTCTGGTGCCTGTGATAGCTCTTACGCCGTTCAAATAACGGATGGCAATAAAAGGCTGACTTATTGTTATAACGAACAAGTAGGTCTAAATTATTATTTGTTAGCCTACCCAAGATTTCTGTACCATGAAGTCTACACACATGATCAGCATCGAGCATTTTATTATTTCAAATATAATCATTTGTTTTTATCGTGCATCGAGATAACTGCTAGTGATCTGCTGCTAAATGTTGCTTTGCTTATTTACCCTAATTTGGTTCCTCAGTTTGTAGAGCTGCAACATTCTTCTGATCTGCAGCGGTTTAGGCGTGGTCATTTAGCATGGCGTCACTTTAAGGTATTTTATGAGCTATGTTGAGCGTCACGCGGGAAACGGAAAGCTTGATATAACATGATTGTTCGATTTGCCAAGTTGACGGCACCTAGATATGCTGATACTACAATCCGTAACTTCATTTGGTCACATCACTTACAATTGTGGAGCCTTGAAATATGTTTAGTAGTTATTTAAAGTTTGCTTACTATGTTGGCACTAAAATTCTTATTTATACGTAAGTGAAATTTATTTAGCGCTTGCATGTCGTGTGGATAGCAATCCATAATCTCTGGAATATCATTATCAGCCAGTTCAATCATTTTCTGATGTGGCCTCTGAAAATCATGATTTTTTTCAGATATTACTTGAGCAGTCTTATCCAAGTCGCACGATCTTGGGCGATCCCCTGCCAGTTAACTCGGACAGTTAACTTCTCCCAAACACTGTTTTTGGCCATCTCTGGTCTTTTCTCCCTGCAATATGGCCGGTCCATTTCCACTTCAAGGATGCTGTCTTCTCTAAGATGTCTGTGACCTTTGTAACTGAACTAATGTCTGTTGCTCTTTTCTTGCCGTTTCTAGTTAAACATTGACCTCTCCATAGCTCTTTGGGAAGTCTGAAGTTTATTTTTGTAATTCCAGGTCTGACAGACATATGTCAGCACAGGAAGAATGCACTGGTCATAGATTTGTGGGCATTTTAGATTTCAGGCTAATAGAATGCCTCCCAAATGCTTGTCATCCCAGCTTGATGCGACGGGAAATTTCAAATTTACAAGCTGGTCAAGATAAATGTACTCACTGACATTTGCTAAAGATTCATTATCTAGTTGTACACTACCCTCTGTGATCCATTTTTTAGACATAATTTTTGTTTTTAATAGATTCATTCTTAGGCCAACTGCTTTACACTCAGAGGCGAGGTCGGTAACCAAGGTTTGGAGTTCATCAAGATTATTAGCAACAAGCGCAATGTCATCAGTAAATCTCAAGTTGTTAAGTCTTCTGCCATTGATTCTGATTCCCTTTTCCGTCCATTCTAGCTTTGAAATTGTCATCTCCAAGACAGCTGAAGATAATTTTGGAGAGATGGTATCACCTAGCTTAACACCTCTTTCGATGCGGAACTTAGTGGTTGGTTCTCAAACATTGACAAAGGCTGAGGAGGTGCCATAGATATTATGGAGCACACTAATATAAGCTGTATCTACGCCATGTTCAGCTAAGTCTTACAGGACAGCCTTGTGACTTTTTGAATCAAATGCCTTTTCGAAATTTACAAAGGCTACACAAAGAGACATCTGATATTCCTTTGCGCGACTAATTAGTTATCGCAGGGCAAGAATGTGGTCGATTGTGCTAAAGCTGCTGCGGAATCCTACTTGCTTAATTGGTTGGGCAGAATCAAGGGAGGAACTGATTCAGTTCAACAAGATATTTGTAAAAACTTTGTACAGAACAGCCAACAAGCATATAGATCTGTAGTTTTGGATATTATGAATACTTCCCTTTAGCTTTATTCCATGAAGAATGGATGGATGCATTGTGTAGGCAGTAAGAGAAGACTTTAGCCAAGTGATTGATAGTTTGTTCGCCAACTAGCTTCAAAATATCAACGGACCGTTGTCGCCAGCGGCCATTCCTTTTTTCATGTTATCTATAGCATAACAGACTTCAGATGGAAGAATATCTGGCACTGTTGATACATTGGAGGGGGCAGAGAAAATCTGGAATATACACCCAAGAAATGAGAATTTTGATTAAAAATAAATAATTTAATTCACATTTTCTTCCCTTTTTCTGTACGGTTTTCTGATATACATAGATAGCTGTAATCGCAACATGCTATATTTTAGGCCTAAAAGATTATTTTTTTAAAATCCCGTCATCTTTTCACTGAATGTACTAGAGTTGTTCTGCTTATTGACATATGAGAAGGTGGTGGGAAAATCTTTTGGATGTGCCGCCATGGGTCGTCTCGAAGTTGAAGAATGTATTTATATAGAAGTATATTAATTAGTATGTATATTAGTATATTATTATTAGTATGTTGATATGAAAAGATAAGCGCAAGATAGGAGGAGATGGAGGATTGCATCAAACCAGTCGAGAGACTGATGACAACAAATCTATGTATGAGGACGTTAAAAAGAGTCAGAAATGAGTAATTATCATGTTGCTTGATTATTGCTGTACCAATCCTGACTTTACAATGGAATTTTATAATTGTATTATTGAATTAAAATAATTTTTTAAAAATACGGAAAGTCATCTTGTGTGTGTTGTAAATGGTGAAGATGTTTATGCTTGTGTTTAATAGGCCAATTTTTTTTATTTATTTAATTTTTTTTTGTCAGAAGTCTTGAGTTTCAGCTGACACCATAAAGATTTTCTGAACTTCATTGCTTAGCACTGTTTTCTGTAATTCCTGTGATGAAAATCGATCGTTATGTGTTCTCTATTCGTTGGTGTAGTCTTAGTTTCAACAGTTGTCGTGTGTGTATTATTTTCCGTTATTGATTAATGCGTACACAAACCATCGTTTACATTGTTTTCTTTTTAATTTTTTTTTTTACGGTTATTCCCCAGTTCTAATTTTTAGATGAACGTTTTGCTCGGACCATTGACGCTGGGAATTAGCTCCTTTATCTCAGTTTCGTTCTGTCCAGCAACTTGCTTCCGACATTATTGACACATCATAATGTCACCCCTTTGCCTATGTTTTATAGAAGATGCAGCACCTATCAGAAGCCGTATTCAGCCGTGCAGTCAGATGTAAGTCCCGGAAACATTACTGTATAATTTGTAGCACAATTCTTAAAAATATATATATATGCTGATATGACATTATTTATAGGTGTATATATTTCACTTTGTTTCAGGTGTTGAGAACCCAGACTACCTGTGGGCGTGAACACCTGCTATTGTTTTTATGGATAAAACTCGCACATGTGATGAGGAGAAACGGCTGTAGGATACTCGTTTTGCTGCATCGAAGAACTGTGTGATGCATAAAATGTTGCCAAGCGTTGAAGATCTTGAGAAAGCGGCTATTATTGTTGTTGGCGCGAAGATTTACGTCGCCAGCGGCCAGGAAACCGAAGAATTATCAGAAATGAGTTGGTTTTTCGCAACATACTTTGTGCAAATAACGTTTATATTAGAGAGAGAAGAAACATTCCTTCCTCTGTCGGCGTCCTGTGTTACCAAAGAAGGCGTGTATCGATGTTGAAACATCTGATATAATTGTTCTGACAAAATTTATTCTTCAGTATCTTTTCCATGGCTTAAAAAAAAAAATAAAACATTTCTTCGTCCATAGTGAAATATAAAGACCAGCACCTCATTAAAACAAAATAATTTCATGTGATCTTTAAGATCCGGTTCCAGAGCTTGAAGTATATTGCAGTTAATAAAAGTTATTAAAGATTCTGTAAAACATTGAGAATCATGACGACGACCAAGAATGATCTGGAAGAACACTCATACAATGTCCACAAGTGTGCCTGACTGGACTGTTATATTAATTATTATCTCTAATGCTTTTATAGTTTGTTTAATTGGAATAATTTGTTATGGGGATTATGGTTAATTTTGTCTCACTTAATAAAATAAAATATTTTTTAAAATACGTTTCGAATTTAATTTGAAGTGCTCATAATATATATGAATTGAGACTATGTGCATTTCTTTTATATTACATACACAAACTGCTTTTGGCATATTCCGCATGATATTTATTCGAATCCTGTTCCAGTACATAGCCCATAGTTTCTGGAAATAACTCCCTAATAGTCTGACTGATTTTGTTTTATCAGTTTGTAAGAATTGGGAAAACTTCTGACTGTTATGACTTCTTTATAGATGAACTAAAAATTTACTCAGCTATTCAGACTTATTGTGTTATTATTTTCATCTCAATCAGTCATTACCTCCTCTTCAATGTACCTTCTTTTGAAGTTGCCTTTTTTTGCTTTCAAATTTGTTTCACACATATATCAGACACGTTTTGCATCTTCTTCTTAGACCATTCCGTCCACCGACATCTACATCCATATGTTATGGTATTCCTCCAGAAGACCCTACGATTCATATGAGGGTATCTGACTTCCTGATGGATGGTAATCGTTTTCTTCACTGGCTGTTTCAGCTTAAAGTTGCAATCCGAACCACCAAAAGTGCATAGTGTACGCCACTTACACAAAGTAAGCTTTGCAGAAGGTTATGTGATGTCAAGTGTCCACAAAAATTCCGGACCATACAGGAATTTGAGTTTTCAAGAATAACGTATTAACAAACCTCTAACTCGTCCGTGACACTATTAGAATCCAGAACTCGAGTGGACGAATTTTCATTCTCTATTGATACATATTCTACGTCTTAATGCTCGTGGTTTTAAAATGTCGTGTAAACTCATTGGTTGATAGTGTACATTATCATATGCAGCGCATTCGATTCTGAGCGCATCTGTTTCAAGCAGATATATATTTTGAATGTTAGATAGCTTCAGATTACACTTGGCGCATGGGTGTCAAATTTATGAAATATATCAACATATGTTGCACCTCTGCAAAAATCCCATGGCGTAACAACGAAACAGCATTTTATCTAAGGAACATTCAATTTCTTGAACAACTTTTGCTTTCTGATTTAGTCTATTTGCTTATGATTCTCTAATAACACGATGTCATGGTTCTAGTAAAGGACATCCAAGGCTGCTACGAAGTGTCTGTGTCTGTATTTTTCGGTTTTAGCAACAAACAAAAAAAAAAAAAGTTGTGGACATCCTCTACTTGATTGTGGATGCTAACTACTTCTATCATCCTGCACTAATATCCACATTAGTTGTCACGATAACGCGGTGTGAACCTTACGTTTGTCATGCTATCAAGGTGAAGTATTTGAAACAGACCGCTTCAAGACAGAATTTGATATTTTCTTGAAAAAAAGATCAAGATTGGTGGAGATTTTATTTTGCTCCACTTCGTATATTACTTAGATAAAAATATAGATACATCCATACTATCAATTAAAATATATTAATTTAACCCAAATTCAAATTGTTGGACAATAATGAAAATTCAAACAGTGAAAATGCTTCTAGTTGTAGAAGCATGTAGAAAAATATCTAAACCGTAACAATTATCCAGTCGAAAAAATTTTGTCATATTTCTCGGTCATTGGATATGAAAACTACGTGTATTTCTGGTTTTTGGATGTCTGTCAACAAATGTTTTCTTAATAACACCATTTTAAGACCAAGAACCAAATAAAACTACAAGAATTTCAAGGGTATCATTACTAAACATTATAGCTACATACTGTTATCTTGGTTGCCCTGGTTGAACCGCGTCAATTTATTGAAACCTAACGTTTCGGCCATCATTTTATGACTTTCTTCAGAGTATTGTCATAGCTGGAGCCGGTGCCCCTGTATATATATATATATATATCTCCCGAAGAGCGCGCTTTGGAGTGACGTCACTCAAGCTAAAACCGTCTGCGTGGTCGATCCGATGGGGACTTCCGTCCCGCGCTTTCCTGACCAAGCATGACCATATTTGTTCAAGTTGTAGCCCGTCGTCCGCGTTCATATTATCTGGTCTCTTTTTAATTTCCAACGCTTCTTTGATACGCCTGGGCCACCGTCTGCTTTCCTGAACCAGCACACGAGTGTCACTGAACAAAATTGCGTGCCCACTGTCGGCAGAAAGTTGTGCTACAGCTGATTTGCTGACGTCGTTATTTTTAAGATGTCTTATGTGTTCACTCAACCTTTCCTTGACCATCTGTCCAGTCTCGCTGATATACACTTGGTCACAGCTACAGGGTATTTGGTATACGCCCGCTATCTGCAATTTCTCCCTCCTGTCTTTAACTTCTTCCTATCAATGAAGAATAGCTGTTGTTCATGAACCGTCTACCAATCAATCCATAAGCAGGGGCGTAGTTACTATGGGGCAAGGCGGTGCAGTGCACCGGGGCCCCTACGCTCAGGGGGCCCCCAAGCATACCTCTGTGGGCCCCAAAGCGCACCTCTGGGGGCCCCCAAGCGCAGTTCAGAGGCCCACGAACCTTCATGACAAACTGGGGACCTTTTTTAGCTCTACAGTCGTCTAAGGGGCCCCTCACTAAGGGCCCTTTCACTGCTCGGGGGGCCCCAACCACTTCTCAGGGGGCCCTAAGAACAACTCAAGAGCTCCATCCTCAGCTCAGGGGGCCCTTACCAGCAACACAAAGCAAAAAAGAGGTCCCCATCTGGCCTGAGGGGCCAAAATATATTTTTTTGCACCGGGGCCCTTGTTGACCTAGCTACGCCGCTGTCCACAAGTCTTCTGTATCCTTCTTGATTGGGTCTATCCATTTCTTTTTGGGCCGTCCCACACGTCTTTTACATTGGATGTTCCTATCAAAGCAGGCCTTTGCTCTTCTTTCTTTCTCCATCCTGTGGACATGCCCATACCACCTTAGGCGAGGACACTGTAAGGATTTTTCCACACTAATGTTTATACTGGCCTCTGCGCGATTGATTTCATTCCTTACTTTGTCTTTTCGTGTTATTTGATGCATGGTGCCGCAAAAACTTCATTTCAGAGGTTTGAAGTCTACTTTTGTCTCTTCTGGACAGGGTATATGTTTCTAGTGCATAAGTCAGTATGGGGAATGTAATAGGTTTTGAATATTTTTTTTCCATTTATAGGTTTTGAATAGTGTATGTTTCCACTTTCTGGGAACTTTTTTGTACCACAATAGAAGTTCTCATCTGGTTATAAAAGACTGCTGCATTATTATTTCTGTTTGTAATTTCACGTTTAATGGTGTTGTCTTTACTCAGAGTACCGCCAAGATATTTGAACTGGTCAACATTTTGTAGTTATTGGTTGTTTAGTAAATCTTCACATTGGAAGTCCCTGTACCTTTTGCCATGACCACCGTCTTACTCCTCAAACAGCTTGTTCCAAACCTCCAGCTTCTCTTGCACCTCTTCTGTACTTTCACCCAAAATCATGACGTCATCAGCAAAGACTGAAGTTGACCTTGAATATCAGTTTATGGGATTCTGGTCGAACAGTCGACTAGAGCGGTTTGCTGTGAATGGTGATGTAGGTAATGTACTGATCGACAACAAATAGTTGCCTCATCGGTAGATTCTTTGATTTTTCTAGTTTTCCTTAAAATAGTTTCGATTCTGACGTTGTTCAAGGAAATTTCTTCCATAACGTTGATGTAACACGTTAGCCAAAACCCCTTTTGTTAACTTCTAGAACTTTAAATGTTTTTGTGTATTAATTTTTCAAATATTACTGAATTTAATTTAGCTTCTCAATACTATAGAACAAACTTGGAGAAAGGAGGAGTTAACACTTATATTATAATATAAATATTAGCAAATATTGTTTTTATCAACATTTTCAAGCCTGTGCTACGTGACTAAATTTCAATAATGAAAGTTTGATGGTAGTAACTGTATGCAGAGCACCCTGTGGAAAATTTTCTATTTTTATAAATCAATTTGAACTCTTATAAACATTTTTAAGTAGAAAAGTAGCTAACATAGTGTGGTATGGTGAGTTTAACTATAGATTTTTTAAATAACTTACCCTGGAAAGTCATGTTGGAATCATTAGTCAGTTCATTCAATTTAAATCAGGTAGTTAATTTTCCCAGTAGAATAATGAATAATAGACACTCAGGCTATAGATAATGTTTTCCTATATACCTCAAAATTCAGTTATAAAATCAAGCCATCTATTAATGGACTTTTGGATTACGGAGCCCAGTTATTAACTATCATCATTTCAACTGGCTATTAAACTTCAGCGAGTAATAAATGATGAATCAGTTACTTGTTTTATAAATTGCCTTAATACAAAAAAATTGGAAACATGTTTACAGTGCACAAGGTATTAATGAAAAATACAACATATTTAGTTGCATTTTTATTAAAGTACTTTGAAAGTTGCTTTCCCATGAAAAGGCGCTACGCTTCTCAAAAAGATCAAAAACCATGGATAATTGTGGGCAATAGAACGTCATGCATTTGTAAAAAGAAGTTATGTATTGCCTCTAGGGACAGTCAAAATGCTAATGTTAAAACACTTACAAGCGGTACTACAAATTACTGAAAAAGGTTATTAAAGAATCTAAAAGTATATACCACAAATATAAAATTCATGAGTCTGAAAATAAAATTAAGACAATATGAAAAATAAGAAAGTAAATAGGGAAAATTATCAAACCATTAATGACAGTTCAGTGGAAACTAATTTTTCAATTGCTGATATCTCTAAATATAAAAATGAATGTTTGTATGTGTGTTCTCTATGCTCTCCTATACCGTTCGTCCGATGACGATGACACTTTGGTGAGTTGTTGAGTGTGCGTCTGTGAAGGTTCTTGTACACGTTAGTTTACGAAAACACAATCCCTCTCTCATTTTACACCCTCTTAATTATTGTTAATGTTGTTACTACAAAGCTACAGTTTCTATGAAGGAAGTTTGCACACATTTACATTAAAACAACATTTGGTTTCACAAAACCCAACCCCTCTCCTCCTTTTCTCCCTCCCCTCTTGTTTTAAAGTGATCTTTTTAGAAACCCAACGTTTTTTTCCGATTTCGACGGAACTTTGCATATGTATACTTTAAAACTGAGAAAAATACTGTCTACATTTGGTTTAAAAAAAGCCAACTACTTAACCCCAACCCCCTAATATTTGTGCCAATATTTCTTATACATACCCACAGTTTTTATACAATATCGACGGATCTTTGCACATGCATACCTTAAAACACAGAAAAATATGATCTACATGTAGTTTGCAGCAACCCAACTCCTCTCCTGCTTTTCCTCCCCCTTATTTTTTTGCAATGTTCTTTAAACATAGCCACATTTTTTATCCGATATTGAAGGAACTTTGTACATATAGACCAACTTTAAAACAAACAGAAAAATACTGTTTACATTTGGTTGCCAAATACCAACCCCTCTCCTTCTTTACTCCCTTTCTTTTTATTTCCAATGTTCCTTACACAAATTCACAGTTTCAATTCGATTTTGATGGAACTTTGCACATGTATACATTAAAGAAAAGAGAAAAATAGTGTCTACATTTGTTTTACAAAAAGCCACCCACTTTCCCCCATCACCCTAATTAAGCAAAATTTATGCTTGAAACCATTCAGTTTTTTGTAAATATCTTTAAAACGGTGGGGAAATTAGCCAAAGTAGATAGCGATATTTTTAGAGTATACAACATTTCCTGTTAAACAGCAGTGGACCGAGTTGCTGACTACGAAATTAGAACTTGAATTTTAAAAATTATTTTAAAATTTAGGGACAACATACAAATCTACAGTTTTTATTCGATATCGAAGAAATTGTGCTCACATGTGATTTAAAATGAGTAAAAATGATGTTTATTTTTAGTTTACAAAGCTGCACCCCCTCTCCCCTTTCACCCCTCTTAAGACTGATTTATACGCGCGACTTTTTCCGACGTAAGTATACAATTCCAAAAAGAACCGTTAGATTTTTATATGTTGTTGATAAATTGACTGCCAATAGCTCAGTGACACATCATCAAGAGTTTTCTACTATTCAGCAAGTCCATGTTCAGTGACAGCCTTCCATGCCTCCCTTTGTTCCGCCATTCTCTTAGTCTCTTTATATTTCCCATTTATCATAATCTCATCAATCATTTTCCTACTTCGCCGACCTCTTCTTTTCCGTCCGTTTACAACCCCTTCCAGAGCAGTTTTAAGCAGGCACTCGTTCCTCAGCACATAACCAATCCAGTTCCTTTTTCTGTTCCTTATTGTTTTATGAGTGACCTTTCCTCTCCTACTCATTCCAGCACTTCATCATTCCGTATTTTGTCTTTCCAAATTATTTTCTCTATCCTCCTCTATATCCACATTTCGAAAGCTTCCAATCTCTTAAGATTTTCTTTGCGTAGCGTCCATGTTTCTGCCCCATATATTTCTGCGCTCCATACAAAACATTTAGCTAGTTTTTTCCTCAGGTTTTACCGAGCCTTCCGCATAATAAATGTTTCTTTCTATTGAAAGCTTCCTTTGCCATTGCTATTCTAGTTTTCACCTCCTTCTTGCAACTCATATCACCACTCACAATACCCCCGAGTTATTTGAAGGACTCCACTTGTTCAATTATTTCTCCTTGAAGGGTTATCATAATTTCTTTCTTACTACTTCCCATCATCATAAATTTAGTTTTAGTCTTATTGATTCTCATTAGGAATACCTTACACCCTTTGTCTAAAGCCTCTTTACATTCTTCTGAGTAACTTGACACTTTCCGCTAGCAAAACCATGTCATCAGCAAACCTTATGCAGCTAATCCCCCCATGCATACACCTCCTTTACCTCTTAAACTTCTTTTTATAATTTCCTCCAAATACATGTTAAACAATATGGACGACAAACAATATCCCTTTCTTACATCTCTTCCAATATTTCCTTCTTCTGTAAGATCATTCCCCACTTTCAGGCCTTGTTCGATGTATAGTTTACTTATTAGTCTTCTTTCCTTCCAATCAACGCCTTTATTTTTTTAGAATATCCATTAACTCACCCATTGGACTCAATCAAAAGCCTTTTCTAGGTCTATGAAAACCATGTAACAATCAAATGTATCTTTAATTTTTAATTTAATTGCAATGGAGCACACCTATTGTTCTCAGCAAACCAATAGCGTCTCTTGCACTTCTTCCTTTTTGAAATCCAAACTGTTCTTCAGCAATTGACATGGACAGTCTGCTGGATATTCGTCTATTTAACACTCTTAGTAATATCTTAGCACCGTGGCATAAGAGGCTAATGGTTCTGAACTCTTCACATTTCACTGCATTCTTTTTCTTTTCGATTAGTATCAACTCTGTTGTTAAAAAGTCTTTTGGCCATTCTCCTCTTTCATATATATATATCTCATTGCACAAATATAGTATTTCTTTTCTTCCCTCATCTTTCAAACTTTTCCTAATTTCTGTAGGTAACTCATCTATCCCACACGCTTTCTTGTTGTTCATCTCCGCCAAAGCCTTCTCCACCTCCCCCTCCAGGATATGGCTTCCCCTCTCCTCCTTGCTGACTTTCTCTTCTTCTTCTAATACCAAATCCTTCGGTCGGCGTTGCAGATCATTCTTCTACATATTCTTTCCATCTTTGCTGTATTTCATGAGCCTCTCTGCCTAACGTTCCATCCTTGTTTCCAACTTCCAGCCCCGCTGTTCTTCTTTTTCCTCGAAAGCATATCTGCACGGCCTCCTTGTACATCAAGTCAAATTTTCCCTCTCCTTCTAATTGCTCTATCTGTTCACACTTAGCTCTCATCCAGTTCTCTCTTGCTTTCTCAACTTTTCTTTTCAATTCTTATTTAATATTCTGTATTTCCTTCTCACCTCCTCAGTGCCTGTGTTTTACCACTTCCATCTCTCTTTCATCTTTCGTAGCATTGCGTCAGTCACCCCTTCTTTCTTTATTCTACTGCTTTTCTTAAGTCCTACTACTTCTGCAGCATCCCTTTTCAGACTCTCCTTCATCCTTATCCATTTTTCATCCACATCCTCGTTTATATTTCCTCTATCCGATTCGTATATATATATATATATATATATATATATATATATTATATTTCTCTACCTTATCATTCCGCTTTGAGAACATCAGTATTGAACCTTTTTATTATCTTAATTCTTTTCAATCTTGTTTCTATTTCTGCTACAACAAGATTATAATCAGAATTAACATCAGCTCTTGGGTAACTTTTTTAATTGTTTAACCAATTCTTATACGTGTTCTGGATTAGTATATAGTCAATCTGATACCTCTTTCTCTCTAAGGGAGAGGTCCAAGTATTCCTTCTTCTTTTATGGTTTTCAAAAAGAGTTTTTCCTACTACCATTTCATTTTCCTTACAAAAGCTGATCAGCCTCTCTCCTCGCTCATTTTGCATCCCAAGTCCATACCTGCCAATTGTTCCCTCATCCTTTCCCTCTCCCACCACTACATTTCAATCCTCCATCATCATAAAACAAGCATTTCTCTTTTCCTTGTCTATAATTTCCACCAGAGCATTATAGCATTCTCTCCCCCCTCCCCCCCACACTTCCTCATCCGAGTGCTGGCTTGTCGGCATGTACACTTGGCTCAAGACTACATCTTTCTTTTCTCCTCTTAGTCTCATAAACATAATTCTACCGTTTATACATTCCACTTTCATTACTTTATTCTTCATAGCTTTCCTGATTACAATGGCTACTCCTACTCCTCTCCTCTCCTGAATAATAACAGTGATACTCTCCGCTTTGGAATTCTCCATTCCCACCCCATCTAACTTAACATATTCCTAAAATATCCAACTTATTTATGTTCATCTCCTGTTTCAAATTCTCCATTTTCCCGCTTTGCAGACGAGTTCTAAAATTCCATGTTCCTGTTCTCATTCTCTTATTCTCTGTACCTTGTTCTACCCTTCAATGTATTCCCCTCCCGGAGATCCGAACGATGGGATATTACTCCGGAACATTTTACTTGAGGCGCCGTCACCATGCTCTTTCCAGGGAATCCTTTAGGATCTTTAATGTGGTGGTTTCCCGTTGCCTTCCACATTCTCATGCCGTTGACCATCTACAGGTTCCTTCCTCCGCGTTTAGGGATGATTTCTCCTCCACAGTGCGAGAGACTGCTCTGCAAGAGGCCGATGGCGCTTTGCAGAGGCAGGTTGTTGCCTTATTAAAGCAGGTGCTAGTTTTGGTCCGCCCCGGGTATTTCACTTCCCCCGTTCCCCCCATACCAGGGAGCCGTTCCCCGATTCGCCACCTGTGAAGGTGCCCGAGGGAGACTACCAACCCCCCAATATAGGCTACAAAGAAAAATTTGACACTAATTTTGACAAAAATGTAGAAGAAATACAGTAGAAGAGTAGGTGACAAGGATAGAGGTGTACTGCGTGGCTGATAAGAAACTCTGTGACTGGAATTGTTAGATCACATGAAATTATTATTATTTTACAGAATCTTTGGGGTCTGTATTTAAATTAAAATGTATAATAATATTATTCTTATATGTGAATGTAGGCTTTCCCGGCGAATAAATGACAACAAATCTTCTCGGGTTTGCAGCCGGAATTTATTAAAAAGCGACAAGCTTTCGGCAACTAGCTCAGTAGTCATCATCAGGTCAATTAAGTACCGGCGATCTAGCCGTTACGAATACCAGGCGTGCATAGAGCGAAAGAAATCTCTGATTCTGACAGCCTGCCGACGGAACTGGAACATCTCCGTATTACGTTCAGGAGAAATGGATATTGTAACCTACAAATAGAAAGGCCACTACAAAAAAACGCCAAACAAACAGGCAATGGAACCTAAAGAACAGTATAAAGATCTGCCATTCATCCCATTTGCGGGTAACATATCCGGGAGAATAGGCAGGATACTAGGTCGACATGGTATTAAGAGCATATTTCGTCCTCCTGCCCAAATACGTGACCTGTTACGTTCTTTGAAGGACGGCTTGGGGCTGAAGGCGCCGGGGGAGTATAGTATTCAATGTTAATGTGGGAAATCTTACATTGGACAGACAGTAAGCACAATCAAGGCCCGTGTGGCGGAACATCAACGCTACATTCGGCTTTTTCAGATGGAGAAGTCTGCTGTTGCCCAACATGTAATTGAAAGTGGCCACAGAATGGACTTTGATAACGTGAAGGTGCTGACAAAGTGTTCATTCTTTTGGGAGTCGATGGTTAAAGAAGCAATAGAAATACGGTTACATGACAACCTGGTTAACCGTGACATGGGTTATTTGCTGAGCAACGCTTGGAAACCAGGGTTATCTATACTGTGCGGGCCATGTTCCCTGGTTGACGGCGATCCGGTGGAGTGCGAACAGACAAGTGAGGGGGAGCCAATCGACGAATCAGGGCGCGGTCTCGACGACTTAGGCTCCGGCAGTTAAGCAACGCGGAGCGTAGTTAGCACTTGGATGGGTGACCGCCGCCTACCGCGTCTACGGGGGCTTGCAGAAGCGACCGACCATAGCCAGGCTCCGGCAGTTAAGCAACGCGGAGCGTGGTTAGCATTTGGACGGGTGACCGGTGCCTACGACCAATCACAGTGAAGCGGAACTGCGAGCGTTGTGAGGTTGCTAAGCGACACTAGTAAACGCCTGGTAATACTGCAGGCGGCTCCACTGGTCAGTCTGCCCCGCACAGCGGAGCGGACAGGTCGGGCGCAAGCGTCGCTCTGACCGGAGACGGGCGCTGCTCGCCTCAGCGTGGTACGCCAAACCGCCATCATGTGGCAACGGCGTCCCAGCGCAGCCAAGAGGCGCGCAGCGTCCCATCTGCCACAAGAACTCCTATAAGTGCCGACACGCTAAGGAGCCGCTTCTCGAAGGAGGCCTTCGATGAATATTTTGCCAAGAAGCGGAAACAAAAATAAGAAGCTGCCAGAAAAGCAAAACTCCTACAGCAACAGGATTATGCGGAATCGTCCAACAGGAGGGATGTCGATCTGAAAAAGCAAAGTTCGTCAAAGCAAAGTTTGTCGGAAGACGTTTGGTACTCCCGGACGGACACTCCGCAGTCGCCCACGGAGGAGGGGGACCCTCCTTACTATCTCCCTGACATGTCGTTCAGCATCGAGTTGCCGGACCTGTCCAAAACCAACGACAGTCAGGAATGGACAGATATGACATCAAATGGGGAGGAGGAAGAACCCACTCCAACTGGTTCCCAGACGCAAGAACCGCGGACGCCGCCTGCCTCGGGACCAAAGGAGGTTGACGAGGCGGCTACGAATGAAGTGATACCACCAAGCCTGTGGACACCTCGCATTGACCCAACCATGGAGGGGCTTACTGTCGACAAGAGCGACAGCATATGGGACGCCATCCACGTACGGCCGGCAGACATGACTGCCGCCATCAAGGCCTTACAAGACAATGGCATCCTCTACAAACCCAGGACGACCGCAAGTCCACAGGCTACACAAAAAGAAGCAGCAGACAAGAGGAAGAAGAGAGCAGCTAGACCTTCTCAATGCTTCCACTGTCAAGCCTGGGGACACAAGGCCACGGAATGCAACGCAGAGGAGCGTTGCGTCCGTTGCGGTGGCACGCACAATTTCAAGCAATGCAGACGACCTCGAGATGCTACACCTACATGCGCGAACTGCTCGGGGTCCCACGCATCATGTGCGGCGAGCTGCCCAGCCAGGCCTAGACGGAAGGTGCAACAGGTGAAGAAGAGGAACCGCCCAGCGGCAGCCAGGAAAAGCGCCGCGGGAAAGGAGAACTCTTCCGCACCACAGTCAACCTGCTGCAGCCAACAGAGGGAGGGCGGGAATAGAACCCCCTACCCACAGAGTCACCCCCGCCAAGCCGGCGCGAACTGGAACGCACAAAGGGGAGTGATCACACACTGCCAGCACGCGCATCACTACTGCGCGCCCAAGAGACGGAACCAGCAAGAAGACGAGCGTGGACACGTGAGCGACTGTCCAGCCCACACAGGGTCCAAGCTACAAGACCAAGACCAGCCGAAGCTCGCAATAATGGTTCAACTACTGGCGCAACTAATCAACGTCATGATCCCTTAGTGGATAGTAACAAATAAGGACTCTCGAGTCCACAGATCCTCAACCCAATATAGAACCGAAAATTTTATGTTTGAAGCCCCCAATAAAAATTCAATGTATTAAGATGAGTCAAATAAATAAAATAAAATAAAAATAATCCTGATCCGATGGCCGAAAAGAGCCACTGCTCTACAACGGCCCGCCCCTGGCCATCAGCCAGGGGAATGAAAGATAATAATAAAAAATAAAAAAAAAAAAAAAATAACGACACTCCCGCCGAAGAAGTGTCGGCCGCTGAACTCCGACAGTTGACGAAAGCAGTGACAGACGCCATTGCAAAACTTCCACAAATGATCGCGACAGCGACTGCGCAAGCAGTAGCTGCCGCAGCAACGATAAACCATCCTGGCTGGGCGCCAGGAAATGAAAACAATCCACCCTGAAAAAGAAACCACCACACCACAACAGCAATTTAGGGGAAAATGTCGCAAGAGTGCGACAGGCACCCCTACTCAAGACCAGCCAACGCCTACGGCGTTGGCAGTAAACTGCTCCTCCTGCTGTACGGCAAGATCGCCAGTACTTAATTGACCTGATGATGGCTGCTGAGCTAGTTGCCGAAAGCTTCTCGCTTTTTAATAAAACCCGGCTGAAAACCCGAGAAGATTTGTTGTCATTTATTCGCTGGGAAAGCCTACATTCACATATAAGAATAATATTATTATACATTTTAATTTAAATACAGACCGCAAAGATTCTGTAAAATAATAATAATTTAATGTGATCTAAAAATTCCAGTCACAGAGTTTCTTATCAGCCGGGCAGTACACCTCTATCCTTGTCATCTAAATTGAAAAGAGACCTACAGATTAACGTGAAATTCGAACCACGGAGCGTCCTAGCATCTTGGCATTAACAAAATTCAAAGCTTTGCTATAGGTGAATGTCAATTTTAAGACCCGTAAAAACTACTTTTGAGACAGATGTTTGAACCAGGGACTTTCAGTACCTCAATCGTACGCCGTAACCATCTGAGTCAATCTGGATGTAATGAAAAATAAATATTGAAACATAATAAAAAAAATAAACGTATTTTTTTCTATATAATTTATTTTTGCTATCCCAAAACACGAATGTACTTTTATATCATTGAATACATATTTTTCAGTACTTCTCGATTCAGGTGCTTTCAGCGTGTGATTTGGGTACGGAAGGTCCCCGGTTCATAATCCGGGTGTTGGATACAATTTTAATAGGCCTTAAAATCGACCTTCACCTCTGGCAAAGCTTTTTTAAATGCGAACGTGCAAGGACTCTAACTATATTTTACGAACATCTGATGAACCTAAAGTATGACTGAAAAAAAGGACACTTTTCTAAAGCAATCAGTAACGCTGTTTTTAACATTAATTCAGTGAAACAAGGAGCCTGAAGGCCGCAAAGGAACCCGTCCGCCACACGCCCGAGTGGACGCGAGGGGGGGAGAGCCGAGTGTCGACTCGGACGCGGTGCGGGCTCGTTGCGGTCTACTCTTTCCATACGCTTCTGCACATCGACCAGCCCGACACTCGGCCTTAGTGTTGGCGACACGCGGTGTCATTTGAACTCACTTCAATCGAGTGAGAGACAACAATAAGAAAACTGTCGGTGCTGTGGCGGTGTGGTCTATTGTTCGCTCTCATCTGGCGCGTCAAGGTCATGTGCCCCGCGCCTCACCTCACCCCCCCCCCCTCCCGTTGCCTTCCCCTCCGAGCAGACCGCCTACAGGTAGGCAGGAGGCATTGTCGAATTGCGCAGCATTGTCGTGTTTATACCTATACATCGTTAAAAAGCGCTGTAAGTGAAATGGCCTCAGATAGTTGTTATATTATACGACAACCAAAAACAATATTTTTTGATGCGCATAATTTTTTTAGACGCTAAAAAACTCTGAAGAGAAAATTAATATACTTTTTAGGGAACCGCAAAAAATCACAGCAGACGATGTGGCGTATCGTTACGAACAGTGCAGCGTCTATTTAGCTAAGCCAAGCTGAATGTTCCAGGACCATGCTTTTCTTCTCCAAAAGATAACACTCACCGAGAAAAACCGATCACGGAGATGGATGACTTCCGGAAAGATACCATTCGACTTTCTGTACTAGAACTTTATGATCAAGGCGAATATGCTACCATAAGAAAATGGAGGGAGATACTGAAAGAGAAAATTAACTACCGGAGTTATCACTTCTGTGCATAAATTACTAAAAAAACTCGACTTCGGATGCAGAAAATGGAATGACGGTAGACGTTTTCTGATGGAAAGGACAGACATTGTTGCAGCATGGGCCTCATTGTTCAGAAAAATACATGGTGTACGGAAAGAACATGGGTAAATCAAAATCACGCTAGGAAGTTTATCTGGCAACACTCTACACGAATTGGTGGCTTCAGGGTCCCTGTAGATGGAGGCTCCCGATTGATCGTTTGTCCTGCTGGGTCAGCAACTCGTGGATTCGTTGAAGGGGCTGATTTAGTGTTTCAGTCTAAAAGTTGTGGCGACTGTCACCAACTAACTTGCTTAAGAGTCTGGAAGAAGGGCGTGTCACAAGTTATCACTCAAAACTCAAAAAAAAAAAAAAAAAAAAAAAAAAAAAAAAAAAAAAAATCCAGTCGAGGGTTAACTTCCATTGAGAAACACATCTAATAATTGGATTTAATTCTGGAAATGACTCGCGCAACTTTTAAATCTAAAAATAATGTCTGGAAGCAGTAAATTTAATTCATTGATATCATGTAAATAATTTTTATCTTTATTTACAAATGAAATTGAAGTTGGTAAACATGCAATTTCCTCGACACACGATTCACGAATTTCGCTCATGACAAATAATTAAAATGTTCGATTTTACCAAAGAAAACATCACATAAAATGCGACATATTGTATTACGTACGTTGAGAGGGCTGGGGATAGAGCAGCGTGGCCTTGACCCGCCTCTCACACACTCAGGGTGCGCGCCTGAGTCCAAACAGACACTCCTTCCCCTGACGTCGCAGCTACAAGGATCTGTTCTGTTCCGTTCGTGACACCATCCCAGTTATGAAATGATTCAATTATTGGTTATTTCAAAAGGAAGCTTTTAAACCCAAATCAACATGGATTCAGAAAAGGCTCAGGCACTACTTTTATTTAACGACTTGCGCCGTATTATAGATAAACAATCCCAGGTTGACTTAGTTCTATTAGATTTTAAATAAGCTTTCGGCACTGTACCGCACACTAGATTGCTGACGAAACTTCGTACTTGTGGCGTATCAAGACAAATATGCGACTGGGTGGCAGACTTTCTGAAGGGCAGATCAAAGTGTGTAGTTGTCGACGGTGAACGTTCATCTCTTACTGAAGTGAGGTCTGGGGTTCCCCAGGGAAGCGTGATAGGGGCCTCTGTTGTTTCTCATATACATTAATGATTTGTGCGACATAATATGGGGGAAGAAAAGATTATTTGCCGATGATGCTATTATTTATCGTGAAATAAACACCCAGTACGAATGGGCTTTGTTATTAGCCGATGTTATCAAAATAATCGCCTGGTACAAAGACTGGCAGCTCGGGTTAAACGCTAAAAAATGCCAAGTCATGCTTATAAGTGGAAAGGTCTGCATATTAAGCTCTGAATATGCAATTATTGCTACTGTTCTTAGAACGGCAGATTCCGCTAAATACCTCGGGGTAATAATTTGTTGTGTAATGAACAAATTTAATAGGTAATTGGGAAAGCAAATCATATGCTTAGATTTCTAGGTCGTAATTTAAAACGGTGTACGCTAGAAGTTAAATAGATTGCATACAAGTCACTAGTGCGTCCTCACTTAGAATATTGTTATTCTCTACGGGGATACCATCAAAAGGTATTCATGGAGTCATTGGAGAAGGTTCAAAGAAGAGCAGCCCGATTCGTGACAGGTATATATAGTTGGAGGTAAAGTGTAAGTGCGATGTTGATGGAGTTATGTTGGAATGACCTGGAAGGCGTTGACGTCGGCTGAAGATAATTGAAAAATTCACGACTGACGTATTTCAAGGATGACATAAAACAGATATTAGGGGGCGTTCTTAAATTACCTGAAGCTGAAATAGGGGGGGGGGCAACGGAAATCTCACGTGAGGTTTTTCGATTATTTTTTTTGGACTGTAGAGGCTGAAAAATGAAAATAAAAAAGAAGATCTACAAATGACGCGGAAGTCGAATTTAGGGGGGTTTTGGGGTTTTTCGTTGAAAAGTGGGGGGCGATTTCTAGGGGGGGGGGGCATGGTCGTCAGGAACCAGATCTCATCAGAGGGGGATGGGGGAGTCGGACCAAATCTCACGCAGTCACACCAGAGGGGGGGGGGGGAATCCGGAAAAACACCTCACGTAATTTATGGATGCCCCCTTACTGGCATCATGTCTTGGAATGGTCGCGAAAATAAGATAAGAGAAATCAGAGCCAGATCCGATTCATTTCTGTACTCATTTCTTCCTCGAGCGATTAGGGAATGGAATAAGAAGGACTTACCAGGCGAGTAAACTTAAATTCCGACAGGCGTAGCTTTCGATAAAGCTCTCCGGCCATGCTGATCTGGGTTTTCCATGGTATTCTCGGATCACTCCAGGCGAATGCCGCGATGGTTCCTCAGAATGACCCATGGGCGCCTCCTGCCATATCCAGTACATCCCTTCCTATGCACAAAGGATTACACACTAGGATGGCCCCTCCTTCACCCAATTTAGTGAATTGCGGAGTAATAATGGTAGTAATAGTAACCACTATTGAGGATATGCATAAATTACATCATTCTTGATCACTAACAGGTGCAGCATATTGTTAAATAGAAACGGTTCTAATTGCATGTTTTTCTTTAAAAAAACAGTTTTTTAGGAAAAATAAAACAGCGATTCAAACTTTCAGAGCTCATTTATTTTCCAGTACCACAAACTAAAAAAACAGTTATCGCACAACATGCACCTTAGTTTGATTAAGTTCCTGGTTTATTTTTTTTAAAAAAAAAAAAAACGTAACTACTTGTCACATTAATGGTAAATCTCCTAACTTCGTCACCTGTAGCCAGAAAAATAGCAGGAGTGTTCAATTTTTGCTATAGCGTGTTGCGTTGACACTGTTTCATTACAGAAAATGCAGTAATTTTATGATTCTTTTCCTTTGTTCCATGCTTTGTATGCTCAAAACTCAAAAATGAATTGGTCTTGTAGGCAAGCAAATTTACGCGCTGACTATCAAAAGTACTAAATTTAAAAACATGTTACGTGTTAAATATTTGACAGTTCCCTCAAATTAGTCTATATTGTTACCATTAATTGTAATACAGATCAATTAGCTAGTTATTTTGTGTTGTTAAAGACGGATGTAAAAGCTGCATTGTGTTGTGTCCATGTTTTTTTCTTTCCAAAATAAGCATTTTGTTTGAAAGGGATGTACGAGGGTTGTCCGTAAAATGAGGCTCCCAAGACGCTGCACTGGCGTGTCGCCTGGCTCCCCACACGGGCGAACCCTCTGCGATGCTCAGTCTCGGCTGAGCAGCAGTTGGAGATGGAGCTCCCACTCGCTTCGCCCGCCATGTGCGAATTACGCTCTGTGTGCAAAAAAACACTGCGCTGGGGGACATTCATTCCCAATTGTGTGAAGACTACAGAGACAAGTGCATGAGCGTACAACACGTGCGCAAGTGCTGCAGGGAATTAAAATTCGGACGTACAGACGTCCATGCCGAACAGCGCTGTGGACGGCCATCGGTTTCGGACGGAACGATTGCGAAAGTGTAAGAAGAAATAATGAAAGATCGAAGGGTGACGGTTCAGGAGCTCTGTGAGATGATCCCTGATGTCAGCAATACGACCATTGACAAAATTTTGACAGACCATTCAGGATATGCCAAGGTTTGCGCAAGATGGGTCGCAAGAATGCTTATGGTAGGACGTGTTGAAGCGGCCCGCTAATTTCATCAAGCCTGTGGAACAGATGGCGAAGAATTCTTGGATTCAATTGTTACTGGAGACGAGTCCTGTGTCCACTACACGACGCCGGAAACGAAGGAACAGTCCCATCAGTGGAAACATCCAGAGTCGCCGAAGACGCAGAAGTTCAAGCAAAGTGATGGCGAGCGTGTTTTGGGACAGGAAGCGGTAATTGTTATGCTGACCCCTACTGTGCGACGTTGAAGAAACTGCGCCGCGGAATTCAAAACAAGAGGAGAGGCATGCTCCCGAGGGGAGTGCGTTTCCATCACGACAACGCTCGTCCGCACACCGCCCGTGTAACAACCGATCTTCTCAACCAATTTGGATTGTATATTGTCACACACCCGCCCTACAGCCCGGACAAAGCCCCAAGTGATTACTATCTCTTCCCTGAATTGAAGAAACACCTGGGTGGGACTCAATTCAGAACCGGAGAGCAGGGGCGTAGCTACTATGGGGCTAGGCAGTGCAGTGCACCGGGGCCCTCACGCTCAGGGGGCACCCAAGCATACCTCAAGCGGCCCCAAAGCGCACCTCTAGGGGCCCTCAAGCGCAGTTTCGAGGGGCCCCACGAGCCTTCACGGCAAACTGGCGACCTTTTTTTTTTTTTTAGCTCTACCGTCGTCTAAGGTCTAAGGGCCCTCGCTGTGCTCAGGGGGGCCCCAAGGGCCCTCATCCTCAGTTCAGGGGGCCCCTACCAGCACACAAAGCAAAAAAAGGTCGCCCGTCTGGCCTGAGGGCCCAAAATAAATTTTTTGCACCGGGGCCCTTGTTGACCTAGCTACGCCACTGCCGGAGAGGAGCTGTTAAGCTTCCTTACCGAACGTAGTGGTGTAACGGCTAGCGTTCTGGCCTCGCATTCGCGAGGACGGTGGTTCGAATCCCCGTCCGGGCATCCAGATTTGGGTTTTCCATGGTTTCCCAAATCACTCCAGGCAAATGCCGGGATGCTTCCTTCAAAAGGCCATGGCCGAATTCCTTCCCATTCCTTGCCCCACATCCTTTCCCTTCTCTAAAGACCTCGCTGTTAGAGAGACGTAAAGCAAATAAAAAAAAATTAAGCTACCTTCGCGGCGCGGCGGGAGAGTTCTAGGACTCGGGCACAAAGAAGTTGGGAAGCGGCATGCAAAAATGCATCGACCTCAACGGCGATTATGTCGAAAAGTCTAAACTTTCAAAAAATGTATAATTCAAAGTAAATAAACATGTTTTTCATTGTAAAAAATTAATGTGAACCTTATTTTTCGAACAACCATCGTATTTTTGTTTTATCTATGGATACTTCAGAACTTTTGAATATTTTAAGAAAGTAAAAAGAAATTTATTCGTTGTCCTTTATTGCCGAAATGTAGTGACTAGTTTGGTTTATGAAACAAAAAAACTTAAATGTATTTCGTGTCCAACTTTGGATAGGCTCGTGACTATTCCACCTACAGCTCGCGCGTGTTGCAGTGCTCAGGATGAGGCCGAGCGAGAGCTCAGCGATGGAGACGCGAGGCGACCTGCCCTACTGCGCGCCCGCGGGCCGCGCCTGGACCTGGCGCGCGCTGCCTCAGGGGGGCATCCTGGCGCTGCTCAAGACCTGCCAGCAGAGCAGGCCCGTCGTCGTGCTGGAGCGCACCGCGGCGGTGAGTACGCAATACACACAGCTTCACCTGTATGGTTCCTTATAGCTCAACAAACAAAAAAGGACGATGAATTGAATTATAAATATTTTCAACAATATAACTTCCTAAGTTCACTTACACACCTCGATAACTATTGGCTAGAGAACGGTGTCACGTGTAAGTCTTCGCTCGCAAATTAACAGCGACCAGAGATCATTAGAATAAATTCGAAGTTATGCCCACGATTTAATAGCCAAGGAACTGCTACCAATTTAATTGCCATAATACATTCATTATGTTTACTTTTGGTATGATTTCATTCTTAAAAAATATAACTAAATTTTACTACTGAAAACACGTGGATCAACATAAAGAAGCTTTAAAAAATAAACTAGCTGGTACCCACGACTTTGTTCGTGTTTGTAAAGAATTTGGATTGAAAAATACAGGTCGACCACTTTCAACCCCTATATGTCCCACACCCCCATAGCTACCGACATCTAACAACCATAGTGCACGATGGGAGACTCGATGCTATTACCACACACAAATGACAGTCATCAGCACTGTGTAGTTCAGGCAGCAAAGTAAAATTTACGGACAAATGTCTTTGAAGGAAATACGAAAATATCCTTGATCGACCACTTTCAACCACCATATCTCCGACACTCCAAAAGTTACCGAAATTCGGCCAACGTTGTGATCGATGGTTGACTCTGTGTTACTACGAGGCATGTGTTTTTAAGTAAGTACCATTTTGAAATTAAAAAAAGGCGTGCAAATATATATCAATAATTTTATTTTGATATAAAAGCCTGTACCTTACTCTACTTTTCTACATAATTCCCTTCAATATTGAGGTACCTGTCATAGCGTAGTACCAGTTTTTGAAAACCGTCCTCATAGAAATCTGCCGCTTGACTTGTTAACCACTGCATCACAACTGTTTTGACTTCGTTATCGTCTTGACGACGCTGACCGCCCAGGTGTTTCTTCAAGTGCAGGAACAGATGGTAGTCACTGGGCGCCAGATCAGGGCTGTACGGAGGATGATCTAGAGTTTCCCATCGAAAAGATGTGATGAGATCTTTGGTCTGATTAGCAACATGTGTCATGCAGCAAAAAGATGCCCTTGCTCAACTTGCCACGTCCTTTGTTCTGGATTGAACGGCGCAGATTGTTCAGTGTCTCACAATAAGCTGGTGCATTGATTGTCTCATTACGAGGCAGAAATTCCACAAGCAATACTCCTTTTCTGTCCCAAAAAACTGTGCACATGATTTTCCGGTCAGAAATCGTTTGCTTTAACTTCACTTTTTTGGGTGAATCTGAATGACGCCATTGCATGGACTGTTGCTTTGATTCAAGTGTGACGGAGGCCACCCATGTCTCATCGCTCGTAACAATTTGGTTTAAGAAATCATCACCATCGTTGTGGTACCGCTCAAGGAAAGTCAATGCACTGACTAATCGTTTTGTGAAATCCGTTAACATTTTCGGTACCCAACGTGAGCACAATTTTCGGTAATACAAGTGCTCGGTCACAATGCCACACAAAACACTACGAGAAACATTAGGAAAGTCATCACACAAGGAGGAAATCGTATAGCGTCTGTTTTCTCTCACCTTATTGTCCACTTTCTGCATCAAACTTTCATTAACGACCGAAGGACGCCACCTCCGTTGTTCATCATGCACATTTGTGCGGCCATCTTTAAATGCTCTCACCCACTTTCTCACCATTCCATCACTCATAATGTTTTGTCCGTAAACTGCACAGATCTCACGATGAATATCGATCGGTTTTAGGCCTTTAGTACAAAGAAATCTTATAACAGCCCGTACTTCACAGTCGGTGGGTCTCACGATTATCGGAGGCATCTTAAACACTCAGTGAACAACGTTAACAAGGAAGAATTAGACTGTAATGGCGTAAGTGCGTAAGCAAGAGATGCAGCTCCCCAGTGCGCATGCGCGGAACGCCGACCATAGCGCTGCAGTCACGGTGTGACAAAACGGTACTTACTTAAAAAATACGCCTCCTACCACACACTAAGACCAGTGATCTGCGCTTCATAGTTTTGGCTGAAAAGTGATACACAGGGACCCATACATTTTGGTAAAAATTTGAAAGTGTCGCAGGCCGATCAGTTTCAACCCCCATATCTCCCACACCCCCACAGCTACCGATATCTAACAACCAACTGATTTTAATAAAAATATCATCTTCCAAAGAAAGCACAAGCCGACAAATCGAGAATTATCGCACCATAAGTCTAACATCACATGCTTCAAAATTACTGACCAGAATAATATACAGAAGGATGGAAAGGGTAGTTGAAGAGATAGTAGGTGAAGATCAGTTTGGGTTTAGGAAAAATCGCGGATGAAGGGAAGCAATTCTGTCTTTAAGATTAATACTTGTAGGGCGGATCAAGAAAAACAAAGATACTTTTATGGCATTTGTTGATTTAGAAAAAGCTTTTGATAATGTTAGGTGGGACAAGATGTTCAAACATTTAAAGAAGTCAGGTCTAAAGTATCGAGATAGAAGAATACTCTATAAACTATATAAGAATCAAGTGGCTGTAATAAAAGTAGAGAATCACGAGAGACATGCATCGGTTAAAAAGGGTTTGAGACAAGGTTGTAGTCTATCCCCGTTAATATTCAACTTGTATGTAGAAGAAGCAATGAAGAAAGTCAAAGAAAAATTTCCATGCGACATAAGTTTTCAGGGAGAAAAAATCAGTATGCTACGATTTGCTGATGACATTGTCTTATTAGCAGAGAGGGCTGAGGATATTGAGAAGTTATTGAATGGCATGAACAAAATACTGAAGGAAGATTTTGGACTGAATATAAATCAAAGTAAGACAAAAGTGATGAAATGTAGCAGAAATGATACCAATAGTAGCTGATTAAATATAAAAATAGGATCGGATGCTATAGGAGAAGTGAGCGAGTTCTGTTACTTGGGAAGCAAAATTACAACCGATGGCCGAAGCAGGAATGATGTTAAAAGCAGAATAGCACTAGCAAAAAGAGCCTTCATGAAAAAATATTGATCTAGGAATTAGAAAGAAATTTTTAAAACTCTTTGTGTGGAGCATAGCACTTTACGGTAGCGAAACATGGACTTTAGGAATACCGGGAAGAAAGAAACTTGAAGCATTTGAAATGTGGTGTTACAGAAGAATGCTGAAAAATTAGGTGGACAGACAAAGTAAGAAATGAACGAGTTTTGGAAATGATGGGTGAGGAAAGAAGTTTATGGAAGAAGTTTACAGGAAGAAGAGACAGGCTTTTAGGTCATATTTTGAGACATGCTGGATTGGTTAATTTGTTAGTGGAGGGAACAGTCGAAGGTAAGAACTGTAGAGGTAGACAGAGATTAGAATATATGAAGAAGATATATGAGGACGTGGGTTGTAAGGGGTATGTAGAAACGAAAAGGTTAGCACAGGATAGGAAGGGATGGAGGATTGCATCAAACCAGTCTAAAGACTGACAACAGAAAAAAAAAAAAAAAAAAAAAAAACCATAGTGCACGACAGGTGACATGATTTTACTACCACACACAAACACCAATGGTCTATGCTACGTAGTTGTGACAGAAAAGTGACATACGCGGAGACACATATCTTTCGTCGAATTACGAAAATATCCTATATCGGCCACTTTCAACTCCCATATCTCCCACTCCCCCACAGCTACCGACATCTAACAACCATAGTGCATGACAGGTGACACGATACTACTACCAAACACAAACACCAATTGTCTATGCTATGTAGTTGTGACAGAAAAGTGATATACGCGGAGACACATATCTTTCGTCGAAATACGAAAATATCCTATATCGGCCACTTTCAACTCCCATATCTCCCACACCCACATAACTACCAACATCTAACAACCATAGTGCATGACAGGTGACACGATACTACTACCAAACACAAACACCAATTGTCTATGCTATGTAGTTGTGACAGAAAAGTGACATACGCGGAGACACTTATCTTTCGTCGAAATACGAAAATATATCTGATCGGCCACTTTCAACCACCATATTGCCCACAATACCACAGTTCCTGAAATTCGGCCGACGTTGTTAGCGAAAGGTGAATCTGTGTTACTACCACACACAAACGCCAGTGATGTGCGACAGATAGTTTTCGCTGAAAAGTGATACACCATGACACATGCGTCTTTCACAGAAATATGAAATTGCTGCAGGTCGACCACTTTAAACCCCCCATATATTCCACGCCCCCATAGCTACCGACATCTAACAACCATAGTGCACGACGGGAGACTCGATTCTACTACCACACACAAGCACCAATGATCTTTGCTATGTAGTTGTGGCAGAAAAGTGACATATGCGGAGACACATGTCTTTGTTCGAAATACGATAGTATATTTGATCGGCCACTTTCAACCACCATATTGCCCACAATACCACAGTTGCTGAAATTCAGCCAACGTTGTTAGCGAAAGGTGAATCTGTGTTACTACCACACACAAACGCCAGTGATGTGCGACAGATAGTTTTCGCTGAAAAGTGATACACTATGACACATGCGTCTTTCGGAGAAATATGAAATTGCTGCAGGTCGACCACTTTCAACGCCCATATCTCCTACACCCCCATAGCTACCGACATCTAACAACCATAGTGCATGACGAGGGACACGATTATACTACCATACACAAACACCAATGGTCTATGCTATGTAGTTGTGGCAAGAAAGTGAAGTATAAGGAGACGCAAATGTTTGGTCGAAATATGAAAATGCTATCCATTGACCAACTTTAATCATAATATCTCCCACATCCCCACAGCTATCGGCATTCGGCCAACGTTGTGCACGACAGGAAACTCCATGCTACTTCCACACACAAACACCAGTGATCTGTGCTAGGTAGTGGTGGCTGAAAAGTGAAATATAGGAAAACACACGTCTATTTATATATATATAAGATTACTCATGATCTATACTGTAACCACGAATGCTAATTGTCATTCCGACCTAGTCTAAATTTCAATTTAACTACTCGTAAAACTTTCACTAATGTTGCTGCTTGACCAAAGTTTATACATTACGATTTATTTGCTTTTTACATATTTTACTGACAGGTTAATGGTATTTGTTCATGTTCGCTGTACGGGAGTTATTAGGTTATTTAAAGTAGACATCAGAACAAATATGTTACCGAATCGAGTATTCTGCCAATTCATTTCTTCGGAGTTCCTCAACTGTTAAATAGTATCGACTGTATATTAAGTTCTCTGGCCGTTATAGACACTGTGACCAAAGATTACATTATAAGTGCCTGCCCAGCCTCAGTAAAAAAGTGATACTTTCGAAGCAAACACGATGTTTTTTAAAAATTTTGCAGAGTGAACTTTAAGGGTCAAATACAAGTCAACTTTTTATTGAAGCAAGTTCGATTCTACGACCTTTGAAACAGTTATATGATAGCCCAATCGTCCTTGTATGTGTTTAATACGTGTATTAACATTTCAGAGTTCTTCAAACTCAAGAGATTTTATTCACCCTGAAACACAGATCAATTAATATTTTGTCAGATCAAGTCAACATGTTCTAATCTTTGACCCTAAGCACTGCAACTATTCCATACCCGTGACGATACGCAAAAAACGGTCGCGGGCTTGCTTAGCATAAAATAATCAACTAGTCGCGCAGTTTTGTGCAATTTTATAATTCATATTAGCTTACCTTGTTTCTTTTTGCAATCCTGTCCCTAGTCTTGTGAAATGAATCATACAATTCACCGAAACCCCGTAGAAGCTGCATGAGAACTTCGGCATCCATGTTGATCTGATCGAACGTGATTGCCTCGCGTTTACACCAGCGGTTCCATCAGCTGAGGCCAGGACCGACCCACGCAGTGAGAATCCTCTCTTTGCATTTGTAGAGCGATTATCTTTGCCCGAACCTGACTGTGGAAAGTTTGTGTTTTAGTAAAATTCTTGGAGAACCGAATTACGAGATGGAACAAAAACGCGCTACAGATCACTCTACAGTCGAGGTGAGTACTCCTTTCAGGAAATACTGACAAAAGATCAAAATACTACTCTCTGGATTCTGTTTTTTTATTTGACTTCGATGATTTAGTTCTTCAGTTTTCTGAAACGCACTATATTAAAATAAACGGAATACGTGTCGTCGCAGAGACATCTCACCTGATGAAGGCAGCGGAGGTTGCAGTCGAAACGTTTTGGACAGAAGAACTTTTCCGGCAGAATACCCGAGAAGAACTCGTATTAGATTTTCGCTGTGGCAGCTGGAGGCGCCACGCTCTCTGCGGAGTTTCGCCAAGGCCTCTGAGACGTCTACGTCGAAGTTGTCGGAAAACCGAATTTCGATTATTTCGTTGACGAGGGAAGTGCGGCACCTGAGCTGTCTCAGTATCTGACGGTCAGCCGACCAGTACAGATGTGACGTTTTGTTCTTCAGGGGTAGAGCCAACGCAAAATATGAATATGTATCAATCACCAACAATTTATACTTGTAACCTTTGCTTTTACGAGAGTCTTCTTCTTCTTCCTGTCCGGTATTAGGCCTGGTGGCCTGTTACGGTCTCAATCCATCTTCTTGGTGGTCTCCCTACCTCTCTCCTGCCTCTGGGAGGGTATTTGAGGATTTTCCGTGGGATCCGGTCCGTCTTCATCCTCCGTACATGTTCTGTCCAAGATGTTCTGTAATTTTGTACAGTTTGGAGAATTGGTTTTACTTTAAGTTCTTTAAGGATATCATCAGATCTCTTTCTGTCATGTAATGTGTAGCCAGCTGTTCTCCTCATAAATCGCATCTCAGCCGCCGTTAGTCTCCGGTCATCACCTTTGCGTAGTGTCCAGGCCTCGCTGCCATACAGTAGTGTAGGTTTAGCCAGGGTGTTATATAGCCTGATTCTTGTGTGCCGTTGAACTAGAGATGGTCTGAAAATGTTATTTATTATTCCTGTAACTTTCGTGAAGTTTGTGATTTTTTGTTGCATATCGGTTTCTAGGGTGTAGCTGAGGTTGTAACCTAGGTATTTAAATTCTGCTACTTGTTCTATGGGCGTGTTGTCTATTGAGATTTTGGTTCTTTTGTGGTTTTTTCCAACAAAGGCCATTACCTTGCTTTTATTGAGGGAAATCTCCATGCTGTATTCTTTTGCTGTCATATGGAGGTTATATACCGATCTCTGCAGGTCGTCTTCTGACTCAGCAAAAAGCACTTGATCATCTAGCAAACAGTAATGTATCCAGGTTGGTCTGTCTGTCTATCATTATTCTACCATGGGGTTTTTGTCTCCAGTTACTAATGATTTTGTTTATATATATGCTGAATAAAAGTGGTGATAGGCAACATCCTTGTCTCACTCCTCGATTAATGGGTTTCCATTCCGACAGCTGTTGTCCGGTTCTGACTGCGATTACATTGTGGCTGTAGATGTTTTGAATTGCTTTTATGATCTGTGGTGGGGTGTTACTTTCTGCCATAATTAGCCAAAGTTTTCTTCTGTCAGTTGTATCGAAAGCTTTTTTGAAATCAATAAATGCCAGGTGTGTTTCCAGATTAAACTCTTTCCTTTTCTCAATTAGCATCTTGAGTGTGAAATAGCCATCTGCACATGATCTACCCTTCCGAAACCCATTTTGTTCTTCTCCAAGTAGTGGTTCATAAAATTTTTGCAATTTTGATTTAATAATGCTTGAGTAAATTTTATAACCAGCATTGAGCAAGCTTATTCCTCTATAGTTATTGCAATCCTTGACGTCTGCCTTTTTTGTGAATTGGGATGACAATTGCCCTCTGCCAGCTTTGAGGTGGGTATTCTCCTCTCCAGATCCTGTTGATAAAGTTCAACAGTCGTTCTTTGAAATGTCCTGTTGCTGAATTTAAAAAGTTCCATTATGAATGCCATCTCTCCTGGAGCTCTGTTACTTTTACAGGCTTTTAGCACTGATTCTAACTCTTTGTAGTGAATGTCATCTGGGCTGTTAGTCTCTGGTAGTGACATTACCTCCGGTTCATTGTCTGCTTGATTTTGGGTCCACAACTGTTGAAAATACTTTAGCCATGTCTCTTTGTTTATTACTTGAATGTCTGATTCACATCTTACTTCTCTGTTTAACTTTTTTATAATTTTGACTGTTGTGGGTGATGGTCTTGTTACATATCTTTCGAGATTGTTAATGAAGCGGTCCCATTGTTCTCTGTGCCTTTTCCGGGTTTCTATTTTAGCAATCGCTCTTTTCTTCTTATTTCAGTAAAATCCTCTGCTTTCTTTGTTGCTAGATATCTCTTATAAGCATTTCTCTTATCTTCAATAAGACTCTTGATTTCTTCATCCCAAGCTCTTAATCCTTGTTTTCTATTCCAGCGTTTCTTCATTCCTATACTCTTATTGGTTAGGGTTTCCCATTCTAATTCAATATTTTCCTCTTACTTTATACTTCCTTTTCGATTTCACTTAATCTTCTCTGATACAGCCATTTGAAGCTTTGATCTTGTAAGAGTTCAACTCTGTAGGATATTTGGTTTGACTTATGTATTTCTTGTTTCTTAGCGTTGCTGTTAAGCCAGCGGGGTGGAAATCTTGCTGTACCTACCAAGAGGTGGTGGTCTGATTCAATCTCATAGGATCTAAACACTCTTGTGTCAAGTATCAGTTTTCTCAGTTTTTCATTCGTTATAATGTAATCTATGATTGATGTTTGGCCTCTAGCGGACCAAGTGTATTTGTGCGAGTCTTTGTGTGGGAAAAGTGTGTTGCATATGTAGAGTTTATTGTAGATTACTGTGTCCGATCAACTTTTGACCATTGCTATTTTTTGCTGGTTCTCCATGTGGTCCTATTTTACTCTCTATTCTTGTATTTCCAACCCTTACATTGAAATCGCCCATTAAAAGAAGGTAGTCATGTCTATCGATTTTATCTAGAATTTCTTGAAGTTTTGTGTAAAGCTTGCCAGTTTCTTCCATTCTACCCTGTTCTGGAGCATACACACCCATCAACTGTCAGGAAACCATTTTTCATTTTTAGTCTTATTTCTATTATCCGTTCATTCCAGAATGTATAGTGTACTATCTTTGACTTAAGTGATTTATGTACCATGACCATGACTCCTGCTTGTGCTCTTACATTTCTGTCAACTCCACTGAAGATTTGAACGTAGTTGCTTGTATCCTTTGTACCTTTCAATTTGCGCTTGGTTTCTGTTATGACTGCTATCTTAACACCTTTCTTGTTCAAGTTATCATCTAGTTACGAGAGTACAGTAATATATCCACAATATCAGGTCGCCAGAGATCTTCCTTTGATTCTTATTTATCGTCTCGGGAAATTCCTTGTCGCCTGTCTGTGCAGTTCTGCCACCATTTAGTTTATGTTAAGATATGCCTCTTTCACGAATTTCTTCAATCATCGATATAATTTCCTGTTGATGTCGACTCTATAAGTAACTTCAATCTTTCAACAAATTCATTCTCCTTCATGAAGAGAAGTCCCGAAACCGACTGATAGTGAACAAGTTTCTAGGTCACATTTTTATACCTCATACTGCGGACATTTCATGGGTTGAAATTTTCTCGGTGAGCATTTGTGAGGTTTAATATTTCGAACAGTTCCATAATTGCTTGTGTTCTATTATATTCCTTGTCTCTGTATGCAATAAAAGTCAGTGAAAATTTTTCAATTATTAGTGAGTCACCATTCACTTTAACACCATGCACTAAATCATACTCTTTCACATTCCGACTCAAGGACTGCAAGTGTTCTTTAATCCAGCTTGAAGACTGTTGTTGCTGATGTCGTCGAGGTAAGAAAACTTCTTGTATAGTATCCGTCACTGGTCGTAATGTCGGAGTCGACCTTTCCCATCTTGAGTTTGAGTAACTTTCTTCGAATTACATTTCGGGCGTTGAGTTATTGACACATCGATGTTTATGCATCTAACGAAACTTTTGTATGTAATAGTCACACACACTTTCATGGGTTGTTGGCCTTAGCCGTTCGGAAAAAATCTCGTTTCACGTGGAATATTGGGCCTTCATGGTCAATTTTTAACCAGTTCACTTTTATGTCAACCGTTTTCACTCTGACTATTAAGAGGATTTCACCATTAACAGAGATTTGATAATAAGTTAGACCTGTATCAAGTATGTATGCATAATTTTGGAATGTGTGCATTGACGTAATAGTTAAAACCATAGCAATTTCTGTCGCTTTTAATTCCTTCAGAATCACTGCTGCATTACTAGCTACCCTGGCAATCGTTTGGTTACCTCATCCTCGATGGGCCCCGCAAGGGCCTGGTACGCAAGTGCCAGGTTCGGGTTTGGCGAACCCGCGGTGCCCGAGCTGGAAACTTGTGAGCGCCGCAAGTTGCCCACACTGTAAACTCCTACCATGCTTCAACGATCACCATAGGGCGTGGCGGTGGAAAGTTCTGTGCCTAGGAGAACGGGGATCTTGGCTTCTTCGCCCGGTTCGCGAGGACGGAACAAACCTCTATAAAAAAAAACCCTCAACCTCAAGGTCAGACACGTGCCGAGGAGGTGAATGGGTGATGGGGGAAATCACTCGCTAGCGTGCAACCTCAGGGGCACCTGTGCACCCCTGTTGTATTAGCATTTCTTCTTAAATTGGTTATACTCGTGGGTCCAAAATTCAAGCTCACACGAAAACGAAAAAACCCTGCGATACGGGTGTGCCGTAGGAAATAAAGAAGCGGGTGAGGGTCGATAGCCCCCCCCCCGCTTCGGAAAGTAATTGCGAACGCTTTTATAGTGATGCAAAGGGTGGAAGGTACCTTTGAAAAAGTTTCACCTTTCTATATTTCAAAGGGGTTACAGGGTCTGGTAGGGACCCTGAATTCGGTGAAAAAGCTGGAAACAACAACCAGTAGGCAAGCTACCCAACTCCTTAATTGTGAGAAGCTCGGGGAGTTCGCTGTTACCTGAGAACTCCACAAATCCCTAAACAGCAGCAAAGGGGTTGTCACCTGCCGTGACTTAATAGATATAGGGACCGAGGAACTCGTTAAGGAGTGGAAAGATCAGAAAGTGGTCGAGGTACGTCAGATCAAACGAAGGGTTAGTGGCAGTATTGAAAAGACTTCCACCTTCGTCCTGACGTTTGACACTCCAGTACTGCCAAAGATAATCAAAGCATGGTTCGTAAACCTGAACGTCCGTCCATATGTTCCGGACCCGATGCGCTGTTTTCAGTGTCAGTTGTTCGGACATACGACGGCGTCATGTAAGGGCAGCCCCACCTGTGGTAACTGTGGCAAGGGGGAACATGAACCGGGCGTTTGTTGCACACTACCACAGGTATGCCTCAACTGCTCCGGATCGCACCCGGCCTGGAGCAGGGAGTGTCAAATGTATCTTGAAGAGCGCAAGATACAGGAGATGAAGACAAAAGAGCGGATTCCTTAGGCAGAAGCAAAGCAGAAGTCCAAGTCCCTCGCCGCTCCAATTTTTGGAACTAGCTTTGCTAAGATGGCTATCAGCAGGTGAAAAGGGGGAGAGGGCAGTCACAAAGAAATAAAATAAGTGAATATTTTTGAATCACACAAAAAATAAAATTGTATTCTTACAACTGGTACACTGACACACAGTCGACTCTCTCTTCAGACACCTACCGGCTGTTTCTAAAATGACCGTTATATTTGAAAAATCAATGAAAACTAAACGGGCAACGATAGAAATACACCGTTTGTTGAAATATGCTTGGGACAACAGTAAATTTTCAGGCTGACAAACTTTCGAAATTAGTTACAATTTTCAACAACAGATGGCGCTGCAGGCGATTTGAAAGATATAGAAGTAAACGCAGTCTGTGAGTTCGCCATTCTGTAAGTCGTCTTTCTGCTGTAAGCGTGTGCTGTTCACAGATTGCAAGTTTGCTGTGAAAAAATGGTGGAAAATATCGTACTTTAGATTTTTCCAGACTGCAGTGCCATCTGTTGTTGAAAATTGTCTGCCTGAAAATTTACTGTTGTCGCAAGCATATTGCAACAAACGGTGTATTTCTATCGCTGCCCGTTTAGTTTTTTATTGATTTTTCAAATATACCGGTCACTTTAGAAACACCCGGTATAATCAGTCCTCAAATCATCATAGTTATAAACCAATTATATATTTACTTCTAATGTTCTTAGTTTCTTCACTATACATCTGTAACGAGAGTGACCCAGATTGAGATAGATAACTATGGAATGGACTTACATCAGCGCAACCGCACGGAGCGGATCCGCGAACTTTAACTCCGCCACTGAGCAAGACTGAGCCCTTATGGATTCCTTGGGGTCGTATATGAACCCCCATCCCCCCCCCCCGCCTAACTGTACGTTTGGTCTGCTCTGCGCGCCAACCACAGCGGAAGCCTGCAACCGACTCCGGAAAATCTTAAACAAATCTACCTGCCTCACTCTCGCTGTATAATTCAAATTCCTTAATGCTATTCTTATTCTAATTAAATACTACTTTTTAAGCTCCTAATTATAATTTTAAAACATCTTGTGGCATCACAATTCCCCCCCCCCCCCCGGATTCAGGCACCACTTGTCATCACTGCCCACACACTGGGGTGGCAACCTGTTGTTATGTTGCTGGGGAGGGGCCGTCGTTTGTTGACAGATCAGCGGATGAGGGGCAGAAGGGGAAGGGGTGCCGTCCCTGCTCCTCGGGGCTGGTCCTTCTGGGTAGCGGTTTATTGCTGTGAACATAACATTACTCTGTATGTAGTTTACTGCCAGACACTTATGACCAGCTGATCACAATTTCTTGGAATAGCTCAGATAATTACAAAATATACACATGTTACTTGTATAAACACGGTTCTCTTAAACTAAGCTAAAAGGTAAAGAATCTATGTATAAATTGGTAAGAAATTATTACAGATGAGGAATGCCTCGTAAAGAATATACTAGTAATAATTACTACATTTCATTCGTGTGTTTGTGTGGTTTTCATAATTCTTTGTAATAGTAGCTGCTAATGTTGTTTTATATAATTATTATATGAAACAAAACTAGCAGCTACTATTACAAAGAAATATGAAAACCACACAAACACACGAATCATAATATTCAGAAAAAATCATTTCAAACGAGTATTAAGTCACAAACTCCTCCTTCTGTGGAAATACAACATCAACAGTGAACTCATGACTTCAACTACTTTTCACACTTATTAACCATAGTATTATTTGCACTATTATACATTGAAATAACATTCATATCGACTGTCACAGTTTTCAGATTCAAGCATAAGGTCTGTCTGGTAGTAAAATTTTCTCAAAATTTGTGGAAGATTTTTTGTTTTCTGTGCTTTAATTATGAAACATCTGTCCCTCTTTTCAAAAGAAAGGTTTTGTTGCTTCACTTTACAAAGGTGGAGAGGGATACTAGATTGTTCTTACTCGCTACCTAAAAATCACTTATCTTTATCTTACTTTTCTATAGTACACAGTTTGCAGTTAATGATATCCTTTGTTACTCTAAATTCTGGTCTAACTTTATTTCCTGAGTATTACGGTCTTATGTAATGCCATCAAACCCGCTTAATCTGCCATTAAACAGTGAATATTAGCAAAATTTCCTTTCTGACTGAGTGCAGGCTTTCCTCTCGAAATTTAAAATCTTACGTCTTTCCTTCTACATATTAATTTCAATCAGAGCAATACTCCACCTTCCCATTTATTCTTGTCTAATAACGGAACTTATGAATCCTAATTTCCAATACATAATCCCGAAATAATTTCACAGACTTCCATTTATCTTATAACATCTTAAATTTTGTCTTCCACACATTGAATCAATGAATAATTACCTATTCTCTCTCCAAACATTCTTAGCTTCTAATAAATACTTATTACAACTCATATGTTATTTTGACATTACCCTTCATGATCAAAGTAACATAGCTAGTCCATAACCAATTTTTATTTCAGCCAATTGCCATATTTCGTGAAAAATGATTTCAAACTCCCATTAATAATTTTAGGCACGCGATTGATCTGGGCGTAAACCCTACAGCATTCTTGATGTGGGATGGCAAATATTTTCGCCTGCTTGCCACCCAGGGCTCTGGCCTCGAGGGAGGGGGCAAGGGTTTTCGGGTGACGATACATTGGGACTGTACAGCCTTTTTTTTTTATTTTTTTTTTTGCATGTTCCGAACAGTTAAACGACACAAACAACCCATCCATGCCCGAGCGAATTTTATTCTCCACGAGCACACGGTTTGCAAAGGTACATGAAAACCCTGTCATTCTGAGTGGGGCTACAAATTTTTCTCCCGTACGTTCGGCTTCAATTTGTTTACTGTAATTATGATCCTTTCTTTCTGTACCCCATAATGACAAATCAAAATTTTGAAAGCCTCTTTTCTTAGACAGGCCATTAGCTTGAGTGACAACGAAATGTATGTCCTTCCTGAAGGAGTGAACTACACGAGTGGGGTGAGTTCGATCCTCGGTAACATTCCCCAAGATACTTTCATGATTAGCCTCTTCACTGGAAGTTATATTTTCTAGTTCATCTGAATTTTGCACAGGTTGTTGACAGGCTGACGTGCCCTGATAATTTCTTTCTGCTAATTTATTTTCAAGATTTACCATACGTGATTCGTAGTTTTGCAAGACAGAATTACTTTCTTCCTGCATACTTTGCAATTTTCCATACAATTGACCAATGACTTTGTCTTTCTCGTGCAAATCCTTAGTTAACATCTCACCTTGGCTTCTCTAGGCAAGGTACATTACATTAATTTACGGAAGATATATTACTAACAGAATGTGTATCCTGTTTTTTAGCTTTCTCTAAATTAAAGCTCCTATCAATTCTTTCCGAGAATCGCCTGCCTGTTTTTTCTGTTATTGTTTTTGCACTGCTTTCAAAGATTGCATCTAACATCTTTGAATAATTATTCATAATAGCGTCCAAAAAATTCTTCATTTGCTGATCATAAAAGGGATTTTGCTCGAAATTCCGGTTCCCTCCCTCAAATCCTGAGGGCCATCCAGCCAGCGGCCATCCCCCATTGCGCCAGTAGATGCTAGACCTGTTTTCTGGCGAGTGTCCCGTTATTTGCCGACACACCATAGCGGCCACCATGTGTCGCCGCTTGCCGGCCTGCATGGCTCATGGACACGTGACCTCAATCTGTGCGCGCTATTTCTAACTGCCCCGCTACACGACATCGCCGCAGGGGGGAGGCCTCTATTTCCGATAGTCACGCTTTTAAGTATTACGAAAGGTGTACTCAGCGCACGCGGGTGGTTATTCCTGTTTGTACACGTCTAACAAGCAATCCAGCTCCTAGTATTTGCCCAGCGACAAGAATATTCCATTATGTGAGCTTGTCATTACGTGCGTGGTGATGTATGGAACTCTGGTGTAAGCATAAACATGTGAGTGTGTTTCTTCCTCTATGGTTGTGTGTCTATCGTAATAGGAGCCTGCTCGACTCTGAGATTTCACTATCACTCGGTACCTGTGTGTTGATGGTATATGCAGTCAACTAGGTGTGATTAACAATCTGTATGGGGGATAAGTGCTGAGGTGTATGGCGAAAATGTGTCATCCCTTGCACACACTCTAACAAATCTGTCTGATGAGTTTTTGGCCAGTCATGAGCCATGGCGGTTCAGCTATACTTTTTCATTGGCATGATTGGGCTGGTTGTTGTGTCAAGCTCGCCTTAGGTAAATACATGTGTGTATTTGTGCGTCTCTCTCTGTGTATGTTTGTGTTTCTCCCTGTGTATGTGTGTGTAAATATGGTGATACCTTCCTTTCACTAGTCTGTCTGCATGTAGGATGTGTAGTTCATTTCCACCACTAATGTGTGTGTGTGTGTGTGTGTTTTGTCATGTATGCATTTGTGAGTGAGAGTTTGTATGAATATATGATATTTGCCAGTTGACTATGTATCTATTGCAACACATGATACCTGGGACACGTTACTCAATGGTATAAAGGGTTGTGGTGTGGGGGAGACATGGCGGTGCTGATCTGAACAGTTTTGTACCTAAGACACATGATACTGAGTGGCAGAGAGGTCTGTAGTGTGAGAGAAATGAGACGATGTTGATGAGAAGAGTTTGGTACCTGTAACACATGTTTCTGATTATTTTTTAGCCAGTCATGAGCCAAGAGAGTTCTGCCTCACTTTTCTTTGCCATGATTGGTGCTGGTTGTTGTGTAGAGCCGGCTTTAGGCATGGAAATGTGTGTGTGTGTGTGTCCCTCTGTCTTTGTCTCTGTGTGTACATATGCGTATATATTTTGATACCTTCCTTTAACTCGTCTGTCTGTATGTATGATGTGCTGTTACCCCACTTATGTTTGTGCGTGCGTGTGTGTGGTGACATATGGATTTGTGGGTTAGAACTAGTATGAATATGGGAGTTATGATATCTGTCTGATAGCCGAATGCCTATTGAAGATCATGGTACCTGTTGCACATGTTACTGAATAGCAGAAAGGGTTGTGGTGTGGGAGACGTGGTGATCTGTGTGTTGATGGTACACACTTTGACAGTAAATTTGGCCGTCGCTGAAAAATTCGATCACTCTTATTTTGCACAATCTGACATCAATGTCATTCTAAGAAACAGTAAGGCATACTATGTATGGGGTAAACACTGAGGTGTATGGTGCCATTTTTGCGCATCCTCAAACTCGTCTACCTGATGATAGGTTTTTCAGCCAGTCAGAGGAGCAAGATAATACTATCACACTGTTTCGTTACCATGATTGGTGCCGGTAGTTGTGCTGAACTCGCCGTAGGCATGAATATGTATTATTTCTGTCGAACTCGCTGTATAGATGGACAAGTGTGTATGTGTATTCTTTTCTGTGGATTTGTGTCTAAAATATATGGTGATAGAACCCAACTCGACGTCGAGATTTCACCACTGTTTCTACAGGGAGTAGGTACTGTTCCATTTCACTGTGCTGTTTACAGTTTGCTGCCGCTTGTGTTGGGATACGAACTGTGTTTCTCACGTTGTTCACTATATGTCTTCTGGGACATAAATCGTAATGAGGGGATGTACCAGAGAAGCGAAGGACTTGGGTTACAAACCCACAGTTAGACCATTGCTTGCATATTGTGGTGTAATATGGACTCCACATTTTTTGGACAACAAATGCAGGGTGCAAGGGAGGGCAGCTAGATTTGTTGGTGGTACACATTCAACAACTGACATAATAAATGAGCTGGGCTGGATATCACTGGAATATATGTTGGGGGGCTGTATATGACGTATAATGAGGATAGAAAGGATATTGATTGAAGAATTCTGAGTGGTGTATGGAGCCTGAGATGACCATGACCACATGCTGGCACTAGACTTTAGGTGATGAGACCTGGGTGGATAAATGATGTAAACACCCACTTTCATATACGAATGACCTAACAATTTACGACAGTCCAAGTGTGGACGTTATCTTCGGCGTAATCGAACTAGTGTCTGCACCAGTGGTGACATTTTAGATGCTTGTTGGTGTGTTTGGGGATTCCTATGAAAATGTTGGGTTTGATATCTGTTTGATGACCATGTTAGCTAACAGGGGTATTATAACTATATCGTGTGCGCTGGTTGGTAGAGTGAAAAAGGCAGTTACAAACAAATGTCATACTTGGTCCTCAATCCGTAGGTTGGCGTCAGATGGGAGGCGTTGCAACCCAATAGAACTCTCCTAGGTCCTGATTGGCTGAAAAAAGTGGAACAGAATCGACATAATATTGCAAAAACTTACACAGATAAGCAGCTGCTGTCTAAAGGGAAAGTAAATTGATATAAAATGATAACAGCGCAACACCATCCAAAATATGGCACTTTAGGCTGTGTTAAGAAAGGCTCTTGAATATACTCATGCCTTTGTGGTACTTGGGGCACATGTTACTGAATGACTGAGAGGATTGTTATCTTGAAGGTATTAGATGATGCTGTTGTGAACAGTTTGGTACCTGGAGCACATGTTCCTAAATGGCAAAGAGGATTGAGATGTGTTGAATTTTTAAAATTAGGTGTTTGTCGCGGCTTTCGTTAACATCGCCTTCTGCCGTGTACTACTGTCGTTACACATAAGAAATTTCAACGACCATCCAAAATTCTAGTATTTCCAGCAGGCGAGACACTCAGATTGAAGTTACTGCTGTATACTGCTGACACCTGCGGCCGGCATTGACAACCCCAACCACCTGTGAGTCAAATAACGGAGTCACGCTCAGGTTTTCTGGCATATAAACCCCCTCAACCAGCCTGGCATCACTCCAGAGTCATGACTCGTCAAGTAATATTGTTCTCGTCAGTGTATCAGCTGAACACTGATCATTCAAAGCATTTGGCGAAATGTTTATCGTCTAAACACTAATTTGAACCTGTTTTAGTTCTCGAAAAAGTGGGGCACAACCAAGTTACACTAATGTATGACAAATGGAACGAGCTAATCCTAGTATTGGAAGTGGTGTCTGACTTATTCAATACTGGATGCATCCAGACCGAAGTTCCACTCGGTGAACACACCGTCTCCTGCCGAACGGTTGTCGGGGTCAAAATATTATGTTTTTACCCAAATACTGGTGCTACCAGCGGTGTCTTCTTAGGTGATTCGTCTTGGAGGAACTTTAATTCATTTTTGTTTCATTTCACCCACCACACATTACAAAATAAATACATTATATCATATTGTTGTTTTGTAAGTTCATGGTTTTGTATGAATTAACTCTTTGGGCTTACAGGGCAGTCTTTCCATCATGATAGACCAATCAGAGGATATCAGCTACCTTTGTATGCATCATAGAGCTCAGTGTTATTGATCAAAAGTGATGACAGTCTGCTGGAAGTTATTGTAGAAGTTAATTTTTATGGTAATTAAACAATTAATGAATTATGTCCGTATCGTGACTGAAGTGCTGAGTATCAAACCATCAACTACATACTTTAAATCAGTTTCCTTTGCTCAAAGATATTTGTGATGTGACTGCATATTATTCTCTCCACTGATCTGCCAACCACTGATCGGTCTGAAATACCTGTTGAGATCACTGATAGTGTTACAAAGTGGTGGTAAATGCATGCTTTCCAATACTGATATATAGCCTTTACCCTGCCCAATCTGCTTTTGAGCTCTTTTTCGGCTGGAAAATTCATAAAGTTAGAGTATGTGTCATGTTCCAGAACTCGAAAAGTGGCTGTTTTTTCCATACCTCTATGAATAAATTTTTAAATTAGGTGTTTGTCGCGGCTATCTTCCCGTCTACCATGTATTATTACTGGCTTATTGCTGTCGGTACAAATGAGAAATTTCAACGACCATCCTAAATTCTAGTATTTTCAGTATATTAGGCTCCTTTTCGGGCTTTGTGCCTCGTCGATGCCATCGTCATTAGAGGTGAGACAGGATGTAGTGTAAGGAACGGTGAGGAATTCGGCCATGGACTTTTGAAGGTCTATTTCCCTGCATTCGCCTGGAGTGATTTCAGGAAACCATCGAAAACCGAAATCAGAATGGCTGGACTGATTCGAACCCATGTCCTCCAGAAAGCTCACCCACCACGCTCGTTGCTGACTACTGTTAGGATTCTTAATTAAAATACATACATACAGTAAAAAAAAAATCCATATAGGTTAGCAGTCAATAGAATTTTGTGATTACCGTATTGACACTTATATGTATTCTTTATGTCATCGTGTTATTCGGGATTGGAATGCACCCTTTGTTAATTTCGACTATGCGAACTGCAGGGTATCTTATATCTATAAATGAGCAATTCTTGTATATATATATATATATATATATATTAATATATTTCGGATCTCGGAAACGGCTATGACGATTTGTATGAAATTTGATATTTAGATAACGTTTTGACTTTTAAGATTATCTAAATAGTTGTCTTCCCTACAAAAAAGCGAGTTTTCAAAATACGAACAATTTTTTTTCACTCGTTACCTCGAAAACGGCACTAGCGTCATCTCGTAGACAATTCAGGTACCAGAAAGCCTACAAATAATTTCTCTTTGATTTCAAAGAATATTTAGACGAACAGTTCTTGTATTCTGGCAGACCCGTGGAAATATTAGCATTGCATGTTTATTTGTAAAACATTTAAAAAGGAAGATAATTAAAAAATTATCATTGGTTTTGTCAGAGGTGATACTTTACAGAAACTTCACAAAGAACAATTATACAATTTTAATGTGGTACTGAGTATTATAATGTTATATTGTGAATTCCACATAAGGTGAAGCTTATGTGTGGACTTCGAGTCTTACATTATGGATATTTACAGTTACTTAAGATCTATTGGACAATCTATACATGTTTGTGTACCAAAAATAATCAATATAGTATATTAGGAATATAAAGACACAAGTGATGCAATTATTGTATAGATTAGTTCCATGTACCTGGACATTGTACAAATTATTAGTAGTAAGGTTATATTTAAGATCTACTTGTTTAAACCAAGTGATGAAAGTTTATTAATTCGTTTAATAAGTCATAGTTATCTAAAAGCCAAGTGGATATATATTTCTTCATGGTATGCTTTGTTTTATTCGTAACATCTGCAGGTAATTTATTATAAATTTTTGAACATTGCAGCTTGGTTGTCTTTGTCCTAATAAAGTGTTTCGGCGAGGGATGTGTGCTCCATTTCTTTTTGCATTCTAGTATTCAAGTGTGGTAGGTCACTAGTGTTGAAGACTTTTATATTGGCATGTGTGTACATGACCGTTGTTTCAACAAATAGCTGACGGACATTGAGCAACATGCTTTGTTTATACAGCTCACATGTTGGAAAAGTGTATGGCTTTTTATACATCACTTTCAGAATGCAATTTTGGCATCTGTTGACCTGAGCCAAGTGTGTCAAGTATCCCTCCCCAGCTGTTTATTCCATATTGTAGGTGTGTTTGGACTAAGGCGGCGAAATAAACAGTTCTTAATGCTTCGATTGGGAGAATGTTTCTTATCCTGTAAAATACATAAATAAGCTTTTGTAGTTTAGCAACTAAGTTTGATGCATGAAGATTCCAACGCAAATTACAATATATTTCTATGCCTAGATAGATAATGTTTTTTGCTTTCTGTATTTGACGCAGTTACATTTTATGTGACTATTGCATGTGGGTTTGTGGAGTATCAGAGTTTAATGGTCCGGTGGTTGTGTTGTTACATTGTGTGGAAAGCAAATGAATTTGGTCTTGTTTTCAATTATAGTTAGAAGGTTATGGTTTAACCATTGCTGAACAGTGTTTAGGGCTTCCTGAGCTGCATTGAAGCTGTCTTCCCAAGTATTACCTGTAACAGTCACAACTGTGTCATCAGCATATGAAGTGATTTTGGCACTAAGAATTAGTTCACAAAGGTCATTTATGTAAACAAGGTGCAGAACTGGTCCTGAAACACCTACTTTGACTTCTGCAACTTTACTTACGGTGTCTCCACTTCGTACCATTTGTGTTCTGTTTCTGAGCAGTTCCTCGTATACCAATCTTCTCGAGTTTTGCAAGTAGTAAAGTATGATCGACAGTGTCAGATGCTTTTTTCTAGATCTAGAAATACTGAAATTGTCCTTTTGGAACTATCCATCATCCTGCATAAGTGATTTGTCAATGAGTATATAGCATCCTGAGTACTTACATTTGGTCTGAAACAAAACTGATTTTCTGAGAGTATACTGAATTCATCCAAGTAGTTTATTAGTTATAAAGTAAACGATGTTTACTTTTTGACGTAAAAAGTGGTTGTTAGTTTGTCATTAAAAACATCCACGCGAGGTATGAACATAGTTTTATCGGAGTGAATGAATTTAGCACTGTTGATGTTCTATTATTACCATGATATCACAATCTGAAGATGAATTCTAATAGAACTCGACAGAACATATCGAAAATAAGAATAAATGTTCTTGATATCTCGCTTGGTTTTCGAGATACAGCATGTTAAAAATCAATTATAGGTATAGTTCCTTGCGCTTTTGGCAACGTTTCTTCTGGTCCAGGCCATATTTTAACCTAACAACAACCATTAGGAACAAAATAAAACATTGAAAGTGCATATCCACTGTATAGACATATTGGTTTTGGTGGATTTTTTTTCTGGTCCAGGCCACGTCAATTTTGAAATACAATATCTCGAGAACTAAGCGAGATATAAAAGAAATATTTATTACTTTGAATTTTTCTCGTCGAATCAAGGGTTATCGTAGAATCCCCTGAATTACCACAAATCTCGCACCATTAATTAATCCCTGACTGGCATTAAGATTTCTATTTAACATAATAATAGCATTTTTCTTTTAAAGCAATTTAAGAGGTGGTCTGGTAAATGGATCTAGCGATTTAGATGAAATTTGATATGTAGATAACGTTTTGCTTTTCAAGTTTTTTTTATAAAAAAAGGAGCAATTTTTTTATTTGGTTTCTCGAAAACGGCTCTAACCTCATTACGTCGAAGGGTCAGGTACCAGCAAGCCTACTGATGTTAGTTAAGCTTCTCTTTGGTTAACTGTGCACCTCAAAACGCCTAGGAAGACTTCAAGCCTTTTACTTTAATCGAACTTTACTCGAAATCTTGGATATTGAACACAAATCGAAAGATGCCGAGCGAAGATCGGTCACACAGGTACGTGATGTGAATATGAGCAACACCATGATGTTCCATGGTTCATATTCAATCGCAATGCCACTATCACACTTTAAACAAAAAAGTTACTCTTTTGAAACAACTATATCTTACTGTTTATTCAATTACAATAAATTAACCAGGTAATATACTCTCTTGCTATGGAAACTAAAATTTTGATTTTCGTTTTGAAAATACGTAATAAAATAGATCTGACGATGTATTTGCTATTTTAGAACGCTTCGTTGGTGATAGGAATGTTTATGCTAAGGACACCAAGCTCTTGATTTAGTCAGGGGTATGAAATAGCACCCTCATGCTGTTGACAACATGACATCCCGCATTCCAATCCCTAAAGAAAAGCTCATCTAATGGAATATTCTTGTCGCTGGGCAAATACTAGGTGCTGGAGTGCTTGTTAGACGTGTACAAACAGGAATAACCACCCGCGTGCGCTGAGTATACCTTTCGTAATACTTAAAAGCGGTACAGTCGGAAATAGAGGCCTCCCCCTGCGGCGATGTCGTGTAGCGGGCAGTTAGAAATAGCGCGCACAGATTGAGGTCACGTGGCGGAGCGACACTCGCCAGAAAACAGGTCTAGCATCTACTGGCGACAACGCATACTACCAGTCCGTTCTTCGGGCTGGTCCCGCCAGACGCCAGTCGTCCTTTGTCCTCGTTCAGCATCTCTAACTGGGCTCGAAATGCGTTGCACCTCAGCGCAGCCCGCCACAGATGTTACTTTGTATCGCGTAGGATGATTTGTTGCCGCGAATGCCACTTTATCTCCTCTCTCTCTCTTTGCTATGTACTCGTGGTTTATGTCTTTCACACAAATAAACTTAATAACAGTTCTCTGCCACTCATTAGTGCTTTCCTCACTGTAACACATTGCAAAATAATTTTTATCTGAATGCTTCCGTCACCGTCATGGTGGCCATCTTGTAACGTTCCCACACCCTCCTTTTAATTATTTTCCGGCTAATTTATCTAATTATTTATCATTGGACCTTTTTGCCGAAGATTGACTGGATTATTTTCCTCTGTTACTATTAGCTAATCACAAGGTGAAATGGGGGAGACAGTCACAAAGAAATAAAATAAGTGCATATTTTGAATTACACAAAAAATTAAATTTTATTCTGACAACTTGTACACTGATACACAATCGACTGTCTCTTCAGACACCTATCTATATTCAGGCCTCAAATCATCATATTTATAAGCCAACTTAACTGGAGTGCAGCCGGATAGTGTCGTAAAATGACGACGTTTCGACAACCTGCTCGGTTGTCTTCATTAAGTCTATTTCAGATATTATTCTTGAAATCGCAGAACAGACTGTTACCATAAATCGAGTTGTTCAATTTACAAACAAGTTTTTCCTTACCTCTTTGTATAAACCCTTCAGGTTGTTTCATATACAAAATTTGCTTTAAATCGCTGTGAAGATAAACAGATTTAACATTATAATGGTCCATGAACCACTTTTTCTCAATACCAGTAGCTACAAGTAATCTTAGAGTATCGAAGCCTGATACAGGCGCATACACTTCTTTTGAGAGAAACCCTTTGCAACCAAACGCGCCTTCAAACGTTCTGTTCCTCCTAGTGTCTTCCTTTTTAAACACCCATTTGCATTTAATGGCATTTGGAGGTTGTGTAACCAATTACGAGGTGTTGTGCTTCTTCAATGATTCTATCTTTTCATTCAATGCTCCCAACCATTGCGCTACTTCAGCAGAATTGCTGGAAGATTTCTCGGGCGTGCAGCCGGGTCAATTGCACGCCCGAGAAATCTTCCAGCAACAGTTCCGCCGGGAAAACTTATGATCACACATCAGCAGAATTGATAGCCTCGTTGAATTAAGATGGTTCCACTATATTAATTGTATGAACCGTATGAGATTGTGGTTCTATGTTATCATCTTTCTTTGGTTTTATAGAACACCTTTCTCGAAGAATCATACTGTGTTGCTTTTGCAGGTTTGCATCATGTTTTGTAGTACTTCCCTTCGATGGCCCTCTCTTCTTTACTTGAACAGTTGATTGTCCTTCACTCTGTTCACCTTTGTCTGGTGTTTCTTCTTCTTCACTTTCTGTGTCTGTAAATCCTTTGAAGTCTTCTTCCTCACTTGACAGATTTTCTTCAGAACTGATAACTTCGTTTTTTCAGAATTGCTGCCTGAAATTCCATCACTGCAGTCAAAAGTGATAGTTCCTTCTCTATCCAATTGTTTGACGCTAGAATCTTCGGGTTTATGAATGTGTATTGCTTCATCGCTTGTGCTCTCTTTGAATATGCAGTCACGTGATTTCCCAACTTGTTGAGTATTTGGCATCCAAATTCTATACCCACATCCATATTTTGCGTATCCAACCAAAATTTCTTTTTGTCTCTTACTGAGAGTTTTGAGTGGCGTTTCTGTTTAGGAATATAAACACAAACACTTCACATCCTATTGCCCGAAGATGAGCGACACTAGGCTTCCTGCCAACCCATAATTTACATGGAGTTTTAACTGCGTTGTGAAGCTGTTCCTGATATATGCAGCAATATATCAGTTCTGCCGAAGCTGCCTTAGGCAAACTACTGATTTCACTTCTCACTAAATCCACCAGAGTTCTCTTGAATCTCTATGCGATTCCATTTTGCTGTGGGTGTGTAAATCAGTGTCTTCTCATGTACAATGCCATTACTCACAGAACATATCCCAATTCTTTAAACAAAATTCAAGTACATTATCTGTTCGAACTCTCTTTAAAGTTTTGCCGGTTTGTTTTTCAACCTCGATCTTCCGTGCTTTAATCTCACTCACTTTTGTTTTAACAAGTCTGATTTATTTATTTAGCTTATGGACATAGCACAAAATCAATAATACAATGTAACATTAAATTATAATTAAAATCAACATGGTGCAGCCAATGTAGAGCTTCATTTGAAATATTAATAAAGTCTATCAGTGATCCCCTGAAGGCTCGAAGTGGGCAATCAAAGGTCACGTGACGGACGGTTTGTTTTTCCGCACCACAGTCGCATCTCGGTGAATCTCTTATTCCCCACGTGTACAGAGCTGAAGCAGATCTGCCGTGGCCAGACCTAACTCTGTTAAGAGCTGCCCAGGTCCTGCGAGGAAGGTCGAGTCCCTTTAGTGCCTGTTGACTGTCAAACAGGGAGTGCCATTCTGGTGGGGCTGAGGCTATCCACTCCAATCTCCATGCTTCTCTCCAGTTAAAATTATCAGATGTAATCTGTTTCATAGTTTTTATGCTTGGACTGGTTGATTTAAGTCTGATTTTCCATGTCGTCGTGGATGGGCAGATCCAAGTTACGACAGATCTTATTATATTGGGCAATTAGGTGATTGTGTCGTCTTATCGTAGGCGGTTCGGTGTTACACAAAACGGGTAGCCAGTACAGTGGAGTGGTCTTGATACATCCACTAATTATCCGCTTTATCTGATTCAAAACTGTGTCGATCTTTTTGACGTGGGTGCTATTCATCCAGACAGATGAGCAGTACTCAGCTGCAGAATACACAAGGCTCAGTGCTGATGTGTGGAGGCGGATGCTCCCCAGGAGGTGCCAGTTAACTTCTGCAGAATATTATTCCTTGTTCTTAGTTTTGCTGCAAGGTTGTTTAGATGTACGAGATGCCATTTCATAAAATAGCGGCTCAGGGTTTTGAGGTCTGCTGTTAAACTATTTTCAATTTGCTGAACGTTATCGGATTGTTGACTACTGCCAGATCGTCAGCATAAGAGAATTGTCTGGATTCTGTTTGAGGAATGTTGGAAATATATACATTAAAAAGAAGGGGGGCAAGAACTGAACCTTGACCATTATTCACTCTTCTCACTTTGCTTATATTATTATCTGAGACAACCTGGAAAGTTTGGTTAGCTAGCATGGTGTTGATCAGACAAGTGATTTATTTGCACTTCAAAATCTTTGTATACCACGTCCTCTCGCCACACCTAATAGTAGGCTGCTGTAAGGTCAACAAATACAGCACCAGTCTTCAATCGTCTCTCGAATCATCCTTCTTCTATGTAAGTGGCCAAGGCCAGGACCTGATCCTCGCAGTTTCTTGCAGGTCTAAAACCTGCCTGTTCAACCGGGAGGTTTGCGAAAATAATTGGACTGATTCTATTGTAGATAATAATTTCAAATATCTTGTAAGTAGTACTTAGCAGTGAAATAGGTCTAAAATTCTCTGGAACGTCAGGGCTTTTTCCAGGCTTCAGAATGGCTATGATCTTGGCCCGTTTAAACTCGGTTTAAACTTGTCTGTAGTATCTTAGCAAAGAAGCGGGCCAACCATTTTTTGGTATATTTTTCACAGTGGGTGAGAAACTCTGGGTGAACTTCGTCAAAACCTGGAGCCTTCCCATTTCTGATTTGTTTGATGGCTCTTGCCACCTTTATATCGGTGACAGGGGATGAGTGGTTTGTAGGGGCAGAGTACATTCTTTTTAGATGGAACAATTGTTTTTTCACTTTCCGAGTATGATCTTTATCGGCGCTCACTCTAGACATGTTGGCAAGTCGACTTGCTATTTGATCTGGAGTGACTTGATGCTTTGCTTGAAAGAAATCTGATGAAAGAATATCTGCTAGCATTATCCACTATGCGAAGAACATATCTGTGGCCACCAAAGCTTTTGACATCTATAGGTCCCATGAGATCTGCATGAACGAGATTCAAAATTATTCCATCACTTTTCCAGTTGCTTGATAGATGTGTCACAAGTGGCAGTCGTGTCGCTTTTCGTGCTAAACAATCATTACATGGTGTAGAATTATTACCTATAATTTTTGCATTTACAATACCTTTTCCAGTTGTAGGTGTCGTTGTACCATTTGCTGTCACATTTTCAGCAGTCAGATTTTTACTATTCCAAGAAAAATACCTTTTCTGTGGAGACATGTGATAAGTAGCACCCGAGTCTATGACCCAACATCGCTATTTAATAATATAGCTGATCCACATGAAACACTTGTTGTCAATTCACTAGATGAACGTTTGCTACTTGATTTATTGGGACATACATTTGCAAAATTACCGTCTTCTTTACGGATAAAACATTTGTCTTTACCATTTTTGCCTTTTTGTGTTCCTTTCTTACAGTGTTTGCCATCTTCGCTGCTGGATTTGACACCTTTGCAATTAGATTTGAGGTCCATAATTTTCGTGTTCACTTTTTTCACCAATAATGCAGACTGTTTCGTGCCCTCGTTTTCTTGTCGTCTTGAAGCTTCGGCAAGAAGACGCCTTTTCAGTGTAGCACATGTAAACTCGCTTTCTGGTAGGTTACACAAAGCTGTTACAACAGAATCCCATTCCTCGGAAAGGCCGCACAAATTCGTCAAAGCTAAATCTTCATCTTCTGTGGCGTTGCCAACAAGAGCAAGATCTGCAACAGTTCTGTGTATCTGTCTCAAATATAATTCCATTGAATTATAATCACTCAGTTTCAAGAAATACAATTTTCCTCCTGAGTTGCACAATACGAAATTTGCTGTCACGCGGTGCATACAACCGTTCCAGCTCGTTCCATACTTCCTTAGCATTCGTTAAGTGCTGAATAAGCATTTGCTGTTCACCGCTTACAGCAAGTGCGATCTTTGCATAAGCTTTATTTTGTCTCGATGCGTAATTACGTTTTACAGTCGTATCTGCTTCGGCAGTCGGTTCTTCTTCACCTGGTTCAACAACTGTCCATAAATCACTTTCCATCATTACCATTTTCATTTGGTAACTCCATGGTGCGTAATTTATACCATTCATTTTGGTTATTGTCGTAGACCGGTGATCAGTCATGCTGAGTTGATTTGAACAACTGCTGTCTGCCGTAACTTTCACGCTAAAAATCCTTGGCCAACTTTTTTGAATCGACGATACAACTTAACGATTGCGCATTGAAATTTACGTCTGCCCTGTAACTGGGTCCATAACCAATGTTATTATTACTTAAATATTAGCAGTCAATCGCATAGAGCAGTAGTGCATTAAAATAAACTGCAAAGAATGCATTATTGCAAACAGTAAGTCTTTGTTACACGTTCACTCGCCAATGCTTAATACAACGTACATCAACATAGACGAGAGATAGCAAGCAATGCAAAGAATAATTTAACCTCTGTACATTTCACTGATAATCTCTACAAAATTTGACCTTGGAGAAATTTTTCTTCTGAATTTCAACCCATTTCTTAATAGCAGTTGCTTGGTATTAATTATTATTATTTAAAACAGGTGACTTTAGTCCGGAACGGCTCGCCATGTCGTATTTCTTAAAATAGCAGTTGGTTGCTTATTCATTAAGAAATATGCCGTGTTGTATTTATATTGTGATTCTATTTATATTATTTCGGAAGATATCTTTTGTGCAGCTTAATCAAATAATTAATTTGTTAGTCCCTTTTTTTGCACAATTAAAATCACTCTTTTATTTTAAATTAAATACATTCATTAAATACATTATCGAACTTCTTCCTAGCAAGCTCTCCTTAGCTGCTGCTCTAAGGAATCTCTTAGTCTCTGTCTATTTCCCGTTGTTATGGAAACTTCCTTAAGAGTACTAACTGGCCTGTGGCATGGAACGCCTACCTCAAAGATGTTATTGTAGTATCGGTAATGCTACAGCCCCCCCCCCCCCAAGTTTACCATACCATTTGACATCCATACCATTATAAATGGTTATGGTAAACTTTCTGTAAATGTTACCTTTTAGGTAAGGAGAGCTTATATTCTACATTTGGCTAATAACACATTTTTACATATCACGAGGACTGATGTCTTGAGGTAACTTTCCCTGGTGGTTTTCCATAAGCCGCTACTGGTTGGAACGGCATATAGTCTGTAAAACACATTTCGACACAGAGTTACTGTCCTTATCACTTAAAAACCAAAATTACAGTAAGTATATTATACTACAGAATTGTTATTCAATAACATCATCTTTAGCTGTCATGGCCTCCGCCTGTTTACCAAGCATACCATTCAAATAATTTAAAAATTCTATTACCTGCCCTTGGTACATTATATTCTTCATAAGACCGATCCTTTTGACCCATTTTACTGTTGTATAACCGGCAACATTATTAAAAATCACATATTTGGTCCCTGGACCAGTACAATCCACCCTCGCTAATACGACTGGGACACCATTGTTTCTTGCTAATCTAGCATCATCATCACAGCTTCATTTTATTTTATTTCTTCAATACATTGCATTATATTCTCCCCATAAGTAATAACTTCTCTCCACTTTACTTCATCTTGAATATTCATATCTAGACTATGAGATGTAACAACAGAGTCGTTTGAAGGTTCTACCTGGACCTCAGCTATGCCTGTGTTAACCAAATCCCGAACCTTTCGGTATCATTTAAAGGCAATGCCTAGATAGTGGCCTTATTTACAGGAACTGAGTCTTGACTGTGCTGTTGTACCCTCTCTATATGATATTTTACTTCTTAATTCATTACCCATTTATCCTATCATAGTAACACCTCGTTTCTTCTCCACTCATTCTATTCATTCTAATGCTCCAGTATACCTAACAAACTATATATTTACTAAAAGAAAGTCTTAATATACAATAAACTTTTATGTAATGGTATGCTGTGGTAACAGCCGAAGACTGCACATCTGATCGAGATCATCAATATTGGTAAGTGACAGCTTCCACTTAGTGGTTATAAACTTTTACTATCATTACAGTTGAATTGTGCGCAGCCACAACAATCAGTACTATTTACAAGTGTTTTGTGGCACTGAATAATAATATGCTAACTACAACTTAATAATAATAGGAAATTCCAATATGATGGAGTTTATCTTTACACACCTGTGCCTTGCACTAGTGTTAAATCTTTTCATTCATCTTAAACTAAGTCATCATTTTCTGAGTTGTAGATTCAATGTCCTGATTGAATTTGTACGCAGGATGAGGCAGTAAGCATAGCTTACCCCTCAAAAAAAAAAAAAAAACCTTTTTTTCTATATTTCCAGTTCACCTTTTCCCAGTTATTCATACAAAACAACTGTTTACAATTAATCTTACTTTTCCAGAACAGTAACATGGCAAACTAACTTCAAAAATATGTAAAGAACTCTGAAAATGTTCAACACCATTATTCTGTAACTGCTTTGAGTCATAATCACAAACATAATTCTCCCCAACAATGGAAAAAAGGTCACAGTTTACATCCTTCAAAATCATCAAACTACCTGATCCATCTACCTTCATTAAAGTCTCTTCCATCTCTTTTACCTGATCAAAGTCACTTGTTCCTTTAATGTCTCTGATATCAAACATTTTTATAGATTTACAACCCTTTTCTACTGATTCATCTGTCTTCGTGTAAGTTTCCACCTGGTTACTTTCATGCTTAAATTCATCTTTTAAGTGAAACCCTTCTTTAACAATTTGTCTATCCTTTACATGATTTACATCACCATTAATTGTAACATCACTCATCTCATATTTTTCCCTTACAGTATTAGGCCTACTATCATTACTTTCAATTGTATTACTTAATGATTCACAATGAATTGCATTCGTACTTTGTTCAAACCCTCTAATTACTAGACTCTCATTGCATACTTTTAGTTCCTCATTTATCTTTGTATACTGTTTTTCAGCCCTTTCTATATACTTATCTAACTTTGCCTGTACATCAGTTTCTGATCTAATTATTCGATCCTCTAAAGCTGTAAGTTGTGCTGTTAGTCGTGCTGTTAGTCGCGATTCAAATCGAAATAGTATTTTTTTCTAATGCACTTACAGTGACTGTTTCATCTTTCTTATTTACCGAACCCGCAGGATCACAAATAACCATTTCACCTGGCATCTGATTAGCCATTCTGTAGAAAGCTAAGCCATACTCAGCGTCCCAAAACTAGTATCAATAAAATGACGTGATATAATAAATTATTTGAATAAACAACGAAAATTCAAAAAGAAAACTAATCCTACCCGTACATCGCTTCTGTCACAGTCAACTTTCTTGTTACTATCACCAAGTTTTTTATTACAAGAATAAAGATAATGGAGTCTTGAAAACATTTAACTTTACGTATTTCGTGGCTGGCGGTTGAACTTTTTCTCGTCTCAGCTGTTGTCTTCTCTGCTGGTTCACACTCGGCCGCTAGTAGCGCTGCGTGTTTCCAAATTCCAAGGATTCTCCTCTCTTCTTTCTTGTTGTTGTCTGCTATATAGTCAAAGTCGTAAATTCACGTATTTTTTTTTTCTTCTTCTTCTTGCAGCACCTAAGTCCACTGCACGATCGCCATGTCGTATTTCTTAAAATAGTCAGAGTTTATTATCAGTCGTATTTCTTATATGCATTAAATTATCATTATTTAAAACAGGTAACTTTAGTCCTGTCACGGTCGCCATGTCGTATTTCTTAATAGCAGTTGCTTGGTATTAATTATTATTATTTAAAACAGGTGACTTTAGTCCTGGAACGGCTCGCCATATCGTATTTCTTAAAATAGCAGTTCGTTGCTTATTCATTAAAAAATATGCCGTGTTGTATTTATATTGTGATTCTATGTATATTATTTCGGAAGATATCTTTTGTGCAGCTTAATCAAATAATTAATTTGTTAGTCCCTTTTTTTGCACAATTAAAATCACTCTTTTATTTTAAATTAAATACATTCATTAAATACATTATCGAACTTCTTCCTAGCAAGCTCTCCTTAGCTGCTGCTCTAAGGAATCTCTTAGTCTCTGTCTATTTCCCGTTGTTATGGAAACTTCCTTAAGAGTACTAACTGGCCCGTGGCATGGAACGCCTACCTCAAAGATGTTATTGTAGTATCGGTAATGCTACAAGTATATCTCGAGAACTAAACAGGATATCAAAAAAAAAAATAATAATAATTCTTTATTTTTGATTTGTCTCGTCGTGTTACGTAATAATCAACCATCAAAATGCGGCAACAACGCTGTTGTCGTATGATTCCGTTGAGATGTTTGTGCCTTTCCCCGTGTTTCTACAGCCATCCAATATGGCGACCTCACTTCTCTCTACCCGACTTCAGTCCAGTGCGTCGCCTCCATGGCCACAATGTGGTTGGTGCGCAATAAGACAGTCCTGCCATCTGGTGAGTCGGACGTGGTCGACATGAACCCGCCCTGACGTTCCCGTGCAGTCCAACATCGACCAATGAGGCACCTGCAAGGTGCTGATAACGCCCCTGGTGGTCGTTATACCTGTAACAGAGAATTAGAACTCTTATCATTTACATACCCGCCGATGGTGTGTATGTGTACAAAGTTACGGTGGCCTCCGTCTATGTCTTGTAAGTGCTTCAATTTTTTTGTTGGCAACTGCAGTAATATATAGCAAACACTTGTAATGAAGGCTCGTTACAGTCGTGTTTGTATACAGTTCCAGTGTGAAACCAATCAACCAGTGATGTGGGAATATGTGTCAGTTAAGTATTATTTTGGTAGGTTAAAAAGCACGCAGAATACTCTATAATAGAGTACGGGTGACAGACGTACTCCTGTAACACAGGTCTGGCGGTAACCAGACAAATCAGCACTTCACTGTTATCCCGAAATTGATACCGGAAAAGTTCGTTGCGTGCGCGAGCCTGCATATGATACGCGTATTCTCGTAAGAAATGTTCGTGCGAATACTCCCCCTGCACTCTGTCGCCAGTTCTCCGTTGCACCCCGCGACCCATTCCATTTCTTCTTGTCAGTGAATACAAATACAACAATAATTCCTTAATACATATTTATTTACCTTTTAATTAAGGAAATAAACGTAACTTTTTTGTTTAGATCCTAGATCGGCAAAATTTCAGTTCTCACGTCGTATCATTGGTGATACGGACTACTTTTTTAATTCATTTTAATCTTATACCGCATTACATACTTATCTTTAAATATACTGGTATACTAAAAATAGTTTTATGTTAAGAGATAAATAATTGCTTGGAAATGGGACAAAAAGTTTAAAAAACAAAATAAAATCGGAATGCCGACTGATACAATTTCCAGCTAAATTAAACTAGTGGCCTTAGTAGCGGTCTTATGTAAACTACGCTGTAAATAATCTTTATAAATTGACGGTATTGTGTTCATAATATTATGCAATATGTTAAGTAGTTTTGTCGATACGACAACAAATATAAACTTCATAATAACTGAACATTTTACAGGAATTTTGTGTTGACTTAAAATCATTCAACATAATCAGGCAGACCCTCACTGGAACAAATTCAAAAGTGAAATTTATGGTAAATATCTCAGAAGAATTTAAATAAAAACTGGTGTCAGGTAGGGAGATGGGATTTCCCCAATTCTTTTCAATTGCGTTTTGGAGAAGGTAATAAGAGTATGGGAAGAGAAACTCAAGGAAAGGGGAATTCATCATGAGATAAGATTAGGTTCGAAGCACAAAGGGGTTGGGGTAAACTGTTTGGCCTCCGCTTCCTCTCTGCAAGTATAAAAACAGCACTCGAACAAATCAACCTTCTGAAAGAAATAGCAAGAAAAATTGGACTTCACATCTCTTTTGAGAAGACTAAATTCATGACCAATATTAAGGATTCACGCACAGTACTAAACACCCAGTATGGAAAAATTAACAAGGTCAATGAATTTAAATATCTAGGTGAAGTAATTCAAATTAATGAGCTTGATAACGAAGCATACATATCAAGAGCAAGTAAACTAGAACTAGCATACCAACTGACTAAAGATACATACAATAAGAAGTCTCTTTCAAGGAAAACTGAAATCAAACACTACAACACAGTAATCAAACCAGAAGGTCTGTACACCTCAGAATGTTTGTTCTCTATGAAAACTGGAGAAATAGAAGAGATAGAGAAAAGGGAAAGGAAAATTCTGAGAAAAATTTGGGGACCATTAAAAATTGAAAATGGTGAGTTTAGACACCGGAGGAATAAAGATCTATAGAAAGAAGAAGAAATTGAAAGGATGTCAGACACGATCAGAAAAAGGAGAATCAGTTTTTTTTTGGTCACATAACAAGAATGGATAACAACAGACTTACAAAAAGAATTTTCAACCAAGTTTACAAGAGTAAGAAGGGCAACCAAGGAGTAAAGAAAGATATGACTGAGATCGGAATAACAGAAGATTTAACACAAGATTGAGCAACTTCTAGGAGACTGATCCATAATTTCAAGGGTATCCAGGAGAAGGAGAAGAGGAAATGTAGTAACGTACAAGTATGGGGGGAAGAAAGGAAGAAACAGGAAAGTGAGAGGATGAAGAACTATTGGACGTATAGAAAAGAAGGATTGAAATGAATGCACGGGATTACTTTTCGTGGTCCTTAGATGGCCGATATCGAAGAGAAGAAGAAACTTATAATACGCACTGTTACAAATTAAAGATTAGTCGCCACTAATTACAATCCATATAATAATTTGAGAGAGTAGCGAAGAAATTGATTGCAAATTTTATAATTATTCCATGGACGTGTTGTTTTTGATGGATTAAAATGGTTTAAATGAACTGAATCACTGTTTTGAATGAGATTTTGAATTTTTAAAAGTGTTTTGATTTTGTAAATATGTTACTATGTGATTGTATATGCTCTCTGTTTTCATTTTAAAAACGTTTCCTAATGATTTAAAGTAATTTTGTGTAAGTTTTAATTGTTTTTGTTCGATTAGCACCGTTTCCGTGATTGTTGGAGCTCAAAAAAGGTCTGCAGGCGCCTTTACATTCTCAGTATCCATCGCGCGACCAAATCGAAACAATATCGTCGCCGCCTTCGCGTATGTTCTAGAGGTGGGCAAAGTGACTCCTAAAAAGAGCGGCGCTCATTTGATCACTCTATGAAAAGAACTAGTTCTTTTCAACGGTTTACTAGTTCACTAGCTCAGTTTAAACTAAAAGAGCAGTTATATCCATTTTGAGTGTAGTATCTGTTCGTTTTATTTACATTTAGATTGATTTCTTAGATTAATCTCACATCGGTTATTTTCATTTATTTTTTTATTTATTCTGAAACATTTTTGTTTCTTAGATACTACCGGATTACTTTCACGGAGAAAAGCCCTTTCAAAGCGTCAATCAAATATTGTTCGTATTGCTGGGAATATTTGAGAGATAGTTTGAGCATAGTTAGTTTTACATTCATTTATTTACAGACACAAAGTACGATCAATTTGAAAGAAGTTTTTGCTTTAAATTAAATGAAGGTTACTAGCTCACAAATAAAATTTTACCTATTTTGCCATTCAGCAAGCCTTCTTCTTTTTACGGTGGAAATTTGTCCAGCTTTTGAAAATAATCTTTCAGAAGCCACGCTTGTAGTCGGATTACACAAAGTAGAAAAAGAAGCGGAGCGGGACGTCAGATTCGAAAGAACTAGCTGCCCAGTGGCACTGCTCCGCGCTGTGCTGAGCGCTGGAATCGGAGAACGTCGCGAACGAACCAGCTCTTCTCGAGCTTTGGGATTTCTTATTTTTTCAGAGCGGAGTGGGTAAACTATGAACGGCATGGAACAGAGAACAAACAAGGGTCGGGCGAGAGTGGCAAAGCGGAAACGGACTTATTGTTGGCGCACACTCGATTGAAGTCGATTTCAATCGAGACCGACACACCACCGTCCTTACGGCCTCCAACAAGAACTACCGTTCGCTTTTAGTGAGCGACTGCTCACTCGCTCTACACTCGCGCTCGCAGTGGACGGAGTCACGTGACACCCCCTGTGTGTGGACTGGAGAGCACGCAGGCGTACTCGCGCGAGTACGCGTACTGGACGGCCAGCCTAATCGCGCGTGAGGACGTCTCGCGCTTGCTCTGCCCCGTCCTGCAGCCCCCCAGAGGACGTAATCACCTACCGCACTAATCTAATTTCAATTAATTGTCTTATTTTCTTTTACACTAACACGCACATTATATATATAAAAGTAATAATTTTTTTGCTGAAAGAATATCGCGTACTGCAAAATTTTCACAAGTAATAAATATTCATTTATACTGTCAAGCAAATAATCAAAATACTTCCCTGACATGAGGAATCAGTTTAAATTTTTTAGATCGTTTATCTAATTTGGATTTAGAGTTACAGACACAGTGAATCATTACATCATTCAAAGTTAGATGTAGTTTATATCGTCGGCTTTCCCTTTGCAATCGTAAGTCGCAACACAATCGTTTCGACCAACCCCATTTTGCGAACTGTTCACTGAACAACACTTCATCCGGATGCAACGCGCCTCATCTGACCATAGCCGTTGTTCGCTCGCTTCATCTAACGACCTCGTCGCGTCCTGGGAGGATGTGCATGCACGTCTTTTTATCGTAGGGCAAAATCCGTCGTGAGTGAAAGCTACATTACAAATAATATTTTAATCTATTTTAATTGCAATGCAATTGCGCTACACACACATTTTACCCATTTCTTGATCTGTCGCCTTTCACTCCACTCCGATGTTAATTTTAAATTCTTTCATTGTTTTCGGTAAATTATTCATCATTTACCTTGGAAATTTCTTCCAGTCCCTGACCCTCTGAGAATTTTCATATATTGTGCATCGGATAAAGAACTGTCGACATTGTTACTGAGGGGGAACAAATAAAAATAACTCACATTGAGAGTCGATACCTCTAACGGGTAGAGACTGGTCGGATATTATGGGAAAGACAGAATTTCAGAAGCAATATAATCAATAAAGATTATTGTTACATTACCAACTGATTTGTAGCAGTTTGGTTCGTCTTATTCTATGTGACGTAGTCTGCGAGGTGGGCGAAGCGATTAGTGCTCAGCCTGCAGAGTTGGAAAGGAAAGAAGATGAGTTGAGTGCGGAACGTGGAATGGAAGCCTGTCTCAGGTCGTAGGGGAAATACGGCGAACAGGGTGAAGATTTTGTGCGAAGAAACAGGTTACCAGAGTCGGTAGTGAGAGCGCCTCATGCAAGCCTTAAAGACAATGGGAAAAATGTAAGCTCTCTTCTACACAATCACTTAGGCACAGGTAAGAGACGATATAGATTCATTTTGCAGGTGTTTTACTACGGAGAATAGAGTAGTGATAATGGCAGGGCCGCATTTAAGGTAAGTAGGTTCGTACGCTACACGTGTGGTGCCGGCCCTTATAATAATAAACCAATGTCGATTACTTATCATTAAATTGATAAACCTTTTAATACAAAATATTGAATAATGTAATCATAATAAAAATATACGAGAATAACTTACTGAAGAATCGAAATTTTGTATCGTGCTTTCTTCATATTTTCCGAGACTGATGTGAACCATGTTAACAAGTGATGCTCGCACGTTCAATTTGTTGACTGATGACCGCCAGATAAGGTGCTGCCTATTTTAGTAGTGTCGTTGCAACCAAACATACTCAGCAAAAGCCTGCAAAATTACAAACTGAAAAGTTTTAGTAACAATATGAAACAATAGGCCTGCATATTAAAATAAAAGAAATGGTAAAAGATTATTAACATTGCCAAAGCACGCAACAGAGAAAAATGGAAAACACAATATTGATTATTCACAACGCATGTCAACAGGATGATAGCTTGTGGTGTGGGCCCCTAGGCTACAGCCTGGGTAGCCTGTGCCTAAAAGCGGCCCTGGATAGAGAGTGCCCTGAGCTCATGTAGGTTCGCTGAACCACCATGTGCGGCGAGTAAACGCATTAGTTCTCACTTTGCAGTTGTGCGTGTAGACTTCGTTGCTAGGTGTAGTTGCACTAGGTTAAGGTATGGACCTAAATAGAAGGGGCTAGTGGGTATTTTTAAAGTAAATAACCTCTTGAACTCGGCCTTCCAGCCGCGTCAAGATGTCACACTTGTGGGACGTTTCGGTATCGAGCAGAAGAGTGGATGACGTCATCACGCTGCCTTCCATCAAACCCGCGACAGCAGTAAACCAGCAGTTTATCACTGACATTTGGTTGAAAATGAGGGCTGAGACAGATGCCTTCGAAACGTCCCACAAGTGAGACATCTTAATGCGGCTGGAAGGGAGAGTTTTATTTTTATAGAACCCCGTGAAAAACTCAATCTTACATTTTCTAAATAATTAATTAAATCTGTAAGACAGCGCACTTCCAATTATGATAGGTTCTGAGCTATATCTGTTCTAGCTTAGAGTTTGCAGGCGAAAGTATAAAAATAAGGGACCAAAGGTATAATGTATGTAGAAACACAATGGGAAAAATCATAAATGCTAATGGAATAGTGGAAGCTGATTAAACAATAGAAAGCGGCGTCTAATGCTAATAATATCGCAAAGCCAGTTATAAGATTGCTACTTGTGACATGTAGGGGGATTTATGTGGGTTAGCGAAGACTACTACACTTCATTGGTATTTATAGATCATGATCATTAGTACCTTACGGTAGATTTGTGTGGTGGTATAAAAGAAAAAAGAATTGAGTGTTGATTTACCAAAATGAGAAAATGAATGATGATGATGGGGAGAAACCGAATACGATAATTATTGGTGGGAATTTAAAATTACCAAGTGTCAATGGGAATGATCTAACATTAATAACGCAAGGTAACAGAGATTCGCAAATAATCTAAGTAAGTAAAGTAGGCTCCACAATAGGGGTGGATCAGAACATAATGCTCGATATCTTCCTGATAAACCCATTGTGCGGAGAAACAGTAGCAATAAGTAATCATTATGGATATTAGAGATTGTAGAAAGCACTTCTTTCAGAATTGAATAGATATTTCTAGGAAACGTTGAGCATAAGAAGAAAGGCACAAGTTCGGTGGAGTGGAAGTGCGAACAGTTCGAGGAAACAGTAAAAATGGCGGAAGAAATGTTTATTCCAAAACAGAAAATAAAGTAAAAGCAGATCATGACCACAAAAATAGAAACGAATAGACTAAAAATTGTTTAATTCATCCAGAAGATATTACAAAGTAACTAAGAAAGCTAGAAAATCGTAATGTGGCTGGTGTAGATAATATATCTACATGTATTTTTGAAGATACCTAACCTTTTCGATTGAGTTGGAGATTTGCTGCAAACCAGAGGATTGGAAACGACCGATAGTAATACCGGCCCTTAAAGCAGGGGTTAAAATTGCAGGTCGGTTAGTTTGACATCGGGGATAGGAAAGTAATAAAGAGATTGATACGGGACAACCTCAGATGGGCCGTGTGGTCATAATGACTTGGTGGAGTTCTTATTGGCTGCGCATTTCGCCCAGCACCTTAACATAACCCGGTTACAGGGGATCTATAGTCTAACGTGGAATCCGAACCACGGAGGCATTCTGGCATACTTCACATTACACAGCACGCTGTGCTAGAGACAGGGTTTCGAACCGGGGACTTTTCGCTCTCCAGTCAGACGCGTCAGTTACTCATCCACCATGCCGCTGGTTTTCAAATCGATAACATGGTTCAGCCAAAGAATCTCAGTTAATGGGTATTATCAAAGATATTTCGGTTAAAATGAGCAAGCGGGGAAAGTTGATAGTGTAACAGCACATCTTTCTAAGGCATTGGAAAGAATGAGTCATAAAATGGTGTAAAAAGGATTATATGAAAAAGTGACATGCAGAGTATAGGAATTCTTAAAAGGTTGAAGCAGGAAATGCAGCATCAAAATAAGTGGAAGTGAAAAGGGAAGTGCCTTGTTGTACTGTGTTAAGGGTCTACAGACAGAAGTTAGATTGTTAGATGTTACAAAATGGGAGATGTGAAAATGTGCAGAGGGAGGGACGTGCAGTGAGAAGAGTCAGTTACTAGGTAGGCCTACACAGTTAAGAAATTAAAGGTTGTTTATAATTTTAGGGTGATAAAGGAATTGTTTGCTGAAAACCTGAAGAGTAAATATCCCGGCATAACGTTTGATAGTAAATTCAACTGGGTGGGACACATTGCGCAGGTCGTAACAAAAGGTTTAAAATTCATTCATTTATTGGAGAGGGTTATGACGGTATGTTTCAGAGAAGTGCGGTAACTACATGACTTAACTGTGGTGAGACTAATTCTTGAATAGTATGGAGCCCTGCCTTACAGCAGTATGAGGGGTGCATAGAAGACAGGACACAATCAGCAAGGAGCTGGACTGGGATTCACTGGGCGACAGGACGAGGGGAAAGAGAGGTTTATATTGGTGATGTGGCTAATACAGATATTGGTGGAAGAATTAAGAGTAGTGCATGGAAGGGAAGAGATGACGATGACTAAAAGTTGGCATTCGATTTCGGGAAATTTTGCTATTGTAGGAAAGAAAGTCAAGGATTGGAATAAATTACCAAGGGAACTGATGGAAAATTTACCAAAAACGCTGCAAGAATTTAAAATAAAAATTCGTAAAGGGCAAAAATAGGCGTGTACAAGAAAGGGGAGAAATGGGTAGGTAGGGAAATTATACTCCGTGGCGAGAAAGGCTACTTACGTTATCGTGCATATCATGTTGTGACGTCATCAACCCGGACTTGGCGGGGTAGCAACCATGGAGGAAGGAATTATCCTCCATGGTAGCAACAGCCTGAAAGATTTTTCACTCTGTCTACTGATATCAGTAAATAGCAATATAAAAATCTAGGTTATCTAGTTACGTTCCGTTTCAAATTGCATAAATCTGTAAAGAAAAGTACGTTTTCGTTTGAATCCACACACAATTATTAGCTGCTTTTTGTTCGTATATATATTCATTCGATGACGTTGTTTTGATTATAGGCCTATTCTCTGTCCAGAGATATCGCTATTTATTTATTATTTATTTATTTTATTTGGCCTGAAGCGCCAAATGGCACTAAACAGCCATCAGCTATTTATATAGATAATTGGCTTGGTACAAATGAGTAAAGCATTGTACAGATAAACAAATTTACAGGATAATTATAATAAACTAGTAATTTCACATCAGCTGGAATATTTCTCAAAAAAAAAAAAAAAAAAAAAAAATACATGCATGTTTACAAAATGAAGGATTAGTAAAACAATTAAATAGAGGACTCTGTACCAACAGTGCACAAACAATAATTACAGTATAATTAAAATATAAAGAAGATTTTTATATACACATTAAATTATTATTTATATACAGGAATTAACACATTATAAAAAGGACTTATTTGCCTAAATCTTAATGTTTGTTGCTTTTATAAAACTGGCTAACAATTTATATACAATCACATTGTTGCCATGCAACAGACAAGAAATACTTGTTGGAAAAGGTATACCAAAGTTGTTAAGATCTTTCAAGAATTTAGGTCTGTGGGCTGTATATCTTGGACAAGCGAAAAATATATGGTTTGTGTCACCTACTTCCGTATTGCAATATTCACAGATATCTGAATTTATGATGGTTAGACGATGTAGGTGCTGTGCGAATATACCGTGATTGAAACGTATTCTAATTATCGTGGTGATAATTATCTCTGAAATATGGGACCATATCGAAATACGCATTTTTCAGAGAATCTTAATTTTGGAGCAACAATATTAGCGGAGGTTTTGTTTAGTTGAAATGCAACTTGGGTCAAAATGAAAACGTAATTGGTTAGTAACAATTCTGTCAGTTAAGTGTCTGCGAGGAAACTGCGTCCAACCCGTCATTTTTGGCGGGCTTAGAAGTTAGTTCTTTTTTGTATTTGGTTCAAAAGGGATATGTTACAATGTATGCGTTTAGTTTAAATCACGATTCTCGTATGCAGTAAAAAAGTGCTGACAATGTTGTTTTACAGTGCTCTAATTTATAGTCACTTCTTCAGAATTTTGAAAAACGTATAAGAAATAATTACACCTGAAAAGTCTAGTTGGAAATTTCGTACACAGAAACAGCAGTTTTTCGAGAACTTGTTCAACTTGGTTCTACAGTTAAAAAAAAAAAAAAAAAAAAAAAAAATATTTTTGTTAAGCCACTTATAACCCCTAAGTTTTAGCGATTGTATATTCATTATTTTTGCTTGATGTTGCCACATTTTGGGGTTCCTACGATAACCATGATGCCGCACTTTCATGATGGATTTTTATGTAACTAGACGAGATAATCCAAATTGATGATTTTTTCATATTTCACTTAGTTATCGAGATACCATATCTCAGAAGTTAGTTGGTTAGATTGAAATACGGCATGAACCAGAAGAAAAACATCGCCAAAGGCACAAGGAAAATTTTTTTGACAGTCGATATGTCGAGAACTACGCAAAGGTTCTATTGTTTTTTCATTTTCTATTTGTCTCGTCGAGTTACATAAGAATCTATCAAATTGAGGAGCCACGGTAATAACAGGCCTGCCCACGATTTTGATCAGACTTGATTTCGACATGGTTTCAAACAATACAATTACCCAAAAAATATATTGTAAATTATTTAACTTCCTTTGATACTACTAACAACTTATTTTATCATACATTTTTCTACATGTAACATGGAGCGTAATGCACTAGATTACCGCAGCTGTTGAATTATATGTAACTCTTGCGTTTGGATGCTTCAAATCGAAACTGCAAACACACACTGAAGCTGCGGCTGGGTAACTGTTCCAACTTTCCTCTCCAGATAGCGCCTGTGTCGCAGCCAGTCATTCTTTTGTTGATTACGGCTCAGTGCCGTTGCTGCACGCGGAAGACGGTAGGTTGGTAGCGCTGCACCAACGACTGTCAGCTGTTGCGCGGGAACAAATCAAAATGGCATCGTGGGCTAAAGCTTTAACCGATTGTAATGACGGTTTTATTATTTATAAAGGTGTTAAATCGAATGGTATACACGATTTGTTTATACAATTGCATGGTGCAGTGAAATGGGTTATAGAACGCGCGAAGAATACAAGTGATGAAGATGGACTACGTAAGGTGAGTTTGCGTGATGATTATGATGTTTGGGGGCGTTTGTTATAGTCATGCATATATAACGATAATGTTTACCATGATTGTATGTCAGAGGGGTTTTACCTCAATATGCAGCTATCAGTCATACTGTTGTAAATAAATCTCTTGTAGTATTTTTTGTGGCCAAGTTGCACAAATAGGTGCCGACAATTTGTACTCTAGTCTAGGTGGTCGTGATTGGCTATTCTTATGTACAGGCCATGTTACGTCCGCCTAGATAAGAGTACAATCTACCGCCGTAAAAAATGGTCAGGATCAATTGAGCAAATTTTCCGCATTTGTTGGTATTTTGAAGTTTATGCACTTATAGTTTCCCTGTTTGATTATTACGGTAGATTGTTACTACGGTTACCATATCATTTTGGACTTCATTTATTTAGTTTTACGCTTAGCACGAAACAAATTTTCATCCCAATCCGCAATGCTTCATGAACGTCGAGTAATTTTCAGTTACAATCAGTAGTTGTGTCTTCTTGCAATGTTTTAGCAAATATCTCAGAAATAATTTTTCCTTTAGTATACATCATAATTATTACTATTACTTTTTTTTTAACCGGCTTATTGATGCGATAATCTGTCAAACAAAGTTATTTACAGTTAATGAACAAAGAACAGGATATAGGTAGTCAAACTATACAAAAACACAAAGATAAGGAGGGGAAAAAATATTATGTAAGAAATGAAGGATACTATTTCTAGCCGACATCCTGGTCTTCCATGTTCTTCATTAAACATAAACATATATTTGTGTTTTTGTACAGTTTGGGCGTATCCAGCGAGGGGAGAAGGGGGGGGGGGTGGCTGCTGCCTGATGAGTGTGAATCTAAATTTCGTGAAAGTACACCGTGAGATATTAACAAATAAAGTTACTGAAACATTTTCTGAGAATCCGAACGCTTAATGTCTACATAAAAAACTGTAATTTAGTTACGATCTTAATTAACTACATAGTAGCCCTTGGTTTAAGTATTTTGATTACTGTGTTAATCATAAATAAAAATAGTTTCCTCAGTAGGTTTGAGTTTGTTTGTAATAAATCGTCATGTTTCAGTCCCCCACCCCACTTCCTCGAAAAAATACGAGTTGCCCCCCCTCTCCCTAGTTCAAATGTAGCCCCCCCTCCCCCCCGTTGTTCTGATCCTGTATACGCCCTTGTACCTATACACTGTTCTGTGTTCATGGACTTTATATAACTCTGTTTGTCAGGTATCGCATCAATAAGCTGGTTAAAAATAATAATTACGAGGTATACTAAAACAAATATTTGAGATAATTGTAGAGAAAAAAAAAAAAAAACTCTACGTTCACTAAGCATTGCGAATTGGGGTTTATTTCATGTTAAGCGTAAAACTAAATAAATTGCTCACGTATGCTATTTTATTTTTGCCTATTTGGAACTTTCTTCACTCACCTACCTCCTATGCTATGTATAGCGTCAGCTAATACGTTTAACGTAGGTTCCTTAGGCCCATTGTCATTTTGGCAATTATGCATCGGATTTCCGCAAAATGCTGAGGTTATAATAATAATAATAAAAATTGATAAAATTGCGATGGCAATATCCGTTCACACCCCTCTTTCTCCTTTCCTCCTCCAGCCCACTTTTGCCCGCAACCAATTTTTACTTTAAATTCCTTTAGTGTTTTGGGTAAATTATTCATCACCTCTCTTGGCAATTTAATCCAAAGATACTTCAACAATGTCTGTGACCACCATGGAGGAAGGAATTATATGGAGGAGAAGTGACGTTAAATCGGTGAAGCAAGCACTAAACTCTCCCGCATGGTGGCAGCACCGGCAGCGACCATATGGCGCTTCCCAACAATTAAGGTGTTCACATTGTGGTAGATGCAGTGATTATTTCATTTAGTATTGTGTATAAGTGTTTAAAAATGCCAGCTTGTGTTGCGTACGGTTGCACAAATAGGCCAGACAGGAAAGAACCTGGAATATCATTTCATAAGTAAGTTGAATTGTAATTATCGTTGTTGAAGTGAGTGGTAGACACCGCAAACTTTGCAGCACGTCTATAAATATTTAGTCATAGCTCTCAATGGGATGACTTTGTTCTCAAATTTTTCTTGGTGTAGTGTAGAAAATCAGCAAACTTGCTATTTTGCACATAATAGACTAGCATTATTTTTTAACGAGTGTTTAAAATGAGATTTAAAGGGGCGTGTTTTACTTCGCGATTCAGTGAATTTACTATTACGATTTCTTTCGTCACGTTGCTGATTATACTGACAATGGATGATGAAATTAACTGTTATGTGAGAAGCTGTGAGTTTTATTAATTTTTTAAATAGCTATTTCAGGCCATTGACTTAGGTTATTTTTAAAGCTTCATATAAGACTTGTTTCTGTTTGTAAATACGTCTATACCGGATACCTATTTTTACCGATTTTGAAATCTTTCTCATCTATTTATGTCGAAACAGGTTCATGCAGAAATAAAAATGGGCTTCATAAATAAAGAAGTTATTGGCCTTTGAACAAAATCAATTTGGGGAATGTGTTTCTAATTTAGTCTCTTTTTTTTTTGTACAACATTCCCCCCCCCCCCCGTTCTAAATCTAACTTAGAGATAATTTTTTTACAATTGTCCTAATAAGTAGGGCTGTGAAATTAGACAACACATCTTGATCAAGAGAATGTTCATTAAGGTGACTGAATAAACATTTTATTTCTGGTACCAGCCTACAAAATGTCTGGGTTGCTCATCCCTAGAGTGGGTCCTCTTACTTTTTTTCTGGTCTAGGACACATTTCAGACTAACCACAAGTGGTAGTAATAAAACTGAAATATCCATTCTGCATGTCAACCATGTAATCATTGTGGCTTTGACAGAATTAATTTTTGGTCCAGCCTGCATCCAAACCTAAACCCCTCAATTTGGATGTTGTATATCCCCCAAACTAAGCAAGATATCGAAAACATTTATTCCTTATTATCGAGTTTTTTCGTCGTGTTACATAAGAATCCATCATTAAATTTGACTTTTGCGAAATTTTTCTTCTGCATTTCAACTCAAGACACCTCACTTTTGAGACAGTATATCTCGAGAACTAGGTGAAATATCGAAAAATTTTACTCTTTATTTTTTATTTGTCTCGTCTTTTTAAATAAAAATTCATCATAAAATTTGACTTTGAATAATTTTTTCTTCTGAATTTCAACCAAAACCATTTCACATTTGAGACAGAATATCTCGAAAACTAAGCAGGATATCAAAAAATTTATTCTTCATTTTTTATTTGTCTCATCGAGTTACATAATAATCCATCACCAGATTGCGGCGTCACGTTTATCCTAGAGTCCCCTTGAGGTGTTTGTACATATTCCCCGTGTTTGTTGGGAAGCGGTCAAGCCCCCACCACTCCAGCCATGACCCCCCACTCCTCCGCCGGCCTGCTTCACTCCCATGCGTGGTAAAGGTCTCTTGCGTCGTCTCCATATTATTCCTTCCTCCATGGTGACCACAAGCTTTAATGAAAGCAATAAGATAACTTTACAATAATAACTATTTAGCACATTAAACTAAACTTGAAGTATTCTTTCCTTTAATTGGGGATATTCAGTTTTTAAACGCCATAGATGGCCGTATAGAATGCGAGAAAATAATAACGAAAAAACTGCAGAGATTTTCTTTGATTACAATCTCTGTCAGCACAACTACAATATCTCTGGCAATCGTCTTTAGCGTCATGTTCACAATAAAATGGCGCCGCAGTTTGTAAATCCCTGAAACAAATCGAAAGTAAGGAATATTTTTACAGATACGGAAGATATTTTAATTTTGAGTTCCAGTGTCAGATGAAGTAGCATAGTGATAAAATTTTTAGTTCCAGCGGCAGATGAGTAAGCATATTGAGACCTATCTTATGTTTGATACTCAGTCAAAATAGATTCCACAGTTTTCAGGTAATGCTAAATTATTTGTAAAATAAATGTGTCGTAACGTCTTAAGAAATACGTTAAATTTTTTAGATTCTGAAAATCAATCAAAATATATATTTTCTGCGCGATGCCGGAATAAACAGACTCATTCCAGATACATTTCTAATTTTTATGTGTTTGGTATGTATTAATGCGTGTTTGAGTTTTCGAGCAGCAACATTAGCTGTAATTAGGTTGACATGTAACCTGGACTAAAATGTAAACTGACATTCCGTATCAAAGCATGCAAACCAGCCCATTCTTAGAACTGTGCTGCTAAATCACCGTTTACCTGAAATGGTCGGTACAAAGTTAGCGAAGCTTGGTACGCATGAATCTTTTTGTACAGGTAAATCAACTTCAACCCACTCCTTTCATGGTAAGGTGCGGGTGAATCTAGGTTTGCTTTAATTGCGGAAACGGATGGCGCGAATTGTATGAAACTTGGTGGACGTGTCTTATTGTGTGAATAAAAATAGTATATGGGTAAATCAACGCCAACTCTACCGGGCAACGCCGGGAACTCTGCTAGTCTTAAATATAATACAGTGTTATGTTCTCTTTAAAAATACCCGAAATCATTTTCTTGTAAATTTCCAAAGTGGTCATATATTTTTAAAGTTGACACGTTTAGATTCTTAAATTTTATTAGTGGTGCGGGCGTGTATTATGGTCAGTTTCTGTGTATCTCATAATTTATAATGGAAATTAAAATCACATAATACATACGTTGTTGGAAACAATTTTACTAGGTGAATTAGTAATTTATTCATTTACATATTAAAAAAATCTTACTACGCGCATCTTTCAAATGTTCAGTTGTTTTGCACTTTGATCGGTTCCGCTATCCAAGATTTGAAACGTCCTTGCCCGTTTACTTCTTTCATCCCTTATTTTAGCAGTCAAGGCTCGTACACACTACGCCGTCCGCTCAGGTCAGGCAAGGCAGGTCAAGAGCTGTGCTTAGCTGACCGCTAGTGTAGAAGTCAGACAGTCAGGTCATCAGATCAAATGGGCGACGAATGTCTAAAAACTTCTGCTCATAAGCAATGAAAAGAGTAATAAATAAAAGAATGTTTTAACAGTATGTTATTTCTGATAATTAGGAAGTTGGCAAAATTTTAATACAAAATCAAATATTATTACACCTTTTCGTATTGCCAAGGTACAGATTCTGCTTCCGAATTTAAAAAAAAAATGTGAATTTATTTTTTGTATCAAATGGGTTCCTCTCGTTCATCATGAGACGGAATTTTATTTTTCTGTAAACAGTTATGCAAAATATATGTTGTTAAAATTATGTTATCAATTAATATTGGAGCAGAGTTTTTTCTAAATTAAATTTCAATTGTTTAAGCTAAAATATAAAAAATATTTCCCACCATTGGTCTCGCACGGCATAGCCAGTAGATAAAATTTTTCTCTCTTGATCTGTTTGCGATTTCAAACTCTGGATTCAATCTAAACCGTCGTCTTTTTGATCCTATTCTCTTCATCCAAAATCAGTGCGATTTTAAGTAATGTTAGCGTAAAGAGTGGCATCGTTTGCTGTGAGCAACTCATATGCAATGGGCATCGTCTACCACTTGATCTGACCTGACCTGACCTGACCTGACCTGACCGCTAGTGTGAACGCTATCCTGGATCGTGAGCTGACCTGACCGCTAGTGTGAACGCTATCCTGGATCGTTAGCGGAGCGGTTCTGAGCTGAGCTGACCGCTAGTGTTAATGGGTCTTTAAACCTCTATTGTACTTATAATAATGTTATTATCGCATCAGAATAAAGTGTACAGTAATAAATAACATTCACAAATTATGAAAAAGTGTAATCACATTAAGGCAGACCAGAAAGCAACGACGAGTGCGCTGGATCAGGTCAGAGCACTATCCACTCGCAGAACAGCTCAAGTCTTGCTAGGTTTGGTGACTCTTCAAGTTCCAGTGTTGTTCCGAGGAATCTTTTCCTAGCCTCAAGAAGTGGTCCAATAGCCGTACAGAGGGGGGTGTTAACGCCACAGTCTTCTTATTTTCTAGACGAAATTTCACTTGGACTGTCTGTGTGAATGCTGGGAAGAGAAGCAGCCCCTCCTCAGCTGCGTCATACGCTATCCAAGTTGTCAGATAACTTGTGACTTCTTTTTGCTCTGGGTTTTTTTATAGGTAAGACAAGTAGAAATTTTGGAGTTGCATAGAGTTTTAGCTGGTTTACTTCCAGAATGATTTGTACAGATATTCAAGATAGAAAGCGCAGGCTTTAATTGGATTTTTCCACCTGGTTATATTAGTAAATGCTCTTCCAGAGCTTTGGATAGTTTCCTATCATCTTAGGCGTATATGAAGCTGCGGGTCCATTGCTGAGGGGGAGGTGATGGCCTCAGCGTGTGTAGAAGTCGATCGACATAGTCTGTGTGTGGAAACCATCTTCGCTGTGCTGGGTTAGTTTTAAAACTTGTGATTTTCAGCTTATTTCTGTTCTGAAACTATCTTGCTGTGAAATAAGAAGTTTCATTTATTGCTTGGTTCAAACAGTTTGATAAAAAAAGAGGTAAAACATAGATATCCCATACTTTAGTGGGTAATAGCTGAGCACCCTCAGAAGATGTATGTATAAGTCACATGTTAGCCTTCACCCTCTGTATGAGGTATCGGCTTCGAGTTACTTAAAACTGATTCTACAATGCGCCCCCACTATCTCAGTGATGTTCCAGATGCAACCATCAAAATGTTCAAATACCTGTAGAAGATAATGAAGATTGGGAGGTATACGTGTTTTGAAGAATATGTTAACTCGATGATGGTCTTACAATAGTCGAAGAACAAAGTCTGTGTGGTATCTTGGTAACTACACTATCTGGCGCTTCTCAATGTAAACAGACCACAGTTAAACATTATTATTATGAAAGTTAAAGATTACTTTTATTGAAATGCATTTGAAAGATTATTTTGTAATTACATCCCATTTATAACCAATTTCTATATTAAAAAAAATACGTGTGTAACATATACATGTAAACGTAATTTGCAATGTGTTACCTGCTTTTTCTATCTAGCTATATTAGGCGTTAGAAGATATATTAAGGGTAGTCTGAATTTTTCTCTTTTTGACCAAGCCGCAAAGACATTCCACTAGTCCGCGTAACGTCTCAGCTTTATGTACCTCGCATATGGGCGATTCAAATGGACCAATAGGGAGCGTTGGTGGGAAAATTCAAACGTAGTGGGGCCAACGAGAGTGCATGCTGCGTGCGAGTGGAGGGGAGGCTGGTGGGATGCCTCAGCTCAGCCAGCGGTAGTGCTCTGGAATCTTCCACAAGTTGTTTGTGTGTGGCGTTTCGCAAGCTCGTAGGACAGGTGGTAGGAAAAGGTTTCAAAGTTCTGCACTTGTTGGAGAGAGTGATGAGGGGATGTACGAGAGAAGTCAAGGAATTGGGTTACAAAACTTTGGTCAGACCATTGCTCGAATATGGTAGTGTAGTTTGGGACCCTCATTTTACGTATCAAATACAGGAGTTGGAGAGGGTGCAAAGAAGGGCTGCTAGATTTGTTTCTGGAAATTATTGCAGAATGCAATCAGTGACAGATATGATAAGGGAGCTGGAATGGGATTCATTGCAAGACAGGAGGAGGATGAGGAGGGTCATGGGAGTGTACAGGGCGTATACTGGTGATGAGGCATGGAAAGATATTGCAATAGGTATGAAAAGTAGTGCATGGAAGGGAAAAGATGACCATGACCACAAGCTAGCACTCGATTTCAGGCACAAGGGTGTGGGAAGATTCTCTTTTTTAGGCAAGGGTGTCAGGGATTGGAATGAGTTACCAAGAGAAATGATGAATAATTTACCGAAAACTTTGAAGGAATTTAAAGATAAAATTTGTAGAGGGCAAATGTAGGTAGGTGCAGGATAGGGGGAAGATGGGTGTGTAGGGAAATTGCCACCGGAGCCTGTGCTCCATTGCAATTAAATTAAATTAAATTAATTCCTAGACGAGTGGTTTCCGTTAGTGTGCCTAGTTCCCCGGCGTTTCACAATCGGAACTGCGATCAAGGGCTGATACGCGGCTGTATAAATGTAACGAGGGCACCGACTTTTAAGAATAAAGCAAGCTGTAAAAAAATATGTATTCAATTATAGTGCGGTTTAAGTTATCAATAAGCAGATACCCCATAAAAAATACATACATTTGTGTTCGCAGTTTTTTCAACCAGTGAGGAGCATGGAGAGTTCTGCCACAGTTTTTTTTAGCCAATCAGGAGACGGGACAGTTCTGTCTCGGTATAAAGATCGTATTTTGATTACCGATTCGACCCCAGACGATAGATTTTTATGTTTACCAAAAACTCTATTTGAATTATTTACTAGTGTTACTGCATGACCGAGCATGGCGACTGAGTGTCGGTCGAATCTCCGTTCCGCCATTCACATTCAGATTTATCAACGTGTTCCTAAAACACCGGGTCATTCGAGAGGTTATGGACATATTTCTTCGCGTTCCTTGTTCCCTACCCTTTCAGACTCTAATAATCCAGCAGCTCCACGTCTCCCCAACTCGCTTGTGCATAACTGTTATGCTACCGGGTACTCTGTTCTGCTGTGATTTTCTTAGGGAACTCTAGATGTTATTGCAATTCCTATATCTGACACCATTATTGTGGGTTCCAAATTATACAGCTACAATTTGAACATGCTCTCCGTTGCCCACTTCATTTAAAAAATTTACCTAAAGCCTATTAAATGTGATTCCTACGAAATCAAATTCTTTTGCGATTTAGTAAAGGCTAAATATTCTGTCGTACATATTAATACTTTGGGGAATTTTATACATGTCGTACATGACCGTTATTCAAGGGCTGATCTCGGAAAACACAGATCAATATTCTCATATCGGAATAAGGTGAGCGGTCACAAATCGTTCAATACTATCCCTTGCGTTTAATTTTTCTGTCATCAATCTCTCGACTGATATGATGCAATCATCCATACCTACCTATCTTACGCAAACCTCTTCATCTCTACATACCTCTTGCAACCCACGTCCTCAATCATCTGCTTCATATATTCTAATCTGTCTTCCTCTACCGTACTTACCTTCGTCTGATCCCTCCACTAACAAATTAACCAATCCTGCATGTCTCAAAATATGATGTACCATCCTGTCTCCTCTTTCTGTAAGCTTCTTCCACAAACTTCTTTTCTGATCCATCGTTACGAAAACTCGTTCATTTGTACTTTGTCTTTACACTTAATTTTCGGAATCGCTCTCTAGCACCACGTTTCAAATGGTTCAGCTTTCATTCCTACTGCATTTCTTCGCTACAATAAAGTGCTGTGCCCCACGCATGGAGTTTTAAAAAGTTCTGTCTAAGTCCTAGATCAATATTTGAAACTTAAAAATTTCTCTTTTCATGAAGGATTTTTTTGCTAGTGCTATTCTGCTTTTAACATCGTTCCTGCCTCGGCCATCGGTTGTAATTATACTTCTCAAGTAGCAGCATTCCCTTACTTCTTCAATCGCATCAGATCCTATTTCGATATTTAATCCCTACATTTCATCACTTTTGTATTGCTTTGGTTTATATTTATTCCAAAATATTCTTTCAGTATTTTGTTCGTGATATTCAGTTGCTTGTCAATTTCCTCAACCTGTTCTGCTAACAAGACAATGTCATCAGCAAATCGTAGCATAGTCTACTGATTTTTCCTACTTGAACACTTATGCCACACTTCCTGTATTGCTTCTTCTATATACAAATTAAATATTAATGCGGATAGACTATAACCTTGTCTCACACTCTCTCATGATGCTCTATTTTTATTATAGCTACTTGATACTTAAAGAGATTATGAAGTAATCTTCTCTGTATTTTAGATCCGAAATTTTGAACATCGTGTCCCACTGAACATTATCAAAAGCTTTTTCTAAATCAACAATCGCCATAAAAGTATCTTTGTTTTCCTTGATCCGCCCTTCAAGTATTAATCTTAACGGCAGAATTGCTTCTCTTGAATCGCGGTTTTTCCTAAACCCAAACTGATATTTACCTATTATCCAAACTGATCTTCATCTACAGTATTATCCCTTCTACTACATTTTCCATTGTTCTGTATATTAATTCTGGTCAGAAATTTTGAAGCATGTGGTGCGATAATTCTCACATCTATCAACTTGTGCTTTCTTTGGGAGTGTGAAGATGGTACTTTTATTAGAATCATTGGGAATCTCTCCTGTTTCATAATTTTTGATATAAATGCGAATAATCTTTGGATTCCTTCTTCTCCTAGGGATTTCAGAAGTTCTGCAGGAATCTCATCAATTCTAACTGCCTTGTTTGATTTAAAGTGATTCAAAGCTTTATCAGTCTCTGTTTTCAACACAGTATCTCCTAAGTCATCAATGTTGACATCGCCTTCCTTTTCCATTACTCCGTTATTCAAGTCATCCCCATCATACAGTATTCCTTCCGTCCGTTAACTCTATCTTCTGTGCTTAGAAGAGGTTTCCCTTCGGCAGCTTTAATGATTGTACACCTTTCTTCATTTATCCAAACTTTTGTTTCATCTTCATATATGCCAACCATTTTCTTTTCTACTTCTTTACAATTTTCTTGCAGCCATTTTCTTTTGTTTTTGTATATTTCCTGGTTATTGTTTTCTAAATTGTCTGTATTGCTCTCTTCCTACTTCATCCTGAGAACTTTTATGCCTACTCCTCTGATCCATCAGCTCCAGAATTTCTTGTGTGATCCATAGCTTTTGCTCGACTTGTTTTCTAAATCCTAATATTTCTTTTCCACGTCTCATAATTTATCTCTTCAATGCATTCCATTCGTCCTCAGATTAGCTCCTTTGTACAATTTCTGCAAATTTTTCTCTCATGTTAGGTTCTTTCAGTTTTTTTTCGCTTCCAGTCTGTTCTGCTTGTATTGCTTCTTTATTCTCTTGAATGTCAGCCTACATATCAGATTGGGGTCAGAGTCTTTGTCAGTTCCTTGGTATGGTTTATAGTCTAGAACTTGACTCCTGAATCTCTGTTTGGTCATGCTATATTCTAGCTCATATCTACCTGCATCCCCTGCATCCTTCGTGCATTGTAAGTTTTCCTCCTTATTTATAAATAAACACAATAATATTTTACAATTTACAGCGTCGGTTTCTTCACTTCTGTTGGCATTCCTGAAATCACTCTCATGCAGCTTGATATCTTTCTTCGTTGTTGTGATTATATGCCGTTGTGCATTCATTATCTACTTTCAACAGGCTCTTCCATTGTCCTACCCGATCCATCTCCCCAAAAAATTCTTCTATACTTTACCATTGTTGTAGAATAAATTTTTCTTGTACCCTCGTAGGCGGCTTTTATTGAAGCGTGTCTAAAATATCTACAATACCTGTGGGGTCGTCTATTTACCTTATTTTTTTTATTCTGTTTTCACAAAACTTACGTAAATTCCCATCTTGCTTACTTTATGACCTGTAATTTCTAAAATTACTCTTAGTCCAGTAACGGGGTCGTAAAAAGGGGGTCTCACAAACATTATATCACATAGAAGTTTTTTTTTTTCTCTTATCTTCCATATATTGGTGAGGGTATGCAGAAACCAAGTTTTCGACCTCCAACACCCTCGGAACAATTTTCTGTGGCCAAAAAACATCAAAATTTTGGTACTTTTTTCAATTTTTCGTCTATAACTCCTTTCTGATGAGTCCTAGCAAGAAACACTCTATTTACAATTTGAACGAGGACAAAATTTCCTACAAATTTCGTAGTACAAATTTTTTTCTAAGCTCAAAACTAAGCGAGCTACAGTTATTCGAAAATCAGCCAAATTTCACACTTTTCCCTAAAAGTTTTTACCTACATTACCGCTGAAAATGACCTGAAATCCCTGTATACTTAACTGATATATATGTATTTCTGTATGAAATATTATATATATATGTACTACACTTTGACTACTGATGGTCAATTCATTGTTCAGCATTGTTGGCCGGGAGATACCAGCTGACCGTGTTTTTGATACGCCGTGACATGCGGTCCTTTGTGGCTATTTACTCCCAAGGTTGTATCATATTCCTGCAAGAAACCTTGTACACCAACATGCAGCTGTCGCAAATTAAGACTGCTCTGTTCAGCTGTTTGCAAAAACTGCTCTGATCTGTCTCATGAAAACATTCCTAAGACGGAAGTAGATGAAGAATTCTTCGACCTCTAAGAAGCTGCTCCTGATGCATTTGATGAATGAGAGACAATTCTAGATGAGGACATTGATAACCCAGGACAACTCAAACGGAAAATAAATTGTCTTATGACCAATTTTTAACTTATTACGAATTTATTGTGACATAATAACTTTGCACCATAACATTATGCATTCAATTTCGCTCCATTATCATCAGTAATAGAGCGGTCAGGTAACTCATCTACATCTACATCTACATCTACATATATACTCTGCAATTCACAAAATTGTGGGTGGTAGAGGGTGCTCAGCACCAAAGCTAATCTCTTTGCTGTGCATTCCAATCCCTAATGGTACGAGGGAAAAAAGAATTCATATAAGAATCAGTCCGGCACCTTATTTCTCTAATTTTATCTTTCCTGTCTTTCCGACTCAAATAGATTGGTGGAAGAAGTATTTCACTACACTCAAAAGTGAAAGTGGGAGTACGCATGTTTACCAATAAGTTTAAACAAAACGCGTGTCGTCTATCTACTAGAGACTCCCAACCTAGTCTACTAATCAGTTCTGTGACGCTTTCATAAGGACTGTAGCAAGCGGTCACGAATCGAGTGGCTCTTCTCTGTACTTTCTCTATACTTTCGATCAACCCCTTACGAAACGGATCCCAAATGGCACAACAATAGTCCAAATGTGGATGCACAAGAGATTTGTACGCTATCTCCTTTGTTTGTTCATTACAATTTTTCAAGATTCGACCTATGAATCGCAGCCTAGAATATGCTCTACCTACTAACGAATTAATGTGTATGTCCCATTTCATATTCCTTTGTACTGTTACTCCCAAATATTTCATAGAATCGATCATATCAATAACTGTATTGTTTAACTCGTATTTCTGAACAATTGGATTCTTTTTGTTAGTTATGCTCATTGCCTTGCACTTTTTACAATTTAGAGTAAGTTGCCACTCAGCGCACCAATCCAAAATAACATCCAGATCGCGCTGAATTTCTAAGCAATCGGCCAAATTTCTTACTTCCCTATAAATAACCGCATCATCAGCAAACAATCTAAAAAGGCTTTTCAATTTTTCTCCGAGATCGTTTATAAAAATTAAGAAAAGAAGTGGTCCAATTACACTTCCTTGAGGTACACCCGATGTAACATCTAGATTAGAAGAACTATCTCCTTCAACGACAACATACTGCGACCGACCAGTTAGAAAATCCTTTATCCATTCACAAAGCTGATCTGATATACCCTACGCTCGAAGCTTCGCTAAAAGGCGGTTGTGTGGCACAGAGTCAAAGGCTTTCTGGAAATCTAGAAAAATTGCATCTACTTGTGAACCTGCATCGATAACTTTCATTACGTCGTGTGTGAATAGGGCCAGCTGTGTTTCACATTATCTTTTCTTCCGAATTCCGTGTTGATTTGTTGTAAGCGGATTACTATCATCTAGAAAATTCATAATGTTCGAGCATATAATATGCTCCATAACTCTACTACAAACAGATGTTATAGATATGGGACGATAGTTCCCAGGGTCACTCCGATCACCTTTTTTGAAAATCGGAGTTACTTGCGCGATTTGCCACTCTGAAGGTACTTTTCGCTCTTCTAATGATTTACTGAATATATCAGACAGAAATGGCCCGATTTCCGCCGCATACTCTGAAAATACTCTTACTGGAATTCCATCCGGGCCCGGTGCTTTCCCCTACTTCAGGAGCTCTAATTGCTTAATGATACCTGCAGTATCTATTCGTAATGATTCCATCACCGACTCGCCACGGCGTGGGAAAACGGGAATACTATCCTTATGTTCATTTGTAAATGAATTTTTGAATACAGTATTTAGTACGTTAGCTTTATCGCGGCTTTCAACTCAATGGTTAATCCCAGTCTCAGCAGTGATTTTCAAAGACCATAGACCCGACCTACATCTCTGCCACAGCTTGCTGTGTAACATGAAGGAAGCCAGAACGATTCTGTGGTTTGGATTCCTCCTTAAGTTGTAGGTTCCCTATATCCGGTACTATTACTTGGTCAGGTTAGATAGCAACAAAGGAGCGCACTACGCGGCATATTGAAAACACTGTCACCTGGCGGCCGAACAATCCTTCGGGATCTCTCGGCCAACAATGCTAAATAATTATTGAATTGACCATCAGTAGTAAAAAAAAAAAAATCATTTCCCACTTACCTTTTTCCAGCGTGGTATCGTCTGTATAGCAATTCTAGTACTATACAACGTTCTCGTCACAAGTTCGCATATTGCTAAAGTTTTCTCCTTGTTTATAAATAAACACAACTACATTTTACAATTAGCAGTCCATTCGTCCTTAGATTAGCTCCTTTCATAGTTAATTCCTAGACCAACATCTACAATTTCTGCAAATTTTTCTCATGTTAGGTTGTTTCAATTTATTCACTTCCAGTCTGTTATTATGGTTATTATTATTATTACTCCGCGATTCAGGAAAATTGTGTCGCGGATGGGGAAATTGCACCTATCCGAAAGGGTAACAGTTTTGACGGAACGTAGTGGATATGGCATGTGGCGCCCATGGACTATTATGAGGAACCAACCCGGCATACGCCTGGAGTGATCCGGGAAAAACATGGAAAACCCGGATCAGGATGGCCGGGGTCCTCATCGAAAGCAACTCCTGTCTGATTTTAAGTTTACTCGCCCGGTAACTGTAAAATCTACACCTACAGACTGGCTGCCTGTACTCTCTAACATCGCCCCACCAAGTCTCCGACGACAAGCGACTTTAAAAAAGGACTGGCAGAAATGCTTAAGACATCCACACCTTCCAATTCATCAGCACTGCACACATAAAACTCCAAATAGACTAAAATCTAGGTATTCAACTATTACTTCGAGATTAACTAAAAGTGGGTGGCAGATGGCGCATTGCACCTATCCGAAAGGGTAATAGTTTGGAAGGGATATGGAAGGAGGCGCCCATCGGCTATTGTGAGGAACCATCCCAGCATTCGCGTGGAGTGATCCAGGAAAACCACGGAAAACCCAGATCAGGATGGCCGGAAGGCTTTATCGAAAGCTACTCCTGTCGGATTTTAAGTTTACTCGCCTGGTAAATCCTTTCTATTCCATTCCCTAATCGCTAGTGGAAAAAATGAGTGAAGAAATGAGTTCTGGCCCTGATTTCTCTTATCTTATTTTCACGGTCATTCCGAGATACGAATGTTGCTGGTAGCAATATTTTTTTGCTGTCATTCTGAAATACGTCAGTCGTGAATTTTTCAATTAGCTTCCGTCGAGAGCAACGCCTTCGGTGCTCCAGGTCTTCCCATCCTAACTCCTTCAACATTGCACTTACGCTTTTCCTCCAACTATATATACCTGTCACGAATCGGGCGGCTCTTCTTTGGATCCTCTCTAATGCCTCCATTAACCCCTTTTGATGGGGATGCCATACAGAACAACAATATTCTAAGTGAGGACGCACTAGTGACTTGTATGAAATCGACTTAACTTCCGAAGTGCATTGTTTTAAATTACGACCTAGAAATCGGAGCATACGATTTGCTTTCCCAATTCCGTCTCGATATGCTCATTCCACGACAAATTATAACGAATTGTTTCCACTAGGCATTTAGCTGAATTTACCGTTCTAAGGACAGTACCATTAATTGTATATTCAGAGCTAAATGGCGTCACCTTTTTACTTATACACTTGACTTGGCACTATTTAGCGTTTAACTCCAACTGTCAGTCTTTACACCACGCAATTATTTTCATAATATCGTCTTGTAACAAAGCGCAGTCTTCCTGGGTTTTGATTTCACGATAAATAGTAGTATCATCGGCAAATAATCTTTTGATCCCCCCTATAATGTCGCACAAATCATTAATGTATATGAGAAACGACAGAGGCCCTATCACGCTTCCTTGGGGAACCCCGGACTTCACTTCGGCAAGTGATGAACGCTCACCGTCGAGAACTACACACTGTGTTCTGTCCTTCAAAAAGTCTGCAACCCAATCACATATTTGTCTAGATATGCCGTAGCCACGAAGTTTCCTAAGGAACCTAGTGTGAGGCACAGTGTCGAAAGCTTTTTTAAAATCTAATAGAACTATATGTGTTTGAGCGAATCATACTTGCATGGCTCAACACTCACTCAGAAAAGACATAATCATTCGCCAACAGTTCGGTTTCAGAAAAGATCATTCAACAGTACAACAATGTGCCAGGCTAGTGGAGCACATCTGCTCAGAAAAGCAGGCGGGAAACAGCACAACAGCTATATTCTTAGATATTGAGAAAGCCTTCGACAAAGTGTGGCACGAAGGCCTCATCTACAAACTACATAATTACAAAGTTCCCGATTATATAATACACTTAATAAATTCCTATCTAGAGAATAGAATTTTTTTATCAAATATGAGAGTGAGACCAGTACAGTAAGGCAAATCGAAGGTGGAGTGCCGCAGGGTAGCGTCCTAGCACCTATTTTATACTGCCTATACGTCAATGATTTGCCGCATATGGAGGGCAGCAATGTCCGCCTATATGCTGATGACACGGCATTTTACACCAACCACAAAAACCTACAGTACGCTGCACGAAAACTGCAGCGTCACCTAGAGCTGCTTACCCAATGGTGCAATTTATGGAAAATAAAAATTAATGCCACAAAAAGCCAAGCCATCATTTTCACCAAGAAACGAAAACTACCAAGATACAAATTGCACACGGATGGAAGCGACATCGAATGGCAAACCGAAATTAAGTACCTTGGGCTGCGATTAGACAAACAGCTGATGTGGAGGTCCCACATAGATGAAACAAAGAAAAAAGCGAAAGCAAAACTTACCAATCTCTACCCAATCCTAAGAGGTGATGGTATAAGAACAGAAACATAGCTACTCATCTATCGTGCGATTGTCCAACCGACATTCTTGTACGGCTCCGAATTATGGAGTATGGCTGCCGACTGCCACATCAAAAAGTTGCAGGCACTGGAGAACAGAGCCCTGCGTGATATTGTTGGTACACCCCGCTATCTACCAAATTGGAGATTCCGACAGGATCTCCATTTTGACCCACTATCAGCTACCATAAAATCAGCCTCTGACAAATTTTACTTTCGCTGCGAAAACTCAAGACACCCTGAGATCGCTGCAATTGGAACCGACCCAATTGAACTACCACCACATAGGCATCCATAAACAGACAATTTCCCTTCTAACCACCAAACCCTCCCCTCTCCCACTAGTTATAAATAGGCCCACTCAGCATGTAAATAGGCCCCTTTGAAAACAAACAGCATAATTACTCACCCTCCATTAGCTATAAGTAGGAATAGGTAAAAATAGGGTTAGGCATAGTTAGGTCCTGTATTGTTTAAAAAAATCCTCCATTAGCTGTAAGTAGGTAATAAGGTTGTAAATACACAATATAAATAACCCACAAGATCTAGATCAGCTCAGCTCAAATTAGGATAAATACATTCAGGACAGCCTCAATAACTAGATATTAGATATTAGCAATAGGACACCCTGGCGCTAAGGACGACATGCAGCTTATGTCTGCAACATATCATGATGGATGGATGGATGGATGATGAACCTAGGATTGCCCATCATTTCAGTCTCGTTTATAGCTTTGTGGGAGAGAGATCGCGTTGTGTGCAGTGCAGTAACAGTTTTTCTTCTTTGTGTAGCTTCAAAGTACAAACATACGCTTTGTGAAATCGTAAGCTTGATAAATTTATGGAAAAATTTATTGAAATTTATAAACCAGAACCTTCTCCGTGGTGTGTTAAGAGCAAGAAATGCCATGGTCGCCTCAAGAAAGAAGCCACCTATGCGATATTGTTGCAAAAACTACAACAGTGTGAATCACGCTAACAAGCAAACAGTGATCAAAAAAAAAAAAAAATCTAAGGAGTAACGTCCGTAAAGAGATAATAAAATGAAACCTGATAGAATTCTGGAACGCCGGCAGATGCAATTTATAAGATATAAGCTTGAGGCGATATTATTGTAGAAAACTTTAGGCACTCTTGCAATCTCACTGATGCAAGAAACCTTAAACTTGCTTCAAGTCTTTCGTTTGAAGAGAAAGCTCTCCTCATTATGGTATCGTTTTTAGGAATTAATGGAGTAACCATTGAAAGCAAATTTAGGTAAACCTATTCATCCATACGCAAGTAATTACGGTAATATTTATTTTCTATCTTTAATTCGTTCAATAAATTGATAAGAGTGTATTGTTTTTTTTGGCAACCATTTTTTATGCCACTTTTCACTTTTTTTCTTTGCTGTTTACATTTTAAAGCTATTAAAACGATTCGATAGTTATACTGGGTTCCGTCTGTGCTCCGGTCTACCTGTACAGGTGTACCGTAGAGTGTGTGGCCGCCTTAACATTCCAAGCTATCCATTCTGATGACTCCTCCCTGAGCAGTCCCCACCCGGGTTTCCGATTGGGGGACTATTTTACTTCCGCAATATTTTACCCAGTAAGAAGCTGTCATGATGTAATTTGAGAGGATTTGGGTCTTTAATGCAGTGGTTCACGTTACCTTCTGCATCCCCATGCCGTGATCATTTCTTTTCACACGCCTTTAGGAGTTGTTTCCAACTTCAAGGGCGTGGGTGTGCCCTGGACATCTCCCTGGCCTTCTGCCCTCATGTTAGGAGGCCGTTGGCAAGCACTGGGTGACTCCTTACACCTGGTTGATATTTGGTTGGAAGAGGCTAGTTAGTCTCTCCCCCACTCTTACGAAACAGCACAGCAATACCCCGTATACACTTACTCCATTATTCCCTTAAAAATTTACAATGAATTATATTCTAGAATTAGATTTTGGTTCATATATCCTGTATCCTCGCTAGTGGAAAATGCATTGTTGATGTCAATAGACGAAGCAAAAACCAACAAAAAAGTTTTGAACTTGGATTCAACAATTCCTACCTAAACACAGGCATTAAAAAACAGAAGCAAATTTATAGAGAGATAAAACAAACTGACAATCGGAATTTAAGGGCTGTGTTGAACAGGCTAAACAATCATATAAAAGGTATGATTTCTGAACACGAACTACTCAAATGGTGCAACACCTACAGAAGGCTGAACTGTAGGGAAGGGCGAAGATAATGGAATAAATTTACGACATTAACATGACAGAAACAAATCAAACCTGCAACCGACAACGGCAACCGAAGAAAAGAAGTGTTTGGATAATCATTAGAAGAAATACGTAGTTACCCCGAAAAAAGACTTCCATACATGCTAACGATACAGACAGAACCAGCAGAGGAAGAACTGCATCAAGTACCACAGCGAATAACCTAACTAGAAATAAAACTAACACTTTAAGCAACAAGTCTAAAGAAATCCGAAACTAACTGAAACTCAGATTACTTCAAGCTGACAGAAACTCTCAATTTGCAGCAGATTTCACAGTCTCAGAGATTTCGATGGTACTGAAAGAAACCAAATCTGGCAAGGCGATAGGGATAGATGGAATATACCCAGAATTTCTAAAACATTGTGGTCCACGAACATTAGATTGGATTGCCAAATTTTTCGGCAATATCCTACAACGTGGTAAAGTCCCAAACGTCCTTAAAACAACCAAAGTAATAGCTACTGTATATTGAAACCAGGCAAAACTGGCTGCAGCCCAGAAGATTATAGACCAATAGCCCTTCTGAGTTCATGCTACAAGTTACTTGAAAGAGCCATCTTCAACAGGATATCAGAAAAAATTCTTGACTACATACCAAAAGAGCAGGCAGGATTTCGATCAAACCGGAGTTGCTTCGAACAAGTTATGGCGCTGACCAACCAAAAGGGATTCTAAGATCGGAAAAAGACCTTGGCAGTGTTTGTAGATTTGACTGCAGTATATGACAGTTTTGAGAAAAGGAATGATCCTGAAATTCCTGAGGATTATCCCGTGCCTCTCTGTTGAATGACATGCTATGCAATCGAATGATTGAGGTTCACCCAAATGGGAACAGAAGCAAATATTACAGATTAAACAACGGACTACCGCAAAGATCTGTCCTTGCTCCATTACTTTTCAGCATCTACACGGCATACTTGCCATCCACTGCTTGTAGGAAGTTTATATACGCTGATGATCTAGTCGTGACAGCACACACTAGCGACTTCAAAACATTTTAAGAAATTCTCCCAGGTGAGCTTCACAAACAGAATGAGTACTTCAAGACCTGGTGCCTAAAACTGAACATAATATAAACAGATGTCAGCCCTTTTCACCTAAATAATAGAAAAGCCCACTATAGAGCTCAAATAAAATTCAGAGGCCAATTACTGAAGTACAAACCTCATCCAAAGTATCTTGGCGTTGACTGGACCAGTCACTGATATATATAGAACATATCTATAAAACAGTGGCAAAAGTAAAAATTCGAAATAACATCCTTCACAAACTTTCAGAAACGGGTTGGGGAGCACATGCCGCAGCTTTCAGAACATCAGCTCTTGCTCTGGTATACTCAGCTGCTGAATACTGTAGTCCGGTATGGCTAAATAACAGTCTCACAAAAAATATCGACGTTCAACTAAATAACACAATGAGAACGATATCTGGAACTGTAAAATCTACACCTACAGACTGGCTGCCTGTACTCTCTAACATCGCCCCACCAAGTCTCCGAAGACAAGCGGCTTTAAAAAAGGACTGGCAGAAGTGCTTAAGACATCCACACCTTACAATTCATCAGCACTGCACACATAAAACTCCAAATAGACTAAAATCTAGGTATTCAACTATTACTTCGAGATTCACTAAAAGTGCGTGGCAGATGGCGCATTGCACCTATCCGAAAGGGTAATAGTTTGGAAGGGATATGGAAGGAGGCGCCCATCGGCTATTGTGAGGAACCATCCCAGCATTCGCGTGGAGTGATCCAGGAAAACCACGGAAAACCCAGATCAGGATGGCCGGAAGGCTTTATCGAAAGCTACTCCTGTCGGATTTTAAGTTTACTCGCCTGGTAAATCCTTTCTATTCCATTCCCTAATCGCTAGTGGAAAAAATGAGTGAAGAAATGAGTTCTGGCCCTGATTTCTCTTATCTTATATTCACGGTCATTCCGAGATACGAATGTTGCTGGTAGCAATATTTTTTTGCTGTCATTCTGAAATACGTCAGTCGTGAATTTTTCAATTAGCTTCCGTCGAGAGCAACGCCTTCGGTGCTCCAGGTCTTCCCATCCTAACTCCTTCAACATCGCACTTACGCTTTCCCTCCAACTATATATACCTGTCACGAATCGAGCGGCCCTTCTCTGGACCCTCTCTAATGACTACATTAACCCCTTTTGATGGGGACCCCATACAGAACAACAATATTCCAAGTGAGGACGCACTAGTGACTTGTATGCAATCGACATAACTTCCTAAGTGCATTGTTTTAAATTACGACCTAGAAATCGGAGCATACGATTAGCTTTCCCAATTACATTTCCGATATGTTCATTCCACGACAAATTATTATGTATTGTTACCCCTAGGTATTTAGCGGAATCTACCGTTCTAAGGACAGTATCATTAATTGTATAATCAGAGCTACTTACACGCATGGCTTGGCACTTTTTAGCGTTTAACTCCAACTGCCAGTCTTTACACCATGCAATTATTTTCACAATATCGTCTTGTAACAAAGCGCAGTCTTCCTGGGGTTTGATTTCACGATAAATAATAGCATCATCAGCAAATAATCTTTTCATCCCCCTTATGTCACACAAATCATTAATGTATATGAGAAACAACAGAGGCTCTATCACGCTTCCCTTGGGAACCATGGACCTCACCTCGGTAAATGATGAACTCTCACCATCAAGAACTACACACTGTGTTCTGCCCTTCAGAAAGTCTGCATATTTGTCTAGATATGCCGTAGCCACGAAGATTCCTAAGTAACCTAGTGTGAAGCACAGTGTCGAAAGCTTTTTTAAAATATAATAGAACTATATGAACCTTGGATTGCCCATCTATAATACGGCACAAGTCGTGAATTAAAAGTGCTAGTTGTGTTTCGCAACATCGGTCTTTTCTGAATCCATGTTGATTTGGGTTTAAAAGCTCACCTTCATCCAAAAACTGCATGACATTTTAATAGATGATGTGTTCTAAAATCCTACAAAATATTGATGTTAACGAGATTGGCTTCTAATTTTGAGGATCATTAACATTCTCATTTTTAAACACTGGACATACGAAGGCGGTCTTCTATTGGGCTGGTATTTTCCCTTGATCCAAGGAGGCGGTATATAATTTCATCAAATACGGTGCAATTTCCTTTACGAACCAGTAGTGGAACCTTTTAGGAATACCGTCTGGTCGGGGAGCGTTATTGGTTTTTAGATTCATAAGCAGTTTAGTTATTCCCTCGACATCAAGAACGAGATCATTCATAATTTTGTCAGTATGTTTGTTAAATACTGGAATCTCCTCTGAGTTTTCTGTCGTGAAAGCTTTAATAAATGTAGTATTCAAAATTTCTGCTTTCTCTATGCTTGTTTCAGATAATTCCTCATTTTCCTTAATCAGTGACTGCATAACCTTATGAGAGCTTCTTATTACTTTGACATACGACCAGAATATTTTTGAATTGGTAATCAGATCTTCGGATAAATTCCTGACTTGAAAGTCTTTAAACGCATCACGCATTGCCTTGGGGGCATCCACAAATTACGTGAGGTGTTTTTCCGGATTTCTGGACGCCCCCCTCCCCCCTGGTGAGATTTCGTGAGATCTGGCCGGAGCCCCCCCCCCCTCTGGTGAGATCTGGTCCTTGAGAACCCCCCCCTACAAATAGCCTGGAAACTTTTGTAGACCTTTTTTTTAGTTCACACCCTAACTTTTTTGACGAAATACCCTCCTAAAATCGACTTTGGCGCAAATTGTAGATCTGTTTTTTTTTGGATCTACCGTCCCCAAATTTTTCGCAAAATCTCACGTGAGATTTCCGTAGAGGAGGGAGGGCCCCCCCCCTCCCACCTGGTGAGATCTGGTGAGATTTCGCCGGACCCCCCCCCCTATTTCACCTCACGTAATTAATGGATGTCCCCTTACGTACTTCCGCTCGCAACTGGACTAATTTAGCGCGATTAGATGAGTCCCCCGATATCTTCACCGTGGCCTTTGCCTCATGAGCAAACTTTTCACCTCCCTATTGAACCACGGGAAGTTCTTACTAACCATAATAAACTTCTTAGGAACAAATTTGTTTAAACCGGTCCATATTATTTGTTTTAAATTAAACCAAAGTTAACATTTGTATTTAGCGTGTACGTTTCAAAAATTTTCGCCAAGTGATCAACCATACCCACATCGTTTGCCTTATCGAAGCAATATACGAGTTTGTCTTTGTGGTGCTTCAAATTCATACTAGATTTTAAAGTTACCACAACCGCCTTGTGATCACTTATACCGTCTTCTACACAAACTGTATCTACAATATCAGGATTGCTTTTAAGAAAAAGATCCAAAATGGACGAGGAATCTTTATCGCAGCGCTTTGGCTCTTGAACCATCTGTTCAAGAGATCTTTCTGCAAATACTTCTAGGAACGTTTCGGTTATTAACCTATCTCTTCCGCCCAACCTGAAAGTGCATGTGTCCCAATTAACCGACGGTAGGTTAAAATCATCACCCACGATCAATATATGTCCCTAAAATTTCTTATAAATTTTATTAAGTGACTTTTGACCCATAACAACTCTCAAAAATTTTCCGTTTTGGTTACGACAGAGCAATTAACGGTTTTGTTAACGGCCACGAACACACCCCCGCTCATTGAGACAGCTTTGTCTTTCCGAAAAACATTGAAATGAGGGCCAAATACTTCGCTAGATTCTACATCTGGCGTCAACCAGATCTCAGTTCCTAGTATTATATCGACATCATCAGTCGCCACTGCGGCATGGAAATCTGATACTTTCCCTCTAATACTCCAACAATTTAGGACCATTCCCCTTAGCTGCATTGTATTATTTGTGGAGTCTAAATTCGCATTTTTCATATTCGCATTCTGACGGGAAATGGGTGAAGTATTTGGGGCTGCGACATTCAATTTATTCCCACCATGACTACCAGAACCAAGATCTAAGTCATCGGCCCCTCCTCTTCGATGAACTGAAGGATCCTCGGGCCTTACGGTGTTCCTAAAAATTAATTCACAACAAGACGGTTCCATATTTTAGCAGCCATCATGGTCGCTATTCTCGGTGTGTAGTGGAAGCCCGACCTGTCAAATGCGTCCCAGCTGGCAGCTATCATCGGTGGAAGGTCGACGAAGCCCCAGTTGTTTCTGCGACACAGCTCCTGCAAACTGCAATTCAAATTAAAAATATTCCACCATACGGCCTCTCCACAGTCGATGCGCGGCACGACACTACAAGTGGAGAACTGCAACGATACCGAATTATCCCGCGCGGCGTCATACGCCTTGTGGCCCAATTTGTCCATAGATTTCATTATATCTGCAACAGAAACACGACACGAGTTATTAGTACCGACGTGCGCAGCTACTCTTAACTGATGGCAATTCGATTCTCTGATTGCTTTCGGAATGGCCGCCATGACACGTGGTACGGTTGCTCCTGGAAGACAAACGGAATGCACGTTAGAATGAGGGTCTGCACCGTTCTTCGTTGCTAGTTCTTGAAGCGGTTTTCCAAACGTCGGACGTTGGAGCTGCCAATGACCAGTCTTTTCCTGGCATCGCTCGGGGTCTGCGAACAAATCTTCTCTGCTGTATTTCTGGGCCATTCACACTTGAATCTTCAGCCTCCTGAAACACGGAAAACGCATTGCTTAATGACAAAATATTATTTTCCCGTCGGATAACTGGGAATTTCGACGCCTTTATCCGATCCACATGATGCAAGACGGTTTCTGCAACTTGTTCTTGAAAATCCCGACTTGCCGGTTCTGCTACAGTTGGCTGCAGAATTTCTTCAACGCACTGCCGCTCCTCGTCTAGGATGCTCCATACCTGTTCTTGAAGAGATACACCTATACAGAAAATTCAATGATAAAAACAAAAACTAACTAGCACACTTTAAATCAAACACAAAAGTCGGCGACTGCGGCTAACTGCAGCTGTAGCTCAACGTGGTAGTTTGGTCAAGAGCTGGTTCAAAATAACTTTAACATAGGCGAAGCATGCTGCAGTGAATGGAGCAGTTCCAACCGCGACAAACAAGCGCTAATCGAGGACCCTACACGACAGCCTCCTCCTTCCTAGGAAAACGTGGACGACACTGAGCCGAGTGAGAACAGGCCATGCTGGATGTACAAGTGAGCAATGATGGAGAACCCATCTTGTGACTGCGGTAACCATCAGCAATCCATTCACCATATCGCCATGGAGTGCCCTATTAGGAGATTCAATGGCACAATGCATCAGATTCAACAAGCAACCACAGAAGCAATTGAATGGCTGCAATCGTTGGACATCAGTTTGTATTAACAGCCATGTTTAGTTCTATTTATTGTAATTCAATGTAGTTACTATTTATAAATGTTTCTCGGGAAACAAACCGAGTGATGTTGTTATTAATGCATTAATAACAACATCACTCGGTTTGTTTCCCGAGAAACATTTATAAATAAACAACGCCGAGAAAGATTACATTCATTTGTAGTTACTATTGTTTGTATTCTTGTGCCATACGAAATTAATAAATTAACACTGCAGTTTTGCCTTCGGCAGCTTAACTGATTCTATCCTCCAGACCATAAATCTTGGTCATTTTGCCATTTAATCTCACTTATCTTAACAAGCTATATGCAAAGTTGATAATTTTTCTCACTTCTAATTCCTAATTAAAGCTTCTATCTACCAACTAAGAAAGGTTTTCATCTATTTTGTGATGACTCGTACCTCAACATTACCCAGGCGAAAACCCAGCGTAAAACTAGAGAATGGGTGATCTGAATGAGGCACAAACGTAATCGTGACTTTCAAGTTGAACTTGGCGTAATAAAATTCATCTAGAGTCAGCCCTAAATGGTCTTGTTCCTCTTTGGACCCACGATCACATTACAGCAGTCCACGCTATCCTGAAATTGTTTGTAATTGAATTCTCGTATTCATGGACTGATTTCGGTGCACAGACTTGGCTTGCATTTCAAATTCAACACATAAAACTAGCTGTCACACACAGCAAGCGGCGAACCCTTTTTCCACCAATTTTGCACGAAAAAATCTCTAACCACATAAACTGTTATGCCGAAATTAAGATATGGCTGATCACGCACTGTAATTCACCCTTACCCGTCATGGTTACCAGGATAAACACTGTCAGAAACTAAATGCGCGGCGTATCGAAACCTGACCAGCCTCGCCTGACGCGATCGACGATTTTTATTGTTCGATTTAACATTTTTACGTACCCACAATATTCATTACTTACTGTTACAGAATCGAGACCACGCAGCAGTTATAAGCACACCAAATGAAACTGAGTACGACAACAGGGGCAGAACGACTTACTTAGCTAATGATCGGAAGTCAGTGTTTCGATTGTAAGAGTATGGCATTAGTGAAGCGGTTAGGCTTTGGTAAATGACGTAGTGTGTGGATAAATGTGAAAGATGTATTTAAATTTCAATTTTTGTGATTAGTAAACAATAATTTACAATATCTGATTTTTTTTCCTATTAATTGTATATTAGACAACGGCATTAAATGGGAAATTTTCCTTTGTGTAAAAAAGTTATGGAATTGCAACGTTTTCTAATCTGTTCGCTATTCCATTTGAAATCTGGTAAAAACCGACACTGGATTTTGACTAAAAGTGGCTGTTTAGTCTCCGTCGATAACTACAATTTTTTCTTCGCAGAACCTATCATTCGGCGTATCATATGAAGGTGTACTTTGAATTTTTACGCAGCGTAAACATTATCGAATGGTTGTTTAGGGAACCAGCTTGTATTTGATATAAGAAGTGAGGCCCGATCACAATTGAGTCTTATGAGCTATTTATTTATTCATCGTATGGCTAAGCAACTAATACAATATTATGAGCGATAACACCTATAGACAGAAAAGATGTGAACTATAAAAACAATTTTTGATTAACTTTTAACACCAAACATCAACTAAACCTGATGAAGTGGTCTGAAAGAAATCTAACATCACTGTTGTCTCTTGTTCTCCGAGCTCAATACGTAGCTCCGCACTAGGGTTGTAACGGAAGTCATCTTAACGGATGCGGATGTTTTGCGGAAGCGGATGTGGAAAAATTATAATTACTTAGATTTTTAATATTTTATCAATAAAAAATTCAAAACAAGTATCTTTTATAACAAATTCTACATTTTCCGTAAGTAAAGACTATTTCCACCTAATACTGCGATTTGATTTATTTATTGCCTCGCTTTTAAACTAAAAAAAGTGGGATGATGTAATAAGTGAAATCAAAACAAGTAGACTATATTTTTGTCACAAATTTAACAGTTTGCATAAGCAAAGTTTATTTCCATGTAATACAGACATATTTATTTATTTTTTGCCTTATTTTTCAACGTGGGATGATTTAACAAGTGAATTAAATTATTTGCATAGCTACGCACGCGTCAACAAAACAATGTTTGTTATACGAACTTTGCGGAGTTCGCGGCTGGACTAATTCAAGCGTCAAGCGCAAGGTCGGACACGCCACCGCACGTATCCGTCCCCACCACAAGTCTTGGTAACCCTCAGGCCACGTATTCGGGAGGATGCGACCGAGAATCCCCGTCCGGGCATCCAGATTTGCGTTTTCCATTGTTTCGCCAAATCGCTCCAGAGGAATGCCTGGATGCTTCCTTCAAAACGCGATGTCCCCTGTCCTTTCCCGCTACTCGACGTCAACAAGGCGTTAAGACATAAAGAAACAAAAAAACAAAAAAAAAACCTCATTTCTGCTGCTCTAGCGGCCCATTCAAAGTACAGCTTGTAGCACCTGCGATGTAGGACTCTTGTTGGGCGGTGAGAGGGATTACGGGACTACATGTAGGATGTGTTGGATGTTGGACTCCCAGACCACCACTGGTCCTTGCCGCCCATCAAGCTATGCTGTGGGATCCTGATTGGAGGACACATGCTGCAAGTGTGCGGTAAGGACACAGTGCGTCGCGAGGAAGTACGAGTGGAAAGGGCTGCTTAGAACATCTTGTTGGACCCCTTCTATTAGCGTGAATGGCACGAATGTCCTGCAAGCTGACCTGTGAATAGACCGCTTTACTTTACATGCAACTTGAAAGTTGTAAATTCGTGCTTAGGTAGATATTACAGTATCTTAAGAAAAGAAACAACAGCGTTGTAGTTAGTTAAGAAACTCGTATACAGAGATAAAAGTAAGATATGTACATTGTGATGTAAACAAAACCTCCGCTGTTCTTCCGCATTAAAAGTTTCGGATGCGGAGGCGGCTGTGTGATGTCATGGGAACGTTCCGCACTTGCGAATGCGGAGCTGCGTCACAGCCCTACTGTGTATATTGCGTAGTGACGTCGATGTAGAACTAACGGCGATTAACGCCACATATCAAACATGCATACTATACCACCCACTGTAACCGTTGTCAGTGTCGTTACCAGGTATTTTTTCCGGTGGATACTACTTTTTTGTCGTCAAGACCCACCAGTGAGACCTGTTACCCGATTACAGAAAGCTCGGCGAGTGGGTGGTAATCTTTAGCGCGCTGACCGAATTCTCCGTCTTTTATGTTTCTTTCGAAGCTCCTTCTGAAAATCTAACTACCCTAGAAACATGAGGTGTTGAAGTGAGTGCTCCAACATGGTTTACGATGGCACACAACACCTGTGGAGACTAATCTCGATATTTATCTTTAGAGCTCGTAATACAATTTCACGCGTCCCTAGAGCTTGATACTGACAATATTAACTCATCCTTAAACACAAATTCGACAATTAGCTGTTTGGATAGAATTGTTTGACTCAACTTGAGTTGGCCTTAATGTTTTGGTCCACGTCTCCCATCGTAATAACGATCTCTCACCGACCAAGTGCGAGGGAGCAACGAGTTAGCTCGATGCGCCTCGAGGTGATCAGGAGACGAAGCTTCATACTGCTTCCCCAGGCAGCTCCTGACAGCCAGCATGACGTGGCTGTATTGCTTGACGGACAGGGAGTCCACCAATCAAAGGATAATCCTGCAACCATTACCTACTGTATGACTAAAGTTTGTTTTAGTAAAAGTCTCGCCATTTTCGAGATATTGATTTATTTTTCGAAACATGTAACTTTGTTCAGTTTATCCCATTTCTACAAATTAAGATTTTTTAAAGTTTCATTTTTAATTTACTGAAAAATATGTGAATCATCTAAAATAATGTTTTTTTTTACTTCTTTTTAAATGATTGTTTTATGGTAATTCAACCTGCTGAAGAGACCATTGTGCTTTTTAAACATGTAGAAAAAGATGATTTAAAAAGGATTTTTTAATTATTTTTTTTTAACATTTTAAGAAAAGGGGATCATTGTTTTAAATGACTCAAACATCCTTGAGTAAATTAAAAAGAAACAGGGTTCAAAAAGTCTTAATTTGTAGAAATGGCATGGAATAAACACAACAAAGTCACATGTTTCAAAAAAGAAATCAGTTTCTCGAAAATGGCGAAACTTTTTAATAAAATTATATTTTGTCGTATAGTAGTACATGATGTGAACTATCTGCAGTTGTAGGATTATCCTTTCATTCCTGTTATTAACCGACTTCAAAAAAAACGATAAGGTTCTCAATTCCTCTGTAATTTTGTATGTATGTTCAGCGATATGTTCGCCAATTTTGAACCGATTTAAATGAAATTTTTTTAGTGGATAGGGTATACCTCCAAAGTGGTCCCATATGAATTTCATTGAGAAACCACCCCTTCTACCCCCAAATTTTTATACAAATCCACATTTTTTATTCGATCTCGATGAAACTTTGGACATATATTGCCAAAAATAAAGAGAAAAATACTTTCAATTTTTGGGTTAAAAAACTGAACCCCACTCGCCCTATCCTCCCCCTTAATTTTTGCCAATTTTCTTTATTCAAAGCTACAGTCAACACCATTTAAGTGATCTCCATTAAAGTTGGTAATTACATGTAGTTTTTCATAGAGATGGTTTCTGACCATAAAAATAAAAAACCAGCCCTCTTCCCTTTACACCCCCTAATTTCATAGAAACCTACATTTCTTATCTGATTTTTATTGAACTTTGCCCATGTATATTGTACTTTAAAACAAAGAGAAAAATCCTGTCAACATTTGGTTTTGCCTAAGCTCAACCCCCTCCCTCCTTCCACCCCTTTAATTATTGTCAATGTTCTTCATAAAAAGCCACACTTGATACCGTTTGACCGATTATCATCAAAGTTGGCATATACATATAATTTTTCATGGTGAATCTGACCAAAAAATAAAAAAATAAAAAACCACCCCTCTCCCCTTTACACCCCTTAATTTTTATACAACCCCACATTTTATATCCGATTTCGATGAAACTTGGGACATGTATAGTCAAAAATAAAGGGAAAATACTGTCAACTTTTGATTTGAAAAAATTGAAGAACACTCCCCCTCTCCATCCCCTAAATTTTTACCAATGTTCCTTATACAAAGCTACAGTCGACACCATTTAACTGGTCTCCATTAAAGTTGGCATACACATGTAATTTTTCATGGAGAAGGTTTCTGACTAAAAAAAAATTAAATAAATAAATATACCACCCAATATCTCCCTTCACACCCCTTAATTTTATAGAAATCTACATTTCTTTTCTAATTTTTATTGAACTTTGCCCATATATACTTTAAAACAAAGAGAAAAATCCTGTCACCATTTGGTTGGCCAATGCTCAACCCCTTTCTCTCCTTCAACCCCATTAACCTTTGTCAATGTTCTTTATATAAAAAAAGCTACAGTCGCGATAGTTTGACCGATTACCATGAAAGTTGGTGCTTATATGTATTTTTTCACGAAGAAGGTATCTGACCAAAGATCTAAAAACCACCCCCTCTTCCCATTAAACCGCTTAATTTTTATACACAACCACAGTTTTTATCCGGTTTAGACAGAACTTAGCAAATTTTTACTATAAAACAAAGAGAAAAATAATGCCAACTCTTGGCTTGCAAAAACTGAATCCCTCTCCCGTTTCAACCCCCTTGATTTTTGTCAATTTCTTTTTAGAAAGCTACAGTCGACACCATTTGACCGATCTTTATGAAAGTTGGCGCATATATATGTAATTTTTTATGGATAAGATTTCTGACAAAAAAATTAAAAAAACTACCCTAGCTCCCCTTCCCTTAATACTTGTACAAAACCGACATTTTAATCCGATTCGGTGGAACTTCGCATGCGTATACTTCAAAACAAATAGAAAAATACTGCTCACATAACTTTCACAAAAACGCAAACCCTATCCCCCTTTCTACCCCTTTAGTTACTGTCAATGTTCTTTATACAAAGCTACCAATTCTTCCTGATTTTGAAGGAAGTATGCACATGTATACCGCAAAACAAACAGAAAAATACTGTCTACATTTGGTTTCGAGAGTCCAAATCCGCTCCTTCCTTTCCATCCTTTAATCTACAGTTTCTATCCGATTCTGAAGGAAATTTGCAAACATATACGTTAAAACGTACAGAACAATTGTGTTTAAATTAGGTTGCAGAAGCCCAACCCCTCTTTCTTTCTACCCCCACCCCTCCTAATTTCCAATGTTCTTTATAGATACCTACCGTTTTTATCAGATTTCGATGGAACACTGCAAATGTATACTTAAGAACAAAGAGAAACATTCTGTTTACAAAACCCAACTGCTCACGCCCTTACCCCATTTCATTTTTGTAAATGTTATTTACACTAAGCTACAGTTTTTATCTGGTTTCGATGGAACTTTGCACATATATACTTTAAAACAAGAGAAAAATGCTGACCACCCTACCTTAACAAAAACCAAACTACTCTTCACCTCCACATCCCTTAATTATTTTTTTTATACACACCTAAAAATTTTATATGATATCAATAGAAATTTACAAACGTATACTTTAAATTAATCAGAAACGACAGTCTACATTTGGTATACAAAAGCCCAATCCCTCTTCCTTTACCCTCATCCCTTTTAATTTCCAATGTTCTTTACAAAAATCCACAGTTTTAAATCCCGTCAAAATCAATTAAGCTATTTTTAAATCATGACATAATATTTATAAATTAAATGTGTCTTAATGTCTCAACATGTACTTCAGATTTCAACTTGGATCCCAAGCTTTCACGTTGTTTAAACCAATTAAAAATCTATATTTTCTGTGTGATGCCGGAACAAACAGATATATTCCAGAGACAGATTTCTGTATGTGGTATATATTAATGTCCAGATGTTACATGTTTCGGTTATCGACCAGCAGCTTTAACAGATTTTATGATAAGATCGAGAGATAGCCTGTACCAAAATGTAAACTGACATTCCTTAACACAACATCCAGATCACCCCGTTCTGGAAATTGTTGTGGTATATAAAGACAGAATTCTTCTTTGAAAGCAAAGGCTTTAATCTCTGAGCTACCAGGAAGTTCGCAAAATGGGAACTGCTGTGGCATATTTAAAATTCAAAACAAACTATAATACTACTAAAAATTTAAAAATAAAATAATTGTTTAAAAAAACATAAAAACTGCCTTAAAAAAAAGCAATAAAAATAAAAACATTAAGGAATAACAATAATACATAAAAACTCATGTTACTACTTACCTACAATTAATGCTAGAAACATGTTTCAACAAATCTGAAACATACAGATGATACGCCGATATTATACTAATTGTAAATCGTTTACTGCATGTTGCAGCCTACCAACTGAGAATGTGGTGCCGGAGATATGCCTGAATGACAAATAATGCCGAGCCACAGATTAAAATACTGTTAATTTGTTTCCCTAAGCTGTCTCCCGCAATAACGCTCTCTGCCTCACGACATGCTGTAAAATATTTGGAATTTTTGTTCGTACACCCCGTTTCGCCTCTAATACCAAACGAAGTTCAGTAATTCGATCTTCGCGATGTGACAGCTGGCACCGACTCCAAAAATAACTAATTAATGTAAAAATTTCAATAACAGTAATGTAAAATATTGTCCATTTACATTTACTTTTTCCTAAGCAGGTATAAAGTTATTTTAAAATTTTAGTGCTTTTTTTTTTTTTTTAAGGCGGTTTTTATGTTTTCTTAAACAATTATTTTATGTCACCCTGTATATGCTGTTAAGCGTCGAGCCCCACAAGCGTATTGGATTAATCACTGTCAGGGTGGTGGAAGATATCATCGTATCCAGAGTCAAAACGTAACAAGCATCACTTCGGCACACTAATACATTTATACACCCACCACGATACACAACTGGGACAGGCATGCAACAAAACACAGACGTCAAATCTCACTGACACCAATCACGAAAAGTTACCAAAATAGTGAAAAAATTGTTAAAGTTGTGTAAATTTACCACAAAAGGATGTCATCTGTATTAATTTGCCGAGATGGAGGGCGCATGAAAGTGATTTACACATTTCTACACGAGCATCATATTATTCTACTCTCTCCGTGATCATCCGCAAACTTACTTGTACGAGGGTGAATCAAATATAAACAAGACTTTATTTTTAAAAATATTATTTTTATTTTAAGTGCAAAAAAGTACATATCTTATTTTTCTACGTAATCTCCTGCTTTAGAAACACATTTTTCCCAGCGGATAGGCAGCTTCCCAATTCCTTCCATGTAGAAAGATGCAGGTCGTGTCTGCAGCCAATTGCGCACGTAGGCTTCCACCTCAGCATCACTGTTGAATTTTTGGCCTCCCAAAGCTTCCTTGAGAGGACCAAACACATGTAAGTCACAGGGTGACAGGTCTGGACTGTAAGGAGGGTGGTCCAGTGTCTCCCACCCCAGTTTCTTCAATTTTTCCCTGGTTAAGGCTGCTGTGTGGGGGCGAGCATTGTCATGGAGAATAACCACTTTCCTCATCGGTAAGTCTCGTCTTTTGCGGCGATATGCAAGTCGGACCTCACTCAAAATGTCGCAGTAGTAGGCCGCATTGATTGTCCTGCGCTCATGCAAAAAATCGAGGTGCAGCAAACCACGCTGGTCAAAAAAAACCGTAGCCAAAACCTTGCCAGCCGATAGTCGTGACTTGGCTTTCACTGGTCCAGGTTCTCCTTTTTTTCTCCACTCCATACTCGCTTGTTTGGACTCAGGGGTGTAGTGGTGCACCCAAGTTTCATCACAGGTGATGATGTGAGTCAGAAATCGTGCCAGAAGACGCTCACACACCTGAAATCGATTCAATTTCTGTTCTGCTGTGAGAAGGCGAGGAACCCACCTGGCACACCCCTTACGGTACCCAAGCTCCTCTGTGAGTATGGAGTAAGTGCTCCCATAACTTATTCCGACCTTACTTGCAATTTCAGAAGTGGTAAGACGCTTGTCATCTTCAATAAGCCGTCTAACACAGCTGATGTTGTTCTCTGTAATGCTGGTGCGGGGTCTGCGATTATGGCTCTCATTTTCAACATGATGACGACCATCCACAAACTGTTTATGCCATGCAAACACTCTGGCTCGCGACAGTGTCTCTTTCCCCGAACTGGGCTATTCAATCTCCTCAAGATTTCTGCCGGTTTTACGCCTTCTGCAGCGAGAAACTTGATTATAACACGTTGCGCAATCGACGAGTGTACCTCTTGCTCCGACATCGTGACGGTTGGCACTGAGCGAGTCGAGGGGGGGGGGGGGCTAACGGTCTTCCCCCACTCCTGACAAACCTACCTATCGCCAAACGAAGCGGGAACGTTCTCCCACCACTATTGCGCCCGAACGGCCGAAAGTCTTGTTTATATTTGATTCACCCTCGTATATTCAATGTATCATTCCAGGATGGAGATACGTATATAGCTGAAGTTTCAGCCCAGTTGTGATTTTTACCAGCGCATCTGAATTCAGTGAGTTCAAATTTAAGAACCCCGGGATCTTCGGATCATGTGACGATGTACAGGACAAGAAAGAACTTGAGGAAAGTAGTAAGCACGTATGCTTACGATACGTTTAAACATCAATTAGAACATTAAAGTAAACGAAGAATTGATCTGTCACTTGAACTTGATCTCTAGTTTGTCGGCGTTGTATTTGAGAACGCCGTTCAGGACAGGTGTGGACTATCTGATATTCCATCACTTGTAATATCTGCAGCATTATTACATCGAAGATAAAAAAAAAAACCTCGCCGCTTCTGAGCTAATTTGCCAATATTGTTTTCAACGACACATCGGGCTCTAAGAGGACGGTAACGACACATGTCTTCACACTACAGCTCAATACGACGTGTTCATCACCCCCAATTGGCTACACGCACCAGCATGATCAGTTCCCACTGTGCCATAGAACTCTTGTTTACTCAGCAGTCATTTCTGTTGCTTTGTTCGTATGATGTCGTTAAGCTTCTGAAACACCAGCTACTGCCAGCACGCTAATGAGTTCGGACAAACCTCTCTGCCTGTACTGCAGTTCGCGCAGCCATCAAATACGGGTCAGATAAGAATCTCCCCAGCAATTAGGTGGTTAGCGATGGTAAGCGAGTACTACAGCATCCAGGGAAGTACAAGATGATGCACCAGTACTTTCACGATATCATCAGAGTGGTGTCAGAAGGTGACACCCAAGTTCACTTTCTCGGGGCTAAAGACCACATGGGACTGCCGGCCAGCTGGCGAAACTGAGCATCATAGTGCAACACTTCACATCTACATTGTAGGAGAAAAGGATACCTCAAGTGGAATGGAGACCGGTTTTAGAGGCGTCATTGCGCAGCAGTACTGCCAACCATACCTAGGAAACATTACATAGCAGGAATTAGGATGAGACTCGCCCATGGCTGCTACCCACGTCATCTTCAGTATGAAAGACAATCTGCAAATTCGATCCACAGGTTTCCAACCGCAGTCGATTCATGTTCTCCTGTTCACGGAACCATCTGCAGCGCAATCACTTTTACAGGCGCCGAGAAGAGCGATCATTGACGAAGGCAGAGTTGGGGCGGAGGGAGGGGAAAGAAGGTGTCTCTTATGATGCTGCTAAATCTATGGGCAAAGAAAATATGTTTTAATAGAAAGCGAAAGTTATTGCACTTTATAAACCAATAAGGGGACAGCACCACTTTCGGAACAGACATGAAATTGGTACTACCTGTTGAAATTTGATTTATTTGCTTCGTCAACATGTCCTCTTCACGTTTTGCGCTCTTGCTTTGCGGAAAGCTTGCCAGGAATTTAAATAAAAATGCCCGATTTATGACAGCGATGCACAGCCGCTAGATGCCGCCAGAGTTGAAAAATCAGTGACAGTCTCTTAAAATGATTTCTTGCCGTTTCAGCTCTTCTCCGTTGTAAAAAGTTGCACAAAATTGACAAATAGACAATATTTATCCGAGTTATAATGCTGTGATGCCCGCCATCTTACATAGAAACGAGCAACCAGAGATAATAGATTGCTTCCACCGTAAACAAATACGCCATTTCCGTGATGGACGCCGCAGAACGAAATTTTCTTAAATATTTTTTTTTCTCTTGCTCCAGGCCGTATTTCAACCTAACCTCGTACTCTGTGACGAAACGAAGCTGTTTAAGTTGATATGATCCCTGTACCGATAATTTTTACGTTATTTTCACAGAGCTGATAGCATTTCACAGTTGTGCAGCATTTTGGCATTTTGAATTAAATTCCTGCCAAGTTTTCCGCAAAGCAAGAGCGCAAAACATGAAGAGGACATACTGACGAAGCGACTGAATCAAGTTCTGCGTCGGTTCCGAAAGTTGTACAGTTCCCTCCAATAGTTAAGGAACAGGAAAAATAAATCTGTTCTTAAGAAGTTCCCAAAGAGGTGCCTTCACTTGCAGAAATGGAAATAGTATAAGAAGTTATTTTGCCGTAATTCCGTTTGCAGTACATGGGTCGCGTAGTTTGTGAGCAATCATAGTTGGGGAAAAAAGAAAATTCATCACTACATACTGGTAGTAAAGTCATTAAATCAACAGTGATCAGGCGGGTTGAGTTGTCACGTTTCGGTACAGGAGGGTGAACTTCGATTCCCGTCAGGTGTATTATTGTTTTTTTCTGTATTGGTTCTATTTTGCTACTATTCAATTTTTGTAATATTAAAAAAAATATTTTTACTGAAATAGATCTAAATTCATATTAATTTTCATTCGTAGGCTGAGCCAGTTTTTTTTACGTCATATCTATTTACTTCAGCTAGTTCGCAAGGAAACATCATCAGCCGAGGGCATGGAAAGAGTGTGATTCCGGTCGTGCGATATGTGTTAAGAGGTATCAAGGTATGACATTTATTTTCGTAAAAGTGCGCACTTCTTGGAACGCTGGGGGTGACTTTGATAAAACTTGTTACAAATGTTTCTCATAAGGTGACTGAAAATGCAGTAGGTGAAAATCAACCATGACGCACCCTCTTGCTTCTTGTGCCAAGTGGATAAAACTTGGTATTCGTGTTTCTAATTTGGTGGCTAAAAATTGTACCTAAGTGTAGACATTTAATTTGAGTGAGGAACTAGAAATATCTTAAATAATATTATCAAAGAGCATAATGAAGAAACGATCAATTAGTACTTTAACATTAAAGTTTATATTTTAAGCAGACTTAATTGATCGATTCCATAAATCATCAAAACAAATCATTAACCAGTGAGCAAATAATTTTGCTGTGGAAAAACATAAATTAATTTTTATTATTATATTTGGTTACTGATTACTATTATTCTTAAAGAAAACTCTTATACTACTGCACACTTCCAAACTGACGAAGTCGCGGGTATCTGAACTTCTATTCAAACTTATTATAAACGAATTACTGTAAAACTACAAATTCGGACATATATTAAATATGGCACAATCAAAAATTCGATATTTAATTCTAACGTCTAGTTGTCATACGTGAGAATATACTGTGTAAGTAAAGAACACACATAATACCAAAGATATTATTTTCAGAATTATTTGTTTAAGACTATATATAAAAATAACATTATTCTGAGCGAAATGTGTGATCCAGAACAGAAAAAATTACGTATTCATATTTTTATGGGAGAATTAAGAGCATACAATACCGCTGGAATTACGTACAACACAATATACAGTTTATGTCATGGCTGTCCTATGTTTGGTGCTGTCTGTACCTCAGCTAAAGTTGTCTACCACAAGAAACGCAGTAGTGTGCAGTGTTGCCAACTCCTAGAAATTCGAGTCGCTAGACTCAAGATCAAAAGTCGCTAAAATTAATTCCACCAGTAGCCGATTGTTCAGTGTACAAAAAGTTCGGAGATTCCCTGACCACATTACTCTTTTGTTACTACTGGTAGAAATAATTCAATTACAAGTTAACACTTCGAAAAATAAATTTTATTAGTACTTAATATTACGTATGTTTTTTGTCAACTCGAAAAAAATTTAAGTTAAAAAATTGAAAATTTCAAGTATAGATCGATGAGTTATCGACGATACGTTGTTCAATAGTACGAGAATTCTGAATTGTTACTATAGAGCCAATGGTCGCGTTCAGGTTTACTAAATGCCCTAAATGCTAAGCAGGTGCTGAGATCAAGGTTACTAAAATCCTAGTAACCTTTGCTGAGATTAGATTAGTCACCTAATACCTTGTATAAAAGTATTCTGTTTGTGTACCTTAAATTTGGCGCGCATATTTTTTTTTATTTAAAAAAAAAAAATTAAACATGAAGATTTTTACATTCAAATTTTATTTAAAAAAAGTTTAACATTCAATTAAAGCTTGAGTTTTTTTTTAACAAATAAATGTAAAACTTAGATTTAAAAGAAAATTGGATGTTTTGATTTGAATATTTTTTTTGAAATAGCTGAAGCTGGAGAAAACACGAATTGAACTTTAATTAAATAAAGTTTGAATTTGGTGCGCAAGCGCGTTTGTCGTTTTCCATATATATCTCTTGGCACTGTATAATTCTGTGTCGAGTTGACAAAAAATGTATCCATTATTGGCTCTAGAACTGTTTTCACTTATACTCCAAAAGTCGCCAGATAAGTCGCTAAACCATTTTTGTCGTCAAAACGTTTTTTTGTCGCTAAGACTTAAAGCAAAAGTCGTCATTTCTAGCGACAAAGTCGCTATATTGGCAACACTGGTAGTGTGCAATAATATCTCTGTATATCATGTATAGCGGAGTATCGTAAGCTCGTAAATAGCCTTCCTAGGTAATAACTCGTTTCGTACGATTTCTCTAAGCCGATTGTAATGAAAACCGTTATAACAAGCATGTTAGATGGTACTTTTTGCTCTTGAGTACCCTTTTTTTGAAGAGGGTAAGCTCACACGAAGGGGGGAAAAGGCATAGTTCGATGTCACAAGTTGGTGCGTTCTGTTGTTCTGACGTTCTGACCTAGTTGCCGCAAAATGGCGCCATGGTTAAGAATGTGGATTTGTGTGGTGGGGAGAAGCCCAAGACTGAAGAGGGAATGTTGTTCTTTTGAAAAATTGAACGCAGCAGCTACATTGCCTATTAACCGTGCTAAGAGATCGAAAGGTAGAATTCGCGATGTAAGTTTTGCTAAAATTACAAATCTGTAAATGTCACACTAGTTTTATTTTTAAAAACAATGTCAATGTCATTTTGGCTTAGAGCAATTAAACTTATTTTTAAAATTGTGTCTATGTGGTGATAAATTATGGCTGTGAGTGTAAAGAATGTTTCATTGCAGCTTCGTCTTCATTATTTAGGATTTTATCGGTATTTTGGATTTTTATTCAAGGGAAGACGTAAGGTGATAGGATCAGATTCGTATAGTATATTCGTTATGAACCATCGGCGGTATGTGGCAAAGCTAATTATTTTTTCACATGAGATATGTACCATATTGATTTCTAAATTGGAATTTTGATGAAGTACTTACTACGATTAGAATGAAGTTTATTTGTTAGGTTTCTAGTTACGGAAATATGACTCAACAATATCTTTAAAACTTGTAACTCTAGAATCTTTCAATATTTTACTCCAGATTTTATATCCTTATTTGATAAAATAGGACTAGTTTCTGAAGTATTCTGAAGTATTTATAACTTCAAGGCATAACGCCTTCAGAAGGTATAGTGCATTAATAACGGTATTAGATTTTTTGTTGTTCTGTTGACTCCCATTCCCATCTTCAAACTGTTCCAAGATAAACGATAGTCATTTGTCAAACAATGGTAGGTGTTGTAACAATTGACAACTGGAAATGTTTTTCTTATATGCAACCTATTTCGTAGATACGGAAAATTTATCATAATTAGTCATATTTTGAATCTTCTGAAAGAAATGTAAAATTTATTAAACGTTTTATTTAATCTTCTAACTTTTAATTGTATCTGTTCTGATTATACATAAGTTTTTTCTTTCCAGTTTAATGAAACTAAGCTAATTGTCTCTCTGGGTAAATATAACATCCACATTTTTCTCTAGAATTTTTGTAAATATTATTTCTGTGTCTGTATCGATTGGGCATTAGCGGGAAATTATTTAAGAAATTAACTTCTGAATGTAGATCATCAATGACATGCAGATTATTTTCCTTTTCTAGTCGACTGATTATAAGCAATCTTCATCTCTTCTTAGCTTGAGCCAACCTTGTCATCTCAATATATTCGTTACAATCTGCGTCTTCAATTATCTGCTTCGAGTAGTCACATCTTTTTCTTCCTCTAAGTTTTTATTTCAGCTGTTCCTTCAATAACAAATTAACCAATCCCGATGTCTTATAATGTGTTCCACCAGCCTTTCTCCTCCGCCTGTGAGACGCTTCTACATTGTTTTCCCCCGTCCGTCATCTCCAAAACATGTCCATTCTTATCTGTCCATTTCAGCATCGTTTCCTAGCGCCACATTTCACATACCCCACTTGTATAAAGTGCCATGCTCCATACATCCAGTTTTAAAAATATTTAAAACTAGGTTTATCTTTTTATTAAGAGGCTCTATTCGATTGTGTTATTCCGCTTTTAACACAATTCGTGCTTCGGTTATAAATTGTAATTTTACTTCCTAAGTAACGAAATGGCTTATTTCTATGATTATGTATGAGACTATTTTTATAGTTTTTGGAAACAGAAATGTTACCTATACGCTAACTTGTGGCACCTTTCTTTTCACCTTCGCCTCCTTTGATACGGTGATATTTTGTTCCTAGCTTATAAAAATTCCTCCACTTGGCAAATCACTTTTAACCTAATTTACCGCTCTTTCATATGTTTTGGAGAGATCCGCTGCAGTGCTAGATATTCGTGTATAAATCCAGAAGTATTTGTTCTTCCTAATAATCTTGGGGTCCGGCTGCATGATTTCTACGTCCATCTGTTATTTAATTGTAATGCAATTATTATGTATAATTGTTAGTAGCAGAATACGATTCTGTAGTGTTGCCTATCAAAATAGGGCCGCAAATATTTTTAATTAAATTAAAAAAAATCAAAAAATTTCGATCACTTTTTTTAAAAATAAATGAATAAATTATAATTCATTTCAAAGAGAGACTAGGAAATAACATAAAAAGTTTCGGTAGCCTATGTAAAAGTGGCCGCAACTAGGGATTGCCAGGTGTTAAGGATGCGTAAGGACACCACACAGTCCATCAGACGCTGGCAGCTGTTAAGGATACGTAAGGACACCACATAGTCCATCAGACGCTGGCAATTCCTACTTGCGTCCACTTTTACAAAGGCTACCGAAACTTTTTATGTTCTTTACATGTCTCTCTTTCAAGTGAATTATAATATATTTAAAAAAAAACAAGGGAACGAAATTTTTTGATTTTTTTTTTGTTCAAAATTTAATTAAAAATTCTCGCGGCCATATTTTGATAGGCAACTAGGATAGGCAGCCGGATCTTAGGCTATAACCGTAAGACTCAGGCGTAAAAAATAAATGTTCTGGCATAATCGTATTATAACTATGAAAATATAGATCTCATAGACCTAGAAACAAATAATGTTGTATTTATGTTCCAATATATTATATACCAAGATTGTTAAATAGGCTAATACAATTACTTACTGATGTTATTGTACTTACTACAATAACTTCTGAATTTTACACAGTGATCTTTAGAGGTAACTTGCTTGATTCATAAATATTTTCCGTTTTTTTTCTTCCAAATTCATCGTCAGAGTATTATTTCTTTTTAAACACAAATAAGTCAATATGTAAACTAAAAAAAAAAAAGAAAATATTTTCATTGATGTACAAATTCTAAGTATAATTTTACTTCATAATTTTGAAGTACAATTTGTCAGCAAGATCATTGAAACAGAAACATTTAGTTTTATTAATGCCCGGTAGCAGAATAGTAAATAGGACGTCTTTATGCTGACTTTAAAAATCAGAAAAAGTGCCTTTCCTGAAGTGCTGTCACTTCTAGCAAGGAGGCTCTGTGTGTTTTCCACCAGTTAAAGCAACAGCTGGATTGGGATGGCCTATTCACTTTGATGAGTAATAAGTCATCAACATTTAGGGTATACAAACCATTTATTTTCTCAATTTTCGTGTTGTTAAGCTCATTGAAACCTCGCTGATTTATTGCAGTGGTGAATGGAAGCACAAGGAAACATTAAGTGGTTTTTAATAAATTTGGATATGCACTGTCTTCACTATTGTCATTATACTGACGACTTGTTACAGGCTTCTTGTGCTTAGCCCATACTCGCCAGTGCAGAAATACATCGGAAGTTTGTTCTTTGGCTATGGTTACATCTGCTAGTAGATGCTTGAGGATCTCTTCAAACTCCTTTACTCCATAACTTAAGAAATTCTCGTTTGGAATCTTAATTCCATCAGAACATGGAATGGAATTAGTTCGAAGATCTTCTAGCGTTTTGTTAATTCTGCTAAGATATTTTTGGTTATATCCAGGAGGGTGGAGGCTAGGGGTCTCAAGGCCCCCTCCCCCAAAAGTATTTAGGTCCACCCCCGACATCGGGGGTTTCGAGACTTTTTTTTTTTGGCTCTACTGATATTTTAATTGCGGCATGACTATAAAGCCTACCATTACGCTACTCAACGTCCGCTCCCCTCAAACGAAATCCACTCAAACCTCCCCCCAAAACCATAATCCACCCAAGCCCCCCTCTTTCCCAAACCAAAATCCTGGATCCGCCACTGGTTATATCTTCACGATCACGGAAATAATCCTGTAGACCCGTTACGCAGTTTTATGCTTTTATATCTTCAGGTACCAGTACCTCAAACTGAGAAAGAGTTGTTCCATTGGCAACAGTTCAATTTTTCAGTTTCATTTCGCAGACAGCACTTTCTCAATGTTGATCTTGTCATATTCAATATTTTAGGAAAATGTTGACAAAATATTGGTTACATCAAAAATAAAGCACAAAACCTATTAACCGCACTGATTTCAAAGGATTTTTTATTTATTTTTTGACGAAATCATCTTGATGGAGATGATAGTGGTTACCGACTGATTCATCCAATGCTTCAGCCAAATCTTTAAATTGTTTCTTATGCTTTGGACTTTTAGAATTAAATTTGTACACACCCGTAATTACTTTCTCAGATGTTTCAGTATAGTCTGTTACTGAGGCTATCAGAAACACACACTGCTATCCGATGAGCAATACAATGCACCGATAATATTCCCGCACACATTGCATAATTTTGCAGCTACCATCATCTTTATCGTTGGGGACCATCTCCAGTTTCCCGGGTGAGATTTTCGAGCCTTCTTATGTTTCTGTCTTGGTTGTTATGGACGATCATCTTCCACTGTCTCCTATCCAGAAAAGTTTCTCTGTCCGTAATATATGTAGCTACCCAATTCCAGCCACTTATCTCTATGTCCTCCATCAGTTGGTCTATCCATCTTCTTGGTCTTTTGTCCAATATCCTTTTTTTCCAAATATGTTTTTGGTAGTCTTGTACTATTCATTCTCTTGACATGCTCAAACCATTTAAGTCTTGATGACCTAAGTCTCTCTTCCATGGATTGCATTAACTCTAGGTTTGATCTAATCTCATCTAGTTTTCTGGAGGGCCGCACCATTGCTAATACCCATATTAACTCTTGCCCAACTAGACAAACAAAAATTTCTCTTTCCAAGAATCAGCCTCAGGGCCGCATTTAAGCATAAGCTACGTAGTCTGTAGCCTAGGGGCCCGCAACACAAAGAGGGGGCCTGCACGACAGCCGGAGGGCTCCTCCCTAGGACATCAGTATAGCAAAAAAAAAAAAGAAAAAGAAAAGAGGATCGCCCATAAAAAATTATTACGCCAACTGCCCAACAGGAGTTCGCACCACATGTATAGCGTAGGGGGCCCACAAAGCCGAAACGCAGCCCTGATCAGCATTGAATATTTCATTTAAAGTGTCCCAAAGACATTCGACTATTCTTTTGGCTGATTCGACACTCAACGGCTTTAACTTTAACGCGGCCATCATCAACATATGCTCTGTGGATGATTTCACGTTCAATTGCACCCCTATTAGTTGATCCGTCACACATAATTCATATATTTTCTTTTTATGTCATCAGTCTCTCGACTGGTTTGTTGCATTCCTCCATCCCTTCCTATCTTGCACTAGCCTTTTCATCTCAAAATACCCCTTACAACCCACGTCCTCAATTATCTGCTTCATATATATTCTAATCTCTGTCTTCCTCTGCAGTTCTTATCTTCGACTGTTCCCTCCACTAACAAACTGACCAATCCCGCATGTCTCAAAATATGACCTACCATCCTATCTCTTCTTTCTGCAAGACTCTTCCACAAACTTATTTCCTCGCCCATCATTTCCAAAACTTGTTAGTTTCGTACTTTATCCATCCACTTAATTTTTAGCATCCTTCTATAGGACCAAATTTCAAATGCTTCAATTTCCGGTATTCCTAAAGTCCATGTTTCGCTACCATAAAGTGCTGTGCTCCACACATAGAGTTTTTAAAAGTTCTTTCTAATTCTTAGATCAATATTTGAAACTAAAAGATTTCTCTTTTCACGAAGGCTCTTTTCGCTACTGCTATTCTGCTTTTAACATCATTACTGCTTCGGCCATCCGTTGTAATTTTGTTTCCCAAATAAGAGAATTCAATTACTTCTCCAATTGCATTCGATCCTATTTTTATATTTAATCTACTAGTATTGGTATCATTTCTGCTAGATTTCATCACTTTTATCTTGCTTTGGTTTATATTTAGTCCAAAATCTTCCTTCAGTTTTTGCTCATGATATTGAATAACTTCTCAATATCCTCAGCCTGTTCTGCTAACAAGACTATGTCTTCAGCAAATCGTAGCATACTGATTTTACCTCCTTGAACATTTATGCCACATTCAAATCTTTCTTTCACTTCCTTAATTGCTTCTTGTGCATACAAGTTGAATATTAATGGGGATAGACTACTACCTTGTCTCACACCCTTTTTAACTGATGCATGTCTCTCATGATTCTCTACTCTTGTTATAGCTACTTGATTCTTATAAAGATTATAAAGTATCCTATCTAGGTATTTTAGACATGACTTCTTTAAAATTTTGAACATCTTGTCCCACCTAACATTATCAAAAGTTTTTTCTAAATCAACAAATGCCATAATAGTATCTTTGTTTTTCTTGATCCGCCTTCAAGTATTAATATTAACGCTTTTTTTTTCTAAACTCATACTGATCTTTGCCTACTATCTCTTCTACTACCCTTTCCATTCCTCTGTATATTATTCTGGTCAGTAATTTTGAGGCATGTGATGTTAGAATTATAGTGCGATAATTCTTACATTTGTCAGCTTGTGCTTCTTCGGAAGTGTGAAGATGACACTTTTATTAAAATCGGTGGGAATCTCTCCTGTTTCATAACTTTTTGATATCAGTTTGAATAATTTTTGTGTTCCTTTTTATCCTAGAGATTTCAGAATTTCTGCAGGAATCTCAATTCCAACTGCCTTATTTCTATCAAATTCTGTCTCATAATAGGATCACTTAAGTCGACATCAACCTCTTTTTCTAATGCACTGTTGTTCAAATCATCTCCATCATACAGTTTCTCCATGTATTTCTTCCATCGGTTAGCTCTATCTTCTGAACTTAGAAGAGGATTCCTGTCGGCAGCTTTAATGTTTATACCTCTTTTCTTCATTTCTCCAAAATTCTGTTTGATCTTCCTATATGCCACATCTAATTTACCTACGACCATTTCCTTTTCTACTTCTTCTTACTTTTCTTGCAGCCATCTTTCTTTTGCTTCCTTGCATCTCCGACTATCCGAATCGTTTAAGGCAGTCCACATTAAGACGTGCTTGGAACAAGTTGAAACTCATACCATCGGAAGAAGGCAAAGAGGAGGAGGAAAAGGAAAAAGAAGCTGAAGAAAAGGAAAAGAAAGAGAATGATGATGTGTCAGTTGAGGAATTCAGAAATATTCTGTTGAAAATTCCTGCATGATCAGAAGATAGTTCTGAAGATATTGAAGAGTGGTAGTGTGTGATTCGTCAGACCCTGGGTATGAAATTCTAAATTATGACAAGATTAGTGGAGGATGGAGAGAATATGGATTTTCTCACTTCGGGTCACGTGACACAAAATGGAGACTTCCCTTCCCCTTTTTTGCCCTCCCTCCGTGACGTCACATCTGGTTGGCGGGCGATTCAAAATGGATCATTGGTGATTCGAGTGGACCAATGGCGGTCAAGGTAGTATGACGTCATTCCGCCAGATGGCAGTACGACAGTACGGCATGGAGGGCGTGGTCACCGCGAGATGGCAGCACCTTACAGCAGAAATCTTAATCTGCGCAGACGTTCCACACCGCCCTCTATCTTTTGCCGGGGAAAAGCCACGTCTGAGGCGTGTTTGCACAGGTGTGCTCGGCTTTCGACATGCCCGCTCGGTGAAGGCATTTGATTAGCCATTAAGTTCTCGCTGAGGCATCTGCTTCGACACGCTCGCCCCCCCCCCCCTCCGTGCCGCGGCAGCTTGCATGACTGCGAAAGCTGGCAGCAGTACGTGGCTGTAGCTAGATAGCAGGTGTGCCAACATGCCTAGGTTGACTCTTGCGAAATGCGACAAATATTTGCCTAGCTTTTAAGAAATATTTCCTGTTATTTGCGCTTTCTCAATGTGACAGGTATTTACCAAGGTTTTAAGAGTGGTGAAATATTTCAGTATCCATGTCGATGTTTGTTAACCCATTATCAGTGTCGAAAGCGTGCAGAAATATTTCGGTGTCTGTTTGCTAGCTGTCTACAAATACTCCTCTGCCCATTTTATCTTTTTTTTTTTTCATTCCGCCCAGCTGAAGGCTGGGAGGCGGGCTGCTGGAGAGTCACGAAGACTCTTTTCAGCCTACTAACCTACGGGGAGGGAAGGTGGATGGAAGGTCGGCCGTGGCCTTGCAGGGAACCATCCCAGCATTCGCCTAAATTGACTGCGGGAAAACCGCAGTTAGGATGGTCGCGCGGGATTTAACCCCCGCCTTCCCGAATCTCTCCAGAGTCGGTGGCCATTTTATCTTCAATATGCCAACTAAATTAGATTCACGTGAGTATCATCGCCTAATACAAAATTCCAGATGTGAAATCCAGTTTTTTTCTTTATAGACATTCCCGATGTGATTCCATGTCAATCTTTGTATCAATTTACCTTCCACTGATGTCGAACCAATTGCCTATAATTTTTTCAAGCCTGTTTGCCAGCCGTTAGATGACCAAGAAACGACTTGAAAAATATTTGTGATATGATTGAAAAAGCCATTTCAACTCGTCATTTTACGTATTTTCAAAACGAAAATAAAAATTTTAGTTTCCACGCCTAGAGAGTATGGAACCAGCTTGATTTGTTGTAATTGAATAAAATATAAGTTACAGATCATGTGAAAGTATAACTTTTTCGTTTAAAATGTGATAATGGCATTACCATGGAATATGAACCTTGGAACGTCTTGGCATACCTTATATGCACATCTACATTCACATAGTCGAAATTGACAGAGGGTGCTTTGCACCAAAACTAACTCTGTGTGCTGCAATCCCGAATAACACGAAGAAATAAAGAATACATATAAGCGTCAGTATGGTGGGATTACAATATAATTAATAGTTAACAGCGTTAATAATAACTCAACATCAAATACTGTGGGAAAATACAAGAGTGCTAGCTAGAACCGAAGGTAATTTACCAAGAAAAGTCAGAGAGGCTACTGAAATCTTCAAACACCCAAACCTCAACAAGGATGGTGGTTACTGTCTTAGCCAGTCTTGGAAATGTGTGTTAGATAATAATTAACTCTGGACCCACAGATATTAAATCATAAACATATTATTATGACGGCTGCGAAAACAACAAAATCTTTTATAATCCAAATATTATTCAAACTTATATCAAAATGTTATGAAACAGAAGAGATTCCCTCCGATTTCAATAAAAGTGTCATTTTCACACTTCTGAAGAAAGCACAAGCTGACAGTTGTGAGAATCACATGCTTCAAAATTACTGACCAGAATAATATACAGAAGAATAGGAAGTGTAATAGAAGGGATAATAGGTGAAGATCAGTTTGGATTTAGGAAAAACTGCAGTACAAGAGAAGCGATTCTGGCTTTAAGATTAATAGTTGAAGGACGGATCAAGCAAATCAAATATGCTTATATGACGTTTGTGTATTTAGAAAAAGCTTTCGATAAAGTTAGGTTGGACAAGATGTTCAAATTTTTTAAAGAATTCAGGTCTAAAATATCGAGATAGAAGATTACTTTAAACCTCTATAAATAGCTATAATGAAAGTAGAGAATCATTAGAGACACCCATCAGTTAAAAAGGGTGTGAGACAAGGTTGTAATCTATCCTCAATAATATTTAACTTGTAGAAGCAATAAAAGATTGAAGTAAAAGAAAGAATTGGATGTGTTCAAGAAGAAAAAAATTGGTTTGTTACGATTTGCTGATGACATTGTCTTGTTAGCAGAGCGGGTTGAGGATACTGAGAAGTTATTGATTATCATTATCAAAATACTAAAGGAAGGTTTTGGACGTAATATATAACCAAAGCAAGACAAAACACAGTGCCCCATTTCAGTATGACGTAATGAAAGTTATCGATGCAGGTTCACAAGTTGACACAATTTTCTTGGATTTGGAGAAAGCTTTTGACTCTGTACCACACAACCAACTTTTAGTGAAGATTCGAGCGTACTTAATATTGGATCTGATTTGTGAATGGATGCGGGTCGGTGATCGAAATTCTTTGTTAACGAGGAAGTCTCTTTTTTTAAAAAAAATATTTATTTGTATTTCTTTTGGTCTAACGACCATACAGCCAGATTAAAATTGTTGTATTACAATATTATTTTGACATTATAGTTCTATACAATTTTTATTAGTAACAATAGTACATATGTTGATATGACCATTGATGATTATTTTACGTTAATATTCGGCGTACAAGTTCTACACAATTTTGTAATAATGCTGATAGTGCAGGTGGTGTAATAACTCTATCTGGTACTATATTTGGCCATATTATCTCTGTACAAGTTTTTCTAATACCAATAGTGCAGATGGTTGTGGTGTCAGTTGTTAGTTATGTTGACGTACTATTTGACATAATAGATATTTTAATACCATTGGAACGGATAGTATACTAACAGCTGGTGCTTTAAGAATATTAATTTAAGTTAATAAACCTCATCTATGTGGTGAAATCCGTATTGTATGTTTGGTAATTGTGGATTTTAGCATAAAGTTTTATATCCCTGAAGTAGTTCTGTTTTTAGGGCGTTTGAGCTATAATGGGTCTCTTGAATGGCCTGGGTTGTATAGTGATATCTGCGTCCCTTAAGAAGTGAGCTATCGCTTGATGCACGTCCTGTCGTTCCATTCTCACAAGGGAGATGATTGATGTAGGCAGTGGGATTTTTAGTTTGGTCAGTCTATTGTATAGGTTATTTTGTGGAATTCGGCAAAGGGTGCATGCCAGTATTATATGATTTAGGTCTGCTGTTTCTTCGTTGTCAACCAGGAAGAATGGGGAGTTTGCTGCACCAATTCTATGGAGGTGTTTGGGATAGCATCCGTATCCCAATCTTATGCGGATGATAGATGTTTTGTATTTTATTGCGAATTTTGATTCTTCGAACCATACTTTGTGTGGTATGTGGGGTTAGATCGATGCGTAGTGTTTCGCTTTGTATACTTGTGATGAAGTCCATGCGTTTGCCCATTTTGCAAGGGCCTGTATTTTTATAGTTTTTATGAGATCAGTGTGAGGGAGTTGTGTGTATTGTTGCTTTCCTTCCAGAGTGCTTTCTTTTGCCAGTTTGTGGACCGTCTCGTTGTGTTGGATGGGCGCATGGCCCTTCATCCATCATAGATGGATTTCTTTTCCTTCTGTGGAGGCTATGTAATGTTCTCCAACCTTTGTACTACACTTTTCGAATCCGTCAATATGAGTATTTTATTATATCGGTTTTATCCGTATTGAATGGCCTGTCTAATGGCCATAGCCTCTGCCGTGTAAACCAAGGCCTCTGTTGGCAAGCGTATTTTCTTGAGTGGGTGGACAGCAGTAGGCGAATCCGACTCCATTTGTTGTTCTTGATCCATCGGTATATATTTGTGTAAAGTCCGGCCAAGTTGAAGATAGAAATCTCTCTGTCATGTTATTTGTCCTATTGCTTCTTATAATCCATTCTGGGAGATAGTAGACATTTGGTTTAAATCTGATGATATCGTATTGTTTTGTGGACAAGGGAAGAGTTCTTTTTTGGATCACTAATGGTATTTTGTGTTTTATTTGGCTGAAGCTAGTGACCAATAACGGTGTGGAGCGGTGAGGGATGTTTCCCCTCCTTTCCATTATTGTTGTAAGTCCCTTTGCCTTCGAGTTCACTAGATGGTTTGTGAGTGAGGCGCGTCTCATTAGGTAGATATTTGATAAGAGCTATCGCCGCGTTTCTAGAGGCATTTCTCTGGCTTCAACTAATAGCGCTGTAGATTTCATTGCTCCAATATATATTCTAATAGCTCGATGTTGTGCTATGTCCAATTTTCGGAGATTATATTTAGGGGCGTTCCCGTAACAGATGCTTCCATAATCGAATATGGGGTGGATTAGTGCTCTGTATGTATTAAGCATTATACCCGGGTCTGCACCTCACCAGGTGCGTGTTACGGATCTTAATAAGTTCAAGAGGCGTTCGTTTTTGGTTATGATATGATTGATGTGTTTCGTCCATGTTAGTTTACTATCCATTATTAAGCCTAGATGTCAGGCAGATGTGCACAACGGGAAGGAGTAAGGTCCCAGTCTCTCAATATATAGTTCGTTTCCTAGAAAATATCACTGCTGAAGATTTCGATGTTGAAATGGTTAGTCCTAGATGTCGTGCCCAATCATATAGTCTCCTTGCAGGTTCTTTAATCCTCCAGAGGATTATTCCTAGGGATATGGACGTCGTGTGTATACATACGTCGTCTGCAAATTGTAATACTTTTTTTGTGGGACTGAATATTTTTTCTATATCCCCTATGTAAATAGTGAATAGTAAGGGGCTAAGGATTGCTCCTTGTGAGATTCCTGTTGAGACTATGAATGGTCCATGTAGAGTATTGTTTTGTTGCCGTATATATATAGTTCTACTATAGAGAAGATTATATATTCCACAGACAAATACCTCAGGGAGGTGTAGTGCCTTGAGCTTTTCTATTAGTATCGGGATTTGAACATTGTCATAGGCTCCCGTAATGTCTAGGAAAACAGCTGTAAGGAAACCTTTGCTGCTAAAAGTTCGTTCTATGCCTAATATGAGCGTACTGAGACAATCATATATACTTCTTCCTTTCCTAAATCCATATTGAGTATTAGACAGTAAATTGTGATATTCAAGCCACCATTCTAACCTCATTTTTATGATTCGTTCAAACGTTTTACCTATGCAGGAGGAAAGGGCTATTGGGCGATAGGAGTTGGCATTTTTACTGTCTTTACCTGGTTTTGGTACCGGTATAATTATCGGTGCTGTCCAATCTTTTAGAAATTCACTTTTTAACCATGCATTGGTAAAGAGCTGTATGATAGCTACCTTGGCGCAGTGTGGGAGATGGTGGAGCATGAGGTAATGAATGTTGTCAATTCCTGGTGTTGTATTTGAGACTGATTTCAGGGCCAGTTCCAGTTCCAGTTCGTCGAGTTTAAATTCCTCTGCTAGGATATTTTGCCGATTATTTTCCACGTGTTGGTTTGTTCATTTTAGTGGCTCTGTAGGCAAATATGGCGGGGCTACCTTTTTTTCGAATTGTTCCATACAGTTCATTGGCGCTTTTATTCCCACTGATTTCTTCTTTAACCGATTTATCATGTTCCATATTAAAGTTGTTGGCATCGTCCTATTTAAACTATTACAGAATTCTTTCCAGCAGGCTTTTTTCTTTGATTTAAGGAATCTTTTTGTTTCCACATCTATTTTTTTTGTAATTTATATAGTTTTCCCAAGTGGGTTCTCGTTTATATACTGTCTGGGCTAGTTTCCTTTTGGCTATCTTTCTCGAGCATTCCTCGTTCCACCAAGGGGAGGGTAGTCGTTTTACGTTTGATGTTGTTTTGTAGGTGGGGATTGAGCATTTTGCCGCTTCGTTTATAACGTTTAGCAATAGCAGGTACTGGCTATTGATTGTGTTTGCTGAGTACACCTATCCTATATTTTCTTCAATGTGTTTCCTGTATTTTATCCAATTTGATTTTCTTATGTTCCATTTGTTGATCGGTTGAAAGGTCTGTGGGATATTCTGCTGTTTGGTTGATATTAGGATAGGGTGGTGGTCCGATCCACAGGTCTGTCTTAGGTTTTCCCATTGAAATTCGGTGGCGATTGATGAGGAGCAAATGGATAGATCAATTGCCGATTTCCTTTGGCCGGGTTTTGAAATAAGAGTTGGAGATCCGTCATTGAGTACATATAGGTTGAATTCATCTATGTACCCTATCATCGCTTCCCCACATGCATCGTTCAGCTCGCATCCCCATAGGGTGTGGTGAGCGTTAAAGTCTCCGCAGATTAATTAGGGAACCTCTATTTGATGGAGGAGTGTTCGCCATTCATCTATTCTGATTGTTGTTTTGGGAGGACACTATATTGAGACTAAGGTTAGATTCATATTTTGGCTGTGCACTTTGGCTGTTATAGCCTGAAAAGATCTGATGTTTGTATGATCGATGTATACTGCTGTGAATGGTATAGATGTTTTAATTAATATTGGCACTCCACCTTTTCCATCTTCCCTGTCTTTTCGTAATATATGGAATCCTTTAAATGAGATATTATATTAGTATCCGGTTTCAGCCAAGTTTCTGCTCTAGTAGCTATCGTAATGCTGTTTACGTCTAGTTCTCTTTGTAAAGATTCCCTATTCGCTCTAATTTATCTGGTATTCCATTGTAAACACTTAATTTTGGCCGTCTTGTTGGAGGATATTGGTTACCATTCCTAGTATCGCTGTAGGGTTTAAGAGATCCTCTGATTGTGATTTTGCTTCTTTGAATAGAATCATGATTACACGTCTTACCTCTCTAATCGGGGCACGTTGGCTCCGGTCTCACATCATATTTGCAACAGTCATGTAAATACTGTAAATTAGTACCTGCAAAAGGGAGCCCGTCTTGGATTTTGTCAAACCATTCGGCCATGGTATCTCAGACGATAGTTCACGTTACATACAAGGTTTAATAGGAAAACGAAAAGTCCAATGCTGATGCAAACAGTTTTAAAATGATGTAACAAATCCTCACTCAATATTTTTTTACTAGATGTATTTTGCAGTCAGTTTTTACTAGAACTATTAGTGTGTTAGCTTTTCGATAAACCAGTACATATCACACTATTTAAAATCACAATAACAAAAAATACTACTAATTTTTGGCAGCCACCTCTTAGGGACTCTGTATGCCAACATAATACTATCCAGCGGCCATCTCACTTACACACCCTCTTGCCGCCTTAGTCCGTCTGCCACGGAGACAGTGTTGCCAATCGCTAACATTAAAATTGTATGCTACTAATTTAAACTATTTAGTCTCTAATTTACAAAATACTCAGCGTGGAACGTCATTTACAAAACATTATAGATACATACGATACAACGATTTATCGTTATAAGCTGTGTAAATTTTAGAATAATGCAATAAAAATGATGAAAATCAGGAAAAGTGAAAATTACTTAAATTGCGAAAATTCCCCAAAATTGGTATAAATCATGAAAATTAGCTTAATTCCCTCCGCGAAAGACGACATCCATATAGATTGTTTGTTTAGATAGACACGACAATGTTAGCGATCAGAAAAACCTGCAGAACCCAGACACATAACATTACCTTCATGAAAGTTGATTTATAGGTTGAAAACAACCCGCATTTGCATCAAAGAGTTCAGTATTAACATAGCTCGAAAGCAGAAGCTAACTTCAACACATCGGCACGAAGGCAGACTAGGAGAAACGTGAGGCACATAGTCGTAGATATACGTGAAAAGCACCCACACAAAACTCGGAAACGCAGAAACAAGTATCTTGCGCGGATAGGGAGCCAGAGAGACCGTCAGGACTAACACGCCAAGCTTCATTGACGTTCATCTGTGCGTTACTCCGTATGTAAGCAAAGTTTATTGGGTCGGCTTCCACGCTCCTTCTTGGGAACCAGAATTTGAATTTGCTGCCTTAACCGGACGGGCATGATTAAGTGTCCATCTATAGAGACTCAAGAAGCCGCACGGAAACATCAATCTCAAACACAGGTATACTCTACAAATTGAGACTCAACTTGGAAAACATATACACCCAACACAGATATCTCACAAAACATTGTGACTCAACCATATGGACTCGACAGACATCTAAAACGTTTCTTCTGTCAAACACCTGGAATTACTGCCACAATGGAGTAAATTTTAAGGAATCCTCAATAACTTTCAGTGCTGCGCCACGGGGGATGGAGCGAACGTGATCTTGGAATGGACTTTTTTGATTTTCTAGCTATGAGTTTGCTTATAGAAAATTTTGAAGATTTATTCATGTAAAACTGTAACTGGTGCTGATTCGTGCAAGTGATGATACAAATTAAGTTAATTTGCCATCAATAAGATCGTATGGAAGATACCATGAACATACGGGTTACAGAGAGAAACTTGACTTGAAAATATGGGAAGCTGCTTCGATCAATTATGGATGTTAGAATCTATATGAATAACTAATGCTTCATGGAAGCAATAAACACATTTGGGCATTCAAGATATCATAGTTGTAGTTATTGGTAAAAAAAAAAAAAAAAAAAAAAAAATGTGCTGCCTTTTTGACCCATGCAATCTCACCAACGGCAAAGTGTTCGTTAATGTTGCGTAAATTTCGTACTAGAACTTTAATCTAGATTTTACTAAAATCAAGATAAGTCTTGTGCAACATGTATGCAAGATCCTCGGTGCCCACGAGCGTATTTCACGCGGCGTGCACACTGAGGAGTACACAGGAACAGATACGGCAGTGCACACGCACCAGCGGTCGTTTCTCCCTGTTCTCGCCCACCACGCCGCAGGGTCTCCTAGCACATCGTGTCCAATGGAGCGATGCACACGGGCGGCAGAACACGCTAATGCGGCAAGCATGGCAGACGAGTTATTAGTTTCAGAAAATTATCATGATTGAATCAAGAGGAAAGTTGCACCAGTATATGTCGGATATTCATTGAGGGATTCGAGAAGGACGAAAAAGGCTAAAATATTTCGTGTTTGCTATAAATCCTTACGTCAAGTGTTTTACAATCTAGATTTTATGTATCATACCTATAAAATTTATAGTAAATTGCTGTTGCAAACACAAAAGTTTTTAAATGAAGTTCCTTTACTAGGATAAGCTGCTAATGTCAGAAACAAAATATGCTGCTATCATGTTCCTTGCTTGGATAGACTGCTTAGTAGTTCCTCTTGTTGGAACTGAGGCGTCCTTTCCGATATCGACAAAACCTTCTATACTCATTTCGTCTTGAATGTTGTACCCATATCTCATTCTTACAAAATTATGAAGCGAACAACAAGTCTTTATCAGTAGGATAGATAAATCCAAATTTACATGAATTGTTTTATGAAATTTTTTCCATTTATTGTACATAATGTCAAATGTACTTGCTACTTTTCTCCTGGCGCCTGACAATCTGTAGTTGAAATCTTTTTTTTGGTCGGATAGAACTTTACCACTATAAGGCCTCATTATATTTGGTGAAAGGGAAAATGCTTCAGCACCAACAAAATAGAAGGGTATTTTTGGACCTGCAGTGCCTGGCAGAAGTTGTCCTCTTGGAATGTTTATTTCATTGTTTTCAAGCTTCTTATAAAAGTAAGTTCTTTGGAATAGTCCGGTGATCAGTGATCGAGGGCCAATCTGTACAATCTGGAGACGACCCCGGCCGTTGCCAGATCACGCCAGCTTACCTGTACCGTCCGTATCCTCCCTGCACCTCGGGTCCTTCTGCCGTGATCCTTCGGTCTTACTGCCCGGGCGTTGGCAATGACTGCTACCAGCGGGAGGGCTGCACCTAGGGATTGCAATCCAGCAAAGTGGGATCCCGCAAAATGCGACGAACACGCGTGTCAGTCTGCGTGACTCGCTGCCCCACTCGGTCTCATGTTCTGCTGCCTTGGCTTTCGATTAATCCCCATTAGGATGATTTGGTGAATCGCCACAATATTTTTGAGTGAATAGTATGTCTCCTTTTAACTCCTTGTTATTATTTCGACTAAAGCTAAACAAGTTATAATGAAGTTCTCAGGGCTGTATCACCGAATTGTGTTGTAAGAGCACAATACTTCGACGGCTGCATCCGCCGTCTTTCCCACGTGTCAAATTTCGTGTTTTTACAACGCAATCCGGCGATACACCCGTAAGGATTTCATTGCCGAGGAAGTCTCCTTTCTTACATAAAAAATTAATTACACTATTAAAAAAGTAGTTATGCCACTTAAAGCAAAACTTAAATACTTGACAGTTTCCGCCTTGGGGAGTAGTTACTTCTAATAACAATGAATCAACTATAAGATCACTGAAGAAATCAGGAGACATAATAATGTATTCCACGAATACAATTCTAGTAAAAATAGGCCAAGTCTCGTGCTTGTGTAGCGACAAAAAGTTATGAGGTCTTGTTCTGAGCCAGGTTAACACTTTACATTCACTTAACTTTGTGTAACAGAATGCTTTTCTCTCGGTATTTATTTAGAATATAAAAAAAAAAACAAAAAAAAAAAACTGGTGACTTGGCCAATATGCTTACCATGTTTTTAAAGTGATGTGATGTATTGTAAGGCACATAATATGACCTAAGACTGAATATTTTCCATTTTTGATTATTTATTAAATAATTGGTTTACATTTAAAAAAATGTAAAACCTGAAAATATGCTTAAGACATGCTAAAAAAATTTAATGTCATTTTACCAATTAAAATATGGTTAACTATTAATTTTCATCATTTAACATTAAAATTGATTTATTAATTTAATTAACAGCCGTTTATTATTTAAATCATTAAAGCTTTAAGTAACTATGTTTTAAATATATAAGAATAGTGTTAGCGCCAATCCCGCGGGATCGGTGCAAATCCCGCTAAAATCCCCCGGGATTGAAAACACTGCAGGATTGCAATACTTAGCTGCACCACGTCACCCCACAACGATCTCAGTCTTCCGAATACTAAGATCACCGGTCCGTTTGGTCCATACTGGCGGCAGGGGGAACCACTTCGCCTGATCACCGACGCCCACCTCTGCAGCGGCCGCCCCCGAGAACCGACATTCGATCCCACCTTCTAACGGTAGACACCGGCTTACCGGTACCGTTTGAGTGAAACCGTTCTGCAGTCTCGGATACTAAGGCTTGGGCACGGCCAAGTCCCGACAACTCAAGCGACTGCCTCCTGCGGAGTACCCTGTCCGTGGACATTGGGTTGCCAGCCCGTATCCACCCCAATTGGTCCTCTTGTTAGCAAGGCTCCCCTTGCAGCGTTTGAAGAGTCGCCGCCGGGGTCACTCGCGTGATACCCTACCGCTCATTTCATTGCAGTGGGTCGACGCCCTTTGCCCAGGTCCCCTCTTGGATCCCAAGGATCGGGTGGTCGGCTGACTGTTTTACGGGAGTTCGCCAAGCGGTCCGTCGGGAGCTCGTCTCGGATACTAGAATAACGTGCACTCCGACACCTCAAACGACTGCTCCTCGCGACCTCCCCAGCTCGGGCACCTCGGGATCGCCAATCCCGTGTCTGCGCCGCCCCCTGAGGGGGTGTTGTGTAGGCAGCTAGAGGGCGGTTGACATGACGTGCGACCTGTGTTTCAGAGGCCCGAGGAGGACTCGCGCCTGCAGCCGCGGCTGACGCCGTCGCCGCAGCTGCCCGCGCGCCCCGAGTGCGCCGCCTCGGAGCCGAGTGCCGACTGCGGGCCTCCGCGAGTGACGCGGCACTCGCGGCGGCAGCAGGCACCGCAGCAGAGCAGGCAGCCGCGCGTGCTGCTGCGGCGGCTGACCCCCGAGACGCTGGCGCGCACGCTGCACGCCCGCGTGGTGCTGCGCCGCCTCAGCCCGCAAACGCTGCGCCGCTACCGCCTCAAGCCGCCCGTCAAGAAGCCCCCGGTGAGTACAGACATGCCTGTTTCAAATACCATCCACGGCACAGTCCATTTGTAATCATTGTTAGTGGTTGTTTTCTTGTTATATTGTCGCGTGTTGAGCCGAGCGGAAGCTATAATTGCGACAGGGGATCCCTGAATTCCTCTCGACCACCACCAGCTGTATGTGATGTAGCTTCGAGAAAATTTGGTTAAACACTGGTTTGGTACTGGCAATTAGCAAAAAGAGCTCTACAAACAATATCTATACTTCTGTTAGTATTAAGGCGACCATCTGAACAGATACTTAGCATGTTCCATCTAGGTTTATTTTTATATATTGTTTAATGATCATGTTGCTTTGAAGGAAACATACAGCCGTAAGGAGCCGCTGTCGGGTACCAGCAGCAGCGTCTTCTGGCGTAGATATTTCTACAATGAGGTTGCAGTTCCAGTTGTTTTGTAGTAGGTTTTTTGACGTGGCTTTTTAGTTAAGTCCTTGATTTTGGATATGTCATCTATTTGGTGGCCGATTGTGGCATGAGGGCGGTGATAAGCTGTGTGAGCAGCGTCACCACCACCGTCAGCTGGTCACAGTGATCCGCGGAAGGACCTTCTGGGTGGCCGGCCGGCTGCCGTCTGGAGCCAGAGCAGCCATTCTCGTTCTTCCTGAAACAAAAGAACAGTGTATGCTGGAGGTTGTTGTCTTTCGACATTTCCTCCGCGGGGGTTAGTTGATGGGGTAAAACTTTGCCTGTGGTTTGTCGTAACTGTTGGCTAGTCATTTTTTGTCATAGTTTGTCGGGGTGTCTTTTGTGTAAACGGTCAGATCCAGTGGTCTTCTGTGTCGGCCAGGACGAATTTCGTACCGGCCAAGCACGCTGATCAATGGATTAGTGCTGGTTTCCGCCTTCTTGTAGAAGGCAGTGGCCAGCACTCGGTAGCGGTCTCTTAGGGGAATGATGCCGGTGGCTTCATGGAGAGCCGCTGTCGGGAAACGGGGGGGAGGTGAAGGGCACGTTTAAGTGCCCTGTTCTGAATTACCTGCAGTCGACGCAGGTGGGTGTGAGCGGCATATCCCCACACTGGGCAGGCGTACTCGAGAAGTGGCCTGATCAGGGTGAGGTATATGCGCACTCCCAGGGACGGTGACAGTGCACTGTTCCTGTTTACGAGGGAGTAAAGCTCGTTTAGCCTGGCGCTGGTCCTTCTACGCACATCGTTGATGTGCGTGCGCCAGGTGAGCTTGGAGTCCAGCATTACCCCGAGGTATCTCAGTGAGGTACTCCAGGGAATGTCGGATCCGTTCAGCCTCAGCAACTGGGCCGGTTGGCTGCCGTTGCGTGGGCCGTACTTCCTCGTGAAAACGATGGCCTGGATTTTGGTGGGATTGATGTCAATGCGCCACCTCCTAGCCCAGGCCTCCGTCTTCTGGAGGACTCCTTGCAGTCGGGCGGCGGCAACGGGTGATGTAGGCCGTGTCGTCCGCATACGGGGCTGTCTGTACACGGTCTGCCGTTGGTACGTCAGCCGTGTACAGAGTGTACAGGATGGGGCCTAGGACGGACCCCTGGGGGACTCCTGCAAGGATGTTTCTGTTGCCTGACTTGACTCCGTCCACCTTCACATGGAAGGTGCGGCCAAGCAGATAGGACCTGATAAGTTTTACCAGTGGCCCCGAGAAGCCCTGCTGGTAGTAAAGCTTCAGTAACAACCCAGAGTGCCAGACCGAGTCAAAGGCACGCGCTACGTCCAAGGACACCATAGCGCAGTACTCTTTGTGGACGAAGGCATGGGTTGCTGTTTCCACAATGCGGAGCACCTGTTGGGTGGTCGAGTGTCCATTGCGGAAACCGAACTGGTGGTTGGGCTGGAGACTGTTATCTGAAATGGAGGATTGCAGCTTTCACAAAATTCTAGCAACCTGCTTCCTCGCTCATTTCATTCTCGTAGACCAAAGCTTCCTATAGTATTTATCTCTTTTCCTTCTCCCACTATTCCATTCTAATCACCCATGATTATTAGATTTTCCTCCCGCATGACATAGTGGATTAATTCTTCAATTTCAGCGTATATTTTTTCTATTTCTTCGTTATCTTCCTGTGACGTTGGCATATACACTTGTACTATGGTGGTTGGGGCGGGCTTAATTCCTAACCTCATCAAAATAATCCTGTCACTAAATTGTTCATAATAACTCACCCATTTCCCTACTCTCTTATTCATTACAAATCCTACACCAATGACTCCATTGACAGCTTGTGTGCTAATTATCCTGTGTTCCCCAGACCAGGAATTCTGTGCGTCCTTCCATTTAATCTCGCTAATCCCAACAACATCTAACTTATGTCGTTCCATCTCCCTTTTTAAGTTTTTTAACCTACCTGCCCTATTCAGACTTATAACATTCCACGCTGCGACTCGTAGAATGTTTCTGTCCATTCTGATGACTCCTCCCTGAGTAGTCCCCACCCGGAGATTCGATTGGGGGACTATTTTACCTCCGGAATATTTTACCCAGGAAGAAGCCATCATGATATATGTAATTTGAGAGGATTACATGTCCTCGGGATACCCTTTGGGTCTTTAATGCAGTGGTTTTCCGTTGCCTTCTGCATTCCCATGCCGTTGATCATGTCTGATTCACCCGCCTTTAGGGGCCGTTTCCAATCCCGAGGGCAAGAGGGTGCCCTGAACCACTCCCCGCTCTTCCGCCCTCCTTTCTGAGGCCGTTGGCAAGCAGTGGAAGACTCCTTATACTGGGAATTTTTCAGTCGCCAGAGCCTCGTCCGTGCAAACAGGGTGCACCACGTGAAGGAGAGGTTGACATTTGGTACACCCTCACACCCCGGCTGGGCAAACATGCGAGACCTGGAATACAGCCAGGTACACCCTGTCGAGTACACCCGCCGGTCGTTCAGTGTCGCATGGCCCTACGGCACCCCAGAGCGTGTATGCCACAGAGCTACATAGGTAAACAGAGGCAGACCTCGAATCCGAGCACTGTGACTGTGCAGGCTTAGCTTTGTATGCAGTGCCGTAACGGGTCGCTTAGTAAAGTTGTAAATAAGAACCTTGTCTGTGGCGTGTTAAGAACAAGGCATACCATGATCGCCCCCTCCCCCCCTTTTCCAATTGAGATCCACTAAATCTGATGCTAATAAGCAGACGTTGATTAAAAAATATAATAATAATCTAAGAAGAAACGTCCGTAAATAGAGAGAGAGAGAGAGAGAGAGGGAGAAATGAAGTCTAGAGTGTCGACACATACAATTTATGAGAATTGTGTGCAGCAAGCTATTTGATGTTCTGGGTAATCAATATACCCCAGGAACCTCGAATTCCAACATAAATAGGGAGGAAAGTGATTGCGAGGTAAATAAATTACAAATTTGTCTTTATAAACTGTATTTTTATTTATTTTAACTAGAAGGACAATGTAAACTGATGTTTATAACAAAGTTAGGTGAACCGTCTCTATTAACTAATTTATTTTCCCGCTGCACTTAACATCATTCACAAAGTATTTGTTGTAATCGCCTCTAACCTTCTTAGCGTCGTTACCAATTTTATCCAGATTTCGGTGATAAAGTTTTTCCAAGTTCAAGCGCGCATGCGCAACGAATTTATATGAGTGTATTCTTTTCAACAGCCACTGTTCACGTATTTTTTCTTTGCTGTTTGCATTTCGACCGTATTACGAAGCCTGTGATGATTCCTGCCTACCTGCACAGGTAAACCTCTCAGGTGCACCGTAGCGTGTGTGTTGACCAGATGTATCGTCTCTCCTTTGTTCTGTCAATTTGCAATTTATTTATTTATTCATAATTGTTCTTACATTAGAGGAATGGAAATTAATTTTACAATCCGTCATATTTCAATTTCGCTGACGCTTCTACTTAATACGAATACGATTTCAGTTCCCTGCTGTAATATGGTTCTTTTTTTCCCCCCACGTGGAAAATCTTGCGTGTTAGTGACGTCTCCCTGTTTTCATTTCCCGGACATTATACCATCCTGGTGATGCTTTGGGAAGCTCGCCTCCGTATGCCGACTAGCCAGGACTTGAATGTGACGTTGCGCTACATTCTGTTGTTATGGACGGTCGTGACTATACCGAGCCTACCAGGTCGAACACCCAGTGCACGTCGTTCGCCGGACATGTGGTTTAATTTGTTCCTAAACTGGCTTTACAGCAAATTTTCGCTCTTCTTGCATATTCAGTTTGTAGCATAGTTCTCGCCTCGCGACTTTCCCCACATTTCTCTCTTCACGCAGGTAATTTTCCTGCAACCCAGCGTATTTCGACGGTGACATATCTTTGATTAGTTATGCTTTAAATACACAATACGTGGATGCCATAATTGCCGGTACTATAAGTGTAGGTCCCCTGATTACCACACACCACTATCTTGGCATTCTGGCGCCTATGCAGATTATGTATTTTTCCATGTGTTTTCTTTGCGTTTAGTGATTCTCATTAAAACGTGACCACTCTTACAAGAACGCCAAATATCTTTAGCGGATAAAATGGTGATTTTATGCAAATTTGATTATAATACAGATTTGGAGTAAAATTATCTGCGAAATCTCTTGGTATACCGAGACCAACTTTGGAAACGATTATTTTTTTAAAAAAAATCTCGTTACGTGGATGGTAAGGAACCTAAAATGTTTGGACTGAAAAGTTTGTTGAATTCGCGTTGTTGATAGCGATATTAACACCAGCGCGTACTGCGAATTCCTATCGTCGGACCTGTGCGGCGTTGGAAGGTAAGACCCAAGAGACTGCTATTATGCCGAGAATAAATCATTTTGGCTGTTCAAACCAGTGGATTGGTCGATTCTGTCAGCGTCATGGTGGTGTACTTAATATATATTCGTAATTTGAAGTTTATTACGCTCTAACGCGTTACATCGCTCATCAGCGCCATGACGAAATGTGATTTGCCTAGCGTTATTAGTGTAGCGTATCACCAGGGGGGGGGGAGAATTATTAATTAATTCTTAATATTTTACGCTATATAGGATACTATAATTGAATGTCAAAATGTAAATTATTTAAATGAGAATTGGATGATTCTGGGATTTGAAAACTGTCACAAAAAGACATTTTAATAAAGATTTTTACAATGGCATCTACAAATCTGAGCGTATTTACCATTACGTTAATAAACAAGAGGTTTTGCAACTTTCTAAGCAACGCTCAGACGTACAATGAGCCCTTTAAATGCAAGCAAACAAGTATAGTTGTACTTTAAAAATCTCACAATTATTCTAATACAAAGTATGTTACCAGTTATGATGATGGCAAACAATAATGAATTTTAATAGGTTGGGACGCCACGAATGATTAACCTGCATTCGACAGTTACACAGTCTAGCTCAGTGGTTTATCAGATCAGAGCAAGGATCTTTATCTCAGATGCGCTTACGGGTACAGTTTCACGGAAGTTGCAGGCTGAATGGCTTCGAAGAAACACATTACCGTTCCACGGCAGGTAGCGCTGAGCGTCGTAACTGGCCACGCCAGCAGTATGCGGCAAGTCGCAAGTCAGAAGTGCGCCTCAGATGATCTCCAGGACACAAGTCAGCCCAGCCCACATGGACCGCAAGTCACCAGTGACTTGTCTGGGCTCCCAACTGGAGGGAAGTCAGGCAGGAAGTGTCTCGTCTTTTTCTCCCGCCACGGAGGTAAACTCTGACTCCGCCTCTTGTGGCTCGAAGACGACATAGAACATAAAATTCCCCGAATCTTAGTACTATGTTCCCTGTGATTGGCTGACCATCTGACGTCATGTGAATCTGTGCTTCTCTTGGCCACGTTAAGTTTCGGCAAACCTCGGGAGCCGATGTCTCCTTCGGGAGGAAGGAATTCTGTTTACCGGTTGCCCGACAGAAATCCCTAATCCTCTTAACATTCTGCCCGAAAGGCGCCAGCCCGTCTGCCCTTCACTGAAGCGTAAAATCCTTGCCTCTTATCCTTTCAATGTGCATCTTTCGAACATACAGACATCCCAAGAAATGGAAAAATATTCTATTCCTTTACTTTATACACAATAAAAAGTGATATGTAACGGGGAGCTTAGCGAATCGTTACATTAGTAAATATTAGGTCGGGGTGACAACTCACTCACAGCACTCTATTTTTATCTTTACGGCTTCATGATGCAATTACAACAGAGCTTCCCCGGAGTCATTGAAGGGTGTTTTTCGGAGGAAAAATAACGTAGAGAATATTCGGTTTAAAAGAGCTCCAATTGATTCTGTTGTTTATTCAGACATTGGAAGGTTCCTACCTGGGTTATGTCCTTCCAATCCTACGCCCCCAGATCATGATCTGGCTTGATCTGTATCTTCGCTCTAAAAATTTTGTTTAGATTGAAGTGTGTCAATGTCTTAATAAGACATTTTCTTAATACACCCGTGGTGCCACGGTTATTAGTTAGGTGCAAAAGACGGGATATTACTAGAATTATGGAGAATCTGGATACAATACCTGGTCGTGTGGATCGGTATATAATGAAAATGTAATTTAATTAGTAATGTAGCCTCGTTGACACACACACACACACACACACACATATGTTTTGCCCCTTGTTATCCGAATCATAACGAATTGCTTATTAAAGACACGAAATTTCAATATCTTGTCACGTTTTTTGAAAACTTATTTTTCACCTTGCCTGACACATAGGGTGGTGAGATTTCATAGCGCGAATCCGTGATCAGGTTTGTAACTTATATATAGCAACCGAAATGTGGTATACTCAACTTCTGGCTGGGTTCTAGTACTGTGTTTGCGTGTGTTATCGTGACTAAACGGAATTTTACCGCTTAATTGTTGTGTTTAATGATGTTCGGCAACTTAGGGGAAAAATAAGGTCCTCGGTTACTCGTTTTTCCAAAAGATAAAGGCCGGTGAAAGTGGTGACTTATACTCCTGCGGCAGGGAAAAACGTCCTTGAAGTGGGCCCGAGAGTAGGGGCGTCATTGCGCTGGGGTTGCTTGAGTGATTGTCATCCTAGTAGACGCCTCTGCTTACATTACGGCAACATAACCTTGATTTGGGGTGTAGGGGTTTGAGAGAGACTATACTTGTCTTTTCCAACCAAATGTCAACCTCTCCTTCACGTGGTGCACCCTGTTTGCACGGACGAGGCTCTGGCGACTGAAAGATTCCCGGTATAAGGAGTCACCCACTGCTTGCCAACGGCCTCAGAAAGGAGGGCGGAAGAGCGGGGAGCGGTTCAGGGCACCCTCTTGCCCTTGGGGTTGGAAACGGCCCCTAAAGGCGGATGAATCAGGAATGATCAACGGCATGGGGATGCAGAAGGCTACGGGAAACCACTGCATTAAAGACCCAAAGGGTATCCCGAGGACATGTAATCCTCTCAAATTACATATATCATGATGGCTTCTTCCTGGGTAAAATATTCCGGAGGTAAAATAGTCCCCCAATCGGATCTCCGGGTGGGGACTGCTCAGGGAGGAGTCATCAGAATGGATAGAAACATTCTACGAGTCGGAGCGTGGAATGATAGAAGTCTGAATAGGGCAGGTAGGTTAGAAAACTTAAAAAGGGAGATGGAACAACTTAAGTTAGATGTTGTTGGGATTAGTGAGGTTAAATGGAAGGACGCACAGGATTTCTGGTCTGGGGAGCACAGGATAATTAGCACACAAGCTGTGAATGGAGTCACTGGTGTAGGATTTGTAATGAACAAGAAAGTAGGGAAACGGGTTAGTTATTATGAACAATTTAGTGACAGGATTATTTTGATGAGGTTAGAAAATAAGCCCGTCCCAACCACATTAGTACAAGTATATATGCCAACGTCACAGGAAGATGACGAAGAAATAGAAAAAATATACGCTGAAATTGAAGAATTAATCCAATATGTGAAAGGGGAGGAAAATCTAATAATCATGGGTGATTGGAATGCAATAGTGGGAGAAGGAAAAGAGAGGAATACTGTAGGAAGTTTTGGTCTAGGAGAAAGAAATGAGCGAGGAATCAGGCTGCTAGAATTTTGTGAAAGATATAAGCTAGTAGTGGCGAACACACTGTTTAAGAACCATGCAAGAAGAATATACACCTGGAAACGTCCTGGGGATACAGGCAGATATCAGCTAGATTATATCATGGTCAAACAGAGATTTAGGAATCAAGTTCTAGACTGTAAAGCGTACCCAGGAGCGGACATAGACTCGGACCATAATTTGATAGTAATGAAGTGCAGGCTGAAATTCAAGCGATTAAGGAAGCAGTATAAGCAGAACAGACTGGAAGTGAATAAACTGAAACAATCTAGCACAAGAGAAAAATTTGCAGAAAGGGTAGACTTAGGTCTAAGAATTAACTGTGAAAGGAGCTCAACCGAGGACGAATGGAATGCATTAAAGACCGAAATAATGAAAGCTGGCAAAGAAACCTTAGGCTTTAGGGAACAAGCTGCAAGAAAACCTTGGATCACAGAAGAAATTTTGCAGCTGATCGATCAGAGGAGAAGGTACAAAAATGCTCAGGATGAAGCAGGAAAAGAGCAGTACAGGCAATTTAGAAATCAAATAAATAGGAAATGCAAAATAGCAAAAGAAAAATGGCTACAAGAAAAGTGTGAAGAAGTAGAAAAGGAAATGGTTGCAGGAAAAGTAGATGTTGCATATAGAAAGATCTAACAGAATTTTGGAGAAATGAAGAAAAGAGGTATGAACATTAAAGCTGCCGATGGGAAACCTCTTTTAAGGTCAGAAGATAGAGCTAACAGATGGAAGGAATACATTGAGAAACTGTATGTAGGGGACGACTTGAACAATAGTGTATTGGAAAAGGAAGGCGATGTCGACATGGATGACTTAGGAGATCCTGTTTTGAGGACAGAATTTAATTAAGCTCTGAATGACTTGAAAGCAAATAAGGCAATTGGAGTTGATGAGATCCCTGCAGAACTTCTTAAATCTCTAGGAGAGGAAGGAATCGAAAGATTATTCAAGCTGATATCAAAAAGTTATGAAACAGGAGAAATTCCAACTGATTTTAATAAAAATATCATCTTCACACTTCCAAAGAAAGCACAAGCTGACAAATGTGAGAATTATCGCACAATTAGTCTAACATCACATGCTTCAAAATTACTGACCAGAATAATATACAGAAGGATGGAAAGGGTAGTAGAAGAGATAGTAGGTGAAGATCAGTTTGGGTTTAGGAAAAATCGCGGTACAAGGGAAGCAATTCTGTCTTTAAGATTAATACTTGAAGGGCGGATCAAGAAAAACAAAGATACTTTTATGGCATTTGTTGATTTAGAAAAAGCTTTTGATAATGTTAGGTGGGACAAGATGTTCAAAATTTTAAAGAAGTCAGGTCTAAAGTATCGAGATAGAAGAATCCTCTATAAAGTATATAAGAATCAAGTGGCTGTGATAAAAGTAGAGAATAACGAGAGACATGCATCAGTTAAAAAGGGTGTGAGACAAGGTTGTAGTCTATCCCCGTTAATATTCAACTTGTATGTAGAAGAAGCAATGAACAAAGTCAAAGAAAAATTTCCATGTGGCATACGTTTTCAGGGAGAAAAAATCAGTATGCTACGATTTGCTGATGACATTGTCTTATTAGCAGAGAGGGCTGAGGATATTGAGAAGTTATTGAATGGCATGAACAAAATACTGAAGGAAGATTTTGGACTGAATGTAAATCAAAGTAAGACAAAAGTGATGAAATGTAGTAGAAATGATACCAATACTAGCAGATTAAATATAAAAATAGGTTCAGATGCAATAGGAGAAGTGAGTGAGTTCTGGTACTTGGGAAGGAAAATTACAACCGATGGCCGAAGCAGGAATGATGTTAAAAGCAGAATAGCACTAGCAAAAAGAGCCTTCATGAAAAAGAGAATCCTTTTAGTTTCAAATATTAATCTACGAATTAGAAAGAACTTCTTAAAACTCTATGTGTGGAGCACAGCACTTTACGGTAGCGAAACATGGACTTTAGGAATACCGGAAAGAAAAAAAAACTTGAAGCATTTGAAATGTGGTGCTACAGAAGAATGCTGAAAATTAGGTGGACAGACAAAGTAAGAAATGAACGAGTTTTAGAAATGATGGGTGAGAAAAGAAGTTTATGGAAGAAGCTTACAGGAAGAAGAGAGAGGCTGGTAGGTCATATTTTGAGACATGCTGGGTTGGTTAATTTGTTAGTGGAGGGAACAGTTGAAGGTAAGAACTGTAGAGGTAGACAGAGATTAGAATATATGAAGCAGATAATTGAGGACGTGGATTGTGAGGGGTATGTAGAAATGAAGAGGTTAGCACAGGATAGGAGGGGATGGAGGATTGCATCAAACCAGTCTAAAGACTGACGACAGCAAAAAAAAAAAAAAAAAAAAAAAACAACCTTGATTTGTTATGGTCCTTGTTCTGCTACAATCTGACAAAATTAACCTTGAAAAATACTTGAGATCGACTGAAAAAATATTTAACTGCCAAAAGAGACGATGCCACAGTATGTTGCAATTAAGATTTTTTTCGGATATTGAATAATTCATAATGTGAAAAACTTTTTACATGAGTGTCGAAAAATCGGCAGCAAGTCTAATTTGGCCATCATCGACTCACCAAGTGCAGATAACCTGTCGATCACAGTTATTTTGCACACACTTCACACACTTTCTTATGGCTAACTTCCTTCTTGCTTGCGCACTGTTCTTTGCTTTTCGTTTCAAAAACCAATAGCTTCGTCAGAGCTAGAAAATTTGTGTTTAGGAACGGCACACTGCTCATTAACCACATCGAGAAATTCATGAACTGCCTTCGCAGGAACTACCTGAAACAATGTTTTATTGATCTTTGGAAGTTCTCTCTTACATAATTTGTAAATACAACGCAAAAACTCCTCTAAAACACAGGGATAAAACTTTTTGGCATAAAAACAGCCATTTGTAAGTTTTAAAAATGATTTCAAGTAATTTTACAAACAAGGAGCGAACCGCCGATAAGAGGCCCAAATTAAAGTCTTTTCAAAGCTGAATAGGTATTTCTTATCTGTTAATCAAATTTTGACTAGTGCTCTTCGACAAATTACATGCTCCGTCTTTAAAATGTATCTCCTTCAGCTCTTTCACTGTTAAGTTCTTGTAGACATACTCCACCATATACAAAAACAAACGCTTAAGTGTCGAAACGGAAGTGAATGGTACCACATTTTGCATGGTGGCGCTGCAGGTGACGAAAAGATTAACTAATAACTGACAAAGATCTGTTAAGTTTACTGGGGTACAAAATCATAATCAGGTCCTCGACTGAATGAAATGGAACAATATAAGACGCACGTTATCAGAGTTGAATTGGAAGCGATTTAGCTAAAGTTCCTTGTGGAAAAATCTCTAATTGGCCAAGGATCTCGGCGGGAAGGTATGAAAGAGATGACGACCCCTGGACTAAGTCGGGGGAGATAGACAGTGTGCGATTTACCTAGCGCATTGGAATAATTTAACAATTACTGTAGTGCGGTAGGAAAATTGACACATGCGCATTATTTACATCGCATTCAGTAATATCTACTACAGTATATAATTTCCTAAGCTCATTCACTCACCTCGATAGCTATTGGCTGAAAAACGGTGTCACGTGTCAGCTCGCAGAACAGTGAGCTAAATTAACTGCCATAATACATTAATTAAGTTTGCTTTTCGTAGCGTTTCATAGTTAAAAAAAATATTAATAAATTCTGCTGCTGAAAAAATGTGGATGTGTTTTTCAGTAACATGTTGCTATTGAAAGCAACTTAAAAAAATTAAATTACTCATGGTCTCTGCTGTAACCACGAATGCCAAGTGTCATTCCGGCCTAGGATAAATGTCACTTTAATTAAAACTTTCACTAATGTTGTTGCTTGGCCAAAGTTTATACTTTGCAGTTTATTTGCTTTTTTAGACATTTTACTGGCCACTTTCGTTAATGGTCTTTGTTCATGTTCGCTTTACGTGAATTATAAGGTTATTTTAAGTGGACATCAGACGAAATATGTTACAGAGTCTCTATTCTGGCAATTCATTTCTGCGGAGATGCTCAACTGTTTAATAATTTGTTTTGCTGTTGTCAGTCTTTAGACTGGTTTGATGCAATCCTCCATCCCTTCCTATCCTGTGCTAACCTCTTCATTTCTACATAATATGGAATGTGTATTATGTTCTCTGGCCGTTACAGATACTATGACCAATGATTACAATGTGAGTCTTTGCCCAGTCTCAATAAAAAACAAGGTGATGCCTTCCAAGTAAACAGGATTTTTTAAAAATTTTGCAGAGTGATCTTTAAGGGTAAAATACAAATCAAGTTTATATTTACACAATTATACGTTTGCTCTATCCTCCCTGTTCGTTTTTTATAGCTACCAGTAATAATGCTTCAGAGTTCTTCAAGCTCAATTGATTTTATTCACCCTGAAACACAGGCCAAGTTGATATTTGGTCAGACAGATCAGGTCAACCTTTTATAATCTTTGACCCTAGAAACTGGAACTATTCTAGACCCGTGACGATACGCACAAAACGGTCACGGGCTGACACTAGTATTAAATAAAGATCTTGAAGATTTATGAAGGTGTCTCAGAATCGTCGCAGCCGAGAAGATTTCACACACTGACTTTAGAGAAGGATTGCAGTGCTTTGATAACTGGAAATTAGACTGTCAAATAAAATTTCCAATAGCGGGATGCGGCGTCGCGTCGGTTGAACTGTTACTTTAAGTCCAGTTGCATTCGAGAGTGTGTTGAAGGAGCGCACGGGCCACTACACTGCGATTGCGGAACACTCGAGCACTTTCGCGTACTGCGGCCTCTCGCGGCACTGTCAGCAGGCTGCGTGGAGCTTATCACCAGGCGGTGTTGCCACATCGCGTTCACGGTGCAGGGAGGGAAGTGGAGGCGACTGCGAGTGATAGGCACGTTGTTTCAGCTGTGCTCTGCGCATGCGCGGGGGTTCATGTGGACGTGTTAAGAGGCGACTGAACCAAACGTGGAATGCAAGCGTTACAAAACACGTCGAAGATATGAAGAAAATTCTTATTCTTCTCGGAAAGTTTCTGATGAAAGTGTAATTTCAAAAACGAATAACCGTTAATTATTTTCTTATTTTGTTTTACATACAATTTTCACCATTAAAAATATCAGTTTTATTACATACATATTGGTTGATATGTTAAAATATTTCGCAATCCTTATTGATACATTTCGTGATAACTTACGTTTCGTATAAACTTTTTCGATTATTTGATAGACGTCTCTGTCATGTTCTATATATATACACCTAAAAAGCACTACACAGATTTAAACGAAATACATTTCCTTATGGTTGTTTTGCAGCGGGAAAATAGTATTATACACAAAGTAATATATTACATAGAACAAACGGGTATCCTCCTTTCTTAGCTTGGAAAACAGGGAAAGCATCCAAAGATGACCCGAGATATCAATAATTAACATGTAGATTTAAACGGAATACGTAATTTTCTTTACGGTTGGTTCGCAATTTTAAAAATGGCCGTTGTGTGCGTGCAGTATAGCCATCTGGACACGCCACTAGCCCACTGGCCCCAAAACACGTCCGCTGTGCCGTAGCAAATAGCTTCAGATGTCAACTTGATTGATATGTCGATTTAAACGCAATACATACTTTTATTTCAGTGTTCTGTCAGTTAATTTATTCGCGGATGCTCAGAAATGCTATTAAATAATGTACTCAAAGCGCGACGTCATAGTGTGACCTCATGGCGTGACAGATGACGTCATAGATGACCAAAACTTGCGTTTTTTAACAATAGATTATTATTGACTTTGGTACCTTAGTGTAACTTCCTTGGTTGCACACCGTACAGTAAACAGGAGGGATTCAATGCAGTCAACGAGATGGCGACCAAGCAAGAAGGCGGCTTTGGTCGGTTATTAAGTGTAATGAAAACCAAAGAAAAAACACAATACCTTGTGTAAAGATAATACATTTTGAAAGGCTTACCGTAGTGGATGAATGAATGATGATGATGATGCTCTTGGGGGAAAACTAAATTCAGAAGTGAGAGTAGAATGGTCATTATACCCACATAAAAGTAGTACATGAATTACCGTAATTACTTGCGGATGAGCGAAGAAGTCTACAAAAAAATCGCTGTCAGTTTTCTTTTCCTTCGCAGGCTTTACGCCTCGTCGACGTCTAGGGCATTAGAGACGGGAGAGGAATGGTGGCAAGGAACGGGAAGGAATTCGACCCTGGCCTTTTAAAGGGACCAGCCCGGCATTCGCCTGGAGTGATTTGGGCAAACCAATGAAAACCCAACTCTGGATGCCCGGACGGGGATTCGAACCCGCGTCCTTCGAATGCAAAGCCAGATTGTCAATGGTGACTCATTTAATGCAAAAGAACAACACAGTTATGGGAGCTGCTATTTATCCCCATGAACGAGTGACAGCTACCGACGAGTGGCAGCTCCCTTAAGATTTATTGCAAATGTCTCAAGTATTCTACGATAATATCCCTGAATCGTCAGACAACTTTGAAACGGACGTAACTGGGGTTCTATGTCTACAAACGTTGTGGGTGGCAGAGGGTGCTAAGCACCAATCTTAATTCTGCGCATTCCAATCCCGAAAAGCACGAGGAAAGAAAGAATACATAAAAGCATCAGTATGGCATCTTATTTCTTGAATCTTATCCCTCCTATCATGGCGACCTAAATAGGTTGGCGAAGAAGTATCTTACTGCACTCGTGGGTCCTAGAATTTCGCATATCTTATCTTATGTATATAAAGAAATAGACGTGTGTTTTCCTATATTTCACTTTTCAGCCACCACTACCTAGCACAGATCATTGGTCTTTGTGTGTGGAAGTAGCATGGAGTTTCTTGTCGTGCACAACGTTGGCCGAATGTCGATAGCTGTGAGGATGTAGGAGATATGATGGTTAAAAGTGGTCGATGCAGGGAATTTTAGTATATCGACCAAAGACATGTGTCTCCGTATATGTCATTCTGCTGCCACAACTACATAGCATAGACCAATGGTGTTTGTGTGTGTTAGTGTGATCGTGTCTTCTATCGTGTTCTATTGTGGTTAGATGTCGGTAGCTATGGGGGTGTGGGAGATATGGAGGTTGAAAGTGGTCGACCTGCGGCACTTTCATATTTCTACCAAAAACGTATGTGTCATGGTGTATCACTTTTCAGCCAAAACTATCGAGCGCAGATCACTGGTGTTTGTGTGTGGTTATAGCATGGAGTCTCCCCGTGCACTGTGGTTGTTAGATGTCGGTAGCTGTCAATCCAAATTCTTTACAAACACGAAGTCGTGGGCACCAGCTAGTTCTCCAGTAAATTCAAATGCAGACTTCGTCGTCTGTCTTATGTTGATCTTCTAAAACATTGGCTAACTTGTAGTACCGGATCTTTATAGTGTAAAAATCGTCTGTTCATGCTCCATACTTTTTTGAGTTACCATGTTTCTTCTTCTCTTTACGCACATTACTTCTCTGCAGCATCGGGATTCAATTCCTTTGTCTTTTTCACCAGTTTTCCATACGCTACATTTCTCTTCTCGCGATCATGATATTCTTTGCATTTTACTCGCCACAGACAGGGTTCAATAAACGCTTCTATCACTTCATTATACCTTAGTTCTGACACTATGTGCCGAAATTCACTATGATTGGTAAAATAAAACCAAATTAATTCGGTGGACGTAAACAATACAGACTCTTTCTGCAACAAAATTGATCTGAAAGCTGTGCAGCCACACACGCATGACGTACGAGTGTCTCGCCAAGCACAGGCAGGGCTTACGCTCTGTCTCGACTTTCTCGTAATGCTCATCTTTTCTCCTCGCGATGGTTGGTACAGTCGCATTGCCCGAGTTTATATTACACTAGCGTCAGCCAGTGAATTTTTTGCAAAACGTCACGTGTCTAGAAACGTTCCAGTTTTTAGGGTCGAAGGTTATGAAAGGTTGACCTGATTTCACCAAATACGAACTTGACCTGTGTTTCACACTTAGGGCGAATAAAATCTCTTGAGCTTGAAGAACTCAGAAGTATTAATAGACGTGGGCATTAAACAACACAGACAGGGATGATCGCGCTATCGTATAATTGTTTCATAGATCGTAGACTCGAACTTGCTTCAATAAAAACTTGACTTTTATTTAACCCTTAAAGTTCAGTCTGCAATTTTTAAAAAAAAACATCGTGTTTGCTTCGAAAGCATCATTTTTTTTACTGAGGCTGGGCAGAGATAATGTAATCTTTGGTCATAGTGTCTATAACGGCCAGATAACTTAATATACAGTCGATATTATTAAACAGTTGAGGAACACCGAAGAAAAGAATTGCCAGAATACTCGATTCGGTAATATATGCGGTGTGATGTCTACTTTAAATAATCTAATAACTCGCGTACAGCGAACATGAACAAACTCCATTAAGGAAACTTGTCAGTAAAATACGTAAAAATCAAATAAACCGTAATTCATAAACTTTTATCAAGCAACAACATCAGCGAAAGTGTTAATTAAATTGAAATTTAGTCTAGGCGGGAATGACAATAGGGTTTCGTGGCTACAGGAGAGACTATGTATGAGTAATTTAGGTTTTTTAAAAGTTTTTATGTAGCTTTCAGTAGCAACATGTTACTGAAAAACAGTTCCACGTTTTTTCAGTCGTGAAGTTTATCGATTGTTTTTTACTATGAAATGCTACAAAAACAGACTTAATGAATGTATTATGGCAATTAATTTATAGCAGTTGCTTAGCTCTCAAAATATGAACATAACCTCGGATTTATTTGTTATAATGTTATGTCTGGTGGCTGTCAATTTGCGAGCGAAGGTTGACACGTGACACTGTTGTCCAGCCAAAAGCTTTCGAGGAGAGCGATTGAGTCAGCTTAGGATATTATATAGTGCTATCTGATACCCGCGGCTTCGTACGCGAGGAAAAACAACACCGAGTCGGCATAATATGACAGGAAAGCCATCACTATATCATTCTACCGTCGAACCTGTCTCTTGAAGAGAATCAATTTCCAATATATTTAAAACAGAAAAACAAACGCAGGTGAGAGGATGTGGGGGAGGGGGGTTAGATAAGGGCAGGTTTATTTCAGCTTGGTCTTTTCTTCTTTCTTCAGCATGAGCATCCGTTTCTTGGGTTCCAGTAACTTTATCAGATCGTACTCTACTAGAGCTACAACTTAGGCCAGTTTACGCCCGCAAGGCATGTCAAAAAAAGAAGGCAAAATAAACTGGTGCCAGAAACATTTAAGCAGACACAAAGTAATAGGACAGAGAATATCTACATCTACACTAAATAATTCGTTTTTTCTCTACACGAAATTTATTAACAAATTATACACTAACATAATGCTTGAGAAGCACACCTTGAGCAACCGAGGTAACATTACAGACTAACACACACATCCATCTCTCTGTCACCATTCGATAAGTTCTCAAAATTTTGTGACTACAGCAGTTAATCATACCGAAAAAAAAAAAGTCCTGTGCACTCCCTACAGATTTTCTTGTCAAATTCCATCAATATCGATATAGCCATTTAGTCGTCAAAACGTAACAAAAAGACAGAGACTTACTTCTGCATTTATAGTATTATTACTGCAGATCACACACACACACACTGATGTCAAATCACCCCTGAGGGATCAATATAACATAAAAAATTGTACACCTACAGCATTGCAAGACTGTCTACGATTTGCCTCGCATTGCACCCCTAAATTTGTGATATGTACAGTTTAACATTCAATCCGAATAACTCTTACAATCAAAAATAATTTTTAAAAATCTTTTTTTTCTCCACTGAGATTTGAACCGGAGACCACGATAGAAACATTAGTAAGCAAGCGCTTTAACCATTGAGCTACCCGACCGCTGTATCGAACGCAATACAGAGACTTAGACATTCAACGCGTCTGTCTATCGCCGTTCAGTAAGTCTTCGAAATTATAGGACAGCATGTATTAGTTATTCAGATAATTTTCCAACCAAATGTAGACAGTATTTTTCTCTTTGTTTCAAATGATAAGTGTGCCAAGTTTCATCGAGATCTGATGAAAACTGTGGATTTGTATGAAAAACAAACAAACAAACATACATTCATCTTTATATATATAGATATAGTTCTTCACCAGATTTATCCGCTGCCAGGGAACACAACGTTTTTTCAACTAATTATTTTTCTTGTTCTGTAGCACGTGTTCCCCGGAAATAAAACTTTGATGTACTTCACAATTCCCTTCTTTTGAAACAGTTCTTTAGTTAACACCAAACTACCGTAGAATCGTATCCGACCTCGTTTCCAGTGATGCAAGTACTAAGAGAAAACTACTGTTATCTCTCTGGGCTCTGTAACAGCACCCTCTCGTATTTGCGTATTTACAGAATACGAGGTGTGTACAAAAAGAAACCGAACTTCTGCCGTAATTGCTTTATTGCTCATCATACTAACTTTTACGCACTGTCCCCTTCAAAGTACTGTCCTTCACTATCATTTGCCAACGTTTTTTTTGAGTTTTGGAACGCTTCCTGGAATGTAATTTCTCCTTTGGCGCGCAGTTCTCTCGCCGCATTGTCTTGAATTTCTTCTATGGTCTGGAAACGACGTCCTTTCAAAGTGTTTATCAGTTTTGGGAAGAGAAAAAAGTCTGCCGGAGCCAAGTCTGGAGAATAGGGTGGATGAGGCACAACGGGAGTATGATGTTTTGCCAGATAATTCGTGACAAACAATGATGCGTGAGCGGGTGCGTTGTCATGGTGCAACATCCACGACTGATTCTCCCACAGTTCAGGCCTTTTCCTACGCACAGCATCTTTCCATCGTGTCAGAATTTTCTGGTAGACTTCCTTGTTTACCGCTTGACCACGTGGTACAAATTCATGGTGCACAACTCCTTTGCAATCAAAAAACACGACCATCATCACCTTGATGTTCGACCGACTCTTCCGCGCTTTCTTTGGTCGAAGAGATCCTTTCCCCTCCCATTCTGAAGACTGCCTCTTCGTTTCCACATCGTACCCATAAACCCATGTTTCATCGCCTGTAATGATGTTCTTGAGGAAGTTTTCGTCCTCATTTGCTTTTTCAAGCAACTCCTTAGAGATCCTAGCTCGATTCTCCTTCTGCTCGTCCGTCAACAAGCGCGGCACCAGTTTTGCACTGACACGATGCATTCCAAGTTTTTCTCTCAGGATGTGATTGCAAGAGTCTACACTTATGCCAACTTCTTCAGCAACCTCACGGACAGTCAAACGGCGATTTCCACGAATCACAGTGCGAACCCTCTCAACATGGTGGTCGTATGTTGATGTGGAGGGTCGACCAGATTTTGGATCGTCGGTAACCGAACTCCTGCCCTCCTTAAAGCGCTTAAACCATTCATAGCACTGTGTTCGGCTCATGCAGTCATCCCCTTATGCTTGTTTAAGCATTTGAAGTGTCTCTGTAAAAGTTTTCCCAAGTTTAGCACAAAATTTCACACAGACGCGTTGCTCTTCCAATTCCTTCATTCTCGCTTTCTCACAAATCCGACGAGCACTCTGCGCACGACCTCACTCAACCGGCTGTCACTCGTAAACTAATGCAGCGACCGTAGTGCGACAAGAGGCAATCTCTTGCCGAGAGATGTCACTAGTGTGCACGGAAGTCGGAGAATTTTATCTGCAGCCGTTGGCGCTATTTAATTAGTTCGGTTTCTTTTTGTACACACCTCGTATTTCCTCTTTTCTAAGACTGAATGTTTTCACGACGGGTAACCAGCAGAGTGAGTGACCTGAGAGAATTTTATCTGTTTCCTCTTTCGTTTCGGTAACTAACTTTCCAAACTAAAAGAAATTTAGACATGTGCTAAGTACCTAACCAGAGATACTCACTTCCCCTCTTATCGTTGTCATGGTCACTTAAAGCACTCTCTAAGAATAAATATATCAGTAAAGTCAGTTGCAAAGGTAAATGAAGACCATAATAGGAACAAGTACAAGACCTAAATACGCCAGAAGGATGAAAGCCAGAAACTTGTACAGAAACCGATGGAAATCCTCAGCCGATGGAAACAACACTTCGAAAATATCAGCAATGAAGAATTTGCACATCTGCCAGTACCGCCTACAGTACCTGTGTATGACCCAACTCCAGCTGTCGTGGCTGTAGAAGTGGCGACTGGTCCAGATGATACCCAGACATCCGTCAGAGGATCACAGACATCTCAGGGATGAAGTTCCTTGTACATGTCTCACTAGTGTGGAAAGGAATTCATGTAAGCATCAGCACGGCCCCTAATTTCTCTAATCATATCTTTCCTGTCGACCCAAATAGATTGCCGGATCAAAGTAGGTAATAAAGGATGACTCTGAATACAAGGGTTACTCTTGTGTAAGGACGGTTGGCCACCCCACGTTACCCATGACCTTTATAGCGTATCCATAAGAGCTGTGTATAAGCCCTGCCATATTAAGTAGCATATTTATATGTGGCTTCGTATAGTATCCACAAGGTCCGTGTTGAAGGATGACCTCTAGTACGAGGTGACCTTGACAGTTTATTGGAAACGCTCGTCGGAAAGGCTTGCGTTAAAGGATGACCTTTACTCTTTTTCCGTTCTCTGGTGACAACAGGTAGCATAATTCGCACGAAATGTTTTGCATTCACCGCATACCCCAGGTGACGAGGCCCGAACAGGTGGGCGGTACCGGGTTCGAACTCTGCGTAAAATTCGCAAAAGTAATACAAATTCGCAACTTCTGCTGTAAGCTGAACTTGAAGATTCCGGCTGCACGCAAATTACCTGTACAGTGCCAAATTCACCAACGGTACCGAATTCGCCGCAGAATCTGGATATGAGGACAGGTGAATTAGCAATAGCTGTGGGACACGGGTTAAGGCTCCGGAAAGGTCAATTGGCGGCCCGAAATACGTGTAAAGGAGCACATAACTTCTAGTTACTCTATAATTTTCCAACAATTTTTTTTTACGCAAACCTTGAACTAGAGAACTGCTTCGTATCCCAGACACGGAATTCGCAATTCCTGGGTGTCGGGTACACAAGTTGTAATCCCTCCTGCTTACTGATCGACATCAATAACTGGAACACCACACTACTGAATTTCATCGAAATTGTGCGATTCCTTCCTGTTCCACCTCTGATGGTCTCTGGTAGACTCTGTTCATATCTCGGTTTCGGACGCAGGTTCGAATTTCAAAAAACAACTTGTACATTGACCGTTTGCTCCGAGAGACTCGGACAGTTGAATATCGGTGATCTTCTAATAAATTTTCAAATCTGCGCGTATAATCATGCAAATTCTGTCAACTAGTAAATTGGAGTGTCGTCCTGCAGATGGAAACATTCCTGTGGTTAAGGGAGCGTCCATAAACTACGTGGGTTGGCTGTAAAGCTACAATGGGGTAAGTGGGGAGGGGGGGGGGGGAGAGTTCCGAGTCTGGCTGCGTAGCTTTTCATTCATATTATTTCACACAATTAAGGTCCAAAACAGACATCAACATGTGAATATATATTTCCGTCTTTTAATTACCTCTGTACGTAATTTACGATAGTCTGAGAAGAGAAAACAGTACAAAATGCTTTTGGAATCAATAGGGTAAAAAAGCTACGTGCTACGCGGGAAGGGTGGGGGGGGGAGGGGGTGTTCACAAGAGGCGTTATGTAGCCACGTGGCGCTCGCTAGCACGATGAGGTCGCAGTTCCACTGGCCGCCGCTAGGGGCGCCGACGGTGTTCCGGCAGGTGGGTCATTAGGGGCATCCATTAATTACTAATTACGTCACGTGAAATAGGGGGGGGGAGGGGGTCGTCAGAAATCTCGCGTCATCTTTATAATTCCTTGAGGAACAGTGGAACTAACAACAGGTCTACAAACTACGTCGATCCCAGCGCTGCCCTTGACAACAGAAGAGCTAAGAAAAAACAACTCACGTAGTTCATGGGCGCCGCTTACCCTGAGTGATCAATGTATTTAGAATTACTGTGGAACAATTGCAGCTTCTGAGTAACAGGAACAGTTCAATGTAGAGAGGGGTGCGTTTCGTTCTGATATAACAACGTAAGCTACAGTCAATACTTAACTTCTGCGACGTAACATCCAGAGCTCAATTCATTCTATGGCCACCTCGGTACCCAGATTCGATTCCCAGCACCTCTGAAATTTTGACTTCACAGTAAAGACTCAAGTACTGGAATTCAGTAGCTGTCCGTACTGACGGCACATACACTTGTGCCTTAAGCGGCGAAGTATTAAACGCCGGACCTGCGGTACCAACGATCATTACTTCTATTTCCCAGGAACGTTTTAAACCTAAAAAAAACTACGTAGTTTACAGCAGTTAAAACTTTCACGGTTCAAATATATAATATATATTATAGACTCTTACGTAGTCCATCATTGTGTAGCATAGAAACCAGAGACAGCTTTTACTACAAACATTTTGCGTAATTCACCGATGTCGTTACTGGAGCTTTAGGGCACTAACGCGCTCTTATTGGAGCGAGTGGCGTTAAAGTAGTTCGCGACGCCGCGATGAGGGCCCATGGCTCAGTTTTCTGTGTAATTTTGTGTTTGCACCAAAGGAAATCTACACTGTTAGCAAAAGATTATTAGAACGTAACAAGCAGAGTTTGCGGTTATGATAAGATAACTGTCGGAGCGCTCGACTCGGGACGTGGAGTAGGCCCAGGTGGGCGCCGGATTCCAACCCCTCCCTAGCACTCACGCCAGCAGAGTGTGTCCAACGGAAAGCGTACTTCTTTAAACTCGTTTGTTTCCACGCATTAAGGTTGGGATTTGCGAGAGTTTTCGTCCGTTCCTTGTTTACTTCCCCTCCGTACTTATCGGATGTAAGGATGATTGGGCGTGAAGAATTGTTCTGAACATCTAAAGCAGTGGCCGGCAAACTAGAAGCCAAACAGCCAATTTCACGAATAAAGGTGTCAGGAAAAATTATAACAGCTACAGAGTTCTTTATATTTCAATAAATAATTTTAGTATAATTTAATAAGCATCATTAATATATTTATATAAATAATTCACATTTTAATTAATGAGAACATATATTAATGTATTTCCTTAGAAAGTTTTAAAATGCCAACTGCTTAATTCTTCGTTTTTAATTTCAAACATAAATCCAAGTTTTGATGGTTTATTTGGATTCTGAATTAGTTTTTAATTAAGCTGGTGTTAGAAAACGTTTGTTCGCACGAGTATATCGACCAGAGAACCTCTTTTAACGATTTTGCTGGCAATATTAACGGTATTAGCAGATTGCAACCAACTATTAAATGTAGGGTAAATTCTTTTTCAAGCCCTGAAGTTCTTACACTATTTTCTTCGCATATCACCAACGGAACATGTTGTAGCAAATGAGGGGATCTTGATTTGGAAGTGTCTTTCTACGTTAAACTTTTTTTATTATTATTTATTAGCAAGTTGTTGCCTGCAAATAAGACATGTGGGGTTCAATCCATTCGCTTTTGAATACCGGGCGGTCATCTTCTATGTTTTGTTTCTTTCGATAGAAGCCTTTAAAGAAAGGTTAAAAATATATTTTTAAACATTAAAAAAGAAAAAAGCAAATAGAACAGCAAATGAATTTGAAGATGATATAATACCTGAGATGCAAATACTCGTATTTTAAAATCACAGACAATGACTTAACCAGATACAACACGATAACAGTAAAGACCAATGTGACCGATGTGACCACACATCAACATTCGGTCCGAAACATACTGTCTCTGCCTAAAACTTCTGTGGTATTTTATTTAATTCGTTGTTATTGTCGGTAAAGGTTGGAAAAAGAACTTGCTTTTAATAAGGTCTGGTAGCTTGCAAGTCTTTAGATCTTTCAGATGTTACTAATACTGTTACTACTGCTACCACTATTGTCGGTAAGGATGCAAACAAAAAATATTATCGAAGAGCCTCACCAGTGTCCTCAAAGAGCCGCCTGCCGACCCCTGATCTAGATCATCGACAAAAATACCCGAATTAAGCTGTGCGCACGTAATTACACGTTATTACTTGCTCTTATTTGTTTATGCTACTGGGCTTCCCATTAACTGTTCAGAAGTGAGCTGATCTGTTCATTTGATTACTAGTACAAGGTCTTTGTATCTTACAAGTTTCCTGGCAATTTATTCCTTCCGCCCTTGAAGCTGTCAGTCTCTGGTCGACCGCCGCGCCGCCTCGTCTGGCGTCTCGGGTTCCAGAATCTGCCGACGCGTTATCACAGGTGACGCTCCACCCGCTGGAACCGGCGATGCACCTTGCAGATGTGTTTTCGACATTGATATGGCCTACGATACTTCCTGGTGACGTGACATTGTAAAAAATAACATAAATGGGGATACATTCAGGGGGAATCTGCCCCGTTTTATACAGTTGTTTTTATCAGGACGTGTCTTCCGGTACGGAGTCGGTAACGGAAGTGTCAAATCTTTTTATCCAGGAAAATGTTGTTCCCCATGGGACACTTTCAGCTGTTAAAAGAGTCCCATCTGATACCCTTTATACCTTGATTTTCATTTTTTTGTACCTCATCTACTGTGAGAAGTGCTGAGAGACAGTTGCGAATCAACACTGAACAGGCTGGACGAATGGTCAGCAGAGAAAACCCGGTGCGTACTCTTTTCTCGTAGTAGAAGTATTCTAATAGAACCACACTTAACCTTGAGGGAAGTTTATTAAGGTTAGTAAAAACTTCCCGTGGTTCAATAGGGAAGTGAAAAGTTTGCTCAGGAAGCAAAGGCGTTTACATGCGACGGTAAAGAAATCGGGGAACTCATCTGATCGCGCTAAATTAGTCCACTTGCGAGCGGATGTGCGTAAGGCAATACGCGATGCGTTTAAAGAATTCCAAGCCAGAAATTTATCCGAAGATCTGATTACTAATCCAAAAAGTTCTGGTCATATGTCAAATTAATAAGAGGCTCTCGAAAGGTCATGCCGTCGTTGATTAATGAAAATGGGGAATTATCAGAAACTAGCGTCGAGAAAACAGAAATTTTGAATAATGTATTTAAAAAAAGCTTTCACGTCAGAAAACTCGGAGGAGATTCCGATATTTAACAATCGAACCAACAAAATTATGAATGATCTCGTTCTCGATGTCGAGGGAATAACTAAACTGCTTATGAATGTAAATCCCAACAAGGCTCCAGGACCAGACGGTATTCCTACAAGATTCTACTCTAGGTACGCAAAGGAAATTGCGCCGTATTTGATGAAATTATATACCGCCTCCTTGGATCAAGGAAAAATACCAGCCGAATGGAAGACCGCCATCGTAAGTCCAGTGTTCAAAAGTGGGAATGTTAATGATCCTCAAAATTATAGGCCTATCTCGTTAACCTCAATATTTTGCAGGATTTTGGAACACATCATCTATTCAAATGTCATGCGGTTTTTCGATGAAGATGAGCTTTTAAACCCAAATCAACATGGATTCAGAAAAGGCCGATGCTGCGAAACACAACTTGCCCTCTTAATTCACGACTTGAGCCGTATTATAGATAAGCAATCCCAGGTTGATTTAGTTTTATTAGACTTCAAAAAAGCTTTCGACACTGTGCCTCACACTAGGTTACTTAGGAAACTTCGCGGTTACGGTATATCTAGACAAATATGTGATTGGGTTGCAGACTTTTTGAAGGACAGAACACAGTGTGTAAGTTCTCGACGGTGAGCGTTCATCACTTGCCGAAGTGAAGGTCCGGGGTTCCCCAAGGAAGCGTGATAGGGCCTCTGTTGTTTCTCATATACATTAATGATTTGTGCGACATAATAAGGGGAATGAAAAGATTATTTGCCGATGATGCTATTATTTATCGTGAAATCACAACCCAGGACGACTGCGCTTTGTTACAAGACGATATTATGAAAATAATTGCGTGGTGTAAAGATTGGCAGTTGGAGTTAAACGCTAAAAAGTGCCAAGTCATGCGTGTAAGTAAAAAGGTGACACCATTTAGCTTTGAATATACAATTAATGGCACTGTCCTTAGAACGGTAGATTCCGCTAAATACCTAGGGGTAACAATTCGTAATAATTTGTCGTGGAATGAGCATATCGAGAATGTAATTGGGAAAGCAAATCGTATGCTTCGATTTCTAGGTCGTAATTTAAAACAATGCACTCCGGAAGTTAAATCGATTGCGTACAAGTCACTAGTGAGGCCTCACCTGGAATATTGTTGCTCTGTATGGGGTCCTCATCAAAAGGGATTAATGGAGGCATTAGAGATGGTCCAAAGAAGAGCCGCCCGATTCGTGACAGGTATATATAGTTGGAGGGAAAGCGTAAGTGCCATGTTGAAGGAGTTAGGTTGGGAAGACCTGGAGCACCGAAGGCTTTGCTCTCGACGGAAGCTAATTGAAAAATTCTCGACTGACGTATTTCGGAATGACAGCAAACAAATATTGCTACCAGCAACATTCATATCTCGGAATGACCGCGAAAATAAGATAAGAGAAATCAGGGCCAGAACCGATTCATTTCTCTACTCATTTTTTCCACGAGCGATTAGGGAATGGAATAGAATAGATTTACCGGGCGAGTAAACACAAAATCGGACAGGAGTAGCTTCCGATAAAGCACTCCGGCCATCCTGATCTGGGTTTTCCATGGTTTCCCTAGATCGCTCCAGGCGAATGCTGGGATGGTTCCTCACAATAGCCCATGGGCGCCTCCTGCCATATCCCGTATATCCTTTCCAAACCATTACCTTTCCTGACTAGGTGCAATGCACCCTCCGCCAAACACTTTTAGGTGAATCGCGGAGTAATTGTAATAATAATAATAATAATAATAATCTGTTCGGTTTGTGGTCCTCATTTTTGACAGTCGGTTAAGTTGGCCGACCGCTCCTGCCTGGTACATTTTTATAGAGCGGATGGAGTACGTTCGGTCGGTCCACCATGCAGGGACTCGGCTACCGCACCAGCCCCATACCCAGCCACCACCTCCCTGGCTATTAAAGAGATACAGAACAATCTGTTTACAGCTCACAATGTTTTTAAAGATATTTTAAATCGGTTTCACGCCTCTACCGCATTAAACAACGATGTGGCTAAGTGAGTAGGTTAGCTGAATAACAGGTGAAGCGTTTACACCGCCTTGTGTTAGTCTCTCTAGCATACGAAAGTAAGCTGTGATTCCGTCATCTGTATTCAGACTATTTGATCCAGGACATACAGGACGCTCTCCTAACCCTCCAGTCTTGTGGAAAGCAGGTTGCACGAGTTTTTCTTTTGTGAAGTTCGATGTTTTATATCTGGACGGCTCTTTTACAGCCAGCCAACCAGCTAGTTTGTTGTTTTAGTGCTTGGTAATTAATGGTTGGCCTTTTTCCAGCCACCAATCAGTGATTGTGTTTTTCATGGTTCATTTACAGCCACTATTTTAGTATTTTGTATTAGTTTGCTGTTTGTATGCCTGATATACAGTCGGCCATTCAGACAGTATTTTTGCGAGTATTTTTTTGGCGTGTGGCCAACCCCTTTACAGTCGGCCATGCAGGCGCTAATTGAGTTCAGCTTTAATCCACGTTACCATACCAGTTTTACATCAGGGCGCTAATAATCTAGACGTAGACGCGCCCTAAAGTCCTAACAACAACAACAATGTGTCTGCAACTGAGCTGATTTAAAAGAGCGTACTTAATGGCGTATCTGAGTTCCTGTGAGTGTTAATAAGTTTGAGGTATGTTCCCACCCTCCATACCGAGCGCGGTGGGGTAACGCTTTGGCCTCGCATTCCCGAGAACTCCGGTTCGAATCCCCGTCCGAGCATTCCATGGTTTCCCCACATCAACTGCGAGGCAACGGGCTTGCCTCCCGTGAAATATGTTAATGTAGTTTTTAATATGGAAGCGTTTAGGTTGGCAAAACCTAGGAAGATAGGAGCCGCAGTGGACGCAGATTAGAACGGAGAAAGTTTCACTATGGCAGGTCGTGAAAAATAGCAGAAGTAATTATTGAATTTAATGTGAAAGGAAGTTGAAGTAAAGTTTAGTCTTTCATGAACCAGTTTGTAAAAGAATTTATAGTATAAAGAAGAACTAAAGACTCGTCAGAACAAAACATGGATAATATTTAAAATTAAACTAAATCAAGTTAGTGTGTGTTTCGTAAGGACAGTGCAGTAGACAATTTTTTATGTGTTCATAGATTAAATAAGTTTTGCTTTTAAGTAATGAACATGGAACGTTTAAATATGTTTGAAGTTTCGAGCGTAGTTGTATTGGGAAGTATTGAATTACAGCGATAATTTACATGTGAATGAAGGCAAAGATAAAACGAATACTTGTATTGAGTCGAAACCAGGTGACAGACAAAAGATAATACCGTGTATGAAAAAAGATGATTATATAATGCGAATGCTAATGAATATAATGACAAAAATGGAACAAGGGCATCTCAGATTAGGCAAGGGCTTAGATTAAGGCAAGGGCTTAGATTAAGGCAAGGGCTTAGATTAAGGCAAGGGCATCTTAGATTGAGGCAAGGGCATCTCAGATTAAGGCAAGGGCTTAGATTAAGGCAAGGGCTTAGATTGAGGCAAGGGCTTAGATTGAGGCAAGGGCTTAGATTAAGGCAAGGGCATCTCAGATTAAGGCAAGGGCTTAGATTAAGGCAAGGGCTTAGATTAAGGCAAGGGCTTAGATTAAGGCAAGGGCTTAGATTGAGGCAAGGGCTTAGATTAAGACAAGGGCATCTCAGATTAAGGCAAGGGCTTAGATTGAGGCAAGGGCTTAGATTAAGGCAAGGGCATCTCAGATTAAGGCAAGGGCTTAGATTAAGGCAAGGGCTTAGATTAAGGCAAGGGCTTAGATTAAGGCAAGGGCTTAGATTGAGGCAAGGGCTTAGATTAAGGCAAGGGCATCTCAGATTAAGGCAAGGGCTTAGATTAAGGCAAGGGCTTAGATTGAGGCAAGGGCTTAGATTAAGGCAAGGGCATCTCAGATTAAGGCAAGGGCTTAGATTAAGGCAAGGGCTTGTTGATATAAATAAAGAGATATGTAATTTCCGATTTAGAACAAGTCAGACGAACAGAAATGTTTACATGAAAAGAGACCAGTAATCAGAGGGGTGATTGCTAAAGTCTAGGAAGACAACAGGGCTAAAAAGGAAGAGACACATGTCTATATTCGAGAGTAATATAATAAAGAACAAGAAGAGTATGAAAAAGTATAATGTGATGCACACGAAAAGAACAATGATAACAAATAATACTAAGGAGACGATGAAACTTATTCGAATGTTGGAAAAAAAGAGATTTTAGAAGACGATATTCAGGGATTACCTGCAATGAAAAAATAGTATAAAGAGCGTGGAGAGAGATGCGAAGACAAAAATCTAATTACGGGAACATTTGATATCTTAGAAGGTGAAGGCACGATCGAGAGTATCGAATGTTATGAAGAAAATGATGAACAGCTTGTGAAGTACACAACCTCACCATTTGTGATTTGAACATTAGCAGAGTTATTGTTTTTCTTTAATAATTGTGATTGTATATACTAACATTAAATTTGTAAGTTCCAAGGTCACAGAATGTCAAGATGAATATACGAGATCTTTGGCGAATAAAGAACAGTTGAAAACAGTTGAGGAAAAGGTTTGGTTGGAAGAGGAGGAGTTGGTTTTGGAGAGAACATGTATTGAGAGAAGAGATGAAAGAGAAAGGCTCGATGGAGAAGCCGCGAAGAATCCTAGCGGGATTAGTAACAGGAAAATATTAGCGTGAGGGCGTAGAAATTAATGATAAAGATAATGGAATATGAATTTTTAATTGATAATTGGTTGTTTAATGGAAAATAGAAGATGTAAGATAAGTAGAAGGTGTTTTATTTAATACTAGCTGGTACCCACGACTTCGTTCGTGTTTGTAAAGAATTTGGATTGACAGCTACGGACATCTAACAACCATAGTTCACGATGGAAGGCTCGATGCTATTACCACACACAAATGTCGGTCATCTGCGCTATGTAGTTCAGGCAGCAAAGTAAAATTTACGGACACATATGTCTTTCATCGAAATACGAAAATATCCTTGATCGGCCACTTTCAACCACCATATCTCCCACAGTTACTGAAAGTTGGCCAACGTTGTGATCGAAAGGTGACTCTGTGTTACTACCACACACAAACGCCAGTGATCTGCGATAGATATTTTTCTCTGAAAAGTGATACACCAAGACACGTGCGACTTTGGCAGGAATATGTAATTGCCGCAGGTCGACCACTTTAAGCCCCCATATCTCCCACACCCCCATAGCTACCTACATCTAACAGTCATAGTGCACGACAGGAGACACGATTCTACTACCACACACAAACACCAGTGGTCTATGCTATGTAGTTGAGGCAGGAATGAGAGGTATAAGGAGACACAAATTTTTGGTGGAAATATGAAAACGCCCTGCATTGACCAACTTTAATCATCATATCTCCCATATCCCCACAGCTATCGGCATTCGGCCCAACGTTGTGCACGACAGGAAACTCCATGCTACTTCCACACATAAACACCAGTGATCTGTGCTAGGTAGTGGTGGTTGAAAAGTGAAATATAGGAAAACACACGTCTATATATATATATATAAGATTGAGATTGTAGTATACATATAGACAAAGGAGTTGATTTAAAGTTCGTGTGTTAAGATTTTGTTAATAGGGATTTGATTTACTGCGTGGGTATCTAAATAAAACCAGAGATGGACATAGAGGGATAAATGATATTCCTATGTACAGGTCTGGTGCTGGAAATATAAGCAAAAGTATTATATTTAAGGTATTATAACATATGTTCTCAAAATAAGACAACCATACAAATTGGAATGTTACAAGCTTCAAGAGAAAAGAGCTTGTGATCGTAAAAAAGAAGAAAATGAAGATCATCAAAAAGTGTGATATTCCTAAATAAAAAGGAGAGATATTGAAGAAGATGAAGACATTTTGAAGGAAAAAATTAAGAAGAAGAAGAAGAAAGGCAGGAATATAGTGAGATTTAAGTAAGAAGAGGTGAAAGAGATACGATGTAAAAGGACCTACAGGTGAGAGAGAACATGGAGATAGTCATAACTGGGCCGCTAGTGTAGCAGTATTAATTCACAAAAGGAAAAATTTCAGTTATAACCACATCGAACTGCATACTTTCGGCAGCATATTTTTATATAAATCCAGGCCTTATCAACATACCGTATGAAAATCTACAGTACCTCCACTGCCTTCGTCAACATCGCTGAAGCCACCGAAGAGTTCCCAGTAGAGACAAAGACAAGGCAGACATGAAAGAAGCTGCTATTGAGACTGTAGAACAATACTTCTATCTTGGCCAACTGATCAACATGAATGGCGACTCAAAGCCTGAGATCTACAGACGCATAAAACTGGGCTGTAGTGCATACAGAAGAAATTCCATACTTTTTAAATGCCACTACATCTCAAAAAATAGATATTTGAATAATGGAGTATTACCGGTCCTCACACATGCCTGCCAGAGTTGGCCCCTAAACAGTCAAATCAAGCAAAAACTGAGAAGTGCCCAGCGAAGTATATAAAGAGCAATAGTAGGGTTTACAGGAAGAGACAGGAAAAGGGCCGTACATATTCGCTCTATATTAAAGTGGCAGACATCTTAGAAAGAGGGACGACCCAAAAATAGCAATGGGCTGGTCATATTCCTCGCAAAAGAGACGACAGATGGACCACGGCATTTCTGGATTGGATACCAAGGGACCTGAAAAGAGCAAAGCAAGAGGAAGACCCCCCCCGACGAGTAACAGGCATGAAGTGGAAGAGAGTTGCTCAAGATGGATCAGCCTGAAAGGAACTAGAACAAAATTATGTAGCATTAAGTTGTAAAATTGAGCTCATCTCGTGTAAAGAGGCTACATCCTGAAATAAGGGTGATGAATTGTGGGACAGGTGGCCTTCTATAGACAGGTTATAACCGGTCTGCAAGCTTCAGTTTGCCGAGATGGGTCGTCAAGTGCTGCTGTCCACGTCACTGTATCGGCTTAACACAGTCGATTCGATACGTCCGACACTGGGTTTGTCATCAAAGCATAATTTTGAGCCTGCTATTGTGCTCGAACAAATGGGGCACGACAAACTCACACTTTGGAACATGCGGTCCAGGAATTGGACGTAGTTGTTCACCGGCAGTGCCCAGGCCGACGTCCCACTCGGCGAGCGCACCGTCTCAATGGTGGCCGGGGTGAGAACTTTGTGTGTTTACCGCAATACTCCACCTGCCTCTTCTTTAGAGGAGCGATATGGTAAAACCTCGTCGATCACCAAAAGGCGTGACGCCACCAAGTTACACGACATTACGAAAACTTGTGTGCACGCTCCAAAGATTTTTTTCTAATTAATTACAGATGCATTTCTTCGTTTAGATTTGGACTTTCTTTTATTTCAGTTGTCAAGTAAGAAATAAGAACGCGGAAATATAGTCAGTGAATTTAAAAACGGTAGCAAAGGTTACCTTCGACGGAGTTATTGATAGAAAAGATATCAGAATTCATCCTTCAGCAGGAATAGCAGTGGAAAATTCAGTTACAAAAAAAAAAAAAAAATGTATGTAGGTCTAATGGCTGTTGTCAAAGCCAAATATGAATATATATGCTTATAGAAAACCATGGGAGGCTGTATGGTTGAAGAATTTTGACACATAATGAATTTTACACAAAATTAAAAGAAAGTTCATTAAATATTCCTAAGGGAGATAAGTATGAACTGTGAAGAAAAAAATAAATTTTGTTTTTGTAGCAGAGCAAACATTTTCACTTCATCGACATCTCAGGAAGTCTTTTCATAAATACAGTTGACTTACCATTTATTGTGCGGAACACCCTGCCGGTATATTAAGTAGAGGGTGAGGCATATTATCGAGCGATTTTAAAAAGCGCGTGAATCAAGCTTAGCCGGAGAGAGGTGGCTGGGATAGCGTCAGTTAAGTTGGACGCGAAATAGCATTCAGTCATAATGGAGCGCTAGACCCCACAACATCGTGCGTACGCAGTGCGTACCAGCTAGTACGTCGTGCATTCCGCAACCACTTCAACATTAATCGAAATCTGCGGATGTCATCTGCCTGTGCTGTTAAAAAGTAGGTTGAGAACTTTGAAGAGACGGCGACAACGACAGAGAAGAAAACTGGGAGATCAAAAACTGCGCACCTGAACACATCGAACGTGTAAGAGTTGCCATTGAGGGATTCCAAACAGAATGGAAAGAAGAATTTTACACCAAGATTTGAACTTCCACCCCTACAAAATCCAAATGGTTCAGGCTCTTAAGGAAACGTATTATGTGAGCCGGTTCTGCTTACAATTTTTGGACGTAATTAATCAACATTGTAAGCCGTTCGTGGATGAATGATGATGCTCGCTTCCATCTGTCCGGTTGTGTGAACAAGCTGAACTTTCGATTTTGGGTTGACCTTAATCCTAGAGAACTGCATCAGCAGCCATTGCACTCCGCAAAAATTACTGCGTGTTGCGCAATGTCTTCATTAGGGATCATAGGGCCATACTTTTTTGAAGATAGCCTTGGCAGTGCTGTAACAGTGACTTCGCAGAGATACGCAGACATGTTGGAAAACTTTTTTACTACACAATTTGCACACTGCTAAGTGAACGATGAGACGTTTTTCCAGCAGGACGTAGCAACATCCCACATTGCTCGAGTAAGCACGAATATTGTCAATCGTTTGTTTCCAAATTATGTGATCTCTCGAAATGGAGATTTGGCCCCCTCGTTCACCGGACCTCACGACACGTGACTTTTTCTTGTAGGGTTATCTGAAAAGCAAAGTTTACCAACATAACCCTCTTCGCACAATTGAAGCCCTGAAAGAGCGAATCCGACAGGAACTTGTTCAAATCCCACTGGCAGTACTGCGCAATGCGATGAGTCACTTCAACGCCCGGCTGGAGGAATGTGTGTGTCTAAATGGACGCCATCTTACCGGAGTTATCTTCAAAAAATAACCAGTGTTTTACTATTGCAGAAAATACTTTTTCATGTATTTTATGAGTATGATATGATTTTTTTTAACGAAGAGTTTTTACTTAACAGCCTTTTAAAAATCTCTCTTTATTATGCCTCACCCTGTATTTCGTTATAAATATTTCTTGACGAATATTCATTAGCACTAGAGTTTTAAAGAAATTCTCTCACATGTAATTTTTGCTCGGGCACTGGTTATTTCCTATGGCGTTAAAAACTCCCACGAATTTTGTATGACATGCAGTGATGAATGGCATCTATTCTGTGGCGCCAGGCCTTTGGCGGAACGAGGTTGCCAACTGGTTATTTTCATCGGCTTTGAAACGTTCCGAGTAACGTGTGTTTGGAGCGCCCACTAGGTGGAACGTTCTCGGCGTCACCACAATCAATAATAATATAAAGCCCGTTCCCAAGGCCTGACAGCCAGAATCATTGTAAGAATCCAATTAGAGAAAGTACGCTGAACTTTGAATTCTTTTTAGGGTTTTTATTCTAGTATAGATTACTGAGATTAAGAAATGCGTATATTAACTGCAGTGTCTGACAAGGTTGCTGACATTAAATTTGACAAAATAATGATTTATTATATCAACAACAAAAACTTATTGATATTAAAAACTTGAATAAGCTAATTAAATAGGAGCAAATTCATAGATAATCATTAAAAATTTTAAAGTCCTGTCTGGCTGGCGCCTCGTCATATTTCTGCTCTCGAAGAAGAACACAGAATGAGGGTCGAAACGTCGGCTACAAGAAATATGACACGGTGCCATCCGCACAGCCAAGAATCACCTGACTCTGGCCGCGATGTGTTTCACGCGAGCACACACTTCTGACAGCTTTGGCTTAGAGTTTACTATCGTATCTTGTCTCACGATGAAGTCTTCCATACAAGAACTGTCTTCCACTTTGTCGTCGTTTCTGTCTGACCGGCTCTGTCCTCCTGACGGACAATCAGTTGGATTGGCCGTACAAAATAAAAATATAAACATTACTTTTTTTTTTACAACGATTTTACGCAGTCAGATCATCTTGTTGTTTGAAATGGTCACGCTACTACGGACACTTTTGGAATTTAGTCCCGGTATTCTAACTGTACCATCGTGTTCTGCCATCTTTGGATTCCAGTTAGCCTCTCTATTTACATGTTTGAAGGAGTACTGCCGCTTGAATGCTATTGTTCCCTGAGATCCTCATTTGCTCGAGTGTTAATTCTTTACTGTCTACTACAACACATATCACTAAATCTGTAAACGTGACGAGCAAGTAAACTACTGCACCAAACTGGATGCCATATTTACAGTTTGAAAGCTCTACGAAGTAATTAAATGTTCTGTTGATCACCCTTGCAGAGGACTGTTACACGAAACTGAAAATGGAAAACAGTTCTCTGACGAATGGTGTCTGTCATCTTTTCCACGTGAATTTCTTTGATTGGACCTACGATTTTGCACGGACCATGGTGACACTCTGTCCGGCAACTGTTCAGTCCTGATCTGTGATTACTTTACACCAGGAGATTTGAGTAACGATTTAGACACAATCGGGTTAGTATACTTTCAAACATGCAACTTGATTCACAAAATGGAGAAGTCTTATGTGTACATTTCATTACAGGGAGAGTAAGATGGTTGATAGACCCACAGGATTTTATGATACTTGACAAATTATTTGAGTAAACTGTTATTTCTCTTGTTAGTTACGATTTCTCGATGTCCTGTTCTGTCGTGGAAACCACGTTAGTTCTTTGGTTTTCTTCAAATAATTAGTCGAAGAATCAGTTTCCAGTTTGTTTATTTTTCTTCAAGGCATCGAAATCCATACAAAGATATTACGTACAAACGTAAGTAAATGCTCTAGCGATTCTAACTGGCAACACCTCCAAAACTAACTCGTCACTCAAAATTCCAGAATAATTCAAAGACTTCCGGCCGAAGTTTCTAGAATTCTATCAATACTTAAACAATTAGAAGAAGAGCCAATAGCGTACCAGCGCGCATTACTTGCTCTTCCGAACAGTTTTTCAACTAGGCGGGAATTTTCAAACTTGTTCTCGCGGGTCATTTAAAATTGGTCCGTGGCCCACGGGCCTGGGTTGAGCAGTCTCGTTCTAGAACCAGCAAAGCGCAGTTACGACACTGCCCTGGGGAACCCCCGATATCGCTTGGATTAGTTACAACTTCATGTGTTGAACCGTTCAGGAAGTCGGCAACGCAGTCGCATATTTGTGTAGATATTCCACAGCTATGAAGTTTCTTGAGTAACTTTTTTTTACTTATGGCTTTACGCCTCGTCGACGTCGAGGTCATTAGAGGCGGGATGGGACTGGGGACAAGGAACGGGAAGGAATTCGGCCATGGCGTTTTGAAGGAAGCATCCCGCCATCCACCTGGAGTGGAAACCATGGCTCAGCTGTTAAACGGCACAAGACATGCCTTGCAGCATCGGCCTTTTCTGATTCCGTGATGATTTGAGTTTAATAGTTCCCTATCGTCCAAAAAATTAATGACATGTCCTAAAACGCTGCTTGGCCTATAATTTTGATGATCATTAACATTCCCCTCTCAGCTGGATGCGGTGTGTCATTTAATTAAAAAACACTGCGCAGTTTCCTTTACGCGCCCACAACAGAATATAGTAGGAGTACACTCCGGTCTATCATTACCGTGGCGCCAAAATCTGATGATGAATTCTTGCAGAACTCAACGAAATAAATCGAAAATAAAGAATAAAATTTTTTGATATCTCGCTTGGTTTTCGAGATATGGCATGTTAAAAATCAGCCATAGGTATAGTTCCTTCTGCTTTTGATGTTTTTTCTTCTGGTCCAGGCTGTATTTCAACCTAACAACAATCACTAGGAAGAAAATAAAACACCTATAGTGCATTTCCACCATGTAGATATCCTGGTTTTGGTGAAAAAAATTTTTTGGTCCAGGCTGGATCTCACCCTAACCTCATCACTTTTGAGATACAATATCTCGAGAACTAAGCGAGATATCAAAAAACTTTATTCTTTATTTTCCTTTTGTCTCATCGAGTTACGTAAGAATTCATCATCAAATTTGGCTATAGCGAAATTTTTCTTCTGGTCCAGGCCGTATTTCAACCCAACTACGTCACTTTTGAGATACGATATCACGAGAACCAAGCGAGATATCAAAAAAATTTATTCTTTATTTTCGATTTGTTTTGTCGAGTTCTATAAGAATCAATCATCATATTGTGGCGCCACGGTAATGGTAGAATCCCCGTTTTTTACGTTCCTTAGCTCTTTTGTTATTCCATCATCAGTGAAGAGATCTTTCATAATTTTAACCCGTCCATTTTATTACTTTTAAATTATTCAAAAGTTTCTAAACCTTTATATTCAGGGTGTGGGTTTAAATTTTTTTCGCCTAGTGATGTACCATACGAGGATCGTTTGCCTTATCGAAGCAATATATGAGCTTGTCTTCATCCTGTTTCACCAACGGGTCAGTTATAGTATCAACAATACCCAGATAGCTTTTAAGAAATAGTGTCAAAATGGATGAGATATCTTTGTCGCAACGCGTTGGCTCTTTGACCCACTGCTCAATAGAATTTTCCGGGAATTATTCTAGGAAGGCTCTTCCGCCTGACCTTAACATACGTGTTCCACTTAACCGACGGTAGGTTAAAATCACCACACATGATTAATATATGTCCCTGAATTTTTTTTCATAAATACTTGCTCCAGAATCCGGAGGTCGAAAAAAACACGCTATTAGGAACTTTAAATTTCTGCCAACTTTTACCTTCACTCATATTAATCGTGTCAGTTACGAAAGAGCAAGTGACGCTTTTATTAACAGCCTCAAACACTCCTCCACCCATTAAGATATTTCGGTCTATCCGAAAGATACCGAATTTACGAGCAAATTCATCGCTAGATTGGACTTCCATCGTTAACCAGGTCTCGGTCCCTTGTAATATATCTACATCTGCATCTACATAGATACTCTGCAATTCGCAATCATTGTGGGTGGCAGAGGGTGCTAAGCACCATTCTTAATTCAGTACATTGCAATACCGATTAGCACGAGGAAAGAAGGAATACATAAAAGCATCAGTATGGTATCTTATTTCTCGAATCTTATCCCTCTGTTCATTGAGACCCAAATAGTTTGGCGAAGACGCATTTCCTTGCACTCGTAAGTCAAATAATTTCGCATATTCTCCAATAAATTCAAACGAAAACGACCTCGTCTGTTTTCCAAATGATCCCAGTCCAATCTACGTATCAATTCTGTGACGCTTTCATAAGGGCTGCAGCAACCAGTCAGGAATCGAGCGGCTCTCCTCTGTACCCTCTCCACTGAGTCAATCAGGCCCCCGAACTCCACAACAGTAATCCAGATGTGGACGCACTGGAGTTTTGTACGCTATTTCATTTGTATTAATTCCTCAGAATACGACCTATGTATCGTAATTTAGAATTAGCTTAGCTGTACCCACGACGGAAGTAATGTGCAAGTCCCATTTCATGTTTCTTTGTGCTATTTCACCCAAATACTTCAGGGAATCAACCGTGTCAATGACTGAATTGTTTGCTTTGTACTCGTGAACAAACGGATTCTTTTTGTTACTTACTCGCATTGCCTTGCACTTTTTGCAGTTAAGTGTTATCTACATCGTCCGCCGCAGCTGCAATGTGGAAATCTGCTACTTTAGCTCTAATACAATGACAATTTAAGACCATTATGTTTAAGCGTTTAATATTACTATTTCTGAATTCTAAATTCGCAGTTCGCGTAACGGAGGAAGAATTCACAACTGCGTTGTTTGATTTATTGAGCCTGCCACTGTGAAGACAAAGGTCTTGCTCGTCGTTACATCTTCTTCGTAGAACTGCGGGTCTCACGGAGTTCCTAAAAATAATTTCCATCAAGTTCCGTATTTTTGCCGCCATCTTGGTGTATAGTGGATGCCCAACTGGTCAGATTCGTCCCAGCTGGCAGCCATCGTCTGTTGAAGGTTGACTCAGATGCTGTAAACAAAAAAATCTTCCACTGTGCGGCCTCTCCACAATCACGGCGCTACTGACTGGGAACTGCAGTGATACAGAATTTCCCCGCGCTGCTGTTTACCTTCTTGCCCAATTTATCCTTCCATATATGCCAGTACACGAGTCATCAGTATCGACTCTTAAACGATGACACTTTATTTCTCTAATCGCTTTTGGAGTGGCCTCTAGGCTTAGTGTCAAGATACCATTCTGTAGTCTGTGTTTTTGGAACAAATGAATTTGTCACAATGGGCGGCTATTGCTCGTAACGTCTACCGAAGCTCAACTGACGGCTGCTTTGGGGTGTAGAAGAGTAGTAGAAACTGCCCAATGATAGCACGTCTGACAGTATACACAGACGGAAAAAAAAATCCCAACACCAAGAAAAAATTATTGTAGAGTAATGAAATTTGGACAATGCATTTGTCAAGTTAACATGTTTAATTGATTAAATTTTCAAGATCACAGGTTAATTTAAGCTCAAGAAAATGCATTTCAAATGTGAAATACTGTTAAATTAATAGCCGGTGTAACCTCCAGAATTTTGAATGCAAGCCTGCAAACGTGAATGCATTGTGTCATACAGGTTTCGAATGTCACTTTGTGGTATGGAGTTCCATGCTTGTTGTACTTGTGCTGTCAATACTGGGACGGTCAGTGCTGGCTGTGGATGATGCTGGAGTTGTCGTCCAATGATATCCCATACGTGTTCAATTGGAGACAGATCTGGTGATCTCGCAGGCCAAGGTAACATGTCGACACTCTGTAGAGCACGTTGCGAGACAACAGCGGTATGAGGGCGAGCGTTATCCTGTTGAAAATCTCCCCCTTGAATGCTGTTCATGAATGGCAGCACTACAGGTTGAATTACCAGACTGACGTACAAATTTGCAGTCAGTGTGTTTGGTATAACCACAAGAGTGCTCCTGCTGTCATAGGAAATTGCTCCCCAGACCATGACTCCAGGTGTAGGTCCAGTGTGTCTAGGCCGCAGACAGTTTGGTTGCAGGCGTTCCCCTGGCCTCCTTCTGACCAACACTCGGCCATCACTGGCACCAAGGCAGAACCTGCTTTCATCAGAAAACACAACAGATCTCCACTCCGTCCTCCAATGAGCTCTGGCTTGACACCACTGGAGTCGCAAACGGCGATGGCTTGTAGTCAGTGGAATGCACGCTACAGGGCGCCTGGCTCGGAGCTGTCCTTGAAGTAACCGATTTCTAACAGTTCGTTGTGTCACTGTGGTACCAACTGCAGCTCGAATTTCTGTAGTGCTGCCATTCATGAACAGCATTCAAGGGGGAGTTTTTCAACAGGATAACGCTCGCCCTCATACCGCTGTTGTCTCGCAACGTGCTCTACAGAGTGTCGACATGTTACCTTGGCCTGCGAGATCACCAGATCTGTCTCCAATTGAACACGTATGGGATATCATTGGACGACAACTCCAGCATCATCCACAGCCAGCACTGACCGTCCCAGTATTGACAGCACAAGTACAACAAGCATGGAACTCCATACCACAAAGTGACATTCGAAACCTGTATGACACAATGCATTCACGTTTGCAGGCTTGCATTCAAAATTCTGGAGGTTACACCGGCTATTAATTTAACAGTATTTCACATTTGAAATGCATTTTCTTGAGCTTAAATTAACCTGTGATCTTGAAAATTTAATCAATTAAACATGTTAACTTGACAAATGCATTGTCCAAATTTCATTACTCTACAATAATTTTTTCTTGGTGTTGGGATTTTTTTTTTCCGTCTGTGTAGTAGCCGCTCCGAGCCCAGACCTGCTCTGCTGCGCTCGGTGTGATGTGAACCCGACACTTCGCCAGAAGATAAAGTCTGAGTTCTCCATGTAGCTTACACCAGGTCTTAGTGTACAATCGAGCACAGGCTCCTGTGGCAATTACCTTACACACCCATCTTCCCCCTTTCCTGCACCCACCTACACTTGCTCTCTGCAAATTTTAGCTTTAAATTCTTTCAACACTTTTGGTAAATTATTCATCATTTCTGTTGGTAACTTATTCCAATCCCTCACACCCTTGTGCCTGAAATCGAGTGCCAGCTTGTAGTCATGGTCATCTTTACCCTTCCATGCACTACTTTTCATACCTACACCAATATCTTTCCACGCCTCATCGCCAGTATACGCCTTAGACACTCTTCACTCTCCTCCTGTCTTGCAATGAATCCCATTCCAGCTCCTTTATTATATCCGTCACTGATTGCATTCTGCGATAATTTCCAGAAACAAATCTAGCAACCCTCCTTTGCACCATCTCCAAATCCTGTATTTGATAATCAAAATATGGGTCCCATACTACACTACCATATTCGAGCATTAATATGACCAAAGTTTTGTAACCCAATTCCTTTACTTCTCTAGTTCATCCCCTCATCACTCTTTCCAACTAGTGAAGAATTTTGAAACCTTTTCCTACCACATGTCCAATGTATCCTGCCCAGTGAAGCTTGTTGTCAAATGTAATGCCAATATATTTACAATTCAAGTCTTCTGCAAGCAATTCTTTCCCCACCTTATAATCAACCTTTTATCTCTTGTTTGTGTATTTAGTAAGCAAGACAAGGAAGTGTGTTGTCACCTATCCTATTTAATGTAGTATTATATTTAATAATAGCTGAAGTCCAGGGACACAGGGATCCAACAGAGCTGAAGGTGATAGCATATGCTGAGACATCATAATATGGGAGGAGACAGAATAGGATCTGGAAAGAGAATGGTGGACTGCAATGGGTACACATGGCCTGGAAATTAGTGCGGAATAGACCAGAATAATGAAGATTACAAGAAACACTGCCCCTTCGAAAGATGTGTTTCTGGACGGCAAGATATTGGAATGGGTAGAATCATTTGAGTATCCGGGAAGGAAGGTAACTCTCAATGAAGAGATGGAGGAAGAAATAAGCCAAGGAGTAATGAAGAGCGGACATTTGTATCGGGAGATAGAGGATGTAATCTGGAGGTGGAATATTGGGAAGGATGCCAAAATTCTGCTCTATAAAGTATATTACCAGCCCATACTGACTTACGGTTCTGAAACATGGACTTGGACAAAAAGAAATACTAGCAGATTGCAGGCAACAGAGATGAGGTTTCTGAGAGGGATAGAGAATGTCACGAGGAAAGACAAAATTAGAAATGGAAACATCGGGTAGAGACTGCAAGTGAAAGCATTAGAAGAGATGTCACCGAGGAAAAGACTGATGTGGTTGGGACATGTTAATATGAGGATGGACGAGGGAAGGATGCCGAAAGTAGCACTGCTGAGCAGTGGGAAGGAAAGGAGACCAGTTTGAAGACCTCAGTCAAGATGGATGGACCAAGTGAAGAAAGAGGCAATCGATAAGGGAGTCGTTTGGAGGAAAGTGATGGAGGAAAAACCTTGGAAAGACCGCCAGACTTGGAAGAGGATGTGCAAAATGACTTGTAAAAACGGAATCATCTAATGGTGATGATGATCTAGATCTAATAAATTGACTTTTCTTTGCCTTTATCTTCATCCCATATTTACCAACCCAACTAGATATCCTGTCCAGATCACCCTGTAACTGTTTACAGTCCCATACCATTCAGATCCTTTTATGAAGCATTATATCATCTGCAAACAATCTAATTTCAGATAGTAAACAATCAACACAATTACTCATTAGAATAAGGAATAGCAATGGTCCCAATACGCTACCCTGCGGCACTCCCATTTTTACTTCCACTTCTTTTGATACTACATTTCCTACCCTAACTTTCTGTTTTCTACCTTTTAAAAATTCTTCTATCCAGAAAATCACTTTCTCATCCACTCCAATAGTTTTTACCTTATTTACTACCATTTTATGGCTCACTCTGTCAAAAACCTTTTAAAGATCTAGTGCTACACTATCAATTTGGCCTCCCTTGTCCATTTCATCTGAATTATGTTGCATATATCCCGCCAACTGAGACTCGCATGCCTAAAGTCATGTTGCCCACTTGAAAACCACTTACGTTCCTCACATATATTTCTGATGTGGTTGCATATCAATCTCTCCATTAATTTACCTACCACTGATGTCAAACTGATTGGCGTGTAATTTTCGACTCTATTTGTCACCCCTCCTTTATGTACCGGTACTACTATTGCACTTTTCCAGTGCTGTAGTAAGCAGCAAGTATCCAGACTCAATTTAAATAATATTTCAAGATAAGGTACAATGTCACACCCGGCTATCTTTAAGATATCTGTAGTAATATTATCTACACCAGCCCCTTTATGTTTTTCCAGCTTTCTTATTTCCTTCATGATTTCCTGATGATGAATTTCAAATTAATTGTGTTGCTAAGCTCGTTCTCCGAATTAGACCATCCCGTTGCTGATTAATTGTCCCTAATGTTCTCACTAAACCAGTTCTTAAAATCTCTGATTTTTCAAATCCTCAGTAACTTTTTCTCCATCCTTATCTATAAGTATCACAACACCCTTCCTTCTCCTCAATTTCCTAACATGACAATAGTAATTTCTAGATGCATCACTCAATGGTCCTCTTGCACTGACAATACTCCTCATAAACCCATCTTTAGCCAATTTCTTTGCTATTATTAAGCCCTTGTTTAGTTATTTTAAATACCGGGTGCTTCAAAAAAATGTATACACACTTTAAACTATTGTTGTTTTCCCGCTCTACAAGGCTAGTGTTATATTTCTTCGCCAGGTGCCAGCATAATCGTCCCTCTATGTTATATTATCAGTTGGAATTTGTAATATCAACATGGGGGACGTACGTTTGAGTTTTGAAGAACGTAAGCAGGTTATTAAGTGGTACTGGAAGTTTGAGAATGTAAATGAAGTTCAAAGACAGTGGAGAAGGGAGTATGATACAGAACCACCTTCAAGATTAACAATTACACGCATACGAGACAAGTTCGAAGTTCATGGAACAGTGTGTGATGTGCATAAAGGTCATTCAGGTCGGCCTCGAACAGCTACAAGTGATGAGTCATCAATGGCAGTCTTGGAACTGTTTCAACGCTCTCCTAACAAATCTTCAAGGCAAGGGGCACGTGAAAGTGATGTAAGTGCTAGCAGCGTGCTACGCATTCTGAAGAGAGGCAAGTATCGTGTTTACATTCCAAGGCTGGTGCAACAGCTAAGTGACGACGATCCAGACAGAAGGTTGCAATTTTGTGAATGGATTCAGGAGATGGTGATACGTGAACCGGGATTTATGGGTAGCATCATTTGGTCGGATGAAGCCCAATTCAAACTTAATGGAACTGTCAATAGGCACAATTGTGTTTACTGGGGTGAAGAAAATCCTCACATTACAATTGAAAAAGCTGTAAATTTGCCAGGTGTAAATGTGTGGTGCGGTTTGTCTTCAAGGGGACTCATTGGACCTTTTCGATTTGAAGGCACTGTAACTGGTATTAATTACCTAACAATGCTTGCTGATTCCATATTTCCTGCCATTCGTGCATTATACGGTAATGATGATTTTTATTTTCAACAAGATGGTGCTCCGCCGCACTATCACAGGGACGTACGAGCTTACCTGGATCAAAATTTGTCGGGCCGGTGGATAGGACGCAGGGGGCCAATCGAGTTTCCAGCACGCTCTCCAGACCTTACACCACTGGATTTCTTCTTGTGGGGCACAGCAAAAGATGAGGTGTACAAACGTAAACCACGTAACCTAGACATTCTTTGGAATGAGATTCAAGCAGTGTGTAGAGAAATCTCATTGGACGTTTTGATACGATGTACAGAATCTGTGGTGACTCGTACTCAGAATTGTATTGATGCTGCAGGTCACCAATTTGAACAGTATTAACATTTGTTGGTTATGTTTGATTTACATTGGACTTTTAGCTTTCTATTTTCCTGAAATTTAACTTTGTAGAACGGTAAATAAATTTTCTATGGAAGTTCAAAGTGTGTATACATTTTTTTGAAGCACCCTGTATTCCCTACTGCCCTGCTGTCACTTAACTCTGTTATGATCTCTTCTTACTAACCTCTTTAACCTCCTCACTTCCCTATTATAGTACACAGGTTCTCTACTTCTCTCTATTTTCTGCTTTGGAATAAATTTTTCTTTCCCCTTTCTTATTATCTTCTTGAACTCATCCCATCTTGACTCTAATGTACTTGTGCCTTCCTTCCATTTGCTGAATCGTTCTCTAAAATATCTCTTGAAATTTGAAATCTGTGCCTTTTTATAATTGTACCTATTTCCCCCTTCAATTTTGGCTGCTGGTTCACTGAATCCTCTAATATCCATCAGAACTGCTTCATGATCACTTATTCCTTCCGTTACTTAACACCCTACAAGGTTATCATCAGGCTGTATTAGGAATATATCCAAAATATTTTGTTCCCTAGTGTTTTATTCTTCACAAATAGTTGCATCACAAGTACAGTAGCTATGTGAATCTGCATGCTCCGACGAACTCCGTCAATGATATCACTCGGAAACCAGGGAACATCTGCCGTTTATAAAATTAGCTCATAAATCACAAACCTGTGTTTTCTTACTGATTAAAAAAGTTCAGCCAGTCAGAAAATACTCTTTCCCATGTGCCCCATGCCTACTTTTTCATTTCTACCACTTTTCTGAAGATTGTGGTGACGCTGTTTGTCATTTCGAATACCCAGCCTTTCCTTTCTGTGTCCGCGGGTACGTTAATACGCTGTATGCGTAGACTTCTTCAGTGGATACTCATTTCTGCTGTCGGCACTAGGTCAGGGGCGGATCCAGCATTTTGGTTTTGGGGGGGGGGGGTGGCGGCGGCTTGAGTGAGTCAAGGGTACTAGGTAGTCTTTATAGTCTCCTCGGATTGTTGCCCCCCTTAAAAGATCACCAGGGCTAAAAAAAAGTCTCCAAAATGACGATGTCGGGGGTGGACGTAGATACGTTGGGGGAGGGGTTGAGCCTCCTATTCCCCCCTGCATGGGGTCACTGCTGCATCTATACGTGAGTCTAACTCTCCCCCCATTGTGTTAGGGGGTTCAAGCGGCGCGGTCGATTCTGGCGAAATACCCCAAATCACTCATTTAAGAATAATTAAACTATCAGCAACCTCACGTATTACAATTTAAATTACAGTTTGCTTCTCCAACTGTTTTCGGAACAGGTTTATTACCAATTCTAGCAGTGAAGTCACTTGAAATTAAAGCTTGATCTAACTATTCCTGTTCATCGTTTTTTGCAAGGAATTGTGGAGAGCTTTCTATTCTTAAATTGTTTTCATTTGCATGTTCTCCTTTAGCTACCTGGATTCCTTTTTCTACTTTTATTCTTAGTGTTTCGCTTAGCAACTCGTAACTTTGAAGAATTCTTTCCCGTGTTCTATGTACATATATTGCTTCATATTTGCTTAGAAATTCCTTTCGTTAAAGCCTACTATATACGAAGATTTTTCACAAATTTGTTCCATTTCGTTTGTTTTTCGTTTCTGTTATGGCTGCTATATCACTATTATATTCGTTAATGCCCCTGTCATTTCCTCTTTTTTTTGCTTTTTCTCTTGCAATAGGTTCCAGGTTGCTAATCTTTTATTCTTCTAATGTTTTTCTTTGCCTAGGAAGTCATCCCTGTTGGAGGCTGGGGGTGCTAACCGTCTGCTCAGCATGTTAGCCTGGAGGACGGCTGATATTTTCAGTCGTGGGGCTCTCTCTTATTATCCTCCGTAACGCCGTAGTTGACCCTCCTACTCCGCTCGTGGTTCAGAAGGTTTCTTTCTCCGCCACCGCCGTCGCCCTGGCAACATGGCGAGCAGGTCACGTTGAAGATGAAGTCAAAATACCAACGCTTTACATTGTGTTTAATTTTTTGGATAAAGTCATAAAAATTTGATGCAAAAATTCTAAAAATCACTATTGTATATTTTAAAAATTGTGGTTGATTTCTATTTAGCTAGGCATGCAGGCCGTCTGGGTACATTTGCCTCCCTAATGCCGACCCTGGGCGCCATTGTTGGGACTGCCTTTTGGACGCGGGAGTATAGTGATATACCCAAGTTTCATTACCAATGAAAATTGAGTCAAGAAATGCCTCACCGTCCGTTTCATAATGTTCAAGAAATACACGTGCGCCCAAAATGCGATTTTGGTGATGCTCCGGAGTCAACATTTTTGGCATCCATCTTGCGCTCAATTTCCTGTAATCAAACTTTTCTGAGACAATTTCACCCGTGAGACTACGAGATATGTGTGGGAACACTCCGTGACTGCTGTCAACAGTCACTGCGAATTGTTTCATCAATTTCCTTCAGACGCCCCTCGTAGTTGTTTGATTTGTGCTTGCCGTGTCGACGGCTGTTGCAGAAGAACCCGGCGTACGTCCCGCAGCTGGACCACGAGGACTGGCTCGACCTGGCGCAGCAGGAGTGGACGCTGTTCGGCCTGATGCAGGAGCGGGAGCGCCTGCTGGAGGCCAGCTGGAAGCCGCCCCCGCCGCCCAGGGTCCGCAAGAAGCTGCCGCTGCTCAACGGAGGCGCCGCCGCCAAGAAGGCTGCCAAGAACAGTGAGTAACAGGCGGGGAGGTGTGTGAAGGAGCTGATGCGCTCCCGGTTCACACTTCACTACCGTAGAGCTGGGGAAGTTGCTAACCAGCTAACAGACGAATGCTTCCTTTGTCTGCCATTGATTCTCATCGCTTCACATATCGAGTGATCTAGTTGTCCTTTGCAAGGGATGAATGTGGTATCAGTTATATGGTTTTATGCTATCTCGCCCTACAAGAACTAGGTGTTGTCCGATGTTTTGCAGCGCAAATCGTTGTATTGTCCTCAGTATCCTCTCTAATAGATGTATGAATTCAAAATAGGGTTGTAGCGGATCTCCACATCCGCATCCGCAAGTGCGAAAGTTTCGCATTAGAATTGGACATCCGCATCCGCAAATTTTAAAGCGGATGTATAGCGGATGTGTGTGTGTGTTTTTTTTTCTGGTTCTAACCCTCGTATTCGTCCACGCCCGTAGGGAGATTTATATATAGCCTATTGTTTTCTCTTTATATAAATTCGGCATATCGTCGCTCAGCTAAAATCACCATGCTTTTATTACTATTTTTACGGTCCTGTTATAAGAATAACAATAACAATGACTTGGGCGGTATTGTTAGCTAAGCGACGGAACTTGTATGTAACAAAGAGGTGCTTTGTTGTGCGTTTGCGGTGGAGCTACCTTCTAAGGTGACCGACTAAAAGGGCTCAGCTGAAATTTGCGCTCAAGGGTCGCCCTCCTGGAAGGATGGTCTATAATCCTCTACCTTCCTGGAAGGACGGAGTCGCCGGAAGAAACGTACAGTCAAGCCCTGATGGCTTCTAAGGCTTTTGAAGCAACAAAATTGTCGAATACTGATCTGACAGGTTGAAAAATTGCCAATCTGCCATGTAAATACGGATGAAATTGTATCTCTTTACTATTTTTAGTTCTGAGTATTGTAAAATATCGTCCGAACACAGCCTTCGTAAGCCAGTAATTACGATCAAGCAAAAAGAGTTAAATTCACTAAAGCTTCTTTATTCTATGTCTTACCACAAAAAATAAAATCTTATCTACTAAAGCCTACAGACTAAAATCCAGACATAAAGAGTTTTTACTTAAGTACCCATTTTACTCCGTGAAAGAATTTTCTTATTAGGATTTAGTAATTAAAGATGACTGACAAAATGGTGTATGGGAAACTATGGAAAAGCCGACCCCGGCAGCGTAGGGGTAGCGTGCTTGCTTCGCGTTGCAGGGGTCGCCGGTTCGAGTCCGGCCGAGGGCATGGGTGGTTTTAATTAAGTGTTGTGTTCGTCTTGTGTCGTCCTTACAAAAGAGAGAAAACAAACACACTTGGATGAAATCTATACACTGTAAAAACGAAAAAACACATTGAGCTGGCTGAATGGCTAACATGGCCGAATGCCTTTTTTTTTTTTTTTAAAAAAAAAAAAAAAATATGGAAAACCCAAATCTCGGTATGGAAATCATTACTAAATGAATATAACAATGAAAATCGGCTCCCGCTAACCGAGGATCCTCTATTGTGGTGGAAAATGATCACTAAATTTGAAGCATTTTCACATATAGTGCGTGCTTATCTGTCGCCTCCTCCCGGTTCTGTACCAAGGGAACAACTTTTTAGTGGAGCAAGTTTAATTTATGATCCACTCAGGAATCGATTAGAAGGAGACAAAGCAGCAAAATTATTGTTTATTAAATATAATTTGCCACTTTTGGGCTTTAACTATTAGATTAGTGTAGCTTCTCTGCTAAGTAAACATTATTATCTCAGTTTTGCCTGTGCTTTTTAAATATTTATTGCCAGAAATAAATAGTTTTCTAATTGCTCTAATTGACATAGCAATGATTTTATTATGGTTTACTTAACTTACTAATGGATTTAATTTGATTCTATAAAGAAGTTTGTAGTTTCTAAAATGTTCTGTTCCAAACCTAAGGGCAGATTTATTACTTCTTATCAAGAGAAGACTTTTTGTATATTTTAAGCTTATTTTCAATAAAATATTAAATAATAACTAATATAAAAATTGCACCTCCACTTCCGCTAAACATCCGCTTCCGCAAAACATCCGCATCCGCGGATGTCAGCCACTGGACATCCGCATCCGCATCCGCAAAGATCACATCCGCAACAACCCTAATTCAAAACTCCCCCTCCCCCTGTCCCGGTGTTCTGTGCAACTGATCAAATTACCAATTTATATCCTCATGTATTTACATTTTTTCCTTCCACCAGAAATTCATATTTGGCTGTGTGCTAATACAAAGTCTTTAACTTTTCTATGTATATATGTAATTATGTTTGGCATTGATCTACACACCTATATTCTCATTTACTGTAGTTGAGCAAATTAAGACACTTATATTTAATATAATAGTCCAGTGTATTAATTTGATGCTATTTATTTTGACTCGGTGCTTTGTTAACTAGCTAATTACTTGAATTTTTATATTATTATCGTTTTGCAGATAAGATCCAGTTCCTACTGAAGCTGGGGCTGAAGCGGAAACTCAACAAGAGTTGATGAGCTGCTCGAATTTGTGTCCACTATTCTGTTTGCATCTGATCTGCAGTGACAAATAATGCTTAATCGGTGTCACTGCTATATCATCCAATGTTAGTACAAGGATTTTAAAGTATGTGCAAGTAATATGCCATTAGTTTGGGTTATTTTAAAATTGGGACAATGCGTTACGTATTATCGGGACGAACAAATGTCTTCCGTGCTCGTTGTCACACTGTCGCCGTTCTGACACGGTGTCGAATGTTTTGAAAGTTTGTCACGGAGATGGTACCACAGATGCCTTCTTTTCATTTTTAATATATAAATCAAAATTTGATTTTATAATACATCTCTTGCTCTCCAGTTGTAGAATGTGGTTAAACTTCAAATCCTGCCCATTAGGGAGAAGACTTATTGTACGAATGTAATGATTGCATTCCAAGTAGTGTGTGAAAAATCTCATTTCAGCATGTGTAGTAGTGACAGTTTCTTGGTTTTTGCATCTTAATTAAATCGATAAACTTTTGATTGGTTTCTAAAATTGAACTAGGCTATCACGTTACTGAAGATGTGGGGAGGACTAATGCTGATAGCTGCTGATAGCTTCTGATAGTTCTCCCAGTAAGGAATCTGATCTGTGACTGATGTATTTTTCAATTAATGTTTCTCAGTATTTCTTCCTTTGTTTCTGACTAATGTGTCAGGTATTGTTTATTTCCTTATTACTTCACGTAATACAGTACTGAATTGTATATAGATAAGTTTGTTTTTATTTTAAAAAATTGTGATCTTTGTTGTATGGTTCATATATTTAAGATTTTAAAAAATATTTTAATATTTATATCTCGCAAGTTATTTAATATAATAGCATTCATTTATACTGTGTGTCCTGTTTTGTTATAAGTGACTGTAAAATAAGTTGATTACATGTTAATTTTTGTAAAGCAAGAGTGATGACATTTTGTGAGAATTGTCAGAATTTTAAAGAATTGTTTTAACCAGTGACCTGTGCGGTATTTAATGAGGAACCCTAACAGTGTTTGCTTCAAGTTTATTTTGGAACTTGATATTCAAATAACAAAATTTTGTTAAGAGTTTCTAATCAGGTACTGTTAATTATACTTACACAAGCATCAGCAAACATATTCAAAAAGATTACAAGATTTTTTTGGGCGTGCCGTGTTGTTTATTTGATAATCTAAGCCTGCATGAGAGATACTATTGATGTCGATATAGCAACAATTGCTGAGCATCACCCAACTTGCAGTTCATTGAAGATGGTATTTTTTTTTTTAATTTCTGCTGTCTCTTTCACTCTTCTCTCCACAGAGGCTTCAACAAGTGAAAGAGGCAGCAGAAATAAATAAAAAAAAAAAAAATGCCAACATCTTCATCAAAGACAGCGGCCTAAGACTCTGTGACGCTTGGCCCTCGTTCCTATGCCAACATACATAGTATCTCTGACAAAAGCTGTAGAATAGCAGCCGAAAGCTCAGATTATCAAATAAACAACATGGCGTATCGCAAAAATCATTAATAAAAATGTCCAGGAAAGCATGAGAAACCATTTTTTTAAAAAAAGAATGTGCTTTTGCTGTGTAAAGTGGAAATTGAATAGGGTTATGAAGAAGGTTATCAAATCTCTGTTCACCTGCACAGAGTTCTGGTCAGATACGAAATAAGATCTGAATACAGTATATGTTATATGAAGTTTGATACGTTTCCCTATACGAGTGATATAGTGAGTCAGGTTCTGTCCTCTACATTTATTTCCTGCTGCAGTGCAATCTTGACTAAAATTCATTGAACAGTTTTGTGTGTCATTTCCTGGTGCTGATTTTCACTGTTCCTGGAGTGGTGACTTAATAGAGCTTTACTGAAAACTTTTAAATATTGTATGCTATAAAAATAATGTTTGTTTCTCTAGTTGTTTCTATAGATATAATCTGAAATTTGAATTTGCAAGCAGGGCAAGGCATCCTGATATTTTGAATTATCTTATCTAAAGTGGATAATTTATTTATATTTTAGTTGATGTATGGTTCTGTATGCCTATAATTTTAATGGCAACTATCAGTAGATTTGGAGGTAGTTCAGTAATCTGCCATCTTGGATGTAGTTTTAGTGCTTGTATTTGACATGTAGTTGCAATTACAAAATGTCATTTTAGTTTTTGTGAATTTTTATTTATTTATTTAGTTATGTCAGTGACTGATAGTAGAATTTTAATGTTTCTCTGCTGCAATAAAATATTTGTTCTTTCAGTTATGTGCCAATAATATGGGTTTTCTGTTACGAACTTTGTTATTCAATGTTCCTAATGACGAAAGTAAAACTTCTCCCTGTTCAGGCTATTTAAGCCCATTAGTCTAAATAACGTAGGTAGAACTCTTTCAAATGACAGTGGAAATGGTGTGGTCAGCACCAACCTCGTGCCACAGCAGAGAATCCCAATGGTGCTCATTAAGTGAGTCTTTAAGGCACGTCGGGATATTCGTCTTTAGAGAGTAATTCTTGGCTTCAGTGGGAGTTGAAGTGGTTGGTCAGTTAACGGCACGTCTCTATCCAGTCTGAAGTTCTCTGCACACGCTCTACAGTGACTTACAAGTGATATTACTATTAGTGTACAAGAAAATGTATGCGTTTAGTAGATTTTTATCTAGTTAGAAAATTTGTTTTAGTTCCAGAGAATTTTAGATTGGCATACTTACTACATTTTGAAGAACAATGGTAACCTTGAAGAAGAAAAATGTGTCAACATCAAAATATCGACAAAAGAAATAAAGACACACTTGAATTATTTTTTTTCAGTCAAATTACAGATGTCCTTAAAGAAAGATTTAGCATTAATAATATAAACTGTGCAAGTACTACCACTAAGAGATGGAAATAGTAAATAAATTTTTCTTGTATTTATGTTTGAATAAAATGTGTGCTGATAGATGTTTTTCAAGGCAGACAGAAAATGTAAGCAGTATGCAAGAGACAAAATTTTAAAATGTTTGGGAAAAAATTTCCTTTGATATAACTACAAATCACATTTGTAAGAAAGAGCCATTGTTATTCACAAAATCCAGTAGTGCTTCCGTAGTCCTTTTAAGACTGATAGCATTTGTAAACTATTAAAAACTGATTTCTTAAGGGATTAAAACTGTAATGAAATGATTTACATTTCATGAAGAGGGTCTCTTCCTATGCAAGGTGAATCTATACATATAAAACGCAGTACACTGTAAAAGTTGTTAACTATGAATAAACGATAGAAACCTTGTTGAAAGATGTAGGGAGGCTGTCGATATCTCGTCCTCTATTTTAAACCCGTTTCATAAATATATATATATATATTTATCCTTGCTGATTGATGTATGATTGTAACAAAAGAAATATTGATAATGTTCTGCTTAACATCTGCACATATTAATAAGAATTGATGTTTATATGGAAAGGACAGATAAAATACACCCAACACTCACTGAAGTTGAAGGGAGGAGGGTAGCAGCAACACAAAACAACACACATTCACAGAAAATGCAATATTTCTGGGTCAACCCTTTGTTAAGTTAAAGGAAGTAAGTGGCTGTGTTCGCACAAGCTTTGCGGCCGACGCTTAATAAGAATTGAGTTTTACTTCCAACAATCAGCAGCTAGTTTTCTGGTTTCTCGTTAACCTTTGTTAAAAGGCAGTTGTTACACTTTTTTAGACTGGTGCAATATTTTACAATTATTTTAATAAATTTTCATTATGAGAACCAGTCATTCTAAATCAAAAATTTAATCACTTTATGTGTAAAAATTCCCTGCAAAATGTATCCCGTTTCTGAATCTTTCTCTCATACCATCACAATGAAAATAAGTGATTAAGCTACAGACCAGTTATGTAATCGTAGGCTTCTGCGGCCAGAATCGGTTGATTCTTGGCTGTCCGGGTGGCATTGAACGTGATGCGGCGCCACCTGGACAGCCAAGAATCTACAGACCAGTTACTTTCTTTTGTGACTTTAAATTTCAGTCTTGCATCCTAAGCAAGAGTTTGATTTTGTGTATTGCAACTCACTTGATGCAATTTGAATATTATCTGTAACTTGTTTGCTGAATTTAAATTTTGATCCAAAACATTTCTTAAAACAATATCTGTAACAGTATTTACATAAACCAATAAAACTGTGGTATAGTCAAAAGCTGTTAGTGTCGTATTTGCGTGACTTCATCTTGTTTATTTAAGATTGAAGTACTAAATAACATTTTGATTTTCTGCCATTTAAAAAAAAAAAAATATTTGCAACTGTAATTGGGGCTTAAATAAATCCATATATTGATGGTTAGTTCTTAATATGATTATTGGGGCCATGGGACATGTGTTTTGGCATATGTCCCAATGGTACCAGTAATAAAGGTACATTTCAACCACAAAATTGTTTACTTTTTCATCAGTACAGAACATATACACTTCAAAATAAAGAGGAAACTAGGTGACAATGAGTACTCTAAGGTAGAACAGACACACATAAAAATGATCGAGCATTTTCAACAGAGAACCACTTTGCATACTCTGCAAAATGTTTTCGCTTGTGTTTCCATTTGAACTGACTTCTTCATATTAAACCCTCTTGTGTAAAGTAGTTGGCAAGCATCTATGTTGTAACAATTGATCATCATTTGGGTAGAGGAACTTTGCACACGGTGCACACAATTTTTGTGGATATTTTTTGTTTTGTTTCTTTCTTTTCTTGTGCATATCTTTCATGTTATCTGCTCCTCTGGCTGTTGATCTTCATGATACTTGCAGCTAGTAGTACCGGTACATAAGGGAGGGGTGAGAAATAGAATTGAGAATTACAGGCCAATCAGTTTGACATCAGTGGTAGGCAAATTAATGGAAAGATTGATATGCAACCACATCAGAAATATATGTGAGGAACGTAAGTGGTTTTCAAGCAGGCAACATGGTTTCAGGCAAGGATATTCATGTGAATCTAAGTTGGTGGGATATATGCAAGATATTTCAGATGAAATGGACAAGGGAGGCCAAATTGATAGTGTAGCACTAGATCTGTCTAAGGTGTTTGACAGAGTAAGCCATAAAACGGTAGTAAATTAGGTAAAAACCATTGGAGTGGATAAGAAAGTCATTTGCTGGGTAGAAGAATTTTTAAAAGGTAGAAAACAGAAAGTTAGGGTAGGAAATGTAGTATCAAAAGAAGTGGAAGTAAAAATGGGTTTGCCACAGGGTAGCGTATTGGGACCATTGCTATTCATTATTCTAATGAATAATTGTGTTGATTGTTTACTATCTGAAATTAGATTGTTTGCAGATGACATAATACTGTATAAAAGAATCAAAACGATAGAGGATTGTAAACAGTTGCAGGGTGATCTGGACAGGATATCTAATTGGGTTGGTAAACATGGAATGAAGATAAATGCAAAGAAGAGTCAGCTTATTAGATACACAAATAAAAAACAAAAGGTTAATTATGAATATAAGGTGGGGAAAGAATTGCTTGCCGAAGACTTGAAATGCAAATATCTTGGAATTACTTTTGATAACAAACTTAACTGGGCAGGACACATAGGACAGGTGGTAGGAAAAGGTTTCAAAGTACTGCACTTGTTGGAGAGAGTGATGAGAGAAGTAAAGGAATTGGGTTACAAAACTTTGGTCAGACCATTGCTTGAATTTGTTTCTGCAAATTATCACAGAATGCAATCAGTGACGGATATGATAAAGGAGCTGGAATGGGATTCATTGCAAGACAGGAGGAGGATGAGGAGGGTCATGGGACTGTACAGGGCGTATACTGGCGATGAGGCATGGAAAGATATTGCAATAGGTATGAAAAGTAGTGCATGGAAGGGAAAAGATGACCATGACCACAAGCTTGCACTCGATTTCAGGCACAAGGGTGTGGGAAGATTATCTTTTTTAGGTAAGGGTGTCAGGGATTGGAATGAGTTACCAAGAGAAATGATGAATAATTTACCGAAAACTTTGAAAGAATTTAAATATAAAATTTGTAGAGGGCAAATGTAGGTAGGTGCAGGATAGGGGGAAGATGGGTGTGTAGGGAAATTGCCACCGGAGCCTGTGCTCCATTGCAATTAAATTAAATTAAATAATGGCCTTTCTCTGGTTCTCCTTTGTTTCAGCTGAAATTTTAATTTCTCAGTTTCGATGAGTCATTCGTCTAGGATGGATGAAAGCATTCCCAACGAAAGCCAAGAAAATTCTTTTCTGCCATTTTTTAAATTTTTTTACATATATATATATATATTTTGTCTGAGAAATCTATGCCACCACATTATCCAATATTTACTGTAGAAATTTTTCAAAGTATCACAGGAATGGTTTGATCTTAAAAGTGTCATTACATTAGCTAAGGACAACTGCATATTTGTTATCCTGTCAGCTTGTTGCCAATGTTTGTTGAACATAGTCTAGATATTCATGCCGCATCATTTGATTTGCCAGTTTTAGGCATGTTTTACAGTTTGAGGTGCATGTACCTAAAGTGAAAGTGTGTTTTCAAGTCAAACAGTTGTGAAAAAATGGTCAAATATTAGTGTTGCACAGGAGATCAAATGGAATTTGCTACCTTCATAACTAGGGACACGCTATGGAATAAAAGTATCTATACCAGTGATGTCAAAGATACGGCCCCCGGGCCCTATCAATACGGCCCCCGGGCCCTATCAATACGGCCCGTGATCGCAATGTAACACAGAATGAAGAATCATGTTTTTTAGAGCTTTTAGACTTCACTCGATTCCTCTACGGAAGTTTAAAATGCGCACACTACATTTATAAGTAATTTCAAGGGCAGCGCGTGCCTAGACAAGCGAGAGAGATAGACAGTAACGCTATCTCTTAGCAACAAGCAGAATCTTCCATGCGCTTAGAGTCTAGACTAGAACCTTCCCTATCGATATAAAAGGAGTGCGTCGGCGCGACGTGAGTCAGTTGAGTCGATTGTGAAGGTATTGTGCATTTGTTTGTGTCGTGCGCTTGCGATATCCATAATTGTTGTGTCGAGTTCCATAATTGTTAAGATTTTGGCATAATGTGACAAAAACCTAAAGTTGATAGTGAGTGCAGTGTTTTTCAGTCTAAATGGGAAATTGCATATCTTTTCATAGAATGGAAAGGTAAGCCACTGTGTTTGATTTGAAATCAAACTGTTGCTGTTTGTAAGGAGTTTAACTTGAAGAGGCACTATGATACAAATCATAAATCAAAATTCGATTATTACACTGAAAAAATAAGAATGGACACATTGTCATCTTTAAAATCTAAACTTCAAGGTCAACAATCGATGTTTCCTAAAGCTAATACTGAGAGCGAAGATGCCCTGAAATCAAGTTTTATTATTGCATTAGAAATCGCGAAGAGATTCACTGATGGTGATTTTATTAAGAAGTCAATAATTCAAAATATTTCGCTCTCAAGAAACACTTGCTACAAGAATAAATGATTTATCTTAAAATTTGGTTCTTCAATTGAAGGAGAAAATTAAGGAATTTACAAACTTTTCACTGGCTGTTGACGAGAGCACTGATACTGTTGATACAGCTCAACTTGCTGTTTTTATACGAGGTATTAACAGTAACTTTGAAATAACTGAAGGACTATTAAAGTGCGTTCCATTTCCCTCATTTAAAATAAATAAAAAAATAAAAATTGGATCAATATTCTCAACTTTTGAAAAATCTGATCACGGAATTCAACAATCATTTTGAAGACTTCCACAAAATGAATGAAATGGAATTCCCAATTTTCAACAATCCATTCAATTTTAAAGCTTCACAGGCACCAGTTCATTTGCAAATGGAGTTGATAGATCTTCAATCGGACAGTATTTTGAAAGAAAAATTTAAAGAGGTTTATACACAATATTTCAAGAGTTTGGATAAATACCTGGAATTAAAAAAGCATGCAGCACACATTCTGAACATGTTTGGTAGCACCTATTTATGTGAACAGATGTTTTCCGTTATGAAAATAAATAAGAACAAACATCACACAAGACTTACGAATGTACATCTCCAATCAATTCTTAAAACAATGACAACAAATATGATACCTGACATCAGTGAGCTTGTCAAAAACGAGAAATCATGTATCTGGATCCTCGAGCTCAAAATAATTTCCCTCTTTTATAACTTTGATATGATTTTTAAGAACTATATATTATATACTATACAATTAAATAAATTAAATGTTATGGGTTTGGGAGAGGCTATACTAGCCTTTTCCAACCAAATGTCAACCTCTCCTTCACGTGGTGCACCCTGTTTGCACGGACGAGGCTCTGGCGACTGAAAGATTCCCGGTATAAGGAGTCACCCACTACTTGCCAACGGCCTCTGCTAGGAGGGCGGAAGAGCGGGGAGTGGTTCAGGGCACCCTCTTGCCCTTGGGGTTGGAAACGGCCCCTAAATGCGGATGAATCGGAAATGATCAATGGCATGGGGATGCAGAAGGCAACGGGAAACCACTGGATTAAAGACCCAAAGGGTATCCCGAGGACATGTAATCCTCTCAAATTACATATATCACGATGGCTTCTTCCTGGGTAAAATATTCCGGAGGTAAAATAGTCCCCCAATCGGATCTCCGGGCGGGGACTGCTCGGGGAGGAGTCATCAGAAAGGATAGAAACATTTTGCGAGTCGGAGCGTGGAATGTTAGAAGTCTGAATAGGGCTGGTAGGTTACAAAACTTAAAAAGGGAGATGGAACAACTTAAGTTAGATGTTGTTGGGATTAGTGAGATTAAATGGAACGACGCACAGGAATTCTGGTCTGGTGAACACAGGATAATTAGCACACAAGCTGTCAATGGAGTCACTGGTGTAGGATTTGTAATGAACAAGAAAGTAGGGAAACGGGTTTAGTGACAGGATTATTTTGATGAGGTTAGAAACTAAGCCCGTCCCAACCACATTAGTACAAGTGTATATGCCGACGACGCAGGAAGATGACGAAGAAATAGAAAAAATATATGCTGAAATTGAAGAAATAATCCAATATGAGAAGGGGGAGGAAAATCTAATAATCATGGGTGATTGGAATGCAATAGTGGGAGAAGGAAAAGGGGAATACTGTAGGAAGTTTTGGTCTAGGAGAAAGAAATGAGCGAGGAAGCAGGTTGCTAGAATTTTGTGAAAGATATAAGCTAGTGGTGGCAAACACACAATGTCCTGGGGATACAGGAAGATATCAGCTAGATTATATCATGGTCAAACAGAGATTCAGGAATCAAGTTCTAGACTGTAAAGCGTGCCCAGGAGCAGACATAGAGTCTGGCCATTATTTGATAATAATGAAGTGCAGGCAGAAATTTAAGCGAATAAAGAAGTAGTATAAGCAGAACAGACTAGAAGTGAATAAACTGAAACAATCTATCACAAGAGAAAAATTTGCAGAAATGGTAGACTTAGGTCTAAAATGTAACTCTGAAGGGAGCTCAACCGAGGAATTCATTAAAGACGGAAATAATGAAAGCCGGTAAAGAAACATTAGGCTTTAGGGAACAAGCCGCCCGAAAACCATGGGTCACAGAAGAAATTTTGCAGCTGATGGATCAGAGGAGAAGGTACAAAAATGCTCAGGATGAAGCAGGAAGGGGACAGTACAGGCAATTTAGAAATCAAATAAATAGGAAATGCAAAATAGCAAAAGATAAATGGCAACAAGAAAAGTGTGAAGAAGTAGAAAAGGAAATGGTCGTAGGTGAAGTAGATGTTGCATATAGAAGGATCAAACAGAACTTTGGAGAAATGAAGAAAAGAGGAATGAACATTAAAGCTGCCGATGGGAAACCTCTTTTAAGCTCAGAAGATAGAGCTAACCGATGGGAAGAATACATGGAGAAACTGTATGTTGGGGACGACTTGAACAATAGTGTAATGGAAAAGGAAGGTGATGTCAACATTGATAACTTAGGAGATCCTGTTTTGAGGACATATTTGCTTTCAAGTCATTCAGAGCTCTATTAAATTAAGGCAGTTGGAACTGATGAGATCCCTGCAGAATCAAAAGACTATTCAAGCTGATATCAAAAAGTTATGAAACAGGAGAAATTCCAACTGATTTTAATAAAAATATCATCCTCACACTTCCAAAGAAAGCACAAGCCGACAAATGTGAGAATTATCGCACCATTAGTCTAACAACACATGCTTTAAAAATACTGACCAGAATACTATACAGAAGGATGGAAAGGGTAGTAGAAGAGATAGTAGGTGAAGATCAGTTTGGGTTTAGGAAAAATCGCGGTACAAGGGAAGCAATCCTATCTTTAAGATTAATACTCGAAGGGAAGATCAAGAAAAACAAAGATACTTTTATGGCATTTGTTGATTTAGAAAAAGTTTTTTGATAATGTTAGGTGGGACAAAATGTTAAAGAAGTCAGGTCGAAAGTATCGAGGTAGAAGAATACTCTATAAACTGTATAAGAATCAAGTGGCTATAATAAAAGTAGAGAATAACGAGAGACATGCATCAGTTAAAAAGGGTGTTAGACAAGGTTGTAGTCTATCCCCCTTAATATTCAACCTGTATGTAGAAGAAGTAATGAAGAAAGTCAAAGAAAAATTTCCATGTGGCATATATTTTCAGGGAGAAAAAATCAGTATGCTACGATTTGCTGACGACATTGTCCTGTTAGCAGAATGGGCTAAAGATATTGAGAATTTACTGAATGGCATGAACAAAATTGTGAAGGAAGAATTTGGACTGAATATAAATCAAAACAAGACAAAAGTGATGAAATGTAGCATAAATGATACCAATACTAGTAGATTAAATATAAAATTAGGATCGAATGCAATAGGAGAAGTAAGCGAATTCTGTTACTTGGGAAGTAAAATCACAACCGATGGCTGAAGCAGGAATGGTGTTAAAAGCAGAATAGCGCTAGCAAAAAGAGCCTTCATGAAAAAGAGGAATCTGGTTGTTTCAAATATTGATCTAGGAATTAGAAAGAACTTTTTAAAACTCTGTGTGGAGCACAGCACTATATGGTAGCGAAACATGGACTTTAGGAATACCGGAAATAAAGATAATTGAAGCATTTGAAATGTGGTGCTACAGAAGTATGCTGTAAATTAAGTGAACAGACAAAGTAAGAAATGAACGAATTTTGGAAATGATGGGTGAGAAAAGAATTTTGTGGAATAAGCTTACAGAAAGAAGAGACAGGCTTTTAGGTCATATTTTGAGACATGCTGGATTGGTTAATTTGTTAGTGGAGGGAACAGTCGAAGGTAAGAACTGTAGGGGTAGACAGAGATTAGAATATATGAAGCAGATAATTGAGGACGTGGGCTGTAAGGGGTATGTAGAAATGAAGAGGTTAGCACAGGATAGGAAGGGATGGAGGATTGCATCAAACCAGTTGAAAGACTGACGACAGCAAAAAAAAAAAAAAAAAAAAAGTTGTGATAATTCAGTACTTTTTTTTATTTGAATCTGGCCCACCTACACATTCTAAATTTAATATACGGCCCTCTGCAAAATTGAGTTTGACACTTATGATCTATACTGTACTCGTGAGGAGTATCGGGAACAAAGTATTGTACTCACTAAAGTATTGGAAAAAGTATCGATATCTAGTGCTATCGAAAGATAAATATAGATAACAAGATATTTTTCAAATCATTAATTTGGATTGAGATGTTCTTTTTTTTTAGGTTAATATTAATTTTAAACAATTCTTTTTAAATTTTTGCTGTTGAAATGGTCAATATTTTTTATGATGAAATTTTCAGCACCAAATCATCTTCTGTTTTGTCATCCTACTTTGTGAAAAATTTATTACAAACTTTAACAAGATTAAATTTAATCACTCAATTCTTATTTTTATTATAAATGAAATTAACAACAAAATTCCATGAATCATTAAACTGTGGCAATAAGTAGCTAATATACTCATATAGCCTAATCTTACACTCTTCCTACGTACAGTAACTTAAAAAAAATAATTTCTCCAATTGTTCTGATGATAACCTGTTTTCTTTCTTTAACACTGCACTGCTTGAAATGGAAAATAAACGTTCGGCGGGCACTGACGTTACTAAAACTGTCAGATATTCTTGCGCTGACTTATACAACTGAGGAAATACCGCTTTAATATTTTCCCATTGGTCCAAAAGGTCAGTTTGCAGTTGTTACACTGGTGTTACTAAATAAAGGCTCATTTCATCCTTTTCATTAAGCTAAGTAACCTGAAAAGAGCTTGACAGCCTTTGCTTTTTATTTTGTTTTGTATGGGCTAACACGTACTGAGCCCAAGAGTTCACCACAGACCTATGGGACGACAAGATACGCAGGGTTGTCTGAGTTAACTGGTAGAGGATCACCCAAGATCGTGAGACTTGGAGAAGACTACTCAAGTTCAACCTGAAAAAAAATCATGACTTTAAGGGGCCACATCAGAAAATGATTGAACTGGCTGATAATGATAATGAACACTTGCTGAACTTCCTTTATAGATATTATTATGAAATAATAAATTATTAATAGATTGCAATTGTAACACCATTGACCATTGCATGAGTATAGTACAAAACAAAGCTTCAATTCCTCTCCAAACAAACCAAGTAAGTGACAATATTGATAAACAAAGATAATGTAACATAACCTATAAGTTTTAGTGTTAAGAATCCTTCATTCCTTTTTAAAATAACTACATAAATGTTGACAACAAGTTCTCATATTTACAATGCTACAAGTGTAAAAAGACATCTCATTTATGTTGTTTATGTGGGCATACCTCATGCAGCCAAGCCCGTTAATTATATTTTCAATTTTTATTTTTGTGGCTTTGGAATAGTGCCAGTAATTTTTCTAGTGTCATTTTGGTTTTGATATCTCCAAAAACATACTGATATGAGTAAAATTATGGTGTGAAAGTGATGAGTGCAAAAATATCGGTATCAAAAGAAAAGTACTTGATTGATACTTTTTCCACGTCACTATTAGTAACCACTCTTTCCCTGTGTCTTGAATCATTTGGAGAACAAATGATGTGTGTTTTCCAGAGTAGATACTGGAAACATATATGTAACTAGTTTGTTAATCACAGTGTTTCAATATTTTTATTCCGTACTTCAAACACAATCTCATCTTGAACAGATAGTCTCTTTGGCCTTTTTGTGGGGCTCTCTTCACTTGCTTTGAGGAAAGTAGACATCAGACAAAAAGAGTTGATCTGGATAATATTTGTATAGAAAGATGTTGATAAATTATATCCAACTCCCACCAAAGTTGAAGGGAGATGGCAGCAGCAACAAAAAATATAGTTCACAAACTCAAAAAAACTTCATATTTCAGGCAAAACCTTTTTTCAAGAAAATACATCTGTCTGTCTGAGCTCGCATTAGTGACTAGGACCAACACAGCCACATGGAGAATGGAAGTGACCATCGGAGGTACTGGAAAATCAACGATATCATCATCAAAAACATTAATTGCTGGAAAGAAATTAGTCGAAGTATACATGTGCAAAGTTCCTTCAAAATCAGATAAAATCTGTAGCTTTATATAAAGAACATTGACAAAATTTATTGGTGTGGAAAGAAGAAGAGGATTTCGGTTTCTCTAAACCAAATGTACACAGTTTTTTTCTGTAAATCTAAGCACAGTTCCATTGATATCGGATAAAACATTGGGTATGTATAAAGAAAATGGCAAAAATTAAAGGGGGGAGTAGTTAGGTTTTTTTGTTAAATTAATGTGGACACTTTTTTCTCTTTGTCTTAAAATATATGTGCGCAAAGTTCCATCGAAGGGGTGGGGATGAAGGGGAAGAGGGGTTTGTTTTAAAGCATAAGTGTGCAAATTTACATAGCTATCGGATTAAAAAATGTGGCTATGTACAAACAATACTGATACAAATTATGGGGGTTGAAACAGGTTGGGTTTTTGCATACCAAATGTTGGCAGTACTTATTTCTGTGTTTTAAAGTATAAGTGTTCAAAGTTTAATCCAAATTGGATAGAAACTGTGAGAGTGTCTAAAAATTAAGTGGTGTAATGGGGAAGAAGGGTGTGGCTTTTTAATGTTTTTGATTAGAGACTTTCTCCATGCAAAAATACATACGTGTGCCAACTTTAATGGTGATTGATCACATTTATTAATCTCGGATATATATACAGGGTGTTACAAAAAGGTACGGCCAAACTTTCAGGAAACATTCCTCACACACAAACAAAGAAAATATGTTATGTGGACATGTGTCCGGAAACGCTTACTTTCCATGTTAGAGCTCATTTTATTACTTCTCTTCAAATCACATTAAACATGGAATGGTAACACACAGCAACAGAACGTACCAGCGTGACTTCAAACACTTTGTTACAGGAAATGTTCAAAATGTCCTCCGTTAGCGAGGACACATGCATCCACCCTCCGTCGCATGGAATCCCTGATGCGCTGATGCAGCCCTGGAGAATGGTGTATTGTATCACAGCCGTCCACAATACGAGCACGAAGAGTCTCTATATTTTTTACCGGGGTTGCGTAGACAAGGGCTTTCAAATGCCCCCATAAATGGAAGTCAAGAGGGTTGAGGTCAGGAGAGCGTACTAACATACTAACGAAACTAATATGAGGTCTAACATGGAAAGTAAGCGTTTCCGGACACATGTCCACATAACATATTTTCTTTGTGTGTGAGGAATGTTTCCTGAAAGTTTGGCCGTACCTTTTTGTAACACCCTGTGTTATATATATATATATAACTAAGGACGGATAGGGAAATATGACCCAACACTACACTTACCAAAGATGAAGGTGGCTGGGACGACAAACACACACAAAAAACACAAACATCAAACGTTCCCTTCCTTACAGTCTGGCCATCAAAAACACATAAAAAAAACAAACACAAACATCAAACGTTCCGTTCCTTACAGTCTGGCCGTCTGTGGAAGGCGCATCTGCTCTGATGAAGAATCTCTTTCCCAATACACAGAAAACCTATCTGGAGCTCTCATCTCCTACAGCTACCCTCCTGACTTAGTACACAAACAAATCTCCCGTGCCATAGCCCTTCCACTTCACACAGCCACTCTAATGTTGTACCCCCTGAAACTAACCACAGTCCCGCTTTCATTACCCAATGCAACAGACCCCGCTGTAAAACCTGCAGCTTGCATCCAGCCACGACCACTTATTCCAATCCCACCACAGGTGAAACATTCCCCATTACCGGTCATGCTACTTGCATGACTACACACATAAACTTACATGCCTCCATTGCTCCAGCTCATATATAGGCCTCACTACTAATCCACTTGCTATCAGAATGAATGGCCACAGGCAGACAGTATATATCAACAATGAGGCCCATCCATTTGCTAAACATGCCAGCATTTTAACACCTGCTTCTCAGTTAGCGCGATCAGAGTTTTCCCTGACAACACAACCTTCTCTGAACTACATAGATGGGAACTAGCCTACCAGAATATCCCTGAAACCAGACATCCTCCAGGCCTCAATCTCCAATAAATTCCTCCTACCAGACCCCTTTAATATTTATATTTCTGACGTTTTATTTTTTACATATAGTTTTTCAAAGTTTGGTGTATATATGTGTCCTCAGTTGTTACGTTGGTCTACCACTTTCAATGATATTGTACCATCAACAATATCGATTATGATCCATTATTTGAGCCCCCCCCCCCTCCTATACTACGATCTGCGCCGGTAACGCCATTCACCGGACGGCGGTCACTGTGTACACATCGGACTCCACCTGGTGTCTCACTTCTTACTCCTACACGAATAAGGCTATTGCTGAAATATTGCATTACTTTTTGTGTTTGTTTTTTCGTATTCGTCATCCCAGCTGCCTTCATCTTTGTATATATAAAACTAAGGATGGATAGGGAAATATGACCCAACACTTACCACAGATGAAGGTGGCTGAGAACAACGAACATAAAAAAGAACAAACCCAATAAACGCACAACATTTCAGTTTTTAGCCCTATTCTGGCAACAGTGAGACACCAGGCGGAGTCAGAAGTGTACACGACGATGGCTGTCTGGTGAATAGCATGGCCGGCATTCAGTGGCGGATCCAGCCCCCCCCCCCCCAAAAGTACCTACAGTTTTAATAAGGGTGGCAATGTAGAATAATGAGATTTCTGTCGGCAAACAACCTCCCCCCCCAAGTCAAGCCCCCCCCCCCCAAAAAACCAAAATCCTGGATCTGCCACTGCCGGCATTGATGGTAGTATAGGAGAGGGGGGGAAGTGCAAATACTAGATCGATAATCGATAATGCTGAAGGTATATTACCATTGAAAGTGGTTATTGTCTTAAACCATTTTCCTGCTCTTTATTGTTATTATGTATATAAATGTGTATATAAATTTGGCAAGTAGTGGGTAAAACAAGTTGAGGAAGGCAGATTTTATCAAAGATTGAGGCCCGGAGGGTGTTGCCAGATTCTTTGTATGGGCTACAACTTCAAATTCTTTCCCAAAATGTGTCAAATTTTCCCCACTATCCTTCCCACCACACTTTGTCACATTCAGCAGACCTCATAAACTAAGAAATATATTTTTGCAAAATATCAACCTTATAATGCTCTTAAATTATCATTTAGTTCCTTCCATCGTAACAGTCCTTGTGAAATGTTCAATATGCAAGCATCCACCACAATCTATTATAACCCAACCACAGGTGAAAACAACTCCACCATAGGCCACGGCATGTGTAACATGTCTCGTCTCACCTGCCTCCATTGCTCCATTGGTCTCACCCTGAACATGTGATCCATTAGAATTAAAGGTCACAGGCGAACAACTTGCTCCAAGATCTAGAGATCCCTCTGGGTCTCCAGCCAACGCTCATAAAATTCATGACTTCAATAACTGATCCACAGTCAGAGCCATTAGAGTACTTTTTGATACCTCTACCCAATCTGAACTGTACAGGCTGGAATTGTGCCTCAATCTCATATTACAAGCTGCTCAGCCTATTGACCAATCTAAACCCCCCAAAAGCAACCACAGTCCAGTCTTGGTCTCACAATGCTTCCCAGGATTTGAATTCATCCATAGAATCCACTAAAAGCACTTGTTTCGGCAGGTTTCCCAGTCTCGGCCAACTCGTAGTGCACAAACACAGTCTTCCACATTCCATCAGACAATCCCAAAGCACATGTTACAGCGGGGCTGTTATAATAATAATAAAAATTTTATTGTCATTAAACTGTCATAGCAATAGACAACGTCAATAATACAAATATGAAAATACAAACAAGACAAAATTCATAATTAAAAACAATTTAAATTGCACACTCCACACACAATTATCTCATATTTCCACATTCATAGAATTCATTAACTGAATAAAAAGGATTAGTGACTAACCAGCTATACAATGTCTGCTCAAATAGATTGAATGGGGCTTTAACCCATTCTAGAGGTAGTTTGTTAAACATTTTCATACCCAACACTTCATAACTGTTCAATGATTTCGATAATCTACAGTAAGGTATGTCAATGTGCCTATTATTTCTCGTACTATGACAGTGTAAATCTTGTCTAAGAAGGTATTCAGCTTGGTTATTTTTTGTGTGCAGGAGAACAGTGTAAATGTACAAGTTTATTACCGTTAATATTTTTAATTAAATAAACAGTGGTCTACAATGGGAAAATTTTTCAGTGTTTGACATAATCCTAATTACCTTCTTTTGAAGGACCAAGACATTCTGAACATGTGTGCTATTGCCCCAAAATAAAAGTCCATAGGATATAACACTCTGAAAAAAAGCAAAATACGCTGATCTTACATAGGCTGTAGGTACATGATTTTTTAAATTTCTTAACAAGTACACCACTCTAGACAACCTTGCACTAACGTATTTAATGTGTGGATCCCAAGACAATTTATTATCTATAACAATACCTAAAAACTTAACATAACCTACATAGTCATCTACTGGGTATTCTCTTAGACTAAATACTGTTTGTTGTGTTTTACTCTCATTGAGCAAAAACACATTAGCTCGAAACCAGATTGACACTTGGGATAGGGTGTCTTTAGTCATGGTTTGAAGAGTTTCAAAGTCTGAACTTACAGTAAGAAAAGTGGTGTCATCAGCATATAGAATGGAGTGGGACATTATATAAAATGGCAAATCATTTATCATTAAAACATACACCACTCCTCTGCCACTTTCCAATCATAGTGCACGTCAACTGTGAAACCTCCCACGTAATATACCAGCTGCCGTGCAAACACTGCCCGGCTTCCGACCACCAATCCACTGGCCATAAGCACTAGCACAAGATTAATGGCTACCAACATATGGTGAATGGTATTCACCTGGTATCCAAAACATCTGGTAGCTGTCCGTGCCAGCTGCCGTGACACCAGTTACTTTAATTCTTGTTTCACAGCCTGTGCTATCAGATTCATCTGGGACAGGAGCATCTCTTCTGAATTCAGAATGTGGGAATTAACCTACCAGTACAAACTGCGTACAACGCAATCTTCTGGCCCCAACTTAAGATGTTACCCAGTTATTACTTTTCCTTGCCTCTATCCCCACAACCCTAAGCAGAGATGATATTTAAATTCCTAAATTCTTTGGTTTAAAATCCCTATTTTTATTTTATTTATTTATTTATATATTTTTGCTTACTCAGATTTATGTTGTTAGTGTTCTATAATATTATTCCGCTCGTTCTGCAGTGCTTGGGTGTTAGGTCCAAATCACTTTCCCTCTCTGTTTGAATTTACCTCCACCACATTCATGGCTAGGAGTCATTCTGTGAGACAGTGTTCTACAATGCCCACAATCCATAAAATTCTCTTGTTGATATACTCTTTCTCTTCTTCCTTCAATGTTGCGTAGTATTGGGTATAATTCAACATCATAGCATTTATTCCTGCTCTGTTGTTGCTGAGATATGCATAATATGTTTTTGAAATGCCAATAGCTCTTCTGGGCTCATTGAAATATTGTTTAGGGGCTAGAACTGGAAAACAATTTCTAAAAATTGCATTCTTATTTGTCCCATTTCTCATTGATTGGTGATGAGACTAATTGTCTGATAAGGAACTTATTATAGCACATATGTAGTACAGCACCCTTATGCATTATAATTTTATATTTATGTAGAAAGGACATATAAAATACACCCAAAACTCACCAAAGTTGAAGGAAGGAGGGCAGCAGCAAGCCAAGCCACTTACTCCTGTTTACTTGAGAAAGCGTTTTGCCCGAAATATTGTATTTTATTTGTTTTTGTGCTGTTTTGTGTTGCTGTTGCCCTCCTCCCTACAACTTTGGTGAGTGTTGGGTATATTTCATCTGTCTTTCCATATTAATATTGCCTCACAGCAAATCCTTCCATTCATTGTTCACTATGAAATAACATTTAGGTGTATCTGGAGATGAAATAACCATGAAGTGAAGACCTTGGGAATCGCACAACAATAAAAACAATACCTAATAACTAATGAAAACATGAGCATAGAACAATATAATAGGCAGAAAACGACCCAACTGATATCTTTTTTGATTACTTCACTAACTAAAAGTCCCAGTGAAGTTGTATACAACCGAGACAACCACAGAGACGCGTATAAGAAGCCACTGGTACACGAGTGGCAGTTAGTGGGTCTTACGTCTCTCATTGTTAATCAAAGTGTAAACTTACTTTACCTTTCCTGCATTAAATGTTTTCTAGACTCTCGATACAACTTGATAAGTTATAGGGATTACATTTTTGAAGTACTCTTCATGCTATTAATAATAAGTGAAGTGAATAGAGGTTTCTCTCAAAGTTTTGCAGTTAGTGATTTTGAAAAGAAGTTCACTAATTGTTCATGGATAAAATATAATCTAAGCTACTCAAAGGAAGCTTCGCAATTAAAAATGGATCCATTATAGATTCACTCATTTGCCCATTCGACTGTCACACCCTTATAACATCTAAATTTATTAAGTCAGAAACTTGTAACTATGCACTACTTTAGTTCTTATTATTCTTGAAATAACTGCAATATGGAATTTGAAAATTTGTGGGGGTGAAAATAATTATGCAGCTTTAGTGAAGACTGAAGAAAAGTTTTTCCTTAGGTGATCTTTAGGGGTGTCAAATCAAAACTGACTCTTAAAACATTTGGAATTTCTTCTATCTTTTGCATGATTTATAAAACCCTCTCTTGGAAAAAATAACTAATTATGTTCCTTTATTATGGAAAATACTTTCCCATTCATCCAATGGAGTGATATCAAGCCTCCTAAAGTAAAGTTTTTTGATGAAAAGTTTATGTATCATTTTACTGGAAATTTCAGAAATCACATGGTAGCTACACTGTCTGCATACGTACATTTTAGAAAATTTTAAAATTGCTCCAATCACAATTTTGTTCCAACTGAATTTTGTGTGTTTGTGTTTGATTTGTATACATAGCTTTGCAAAAAATGTAAAATGAACTTAAAATTACTTATTATTGACTTTTTTGGTGTATGTGGGAATGTCGGGATTCAATTTAATGCATATTTTGCGTATGGAACCCTCAGATTATTATAGTAACTTGCCATTGAGAATTTTTAAATAGTTAAAGTTTTTTTAGAAAGAATATTTGGTTCACAAACATTGATTTCAGTGAAAAATTAATATAAATCTTAGCAATTCTGACTTATGAACTCTTGATTTTGAAATATTGCAGATACTGCTTTAGATTTGTAATTTGATTTACAACTTTTCAACTTTTAGGTCAATGCATCTAGTGAATGTCATGTGATTTCAAATACTTATAATTCATTGAGATTTCGAATGTTGGTGCTAATTAGTTATTAATAGCAGACATTCATTCCATATTTTATAACTTGTTTGAGAGAAAAATGTTTTATATATTATTTTCAGACTACATTTTAAATCATATTTAAAAATAGTAAGAACAGTGATTTGGCAAATTTAAGTGCATTATAGACTATAAAATGGAAACAACTGGACTGTATATGTTAGTAGCTTGATTCAAATGCTCCATTCAAGCGTACTCTCTCAAATGATATCAAGCAGCTGTCTTCAAACTGTGTTGGTGCTCTGGATGGGAAACATATTGTTATTAAGAAAACACCTGGCTCCGAATTCCTTTATTATAAGTTTAAACACTTTTTCAGTATCGCTCCATTGGGAGTAGTAAACACGAGATACAAGTTTTTAATGGTTGATGTCGGATCGAATGTTGGTGGCTTTCTTAAGTATTCCAAATTTTAAGATATGTTTATTAATCCCCTCTCAAGAAGTTTCACCAAACAGTAATAAGCTTGCACTCTTTGTTTCCATCTGTGACAATGCGTTTGTAATCGTGACTTTTTTAACAATGAGGGAAAAGTACGTTGGAGAGATCAGTTTTGTAAGCACTGTTTGAGTAAATTTTGCTTTGTATTCATACATAATTAACCCTTTAAAGGTTACATGTATATAATATTTAATTAAATTGCAATGGAGTGCATGCTCTGTTGGCAGTTTTCCTACCACCCATCTTCCAACTTCCCTGCACTCACCTACATTTGCCCTCTACAAAATTTCTTTAAATTCTTTCAATATTTTTGGTAAATTATTCATCAATTCTCTTGGAAACTTATTCCAATCCCTGACACCCTTACCCAAAAAAGAGAATCTTCCTACACCTTTGTGCCTGAAATCGAGTGCCAGCTTGTGGTCATGGTTATCTTTCCCCTTCCATGGATTACTTTTGATTCTTACACCAATATCTTCCCATGCCGCATCACCAAAATAGGACTTGTTCACTCCCATGTCCCTCTTCACCCTCCTCCTGTCTTCCAATGAATCCCATTCCAGCTCTAATATCATTTCAGTTACTGATTGCATTCTGCAATAATTTCCACAAACAAATCTAGTAGCCCTCCTTTGCACCATCTCCAAATCCTGTATTTGATAATCAAAATGTGGATCCCTTAGTACACTACCATATTTGAGCAATGGTCTGACCATAGTTTTGTAACCCAATTCCTTTACTTCTCTTGTTCATCCCCTCATCACTTTTTCCAACAAGTGCAGGTTTGAAACCTTTTCCCACCACCTGTCCAATGTGTCCTGCCCAGTTAAGCTTGTTATCAAATGTAATGCCAAGATATTTACATTTCAAGTCTTCAACAAGCAATTCTGGTCCCACCTTATAATCATAACCAACCTTTAGTATCTTGTTGGTGTATCTAACAAGCTGACTCTTCTTTCCATTTATCTTCATCCCATGTTTACCAACCCAACTAGAAATCCTGTCCAGATCACCCTGCAGCAGTTTACAGTCCTCTACCATTTTGATCCTTTTATACAGCATTATGTCACCTGCAAACAATCTAATTTCAGATAGTAAACAATCAACACAATTATTCATTAGAATAATGAATAGCAATGGTCCCAATACGCTACCCTGCGGCACTCCCATTTTTACTTCCACTTCTTTTGATACTGAATTTTCTACCCTAACTTTCTATTTCCTACCTTTTAAAAAATCTTCTACCCAGCAAATCACTTTTTCATATACTCCAATAGTTTTTACCTTATTTACTACCATTTTATGGCTCACTCTGTCAAAAACCTTTTAAAGATCTAGTGCTACACTATCAATTTGGCCTCCCTTGTCCATTTCATCTGAATTATGTTGCATATATCCCGCCAACTGAGACTCGCATGCCTAAAGTCATGTTGCCTACTTGAAAACCACTTACGCTCCTCACATACGTATATTTCTGATGTGGTTGCATATCAATCTCTCTATTAATTTACCTACCCCTGATGTAAAACTGATTGGCCTGTAATTTTTGACTCTATTTCTCGCACCTCCTTTATGTACCGGCACTACTATCACACTAAGCAGCAAGTATCCAGACTCAATTTAAATAATATTTCAAGATAAGGTACAATGTCACATCTGGCTATATCTGTAGTAATATTATCTACACTAGCCCCTTTGTGTTTTTTCAGCTTTCTTATTTCCTTCATGATTTCCTCAGGATGAATTTCAAATTTTTTGGTCTGTACATCTCTAATTGTGTTGTTAAGCTCGTTCTCTGTGTTAGATGCACCTGTTTCTGATTCATTGTCCCTAATGCTCTCACTAAATCAGTTACTTAAAATCTCTGCCTTTTTCAAATCCTCAGTAACTTCTTCCACCTCCTTATCTATAAGCGTCTGAACATCTTTCCTTCCCTTCAGTTTTCTAACATGCCCATAGAACTTTCTAGATGATCAGTCAATGGTTCCCCAAACTGACAGTACTCTTCATAAACCCATCTTTAGCCAATTTTTTTGCTATTATTAATTCCTTGTTTAGTTGTTTTAAATATTCCCTACTGCCCTGCTGTCTCTTAAATCTGTTATGTTCTCTTCTTACCAACCTCTTTAACCTCCTCACCTCCCTATTATAGTACACAGGTTCTATTTGTTTTCTGTTAACTCAAGGTTTGTTGTTATTGTTATGGGTAGCCTTTATAGTAGGGATATAACGGATATCCGCAAGTGCGAAACTTTCGCGTGAAATCATACATCCGCTTTCGCATTCGCAATTTTTAATGCGGATGTATTGCGGATGTTTTGCTTACATTGCAATATATATTATTATTTTCTCTTTATTCGGGATTCTGACCATCGTCGCTTAGCTAGCATAACAAGTGGTTATTTTCTGACGATCTTGCAATAAAAGTAAGAATGAACTGAACGTTGTTTTACCTAAGAGACGGATTTACAAGATTGAACTTCCATGTAAATGTCGGGCTACAATAGACCGCACCGAGCCAGCACAATCACCGACCGACACTTTTCTTATTATTGTCGCTCACACAATTGAAGTGAGTTCAAACTAGGGCTGTTGATATTTTAAAAAATATCGGATTTTCGATATATCGATGTTTTAAAAAATATTAATATTGGATTCGATATATCGACGAAAAAGTATCGATATATCGACCCTATTATATAAAAACAATGTTACAAAAACAAATCATTTTAAAAAAGGGCGAATTCTTGTGGCTATTTAATGATGAAGAGTTGTGAGATATTTTTCTGAATCAAGTTTTGATTTTCAGAAGAAAAAAAATGGTTTTTCAAGATGTTACGGATAAATCTTTTTTTAAATTGTGATTTAGCCATTATACTACTACTTTACTAAAAGGAAAGGCATAATGTTTAATGATTTACTCGAAGACTTGTGAATCCAGAAAGAGCATCGAGGGAAATCTTGGCTTTTGTGAGTTTAAAAGCTCAATAATGCAACATTGTAGAAGAATTTATTTAGGTTGATGTTCTATTATCAGAGTTTGCATAGTGACCAAGTCACTTTTTTTTTACAAGTATTGTTTTATGTGGAATTTAATTTCTTTTTGTAGGTTGATAGCTTATTCTGAGTCTTCTTACTTTTTTGGACCAAATGTTTGCACCTTAGCAAAGATTGTGTATCAGAATTTCCTGCTTACATCCAATTTTCATGTCAAAATACTTTCCTCGACAACGTACGCTCATGAAAAACAACGGGCTCGAGTCCGATTCGTTCTGTGCGAGCGACGCCGTGTCTGCATTGTTACCATCGGTGTAGGACTACCAATAACTTCCAAATTAAATGTAGTAACAAAGTAAATTTAATTGTGTTTTTTATGCTCCTGATCTTTGTGCAAAACTGAAATTTAAGGCATATAGCCTCATCAAGAACAAAGCAATTAACCTACAAATTTTCTCTAAGACGTTTCAGCTTTTAGATTGGCATTGAAAAAACACAGGAACTTTTCTTATACTGTGGGGATGAAACAAAGTATGTGTACCAAATTACCATTTTCTAGGACAACTGGATATCGCACAGAATTATGATGAGAGAATGTCATAGTCATTTAAAAGAGTTTCAGATCCAAAAACGTTCTAAACTAAGGTCGTGAATGAAGTAAAATTTTGCACCAAAACTCGTGTCAGAAACTTCATTGTACATACTTTTCAAGAACATGAACTCATGTTTTTCCCGTTGTTTCTTCCACTGTGAATGGAGAACTCCCTACATTAATTGAAAATTTCCCCTTCTTTGATATTGCTTTGCAAATGGGTAACGCTTTCCCATAATACAATTTTTTAAAGCTGAGATTCTAGGTGGAATGCAGGATTTAGGGCGAGGGGTGGGGGCAAACCGGGGTACTTGCTCTGGGCGATAACTTGAGGGGTGGGGGGCGGCAAAATCGTGTACAAGTGGCGACATCAATGCGTTAGGCTAACAATCAGTGAGGCGATTCTCGGGGTCTGGCTGGCAACAATGTTTGAAGAGGCGGCAATCTCAGTTTTTCCCCGGCTTGGAAAAATCCTAGAGCCGCTACTGTAGAGGTGGGCAAAAGAATCGTGAATCGATTCAAAGAGTCGACTCGTCTAAAAGAATCGTTTGCGGAATCGACTCACTTGGAAGAGTCACGGTTCACTCAAGAGTTGTTAAGAGGGAGCTCCGGAGCGGAGCCGTTGTTGCGCAATCGCTCACCGACTCGTCCAGGTTCTGAGTCGACTCCGAGTCGTTAACTCGACAATGTTTACGACTCTCGGCTCACTCGCTCTCGGCTCACTTCTGTCTTAATGACTCTTCCATGGATTCGGCTCTTTTTAACTCTTGATATCTGCGTAACTCGTGATTCCTTTCGATTCACAATCTTAGTTCCCACGGCGTGTTTCTTGGTTTGGCAACTTATTTGTAAGGAAATAAAGAATATTTATCTTTGGAACAGGAAAATTAAAAATATATTACAGAAATAAAAAGTTTTTTTGAAATTTAGGAATTTATTTCCTTAAATACACATTTTTCTAGTGTTTTTGGTTTCCTTCCAGACTGTTATAGATGCTACCACAACACAGATTTAGATTTACAAATAAATTATCAATGAATTATAAGTCCTATAACTTTTATATTTTACCACAAATAAAGTATTTCCCGATTATTTGAGGACAGGGAAAAGTATACCGATTTCAGAGCCATCTGCTATTCCCATTTTGCGTGGGTTTTTCAAATTGCGAATGCATCGAGTACTGAATTTAATTGCGATGGAGCGCGTCCGGTTATCATACGAACTTCATCAGTGTTTTAGTTGTTCTTCAGTTCTTAATTTTGTGGATAATGCAAACATTTTGCAATAGAAATGAACGAAGTTTATGAATTAGACCATTACAAAAATTAGCAGGTGCTGAAGCGGCATATATACTGTTCCAGCTGGTGAGGTTTCTACGAGGAAAAAGGTTAAACGAAAAGACGTTGGGGAACAGTGCCGTCGATGAATATAGGGGAGCGTCCAGAAATTACGTGAGACTTTTTGGGGGGGGGGGGAAGGGGTCCGGAAAATCTCACGAAATCTCACCAAAAGGGGGGGGGGGGTCGACGGATATCTCACGTGAAATTTTGAACTTGAACGAGTGTAGAACTAAAAAAACGTAAAAAATACCAGTTTACAAGGCCAAAAACCGGCATTTTAGGGGGTATCATTCTTTCGGGGAGCACGACAGCTAAAAAAGTCTCGAAACTTCTCCTGGTCGAACAACTGGGGGGAGGGGGTTCCGTGAAAATCTCATGAAATCTCACCAACGGGGAGGGGGGGTCTAGATTTCCGGAAAATAGCCTCACGTAATTTCTGGACGTCCCCCAAAATACTAATACTGAAACCAAGAAAATAAATACAAAATTTAAATTATGCCATTTAAACAAACACTGATTTATTGGTTTGTGGGTAAAATGCTAGTGATACGCTGTTTAACTTAAGAAAAGCACCATCCGGCAAATTAAAAAAAATTTGCCAAATTTATGGAGTAAAATTGGAGCATATGTAAGGGGCGTCCATAAACCATGTAGCTCCATTTTGGCTTCTTTTGAACCCTCCCTCCCCCCAAGTAACTCGACGTGGCTTATGTCTCTAACCCCCCTCTCCCCACGTAGTTTTTTCCATGACGGAAATAAATATTTACATGGTGTTGAGTGTTCTGTATCTCATTTTAAGTGTGACAAATAATATGAATGAAAAGCTATTTGGCCTGGCTCGGAATCCCACCTTCCAACCCCCTCCACCCACCTCTCAAGACCGATCTACGTGGTTTATGGACGCCCTCTAGCGAGACGTGTAACAAACATGCCACCTACAAAATCAACAATCTCAATCGACAATTACAATCTGCAACAAGGCTTAGAATCAGTAATGAGGTTTGACAACAATTAGCTGGAAGCCTTGAAAATTTCACAGTGTGGCAATCTCACATTTTGTTGACCCGGTTCGGAAAATTCCCAGATCCACCACTGGTTGTAGTTAGACAGGGGGTGGCGTAATCGGTATTGCGCAAGGGCGCTCAAATAGTTAGTGGAGAGCCTGCTTTTTGTGCTTCACTATATTCAAGTCACCGGTCCAGTTTCACGTTTCAGGTATTTATTATTTACATTTACACTTATAATCTTGCCTAGTCTTTATTAATAATGCATCCGCTGCCAAGAATGAGCACATCAGTCTCCATTCTTTGTGGTATTTATTTGTCACTGGGGGCAGGATTTTTACCGAGTTGCAGATCATATTTTAATATTTTTTAAACCAGTAGCTTTATTTCATTGAATTTTAGGGTATATTTCTGATTATCTTAAGAGTATGTATCCAGGATTTTATATAACTCGCTTCACTCATCTGAGTGTATAAGCTCCATATTCAACATCAGTATCTAAGAGTTCGTGAGACAATGTCATTGCCACAGTTAATCTCAGTGACTAAATCGTTATCACAATAAAAAAATACCGTATTTTCGCCTTCCGAAATTTCTTCCGCCTATATTTCTTTTATTGTATCGAAAATCTCGTAAACAAGCCAGTGGCGAATATAGAATACATTTTCGGGGGGGGGAGTCGTTTAAAAGAATCGATTCTCAGCGAGGAGTGAATCGATTCCAAACGATTCATCAAAAAGAATCGGTTTGCCCATCACTACGCTACTGTCAAGGCAGTTCCTTTGGCGTTAACAAATTGTTTTTTAAAGGCACCAATCTATAATAATAAGTTTTTAGCATAGCGCTTTGTAAAGGCAATCCAAAAGTGGTAGATTCTTTTTTTCAATTTCTTATCTTAATAAATTCGTAAGTGATATAACAAAACTAGCTGTGACATAATTTTGGAGCTCAATTCTTCTGTTGGTATGGAACAAGAAGCGTATCCAATTCGCGTGAAATATTTAACTGTGGAGTGCCAGATACAGGTTTATAATTTTCGGGACATTTCTGGGTCTAAAAAGTATTTTAGTGGTATGTTTAAAGAGTGAACAAAAATGCAAATTAATAAAAAATTATATTTTAGGTAAATATGCTATCTAACGTATATATAGCACCTCTTTTAAGTTTATTAATTAAACTATGGTAGAAAGTCTACATCAGGTATTATGAATCAAAAGGAAAAATACTAAACATAAAACAAAAATTGACCACCTCGTTAGGAATTTTTTACTTTGGTACAAAATCAACATCGGGTATTATCATTCAAAATCTCAAAAATATTAAACAAAAACTGAACACTTCTGTTAGGCTCATTAATTAAAATTAGGCAGAAAATCAACATCAGGTTTTATCAACAAATAAAAAAAAATTAGCATCTATCTTTTGCAAAATCAACATCAATCAAAATAGATCTTAATCAAATACTTTTAAAATATTTATTACTAGATTTTGCCATTTTCATAAATATTTCTCGGTCACTGCTTTGCAAAACTGATAAAATTTCTCAGCAAGAGTCTTCAAAATTGATTGAGTTTGCAGTTCAGCCTTGATCGAATCCATGAACGTTCTGTTTTGCTCTTATTTCATAAATTATTCAACGTGCTAAAACTTGTCTCGTAAAAGTCATTGCTTGTTGGAATTTAAAAAAACAAAACCAACTATTTTTTTAAAAAATGTTCAAAATCATTAAAAACGCTTGTTCTAAAGAAATTGGCCCAGATTTTATCGTTTGGAAAGTCTTTTGGAAGGACCTGAAAAACACGTTTCAGACATGTGAACTCTGTATAAAGGGAGTTAATGTTAACTGCATCTAGAATTTTAAAGTCCCAGAAAATTCGAAGAGTATTTTCCTGTCAGTTTCAATTCCTCTGATTTAAGGGACATTCCATCCTCCCTCTGCGACAGTAACGCATAATTCCTGGACACGAGATCAGACACAAAATTCCGAGAAATTCCCGGATTTTCCGGCTATCTGGCCACCCTACCCATACCTGGTACATTACGATTAGTTTCTTAATGCTAATACTTTTGCATTGATTGAAGAGAAATTTTAAAAACTTTTTAAAATGTCCATACAAGTATTCTAATGAATATTGAATGAGTTATTTTACCTTCGTTTCTACTTCTCCACAGGCCCGCCGCTAGCTGTTTGAGCGCCCGCGTGCAATAGCGATTATGCCGCCCCCTGTCCAACTACAGCCAGTGGTGGATCTAGGAAATTTCCAAAACGGGTAAAAAAACTGTGAGATTGCCGCCCCCATTGTTGCTATCCCGAGTGTCGCCGCCGACCGCCCGAAGCAGCTGTTTAGCTAAAAAAAAAAAAAAAAAAAAAAAAAAGGGGGTCGCCCGCTACATAATATAACTTATTTTTAAAAAATATCGGACTCTGATATCCATATATCAACAGCCCTAGTTCAAACGACACCGCACTGTGTGTCTTGTCGGCATTAGTTTGGTTTAATTTCTGAGGGTGCGGGCCGGCGCACAGTGCGTTTCCTTCTCTATCCAGAGGGACACTAGTCTACACAGGCAAAATAATTATTTATATTTAAAGTAGACAAACTATATTATTAGGAACAAAGGTTTATTTTCCACGAATCTGCGCGTAGCAATAGAAAAAATAGTTTGAACAATGGGATTCCTGTGACCCACCCATCAAGTGCTCCATTCGGCTAAGTTTGGTCGATGATTACGCTGTGTTTCTGTATGGTATTACGAATTTGTGTGTTGCTATTGCTTTTGGTGAGTTTCAAGATACGTTTAAGCATTATTTTTCCGTAATACGTTTTAAAACTGAATCATGAGCATCATTAAAACAGAGCGAGATTATTTTTGATATAAAAAAAACTACTGAGCCAGTTTCATTTTGAATTTCAGTTCATTATACCAATCTATTCCTATATTTATTTGAAAGAGCTGCTTATTAACTACAAGAATTAGCTTAATTTGTTTGCGACACCCATACAACTATTCTTCATTTTCAGAATGACTGCGCAAATTTCGCGTAGAAAATTTTTCAACGTATGGTTTGCTAACGCAAAACAATCAAGGATAGAGGCTTTGTTACAGTTTATATTGCAATAACGGGGTGACACATCGTTTTCAGATGACATTATAAGGAGTTTAAAAGCTACTATCAGAATTGATTCTCTAAAAATTGAGCAAAGATGGTATAAAGCGGGAAGACATGGAGACCGCTTCATAAACACACATTCTGAGTGGTTAGAAGGAAACGTTTCATTACCTAATACTGCACCAAAACTGCACTGCCTGGGACGAGTTCGGGCTCATATGGAAGACCACAAAAAGAATTGTTAGAGTTCAAGTATCAAAACAAGTATCGTCTTGAAACGGCAAGTAAAGTAGAAATTTCGGTTGGCAAGCCAGGAAAACAAGATTCTGCAGCAATTGTGAAAGAGCTTTGTCTTTATTCACCTACGTTTCCTCGGCAAACACAAATTTAATGGGAAGACAATATCTGGTCGAAGAAGGTGAAGGGTTTAAGTCACTTGTGAAATCATCCCACATTGTTTTTGTTGAAATGTGAGCTAAAAATAAATCAGTATGGCAGTATTATATGGAAGTAGTAGTTAATTATGAAAAAAAGATTACAATCCCACAGAACACCTAAGGTGAGTTGAAATAACCTGACCTGAACTTACTCTAACCTTCTTTAACATTCTGTATTAATTTAATTTAATTTTAACCTGACTTTAACATAAGTTCTGCCTACCTACTGATGGTTGTAGTTGCTATGGTGATTTTGGCATTTTTACACATACTGTCAACACCTTTGATCGATAATATTGGGCTGTATGATGCAAAAATCTATTGGTTACACACCTTCACGATGGTAAGGTGATGTGTGTGGTGGGAGTTATGCAGGTTGATCCGGAGACTGCCATGACAGCAGAAACATACTTTTTCTTTTTTTTTGCTCAAATGGTATACATTTCTGTAATCCTCTGCGGTAATGCATGTACATTATATGACTGGTACTGTGATACAGGAACATGCAATTGCTGTGCCAGCCGAATTCATTCATAACGGAAACTGCCATAATTTTGAACTAATTTTTGCCCTCAGTGTCCATGAATTATCTATTTTCACATTTTTTTAAATGACATTCATCGAAAGTGACACATACTAACTTATTTGTAACACAATTTATGTTTCATCTGGTGTTGAGCCCATTATGTTTCGGCCTTGTGGAGGGTCGTGCTGTTTACATACTGTTTAATGAAAGTTGCTCTGTTTAGTTCAGCTTCAATACTTTAGAGTGACTTTCGACAGATATATCTGATGTACTACTCGAGTTGTCCGATGTCTTATAGGGCTGTGAACAGAATGTGTTTCATTTATGATGATACACCGCATCATACCGTTCGTTTTTCTATTTTGGTGGAGGCATTCAATACACATCGTATGGTATGATGCATGCAACTGTAATTGACATATTTTGCACACCTTCTAACCATGTAAACCGATGACATCTTTCGTAGAGAGAAATTACATAATTGTGGTGATGTTTTAATTGTTTTCATGATCTTTTGCTGATTTTAATAAAATTTCTGGAATTGCTGAAACTGCAATTTTTTCACAAATTTCACATTGCCTTACGTGTAACTGTGTTAATGTCAGTTTCTGTGTGCACATACGTTGTTTCACCTCGTGTGATAAAAACACTAAGCTCTATGTATAGTTATCACCCTGTGCACTTCCTCTGACGTGACTATCATGATGGTAACGTTATGTGTGTTTAGACTCTGCATGTTATTGTTATGAAAATAAAGCGTGAGCAAACTGGTAATTCATACAATTTACGTCTTTTGTGGCGGAAATTTACAAAGTACCCCATGTACACATATGAAGGCTTCATCCGATGCACTTCCGCTGACCCGTCTATCATGATGGTTAGTTGAAGTGTGTGTAGACTCTGCATAACTCTACCAAGTTTCGTTATTTAGCAGAAAAATTTGAAATTTTGTTAAAAATTACCACGTTTTAGTTTACCTAGAGACTGCCATTACAGCAGAGACTTTTTTTTGTTGTTGTTCATATAGCACACATTTCTGTAATCCACGCACATTATATGAATGATGTTGTGATACACGCAGGTGTAATTTTTATGTCGACTATTTACTTCATTCACGGACGAAATTTACATTTTTTTACCAATTTTTGTTATATATCACCAGATTTCTTGATTTTGTACATTTTCACACTGTTTTTAATGAAATTCTTAGAAATTGCCGCATACGTACTTATATCCAACAAATTTATGTCTTTTCGAGTGTAGGTGTCTATTACGATTCGGTTTTCAATAGTAGTATGTAAGTGATGAAGCATCATGCCACTACAAGAAGTCATGAAAAATAACTCGATAAACGACTTTATTAATGGAAGGTGGATAAAATAAAACAAAGTGAATAATTTACCATGTGTGTTTTATTCACACTTTTCACATCCATGTAGTATCCGGGATTCATTATCGTTGAGGACCATCTCCAGTTTCCCGGGTGTGGTTTACGCGCCTTGGTTATTATAGACGATTGTTTTCCACCTTTTCCTGTCCAGAAAGGTTTCTCTGTCTGTGATGTACTCCCAATTCCAGCCTCTTCTCTCTACGTCCTCCTTCAGTTGGTCTGTCCATCTTCTTCTTGGTCTTCCCACTGGTCTTTTGCCCAGTATCCTTTTTTCCAAATAAGTTTTTGGCAGTCTTTTACTAGTCATTCTCTTCACATGCCCAAACCATCGAAGTCTTGATGACCTAAGTCTCTCTTCCATGGATTACCTTAGCTCTAGGTTTGATCTAATTTCATCATTCTTTATGCGGTCAAGTCTAGTTATCTGGAGGGCCGTTCTAAGAAACTTCATTTCACATGCTTGGATCTTGCTAAGGTCCCTTGATGTTAGTGTGCATGTTTCCAAAGCATATGTGAGAATAGGAATGAGATATGATTTGTACAAGATAATTTTTGCTCTTCTGGGAACCTTCATGTCCCATAGTAAGCCTCGCACAGTACTGTTACTCTACTCACTATTTCTAACTCACTTCTACCATTATTGGCAATTATGCTCCCCAGGTAGCTGAATTGGTCAACAACTTCAACTTCGTGGTCTTTTAATTTTATATGACAGTCTGTATTCTTTCGGCTTATTTTTAGTGCTACAGTTTTTTTTGGATTCAATTTCATTCCATATTCTTCAAACTTATTATTCCACATTTTCAGTTTGTTTTGTATTCCTTCTTCAGTTTCATCCCATACTGCCACATCATCTGCAAACACCAATGCCTGTAGATCTCTATTGAATGTTCTTTTTAGTTCTTTTAAGATGTTATCCATCACCGCTATGAACAGAAGGGGTGAAAGGGCACTTCCTTGTTGTACTCCTTTGATTGTACTAAATCATTCAGAGTAACCATCCCCAACATTGACACAGCTCTTGCAGTTATTGTACAGCATTTGGATCTTTCTAATGAGGTACTCTGGTATTTCAAGTTTTCTTAGACTTTTCCAGATAGTTGATCTAGGAACATTATCGTATGCCTTTTCTAGGTCCATAAACACAATAATTAGGTTTTTCCCTCTTTCCCAATATTTTTCCACCAGCATACTCAAGGCAAATATTAGATCTGTTGTGCTTCTTCCAGCCCTAAACCCATGTTGTTCCTCTTCTAAGATGGGCTCTAATATTGTTCGTACTCTGGCTTCAACTATCTTTTCCTTAATTTTGAGGCCGTGGGACAGGAGGGTAATACCTCTATAGTTTTCACTTTTCCTTCTGTTCCCTTTCTTGAATATAGGAACTATCCGGGATTATAATTCTTAATTCCTGCATTGTAAACAACAGGCAATACAAGTAAATTTTTATACGCAATAAGTTCATATTTTAGTAGATTATAGTCCAGTGACGAACTGGGTGTCACTTAAGTCACGTAAACATCATTAATATACATTTATTTATTTATTTATTTATTGACATTCGGTTATGTAACCATACAGCCATCACTTGTAACATGATTCATTATCGTTAACTAATAACATGTTTGATTATACTCATTATTATATTGCATCTGTTAATTATCGTTATACTTATGCTACTTACAATTTTGATTATATTGGTTACAATTTTAAATAGAATTTATCTAAACGTAATTAAAGTCTTTCAGGTATAAAGCCGAATCGCAGTAGCAGTTGATACAATTCGTTTTCAAGTCATATTGCAGGTATACGTGAGGCAATACCGACATTGGTATTCATGCGTCTAAATTATTATTTTCTTTTGTTCACGTTCGGTTATATGACCATACATCCGTGAATTGTAAGATAATTCATTATGCTTAATTATTGACAGGTTTGATTATACTATTTACAATCTTGCTTATGCTAATTATAGTTGTACTTAGGCTACTTACAATTTTTATTATACTGATGACAATTTTAAGTCATACTTTTCTACTCGTAATCTTTAAGGAATAAGACAGAATCGTTGTAGTCGTTTATACAATTCATTTTATGCTTATTGACATTTTTATTTTTTGATGATGAGGTCTTAGATTTCTATATTTCCATTTTTTAGGAATCTAATAAGGCTGTTGTACACTGCTTTGTCATCGCTAACTAGGAGTAGGATTAGGTTGGTAGGAAGAGGGATTCCTATGTTGACTAAATCCTTGATCATGGTATCCTGGGCCCGTTTAAATTTTCTACAGGAAAATATAATGTGGTTGGTGTCTCCTATAGTCTGATCTGAACAATCACAGAGAGGAGATTCTCTCAGACCTAGTCGATAGAGGTGGCTGGGGAATCTTCCGTGGTTGAACCGCAGCCTGGAAATCATTGTTGTTAGTCGTCTGCTTGTGATCCATTTATAAAACCAAGGTTGAGGTGGAATAGTTGGTTGGATGCTTCCATAGTGCGATGCTTTGGTGGTTAGAGATGTTCTCCATTCTTCTTGCCATTTTTCTTTGGCTCGTTTTTTGATTGTGTGAATTATATCTGACGTCGGGAGGTTCATACCATCTTTAAATCCGTTGAGGATGGCCTGTTTTGCTAAAGTATCCACTTGTTCATTGTATTTTATACCTTTGTGAGCTGGAACCCATAGCAGGTAGGTAGTGATTCCCCGTTCTTTACTGCTTTTTATTTGTTTCCTAATTTCTAAGATCGTCATCGGGAGGTGATAATTCCACGTGTTGTTATGTAGCCGTTTTAAGACACTCATGGAGTCCGTTAATATGATGCTTTTGTCCGCTTGGATCATTTGGCTATACTTAACTGCCTCCAGTATGGCTTTCGCTTCAGCTGTGAAAATAGATGTTTCTTCATGTAGCGAGAATTGAGCTGAATGATTAGTGTTGGGACAGAAGAAAGCTGCTCCTACTCTGTTTTCCTCGGAATTCTTTGAGCCGTCTGTGTATATTTTAACTGTGTTTTTCCCTATCTCTGCGAGGAGTCTATTTAGTTTCTGGTTTAAGGTGGGATTTATGTCTCCTTCCAGAAAGTGTATGTGGATTTCTTCTAGTCGGAGTTCGTATGGTTCTTGAAAGATGGGGTGTATGTCGTAAGAAGCTACTTTATCTTTATATTTAGACCAAAGTTTGTAAGCATTTAGAAGCGGGAGCTTGAGTTGGTTTTTTCCTTTGTTTGCTAATGCTTGCATCCTTTCAAATCGATGGTGGAGCGGGTGGGTATTAAGTACCAATTTTTCCATTATGAATTTTTCCTCAAGATATGATCGTCGTATATGAAGGGGAGGTTCTCCTGCCTCCACTAATAGGGCGTTAATTGGGGTTGAGCGTATTGCCCCGACACAAGCTCTTAGGCAAGCTGCTTGAAGTCTATCTAGTTTTTTGAGAGCGTCCTTTCTAGCATATTGGTAAAACATGGAACCGTACTCTAATAGCGATCTAATTAGTGTTCGGTAAAGTAGTAGGAGCGTTTTTGGGTGGGAGCCCCACCAAGTACCTGACACCATTCTTATTATATTTAGTCGGGAATTCGATTTTGCTATCAGCTGATCGATATGCTGGGACCAGCTAAGGCGGCTGTCCAGCAACATTCCCAAGAACCGTGCTTGTTTCTTAAGTGCCAGTTTATATGGACCTATTTGGATACTGTCCGAGTCATGGGTGATTTTTCTCTTTGAAAAGTAGACTACTGATGATTTTTCCAGTGAAAGTTCAAAACCATTGGTGTGTAGCCATTTGATGAGAGCTGTAATTGCCTTGTTCAATAGGTTATGGACTTCCTGTTGTGACACATCGTTAGCATATATAACCACGTCGTCTGCAAATTGGAGTGAGATAATCTTCGTTGGGATGGAGTGGATTATATCACTTATGTATAGTAAAAATAGGAGTGGGCTGAGGATTGCTCCTTGTGGTAACCCTTGATTAACAATACGCGGCCCTACTCGATTTTTCTTTGAGCTGACATAGATTATCCTCTCCGATAATAGGGAGTAGAGTCCTTTCACAAGTTTCATCGGTACCCCTAATGTCTCCAGTTTGTGCATCAAATGAGGGATTCTGACGTTGTCGTAAGCTGATTGGATGTCTAGGAAAACCGCACCCAAATATTGCTTATTGCAGAATGAGAGGTAAATGTCCGACGTCAAGATCGCTAGGTTGTCTAGTGTGCTTTTTCCCTTACGAAATCCGGATTGTGAGTTTGGAATCAGGTTGTTCGCCTCCACCCACCATTCTAATCTGTTCTTGATGAGACGTTCTAGTGTTTTTCCTACACATGACATTAATGATATCGGTCTGTACGAAGTCGCTTTGGTGGGGTCTTTTCCTTGTTTTAATATTGGAATGATAGCCTGGGTTCTCCATTCCGCTGGAATAGGTTCTTTCATCCAAATCTTGTTAAAGATGTTTAGAAGTCTCTGCAAGCCAGCTGGAGGCATGTTTGTTAACATTGCATAATGGATTCCATCTATTCCAGGCGAAGAGTAGGAGGATCGCTTTAAAGCTTGTTGTAGTTCTGTCATGGTAAATGGCGTGCATAGTTGGTGGTCCGATGCTTCTTGCGGGTTTAGCGCGAAGTTGGAGTCCTCCTCCTGGACTGTGGAAGGAGCGATTTTGTCTGCAATGTCTTCAAGGGTTGTGGTACTAATTTTAGGGGTTTCGCTGTTGAAACCATTATTTTTAAACTTCCTACTCGTAGACCAAACAGAAGAGATATTCGAATCCTTCCCCAATGTTTCACAGAATTGGATCCAATTCTGACGCTTTTGCGTTTTGAGCGTTCTTTTTGTTCATGCGTTAATTTGTAAATAAGACATATAGTGTTGGAGGTCGGGGTTCTTTCTGTATAAGTTAAGAGCGAGTCTTCTTTGGGCTATTGCTTTCGAACATGTTGGGTTCCACCATATTGGTGGGCGACTTTTCTTGGCGTTTTGATAGTCCTTTCGTTGAATAGATTTGTCTGCTGCCTCTGAAATCACATTTGTCAGTTTTTTATAGCTCTCGTTTCCCGTAGATTGTTCTGTGATATCCTTGGAATTTTGTTCAATTCGTCTCCTGTATTGGGACCAGTCGGCTCTGTTGATGTTCCATCTGATTGTTGGATGAGCTGCAGTTTCTTTGATTAGTGGGCTGCTTTTGTAGAGGCATTTCTTCTTCTGATGATGGTAGCACTTTTGTGGAGTTGTCTAAGTTTAACACTGTATTCAACGCTTCACCGACTACCTCTCCTATGTTGGAACCTATACCATTCTCGTGAACTGCACTACCGACAGGGAGGCCGATTGGGCCTCCTTGTCCATAATCTCCACCAAACATGGTGGAGATTAGGTTATCTGTAGAACTTAGATTGTCGCTGTTGCACTGGTAGTTAAATAATTACTCAAAAGCTTTAAAAAGTCAGTCTATACACAGTAGTAAACTATTTCACTCACTAAAACGAGAATAATGAATATAACGTTTTTTTGAGCGACAGAATACAAAGCGTGTTGCTATGTAAACATTAATATACATATCAATCAGTTTTTGCACTGTGGCCATATGATAGTCTCGTAGCACTTTACTAGATAAAATGTCCACAAATTCTGTGTAGTATCTTGCAACTAGGTATCCCCACCTCTTCTTGACGGCCAAGGCGCTGGACACTGCAGGATGCGCGTCGATAAGGTTTTTCCAAGTTGAATCGCTGAAGAAGACGCCGCTGGTAGGATCAGCATATAGTTTTGTCCTGGCAATCGTACGGAAGGAGACGGCGGGCTCACCAAGAGGAATGTTGGTCTGGGAGGTGCCTGCGTTGATCAAATCTGACACGACATCCAATACTTCAGTCAGCACTCTCCATTCTTCATACGTTAGTATAACTTTGGTACTGTGCCCAACTTTTTCGAGAACCACTACTGGCTCAAATTCATGCTTTGACGATAAACCTATCGTCAAACGCTTAGAATCACCAGCGTTGAGCTAATACACAGACGAGAACAACAGTACCGGGCTGGCCATCTCTGTACACTGGCACTAGCAGTCCATTTGGGGGGGGGATCAGGTCTAGTCCCTGGTGGTGGGGATAAACGTGTTCAGTCCTGACCTTAGGTAAGGCTGTTACGACTGAAAAACTCTGACACCAGGTCATACATACCACACGACATTTCATGTTATTTGGAAGTACTGAGAAGCCAGGATTTGTTGTCCTGTTTACTACTTATTCCCAAAGTAAAAAAATGCGTGTCTGTAATGAACAATACACATTTCCACATCTTAACAAGCGATCAAGCATCAGACTTCACGTAAAATGATGAAATCTAAAATTCCATGTAAGTAAATATCAGCCCGGACTTCTCTACTCCGTTTTATGCGACTATTTAAAGCGCATTTTAAACCTGCTATCCTCTTTGAAACTGAACGGATTCTTAGAGTTAACGAATTTTATATAAGTAACTCGTAGACCGAATTTCTATAGGTGCAAGCAAACATTACGAAACTGCTCAATCCAAGGAAATCGTGAAAACCAGCAGAGCCGATGTTGATATGCTCGCTCCACATATCGCCCCGAATCACATTCAGTCTCCATCTTGCCTACGCACCAGATGTAATTCAGTCACATAAAGAAACACACGAACAACCGCTCACAGACATAGTTAAAGATATACCGACATCACAGCAAAAACAATGATATGAGAAAAAATCCCCTGCAAAAATACGCCATTTTCATACAGAAGGTAGAACGTACACAACGCCACTTTTCTTCCATTTTCGCACTAACTGTGCTCTGTACCGCCTCTTGTCGCATGTGTCGGGATGAAAACTGTCCACATCGCGTTGTTACACGAGATCAGATTCGTACACTGGTACTGATGGAAAATTTCACAAATGATCTAACATTATGTACAACTTATGGGACGTTATCTTCGGTGTATTCCTCCTTTAACCCCTGTATAGCGACGGAAGGGATTTTGAAATCAGTGTAAAGTGAGAGAAGTTTCGTGCATTTGACAGTCTGCTAGCTGAAGACTCGAGATCCGATCACCTATCTGCAGCAATGAAAGTGTTCCAGGGCTTCTCTGCCCGTGTCGAAACGCAATACTGTAGGCATGCTAGCCACGACATAGACGGGGCGCGAGGCTAATCGAAACTTTGTTACTTTTGAATATGAAAAATTATTCGAGGAAATTATCTCAAAAGGCTACGAATAAAAACTCATTCCTTGCTACCGGTACAAACACCACTAACGTGTTTTTAGATATCGGAGTGTTCGCAGTGACTCTTGGCGATAAACAGCTATTTGTGTGTCTAAAGTACTACTACACCAGATACTAATGAACAACCGGACCGGGAATCGAACCCTCCACCTCCTACATGACAGTCCCGAACGTTAAAAGCTCACCCACCAGGCATATAAAAATTACCCCTGAATGGAGGACGAATACAATGCACTTTGATAATGAAGATCATACAGACCTGCAGTAAAATCACCAACCTAAGCTAAAAAGTTAAATTTAAATGGATAAAAGCACATGCGGTCCCGCCAGGAAACGAAGAAGCAGGCTGTCTAGTGAAGAGCGCTGTGAGAAGCGGCGAGGAGGAGACAATGGTACCAGGTCTAGATGTCACGAACTTCCTTAAGAAAAACTGCAGGGAAATGTGGGCTACGCCATTAGTGTGTTTACATAGGTTGATTTTGTATCTACAGTATTAATGGAAATGTGGGTAGGTTGAAATGCAGCATGTACCAGAAGGGACAAACAATTTATTCATTATTAGTTGTTAGTAATTTCATGAGCACCATGTTAGTGACACAACTTGTATCGCAATGTAAATTACTCCCATTTAAGCTTCTGACTTTTGGAGACAGCATATCTCGAGAACTAAGCAGGATATCAAAAAATTATATTCTTCATTTTTTATTTGTCTCGTCGAGTTACATAATAATCTATCATCAAATTGCGTTACCGACGCGGTTGTCGTATGATTCCCTTGAGGTGTTTGTGCCTTTCCCCGTGTTTCTACGGCCATCCAATATGGCGACCTCCCCACCCCGCTTTTCTCTACTCGACTTCGCGCCAGTGCGTCGCCTCCATTATGTTCCTTCCTCCATGACTAGACCAACTTCTCGGCGAGGAGCTGTCGAATAAATTGTCAATATACCTGTGGTGGAAGTTTTGAAAGCATTAAGAGGACGGATCATGACTGAAGTTATCAAAATGTCATTTCATTAAGAAATAAAAATTTTGGAACACGGAGTAACTGATATAGGAATCGAGCCAAATCCAAACAAATTGAAAGCTATTCCAGAATTTCCCGCACCGAGGAACAAGAAACAACTAAAATCGTTATTTGGGTTATGTAGCTTTTGCCGGAAGTTTGTCAGTGACCAATCGTTTAATGACCCTCATTTGAATAAATTGCGGAAGAAAAATGAAACCAGGACGTGTGAAAAAGAATGCCATGCTTGAGACGTTAAAACAAGAATTCGTTAATACTAAGATATTGCATCACCGAGATATGAAGTAATACGTAATACGTTGACGTATTACAGTGCTACGCAAATAATCGCTAAAATGCAACCAACATGTGTAATATATACTGCAGTTACAAACATAACTGATGCTAAAAGGCTGTACAATTATAAGCATATGAGACCAAAGAAAAATACAGAACCGCTGAAGATGCTTCGCAAATGAAGCGAAACGCGTTCGGAAAATAAAACAAAAATTTCAATTGCATTGGCGTTACAATTATTCATAAAATTGATCCTATCGCAATTGGCGAAATGGCCCACAATATCCAGATATTATTTATGGAGGCACCGAAATATAGCATTCACTCATCATAAAGCATTGACTTTCCTATAAGAGTGCAAACTATTACATGGACGACTGACAGGGTGGGCTTTATTTATGCAGGGTCCAGTGGCGGATCCAACGGGGGAGGGGGCAGGATCTAGGGGCTCAAGCACCACCAAAACGTTTCTAGGTCCATCCCCGACATCTTAATTTTGGAGATTTCAAGACCTTTCTTTTTCTTTTTTTTTGGCTCTACTGATGTTTTAAGGGCGGCATGACCATAAAGCCTACCCTCCCCCCCCCCCCAACCAAAATCCACTCAAGCCACTCCCAAACAGAAATCCTGGATCCGCCACTTGCAGGGTCCGCCAACAGTACATGACGGGGTACCCGAAAAAAAAAAAAAAACCGGAATCGTTATTTAAAAGCTATATATTTCCAATTTATTTACAGAACTACCTTATCCACTTCAAAATACTCTCCACTACAACTAATACATTTGTCCCACCAGCGCTTCCACTGTTCGAAACATTTTCTGTAGTTATCTTTAGAAATGGCTGACAGCTCCTTCCTCGTTTTTTTCTTGACCTCTCGAACGTTGTCAAATCAGTGTCCTTACATTCCCCTTTTCATGCGTGCAAATAAGAAAAAGTCGCATGGGAACAGGTAAGGTGCGTGGGGCAGCGGAACCATGCCATTTCAACTGCCTAACAGAGACAGCTGTTTATGCAGGTGTCGTGGTGGAAGAACGAGTCTCCTGTCTGCCACAAATCTGGTCTTTTTTGACGAATACTGTTGCGTAATGTTCTTTAAACTTCCAAATAAATGGTTTGATTGACAGTCTGTTGTAGGGGAACAAACTCGTAATAAACTACGTCCTTGGCATCAAAAAAGCAAATGAGCATTGTTTTGACGTTTTATTTGACTTAACAACATTGTTTTTGGATGGCGTGACAGTGACGTCTTCCATTGGCTTGACTGTTGTTTTGTTTCTGGGTCGTAACCATAGCTCCATGACTCATTAGCAGTAATGAATTTTGACAGAAAATTTTAATCAATTTCAAGCTGTTGTTTCAAAAAACGACATATTGTCCAACTCTACGTTCTTTTTGGTTGTTAGTCAGAGCCCGAGGAACAAACTTGGCAGGAACCCTTTTCATTATCAAATCTTCGGTTTCAATTCGTTGAACCGAGCTCCAAGATAACCCACTAATCTCTGACAGTTGATTAATTGTCTGTCGACGGTCTGAGAGCACAAGCTCTCGAATTTTTTCAACATTTTCTTCCATTCGTTGGTGGACGTCCAGATCGAGGCTTGTCATCAATCAACATGTCACAGTTTTTAAACCGAGCGAACCACTCGTATATTTGAGTTTTCCCACTGCGCCATCTTTGTAGGCTGTTTTCAACATTAAACGGTGCTGGGGGAAGTGCGGCGGCGTGGGGGCCGGCGGCCGTGTGTCGAGCGGCGAAACCAACCAAGACTGAGGAAGACGGCACCAGGAAGAAGATGGCGCGCCGGCGCGATGTTGGCGGAGCGGGCTGGCCGCCTGCAGTGTACTGCACGCCGGCCACCGCCCTGGCGTGAAAGCTGATAAACACTGCACAACCTCCGCACACCGGGAACCGCGCAGTGCACAGCCACAGCTGTTCCAATCACCGGAAACCGCAACAGTGTGTGGCGCCGGCCGAAGTGCTGGGGTGGCCGTCTTGGCTGCTTGATTTCTACTGCGTGGCCGTGGGCAAACCGCCGCGGTGCAGACGTAGGCTGACAGCCAGCGGGCGCGCCGGTGGCGCGCTGCGGCGTGATGCTGGGGGAAGCGCGCCAGCGGGGGGCCGGCAGGTCGCCGGCTCGCTCTGCTGAGTGGAGCGGCGAGCCAAGCCGGACGGACCAAGATCACCGCGTCCCTGGCACGTACGCTGGCGACAGCGCTGGGCGCGGAACACCACCTTCCACATCACCTTAACTGTCGCAGAGGTTTTTTTTACACGGGGTAAAACCCTGGCACTTTTTTCCATCTGCCCTGTCTCTTATTTCAAAAGTTTCTGTCTATCTTATACAATGGACCCATGTAAACGGGCGGATACCTGGACGCAAGGAATACATCACAATCCCGTTCCTGTGATCACGTAATGCATGTGCAGAGGCGAGCAGTAGATAACAGGAAGGCCGCCATGCTTGGAGGAGCGGGTTGTGGGGACTCCCCAGCAGTCGCCAGCCACCTAAGACGATGGCGCATTGATCCACGATCAATTGCTCCGGCCGCATGCCTGAGAGATCTTCAAGCGTCAGTGCTCTTGATTACGCAAACAAAGTGTTTATTATGGATTCTGCGCCGTCATACAGAGGAACAAAAAACACTCAGAAAAACATTTCTTCTCAGTTGCTGCAACGTTTTGAAGCTGAGGGGGAAGCCGTCTTGTCCAGGATTGTGACTGGTGATGAAACCTAGATTCACCATTTTGAACCCAAAACAAAACGGCAATCGATAGAATGGCGCCATCCTGACTCTCCACAGAAGAAAAAATTTAAAGCAACTGCTTCCGCTGGTGAGGTCATGATCATTGTGTTTTGAGATTGTGATCGTGTCATACTCATTGATGTGATGCCGAGAGGCACCACCATTAATTCTGAGTAATATGTGAACACATTAACCAAACTCAAAAAACACTTCAAGCGACTTGGACGCCATAACAACCCAGGTGATTGTTTGCTTCAACATGATAACGCACGCCCTCACACTAGTTTGAGGACGCTGGAACACATCACCAAACAGGGTTGGACAGTGCTACCCCATCCACCCTATAGCCCCGACCTAGCTCCCACAGACTATCAATTGTTTGGGTCATTGAAGAATGCCATTCGTGGGAGACATTTTGAGGATGACGAAGAGGTGGTTCGCACAGTGAAGAAATGGCTTCGTGAACAGAACCAGGAGTGGTACCGCCAGGGCATACACGCTCTTGTGTCTCGCTGGAGGAAGACCATGTGGTGCTTTAGTTTCTGGGCCACTCTCGTATATGGATGTGAACATACAACTCCACGGGGGTCAGTTAATTTGAATACGCTTTGTGTCTAAAAAAAGACAATTCTTATATAGTGAAGGAAATTTCTGTACTACCACTTTTTTATAAATAAAATAAATAGTCACTGACAGTTAATTACTTTGTTTACTTTTAGAGCAATTTTGAAACAAACGAAGCATGTTCAATTAACTTAAAAAAAAAAGACTGTGGGAATGAAATGTGTATTTGACTGAGTTTTCGCACTGTTATTACGAGACGCCTTTTTCCACTGAATACTGGAATGGTTACCTTTCTTTAAACATTTTGGAAGAAAGAGGTAAAACTAAAAAACTCCTAAGAAATCTTATAGAGCTCCGTATGTATATTCCGCAGAAATGATCATGTTCGTGCATTTTACGTTTCCGTGGCTATCATTAAAAGCACATGGGGTTATTATTTTAGACAGATCACAAACAGAATATCACTAGAAAGTTGGAATCCTGTTGAATTCTGAGTTCCCTCATAGAAATCTACTGCGCCACTACAGAGCCAAGCCTATTTCCTTATAACTGAGCATTAAAATGTAATTTCAGTGACGAACCCATTTCAGATTCTTAATTGGTGGGTGAGTGGTTAACACTCTGCTCTCGGATTCAGGGCGTTCGGATCCCCGTCCGGCCATCCAGATTTGGGTTTTCAATGGTTTGCCCAGATCACTCCAGGTGAATGCCGGGATGCTTCCTTCAAACGGCCATGGCTGAATTCCTTCCCGTTCCTTGTGCCCAGTCCTATGCCGCCTCTGATGACCTCGGCGTTGACGAGCTGTAAAGCCACAAGGAACACATAATTAACTTTCTCGCGGAGTCTCGTCAGAACGGACTCCTCCGTCTATTATTCGCCTTCTTTAAACATGTGTTTAAAAAATAAGCTCGCTGGTGATTTTCGTAAAGCCGACCTTCCTTTAATCTGCATAGGAATAATCTCGCCGAGGACATCGCGATACTTTATACTATACTATAATAATTCCGTGAGGTCCTAATGCGCATTCCGGCCCTGTCGTAGCCGCCTTAACCTAACCAGATAGTACTACGAGGTAGTGGAGACGTACAGGTTAAGGCGAAATCCGAACCACGGAAGTGTTCTGGCGTACTTCACATTACACAGCAAGCTGTGCCAGAGGGGAAGGTCGAGACAGGGATTCGAATCGGTGACCTTTCGATGTGCAGTCAGACGCCTTAGCCACTGAGCCACCACGGCACTCCAGATGAGTGCGAGGGTTTTCTTCTCCGCCTGATAGTCGCTGTGTCGCCATGAGTTGGCAGCACATTTCGCCTTCGTGGCTATCTTTCTAACGATTGCAACATAAATAGGAAAATCGGCTTGATGCTTTACAACAACCGAGGATTTATATATATACTAGTGTAAGCCAGTGACCGATTTTTTTTTTTTTTTGCGTATCTTCAATTGTCTAGAATAGCTCCAGTTTTTAGGATCAAAGATTGTGACTGGTTGACCTGATCTGACCAAATACGAACTGGACCTGTGTTTTACCCTTAGGGTGAATAAAATCTCTCGATCTTGAACAATCGTATGACTGTTTCAAAGGTCGTAGACTCGAACTGCCTGAAATACAAAGTTGACTTGTATTTGACCCTTAAAGTTCACTGCGTAAAATTTGAAGAATTGCTCTTTGCTTTGAAAGCATCACATTGTTTTTTACTGAGGCTGGAAAAACGTTCGTACAGTAATCGTTGGTCATAGTGTTTGTAACGGCCAGAGAACTTAATGCAGGTTCCAGATTATCAAACAGTTGATCAACTGTGAAGAAATGAATTTCTAGTATACGCGATTCGGTAGCATACGTATATGGTCTAATATCCTCTTTAAACAACCTAATAACTCAGTTAAAGCGAACATGAACAAAGGCCACTAACGAAAGTGGTCAGTAAAATACGTAAAAACTAAATAAATTGTAATGTATAAACTTTGGTCAAGCTACAACATTGCAGAAAATTTAATTAAATTGAAATTTAGCTTAGACCGGAATGACAATTGGTATTCAAGGTTGCAGTATATATATTGGCCACAGCATCTTCACAGATGATAGTTGTAGTGACTCAGTTATGGCTAGGGTTGAGTGCATCACATCTTCTTTTGTGGCTGAATAGTCCGATGGCGGCGTGACAGATTTTGCCACATCTATCGCACACGAAAGAGGGATACGGTGGAAGCACTTCCCTGTTACGAAGCTTTTTCAGCTTTATTTTGTCCAACCATGCTCTGTCATATTTGGACATGCCGGTGGTGATATGATGACGCCATAAGGGTCTCGTGCTGGCGCAAGCTTCCCAGTCAGAAGTGCGCATGCCGAAGCTCTCCAAATCACGCTTGCAGGAGTCCTTAAACCTTAACATCGGGCGCCCTACAGGTCTCTTGATATTAGCAATCTGACTGAGCATGACTTTCCGTGGTAATCTCTCAGGGTCCATTCTATGGACGTGGCCAAGCCAGCGGAGTCGTCTTTGTTTTAGGGTGGCAGTAATACTGTGACACTTCGTGGTAGACAGAACACTCTCATTGCTCATTTTGTCCTGCCACGTGACTCCAAGTATTGTCCGCAGGCAGCGCATATGGAAAGCGTTCAGCTGTCTCTCTTGCCAGGCGTAAGTGGACCACGTCTCAGCTGCGTACAGTAAGATGCTCAGGACACACGTCTGGTATACTAGAATTTTGGTGGAGAGAGTTAGCTTGGAGTTTCTCCAGACACGTGTGGACAGCTTGCCAAAGGTCGTCGCGGCTTTGCCAATTCGTGCGTCAATCTCCTTTGGAATGGACTGGTTGGATGTAGTGATGGAGCCGAGATAATGGAAGTGTTCTACTACTTGAAGAGGGATACCTTCCAATGTTATTTTTGGAAGACGGTCTGTGCCCTGAACCATGACAACCGTCTTCTTGGTATTGACACTCATCGAGAACAGATGACATGCATGATTAAATCTGGTGAGAACCTCCTGAAGCTCATCTTCGGTATTAGCGACAAAAGCCGCATCGTCAACATATAGAAGTTCACGAACAATTAGTTCAATAAGATTTTTAGTAGATCTCAATAGACTTATATTAAAAAGTCTACCGTCACTCCTTGTATGCAGATGTACTCCAACGTGACAGTTTTTAAAAGCTACTAAGAGTAGATCAGAGAAGAAAATTCCAAAGAGTGTGGGCGCTAAGACACAGCCCTGTCGTACACCGCGGTTTACTTTAAAGGATGCAGAAGCTTCGCCATCAAATACCACAGAACCTCTCATGTTATCGTGGAAGGCCTTTATTAAAGACAACAGCGTAGGTGGGCAGCCGATTTTGTGCAGGATGTCGTAAAGGCCGGTACGGCTAACAGTATCAAAGGCTTTATTTAGATCGACAAAAGCCAAGTATAAAGGCACACGATGTTCACGGCATTTTTCTTGAAGTTGGCGGACAGTGAAGATCATGTCACTCGTGGAGCGGCCGGCGCGAAATCCGCACTGAGATTCGGGGTAGACACGTGAGGCGAGGGTTTCCAGTCTTCTCAAAACGACTCGAGCAATAGCTTTTCCAGCAATGCTGAGGAGGGATATACCTCTGTAATTGTTGCAATCGCCTCTATCACCTTTGCCCTTATAAAGGGTAAATATATCTGCATCACGCATGTCCTGTGGTATTGTACGCTCATACCAGCACCGCTTTAGGATTTCATATATGACCGGAAAAACACAATCAAGTTTAATTATTTCAGCCGGTAGGTTGTCACGACCTGTACTTTTTCCCAGTTTGAGTCTCTTCAGTGAAAAATGAAGTTCGTCCTGTGAAGGTAAATCATCAAGTTCTAATGCAGTAGGGTAAGTAGGTAAACTGTCCAGTGCTTCAGGCTTTATGCTGACTGCCCTGGAGTAAAGGTTGGTGTAGTGTTCTGACCATCTTTCCAACTGCTTCTGCTTGTCAACAATAGGTTCCCCATTTAAGTCTTTTAGGGCGGCACGTTTCCTGTTTGTGGGCCCGATGGCACTCTTGATGCCTTGATACATGCCTCGGTAGTCCCCACTATCATGCTACTGCTGTATGGACTTGCAGAGGTTTGTCCAATACTCATTTACGCAACGGCGAGTGATACGTTGTAGATCTGCTTTAGCTTTTTTGTATTCCAACTTGGCATGATCACTGGGGCTGTTTATAAGTGTTATATGAACTGCTCTTTTGTGCTCAATGTATGGACGTAATTTGTCCTCGTAATCAGCAAACCAGTCATTCTGAGACGCATCTTTTGTTCCAAAGGTTCTAAAAGCAGTTTGTAAAAGTTTTTCTTTCGCTAGAAGCCACATGTCTTCGGCGCTACCTGTGTCCCTCAGTACAGCATAACTGAGATTCTCTTTTACTTCGGCTGAGAATTGTTTGTGTAAAGCATCATCATGATTGACTGGGATCTTAAACATAATTTTGCGGCGGTTGCTTTTCGCTGAATGGATCTTCTTTGGAATAATGAGTGTTTTGGCCATTACCAGAGAGTGATCAGTGTCGCAGTCTGCACTGTGATAGGTTCTGGCATTGAGAACGTCACGCAAATCTCGCCTGCGAGTGATGATAAAATCAAGCTGATGCCAGTGACCTGATCTTGGATGTTTCCATGACACTTTGTGAGCAGGCTTATTCTGAAAATAGGTGTAACATACGCAGAGGGAGTGTGATGTGCATAGTTCCATTAGACGCTGCCCATTTTCATTTATGTTTCCTATTCCATGGCGGCCAATACAATCCGGCCAGTTATCAGAACTGCTGCCAATTCTTGCATTGAAATCACCAAGAATAAAAAGTTTGTCAGAGAGGTGTACTTTTGCTAGACATGCACGTAAGCTTTCATAGAAAGAATCTTTAACTTCTGGAGAGGCCTTTAATGTAGGTGCATAAGCAGATATTAGGGTTATGGGACCCGAAGCAGTTGTTATTCTCAGGGACATAATTCTCTCTGAAATACAGATGGGTGCCTCGATGCAGTTAGACAAGCTGTTGCGAACTGCGAAGCCCACCCCGTGCTCGTGCTTTGCACCATTGTCTCTACCCTTCCAGAAGAAGGTGTAATTTTGTTCACGAATGGAGCCCTCATCCGAAAGCCGAGTCTCTTGTAAGGCAGCGATATCAACTCGTAAACGCATCAGTTCCCTGTCGATGATAGATGTTTTCTTCAGTTCAGGGATGCCATCAGTTGGGGTGTCAGATCCTGGTAACATGGTTCTCACATTCCACGAGGCGAATCTCGTTGTCGTTATCAGGTTTTTATATGGTTTATAACTGTTTTTCTTTTTGCCAGGTGATTGCTTCTCTCATCGTTGTTACAAGCACTGTGACATGCTTGCTGCTCCACACACCTATAGAAGCGCAAGATGAGGGGCGGATCAGTACCAAATTGGCTGGGGGCTGCCCAGCTTGAGACGGGCGGTAACTGATCAATTAGCCACAATGGACTATCCCACCGACAGAAATCACCCCTGGCGCTCGTGCGCACGCCCATCAGCACAGAGCTTATAACCGGTGACTGTGACTCCCCGTGTTGTTTCCGCACCTTGACAGGTACGTGTGAAGTGTCCTCTCCACGTCACTACATCGCCTGGGACGGAGTTAGAAGCCATGAACTTGCCCAGCATTCGTGACTTCCTCTCGACCTCGACAGCTAGTTCTGCAGGGGCAACGGGTCGCCACATGCAGAGCCATCTCGGTTGCAGGAGTTGCCGACTTGTTCGGGTAGAACCCTAATGTCGCCTACGGTACTCCGGATCCGTTGCCTCATCCGCCAGCAGCGCCGTACCGAAGATCTTCTTCTCCGCCGTTGTTGCCGTTGAGGACTTCACCCGTAACCCTGGGCAAGGGGACTGCGATATACCCCGCAGAACTGGGTCCCTGCCGGACTTAGCCGCCCCACACTCCGGCCTACTGAAGTGCTGAGCGCCCACCCCCGCGACTAGGACGCGCCGGACAGGATTTACTCCGATGGCAGACAGAGAAGGAGGCTCTGACCACCCCAGGAGCCGGGTTAATGGCCTCGTATTGAGCCGAGACCAAAAACAAACTTAATGAATGTATTGTGGCATTTAATTTGGTAGCAGTTGCTGATCCATTAAATTGTGGACCTCTAATTTCTTCTAATGATATCTATCCCTGGTGTCTGTCAATTTGGGAGCGAAGGCTGACACGTGACACTGTTCTCCAGCCAATAGCTATTGAGGTGAGTGAGCTTAGTAGATATATGTGAATGAGCAAGCAACCCGTGAGAGCGGGGCAGCAGCCCTTGTCCTTGGGTCTGCGACACCATCGTTCATGGGGTTTCCCTGCCAGCAACTGGCGCTGCTTTATATCGAGCCGTTATCACTGTGTACAATTTCGTCGAAATTGATGGGTTTTGCTTGATCCGTGCTCACAGGTGCAAAAATTAAAAAAATTGGCTGTTTTGGCCCTTTTATAATAGACAACACATTGTACTGATGACATTAGCTATCACTGTGTGATTCTTTCGTCGAGAACTATCTAGCTTATATGTTCATCAAAAGTTATCAATAGAGACCGGATTATATGCATTTGCATGTTTGGATATGCATTTGCATATCAAGCCCATTTTCACAGGTTATTGCATATTTTACGTAAACCGAGCGATGATTCATATATTTTCGCTATATTTACAATATTTTTCGGTAGTGTACGTAGTTAATAAATTAAAATCTTACGTTGTAACCGGCAATACCTACTAGCAACACAGCTCTTAGTCTACGACGACTCGCTGAAGAACTACGACCCACGTCTGGGAATGTAAACAAACTGATTTCATCAACAGGGAAAGCGTTTCTTAAGGCACCTTCCCGTAATAATGAGAATAAAAAAAATGTAAAATGTGCCTTTACCTTCGGAACCAGTGGTAACTACATGGGCGGCGTGGGTTGAAGCTGTATTCTTTTACACACCGAGAGTGGTGGTGTAACGGTTAGCGTTCTGGCGTCGCATTCGGGAGGACGGCGTTTCGAATCCCCGTCCGGGCATCCAGGTTTGGGTTTTCCATGGTTTCCCCAAATTACTCCAGGTGAATGCTTCCTTCAAAAGGCCATGGCCGAATTCCTTCCCATTCCTTGCCCCCCATCCTTCCTCGTCTCTAAAGAACTCGCTGTTAAGAAACGTTAAGCAGTTAAAAAAATTGTTTTACAATGAAAATTTCGAGACTATTAAAGATGTAGTAAACAACTTTGATTGTGGAGAGGCTATGACAGTTGTTCAGTACAAGGAACCATTTAACAATTCTAGTATTAAACCCATAACTGTGATTAGCACTCATGTTTCCTACATAGCTGCAAGTATTAAAAAGCTTGAAACTCAAGGTTTGATCTTGGTTGAATCTATCAAGTTAATTAATAAAATCCGCATTGCCAGACGTATTCCTGTATAAAATTAGAGTGAAGTTTGGAAATATTTTGAACAATAACCCAGGTTTTGAATCTTTGCGCCAAATTGATAGTTTTAGTAATGGGACGGGTGAACTTTTTCCAGAAACAGCACGCAATTTCAAATGCTGCCCAGTTACATCAGTGAATGAGGAACGGCCCATATCCACTTATAAAAATATTTCGAGAGATCGAAGTAATAATCTTACTTTTGAATATTTGGAACAGTACCCGTTTGTTTACGTTTACAAAAGTAAAAGAAATGTTAAATAATTGTTAATTATCAAATATATAAATACATTGTTCAACTACTTACTAATTGCATGATGATTTTGAAATAAAAAACCTAAAAATTACTATTTTTATATTATATAATGTTACATATTTGGACACTTTTTGTCACTTTTCATGCATATTTTAGTCGTTTTTCATGCATTTTTGCTGGGATATTTCTAGCTCTTTGTGTTGCATATAATCCGGTCTCTAGTTATCACTAGGCAAAGTTTCGTTGAAATAAAAGCGCGCGCACATAGACAAAAATTTCAGATGTTTCTGTTTTTTTCGCTGTATCACAGTGACGGTCGTAGGAGTTTTCCTAGTCAGCCCGGGCAAAAATTGCAAGTTTTATGCGTTCATTGCAAATAATCTCTTCGAAATAAATTTCATGTACAGATGCACCGTTTCTACAACTTTATAATATAGTGCAAATATAGTAATCTCCCCATACGGAACGCAAATTTTACTTTGTCGATATTAGAATAATTTTACTTTGATTAAAAAAATCTGTAAACTAATATTATTCAAAACAAATGTCGTCTAAAACCTTATCCTATATTATCAGTTTGAATGTCTTTAGCGTGCTCAGTCATTTGGCAAAAAATCGGACGGAACTAAGGGATTTCTTTATCATTATTAATCGGAGATGTATTGGAATCTTTTCTGGCTGTGACATGCTAGTTTTTACAGTGAAAGATGTTGAAGTGTTGATAAAGTGCAGCATTCCTAACGATGAAGAGCCTCGTTATCTGTTAACGAGTCGCGAATTATATTTATGAAATATGCGCGTTTGGATGAAGACGCCTTAATTATGTGATAAAGCTGACGTTTGCAGAGAGGTTATTAAGGTCACAGACTGTAAGGCGAAGTTTTTACGTCCTTTGCGTAACAAGTGCGAGTGACAGAACTACGCATTAATGTCGCTTACGTAATCCAAGGTGCATTAATGCAATAACAACTGTTGTAATTGCCTTCACCAGGCTCCTTTATTTGTTTACGATTTAGATGCGTCTTTAATAGAAGTGCTGCTTACGACGCTACCGACATCAAAGTCATGGCCATAATTCATTGTTGTTTTTTCCCTCAGAATGTGTTTGCCGCTCCGCCGCGAGCTGGTGCAATGATCTCCGCTACCAGTAACAAGGAACGTGTCCCGACCTCCAATACACTCCAAGCAACACCTGCGAAACGTCGTTCATAAGAATATTATCAGCGGCAAAGAATCTCGGTGCAGGATGAGCTCCACGAATATTTTCTTTCGCGATATTAGCACCGTAATAATGCTGTGGCTGTACTGAATCGTACTTTGAAGGCGAGAGGAGAATGAACGTCCATAGATTTAAATAATAATAATAAAAAATCATTGGGGATTGCCGGCTATGAATATCATACCCGCAACACGTCATACTTAGAACTACAGATACACTGTTAACTCTTAACATGTCGGTGATTGGATTTTATCCATCCCGAAATCGGCTAATTTAACTAAAGAAGTTTCCACTTCAAAATCTAAGTCCACAACCCGAAGGTTGGTCGAATCTTCGTAAAGGAGATGCATCAAGCTATTGTGTCAGAGGTATGAAGGCAAATTCCTTTCCTCAGTGGTCTATAGTTTTACGTGGAATCATAACCACGGAAAGTCCCGGCGTAGCTCATATAATCAAATACAACTCATAAACATTCCTGCTCACTACGGGATTTGAACCCGCGACCGGAGAGAGAAACTTTCGGAAGTAAGCGTTTTAACTGCTCGTATACATGTGCTAAGAACTGTCCAAATATGATAGAAACTGTGTGTGTATATAAAGATCGTTTGAAAAATGGAGCGCTGTATAGGGGAACCTCCACACACACACACACACACACACACACACACACACACACACACGCAATAACTCTCCATAGTTTCATCGCAATCTGATGAATGGTACAGGAATGCATAGAACACGAAAAAAACCAACAAACAAACAAACAGTATATTAGATATAAACACCAGCTACACTTTCACTGCTGTCTAAGCGCAAGACGCCATACTTACAACTACAGCATGTTCGCCACGCTAACTTATAAGATATTACCCATTCAAAAAGCGTCCAACGGGTAACAGGTCATAGTATGTCGGTTACCTCCAACCAAAATCGCCCAGTGCGCCTATAGAAGTTTTCACTTCAAAATATCTGTTTTCTTAAAAATCAGCAGGACTTCACACATTTCATTCATCTATATTAATATTATAAAAGCGAAAGTAACTGTTTGTTACGTTTCTTGGGCTAAACAGCTACTCCGATCGTGATGAAATTTGGCAACGTGATGCTATCTGGCATTGGGATATACATAGCATACTTTTTTATGTATAAATAATACATATGGTCATATAATTTTGAAACAATATTGATCGGCGATGGACAGACGCATAGGATGTGTAAGTCTGTGTAGTGCCTTCCGGTACAGAAGTTTGCTTGCTCAGTGGTTAATGTGGTTTCTTGCTGACATTTGGAGCGTGGTCAAATCCGGTGAAAGCGAAGATTTTTTAAAAATGTTTTTGATCTTATGAGCCTGGATTTCGGTTGTTCGGATTCCATGTTAAACTGTAGATATCACAAATTTAGGGGTGCAGTACGTGGCAAATCGTAGGCGCTTTAACAATACCGTACATATACACTTTTTAAAAGTCCTATTGATCCCTCAAGCATTGTTTCCTTCGCAGTAAGTGTGTGTTTGATCTGAACTAATAATATTATAAATGCTGAAATTACTCTCTGTGATTTGTTACGTTTTGAGGACTAAATGGTTGTACCGGTATTGATGGATATTGACAAGGAAATACTTTGTGTCTGTATGAAGGACACAGAACATTTTTTTCGGTGTGAATAACAGTTTTAGTCACAAATTTTGAGAATTTATCGAATAGTAACAGACAGGCAGATGTGTGTGTTAGTCTGTAATGTAACGTCGGTTGCTCAAGCTATACTTCTCGCACTGAATGTTAGTGTATGATTTGTTAATAAATTTCGTTTAGAGACAAATCTTATTATTTAGTATAGATGTGATTTACTTTGCACTGTTCTATTGCTTTGTGTCTGACTAAAAGTTTCTTGCAACAGTTTATTTTGTCTTCTTTTTTGACGTTCGTTGCGGGCGTAAACCTCGACTAAGGTGTAGCTCTAGCAGAGCACGAGCAGCTAAATTTATTAGAACCCAAGTATCTCATGCTGAAGAAAGAATAAAAGACCAAGTTGAAATAAAGTTGCCCTCAGTTAATTCGGATTCAGTTTTTTCGGATTTCATGTTAAACCGTGGATACCACAAATTTAGGTGTGCAATGCGTGGCAAATGGTAGGCTGCCTAACAATGCTGTAGGTGTACACTTTTTGACGCTTTATTGATGACTCAACCGTTCTTTCTGTCGCAGCCAGTGTTTGTATGACCTGCACTAATAATCTCTCGTATAAAGATGAATGTTTGTTTGTTCTTCATACAAATCCACAGTTTTCATCCGATCTCGATAAAACTTTGCACACTTATCCTTTGAAACAAGGAGAAAAATACTGTCTACATTTACTTGAAAAATTATCTGTATAAATAACACATGTTGTCTCATAACTTCGAAATGCGGCGATAGACAGACAAGTTGGATATGAACGTCTCCGTACCGTGTTTGCGTGTAGTGGACTGGCAGCTCAGTGGTTAAAGCGCTTGCTTACGGACGTCGTCTTCTCCGGTTCATATCTCCGTGGAGGCTAAGATTTTTAAAAATTGTTTTTCATCGTAAGAGTCAGGCCTGGGCCGTAGGTTATTCGGATTGAATGTTAAACTGTAGATATTGGAAAGTTAGGGGTGAAATGCGAGGAAAATCGTAGGTAGTCTTACAATGTTGTAGGTGTACACCTTTTTTACGTTATAATGATCCCTCAGGGGTTGTTCGCAGTCAGTGTGTGAGTGTGAACCGCAGTAATATTATTATAAATATGGAAGTTCCGTTTTGACAACTAAATGGCTATATCGTTGTGATGGAATTTTATAAGGAAATCTGTATGAAGGGCACAGGATATTTTTTCCAGTATGATTAACAATTGTAGTCACGAAATTTTGAGACCTTATCGAATGGTGACAGAAATATGTTGGAAATTGATTCTCTTCAAGAGACAGGTTCGACGGTAGAATGATATAGTGATAGCTTTCCTGTCATATTATTCCGACTCGATATTGTTTGGGACCAATCCTTCGTTACCAACAACTTTCTATATTTAATTCTGGCAAAAAAAAAATTATCCACGCGTACGAAGTCGCGGGTACGAGCTAGTAATATTATAAATGCGGAAGTTAGTCTCTGTTTTTTTGTCACGTTTTGTCGACTAAATGGCTATACCGATATTGATGGAATTTGACAAGGTAATACTTTGTATCTATAGGAAGGACACAGGACATTTTTTCCGGTATGTATAACAGTTTTAGTTTTGAGAACTTATCGAATGGTGACAGACAGACGGATGCATGTGTCAGTCTGTGTCATTAGTTCGTTTGCTCAAGCTGTGCTTCACACGCAGTCTGATAGTATATGATTTGTTACAAAACTTATTATTTAGTATAGATGTCGATCTGTTCTGCACTGTACTATAAGTTTGCCGAAAAGTTTCTGGCACCAGTTGATTTTGTCTTCTTTTCTGGCATGCCTTGCGGGCGTAAACCTGGCCTAATGAGTAGCAGAGCACGAGCAGCTAGAATTATTGGAATCCAAGAGAATCTAATGCTCATGCTGAAGAAAGAAGAAAAGACCAAGCTGAAATAAAGCTGACCTCCGTTAACCCCCTCCTCTCCCCCATCACCCCCATACCTTCGTTTGTTTTTCTGTTTTTAAATATGCTGGAAATTGATTCTCTTCATGAGACAGGTTCTACGGTGGAATGATATAGTGATGTCTTTCCTGTCATGTTATGCCGACCCGGTGTTGTTTGGGACCTATCCTAAGTTATTAACAGCTTTATACATCCATTTCTGGCAATGGAATTTTAAGTCCACGCGTACGAACTCGCGGCTAACACCTAGTATTGTTATACAAGGAACTAAGCAAATAACGCTGTATAATAGGCCAGTAGACAAACTTACAACACAGTATGCTCTCTTTGATCCGTATGTGAATGGTCTCATTCGTGTGTATTACTAGCAGAGTACCCGGCGTTGCTCGGTCTAATTGGGTTGACTAACACGATTTTTATATTTCTTATGTAAATCATGTGTACCAAGTTTCAATAATTTGGAACCAGCCATATCCTGAAGAAAACTAAACATTGATATACCGGAACTATTCCAAAAACTGGGTGAATTTGAGGCTGTGGAACGGAATGTTGGTTTATATTTTGGTCCAGCGTTCATTTCAACCTAATCTCAATATCTGTTATAGTTGCTGCTGGATAACCTAAATATGTATCATCCGGGCATTAATACATACCACGTATATAAATATGTATATCGAGTAATCTGTTTATTCTGGCATCACGCAGAATATATAGATTTTTAATGTGTTTTCACAACATGAAAGCTTGGGGCCTAAGTATGTGTTGAGAAATTAGGGCACATTTATTTTATGAATATTCTAGCATAACTATAAAAAAAACCAGATGAATTGATATTGACTGGGTAAAAAATGTGGGTTTCTATAAAGAATATTGGAAATTAAAAGCAGGTGGTAAACGGGGAAATGGGTTGGCCTTTAGAAACAAATGTGGACATATTTTTCTGTTTGATTATAAGTATACATGTGCAAAGTTCCATTGATATCGAAAAAAAAAGCTGTGGGTATGTATAAAGAACATTAACAAAAATTAATTGGTCGCAAAGGGAGAGAATAGTTTGGTTTTTGATAAAACTAATGTCAACAGTATATTTTTTTAAAAAAAGTACACATGTGCAGTGTTCACGAAATTGGATAAAAACTATAGCTTTGTAGGAATAATATTTGCAAAAAATTAAAGGAGGCGAGTGGTAGGGCTTTGTAAACATAATATAGACAGTATGTTTCTCTTTGTTTTAAAGTCCATAGAAATATGATAAAATCTGTGGGTTTGTATATGGAATACTCCAAATAGAGGGTCGGGGTTAGAGGGAAAGAGGGGGTCGGGACTTTGCACACCAAATATTGACAAAATTTTTCTGTTTGTTTTATCGTTCCTTCAAAATTAGCAAGAAATTATAACTTTGTGTAAAGACCATGACAAAATTCAATTTAAGGTGCAGGAAAGAGGGGTCAGGGGTTGTATTTTTACAAACCAAATGTTGACAGTATTTTTTCACTTTGTATTAAAGTTCATATGTGCTTAATTCGATCAAAATCGGATTAAAACGGTGGGTTTGTATAGAAATTAAGTGGTATAGAGGGAGCGAGGGGGTGTTTTTTTAAATTTTTTGGTCAGAAACCTTCTCTATTAAAAAATACATGTGTGTGCTAACTTTCATGGTGATGGATCAAACGGTGTTGACGTCTATTTATCTCTGATATATATATACCAACATCCACTGTCATATACACTGAAGAGCCAAAGTAACTGGTACACCTGCCTAATATCGTGTAGGGCCTCCGCGAGCACGCATAAGTGTCACAACACGACGTGGCGTGGACTCGACTAATGTCTGAAGTAGTGCTGCAGGGAGTTCACACCATGCATCCTGCAGGGCTGTACATAAATACGTAAGATTGCTAGGGGGTGGAGATCTCTTCTGAACGGCACGTTGCAAGTCATATATGCTCAATAATGTTCATGTCTGGGGAGTTTTGTGACAAGCGGAGGTGTTTAAACTCACAAGAGTGTTTCCGGATACACTATGGACGTGTGGTGTGTCTCATTGTCCTGCTGGAATTGCCAAAGTCCGTCTGAATACACAATGGAGATGAACCGATGCAGATGATCAGCCACGATGCGTACCTATGTGTCACCTTTCAGAGTCGTATCTAGACGTATCAGGGATGCCATGTCACTCCAACTGCACACACCCCACACCATTACAGAGCCTCCACCAGCTTGAATAGTTCCCTGCTGACATGCAGGGTCCATGAATTCATGAGGTTGTCTCCATACCCATACATGTCCATCCACTCGATACAATTGAAAACGAGACTCGTTGCACCAGGCAACATGTTTCCAATCATCATCAGTCCAATGTCGATGTTGACGGGCGCAGGCGAGGCGTAAAGTTTTGTGTCGTGTACTCAGCAAGGATACACGAGTGGGCCTTCGGCTCCGAAAGCACATATCGATGATGTTTCGTTGAATGGATTGCACGCTGACACTTGTTGATGGTCCAGCATGAAATCCGCAGCAATTTGTGGAAGGGTTGCACTCCTGTCACGTTGAACGATTCTCTTCAGTCGTCGTTGTTCCTTTTCTACATCTACCTATATACTCTGCGAATCACAAATACTGTGGATGGCAGAGGGTACTAAGCACCAATCTTATTTCAGTGCATTCGAATCCCGTACAGAACGAGGAAAGATGGAATACATAAATGTATCAGTGCGGCATCTTATTTCTCGAATCTTATCCCTCCTGTCATTGCGAGCTAAATAAGTTGGCGGAAGAAGTATTGCGTTGCACTCGTAAATAAAAGATTTTCGCATATTCTCCAAAAAAATCAAACGAAAACGACGTTGTCTGTCTGCCAAACAATCCCAGCCTAACCCACGAATCAGCTCTGTGACACTTACATAAGGACTGTAACTAGCGGTCACGAATCGAGCGGCTCTCCTCTGTACTTTCTCTAACATGTCAATCAATCCCTTGCGATACGGATCCCAAATACTATAACAGTATTCCAAATGCGGACGCACTAGTGTTTTGTACGCTATTTCTTTTGTATGAGCATACGACATATAAATCGATGTTTAGAATTAGCTTTGCCTACGACGGAAGTTATGTGCAAGTCCCATTTCATGTTGCTTTGTACTGTTACGCCTAGATACTTCAGGGAGTCTACAGTGCCAACAACTGAATTGTTAACTTTGTACTCGCGAGCAAATGGGGTCCTTTTATTACTTATTTGCATTGCCTTGCACTTTTTACAGTTAAGTGTAAGCTGCCATTTACTGCATCATTCCGAAATAACATCCAGATCGCGTTGAATTTCTATGCCATCGTCACCTCACTTCCCTACTAATAAGTGCATCTTCAGCAAAAAATCGCATCCTGCAATTAACGCTTTCACCGAGATCGTCTATAAAAATTAAGAAAAGAAGTGGTCCTATTACACTTCCTTGAGGAACGCCCAAAGTAACATCTAGCTTAGAAGAGGCTTCCCCGTCAACAACGACATACTGCGACCGACCAGTTAGAAAATCGCTTATCCAATCGCAAATCTGATAAGATATACCGTTTGCTCGAATCTTCGTTAAAAGTCGGTTGTGTGGTACAGAGTCAAAAGCTTTCTAAAAATTCAAGAAAATAGCTTCAACTTGTGATCCTGCATCAATAACTTTCATTATGTCATGTGAAAATAGAGCCAGTTGCGTTTCACACGATCGGTTCTTCCGAAATCCGTGTTGGCCCAAGAAACTTCATAACGTTAGAGCATATGACATGCTCCAGAATTCTACTGCAAACAGATGTTGGAGATATGGGTCGATAATTCCTAGGATCTCTCCGATCTCCTTTCTTGAAAACGGGAATCACCTGCGCTATTTTCTAGTCAGAAGGTACTTTTCTTTCTTCTAAAGATTTACGAAATATATATCACAGAAATGGTTCTATTTCTTCCGCGTATTCCGAAAATACTCTTACTGGTATACCATCGGGACCCGACGCTTTACCCCCCCTTTCCTGCGGGATCTTTTTCCGGCCGCAGCGGTGTCGGAGGTTTGATGTTTTACGGGATTCCCGATTTTCACGTGAAATGGTCGTACGGGAAAATCCTCACCTCATCGCTACCTCGGAGATGCTGTGTCCCATCTCTCGTGCGCCGACTATAACACCACGCTCAAACACATTTAAATCGCGATAACCTGCCATTGTAGCAGCAGTAACCGATCTAAAGCCTGCGCCAGACACCTGTTGTTTTATATACGCGTTGCCGACCGTAGCGCCATACTCTGAGTGTTTACATATCTCTGTGTTTGAATACGCATGCCTGTACCAGTTTCTTTCGCTCTTGACTGTAGAAGAGCAAATTTGCCTGGCAAATGTTACATTGCCTCTTTTTCATTATTAAGTGGGTAAGCCTATACAAAACAAACGCATTTACGTGTACAAAATAAATGAAAGTGATTTTTCTAGAGCTCTGGGATATACATTATTTAGGTCTTTCGGTTTCAGCAAAAGCAGATCGGTTATGATAGTACTTAGCACACACACCTACGAGTATGTTAAAAAACAGAGCGGTGGGGTAACTTGGTTTTTTGGTCTGGCCCCAGGTTCAAATTCCTGTGGAAGCAGGAATTTTTGAGAGTTATATATGATCAGTTGCTTCTGTAGGATCTAACCAACCTTTGGCAACCAGTTAGCTTTTATTTAAACTTAAAAACAAAAAGAAAATACACAGTTTCTTGGCTGCTGGATATGAAAGTTCTAATGTTTTATCCCTTTTGATTGGATTGTAATAAAAATCCATTCATCATCATCCACTTTGGCAGATTACCCTACTAATAATAATAATAAAATTAAAAAAAAATTGTAGTTTAAAAAACTAAAATCACGCTTTCGTAGTAATGTGAACTAAAAGGTTAAAAATAATATTTAAATATAAACATTTTCTTTAACAGTGATAGAACGTCCCACAATACAGGATAAATTAATTTTTTTGAATAAGCTTAAAGTATAAAGTCACTGATTACAAAATTAACCTTAATGTAAAAAAAAGCATGGGGTGCTATTTCAGTTGTCTTATATTTTTTGTCGTTGGCTGTTTGTAAAGACAGAGTCAATGTCAAAAGTTATGTAGAGCGCACCCCACTCAGTAATCCCATCAAGTATAGGATACACTGACAACGTGGTGAGAGTGAAATTATTGAATTTTTATCGGTTCTTAATAAGTGTGCAAAATTTAAAACGATTCGGACGTCAGGAAGCGGGTAAACACTGAAATGAAAGATTCCATTACATGGCAACCTTTTTCTATTGTTACCGCCAGAGTAACGAGAATAGCAGGACGTTGCTAAGAGACTACTATATTGTCAACGGTTCTTAAAACGTGTGCAAAATTTTATGTTTTTACTGTCAACGTAATCAGAATATCAAGACATAGCTATGAAATTATTGTATTGTAATCAGTTATCAATACCTGAGCAAAATTTCAAACAACTCGGACATCTGGAATTGGGTTAAAATTATATTGCAAAATTCCACGACATTCAACCATTTTTCTGTTGTTACTGTCAAAGTAATGAGCATAGCAGGATATAGCTATGAAATTATTGTATTGTCACCGGTTCTTAATATGTGTGCCAAATTTCAAACAGCTTGGACATCGGGAAGTGGGTCAAAATGGAGTTGTAAAATTCCGTTACATTCACACATACATACATACATACATACATACAAGTCAAGCTAATATAAAGCGTGTAAAAAAACAACAACAACTGAAAAGCTGCACGTCTTAAGAGAGAAGAAGGGGACGAGCGAGTGTAGTTTTTAAACTATATGTAAACACTACTTTTTTATTTATTTAAAACATCTGTGCGCAGAGTGACTTCAGGATCGGATTAAAACTAAGTTCGAATTTGTTGGTCAGCAATTCTCCAATTGGAATCAGTCCAACGCCATTTGACAGGAAATGTTTTGGGCTCTCAGAATATCACGCATATCCCTATCCACTTTTGTTATTTTCCATACCACTTTCGAGATATTTGCAGATAAACTGAATAGTTCCAAGTGTAAGGCTTGGTTAAGGAGAGTGGTGGGTTTTCGTAAACCAAATGTAGGAAATATTTTTTCTCATCGTTTTAAAGTAAACGTGTGAAAAGTTCCATCGAAATTGGATACAAACAGTGGGTTTGTATATATATATCTTCTATAAAATAAAAATGAAGCGCCAAATGTGTTGCTAACCGCAAAAGTCGAGAACGGCTCGACCAATTCGGCTAATTCTTTTTTTTATATTTTCGTTACGGCACAAGCAAGGTTCTTATGGAGAGATAAAACGCAAAAATTGGAAGGAAAATAGTAAAAACAACAATTTTCTTTTCCCTCAATCAAACAAAACAAAGGCGCGTTAGGATTATCTTTGGTATGACTTCAAGTTGATTAGGCTCTATGGATATTAATCTATGCCTGCGTGTGATCAGCGAAAATAATATCACTGACGTACGTGTTATCATTACTTCCTCCGTGCGTGGCATTTTCTTGGTTGCTTTTAAAGTTTCGCTTCTCTCGAAAACCAATTGTGTGTTTATTTGTTCAGTGTGTTTACATTTACACCCATGCCGCCTACCACGAAAGTTTCGATTATGAAAATAGAATGCATCAGTTTAGAAGAATATTAAGAATACCTAAAAAGCAAAATCGATTACTGGTATTTCAGTTGAGAAGCGATATGCATTATCGTCTGACAATCGAGCCACACTTATCCTATTATTTTAAGAATGCAATGTTCTGGTAAGCCTTGTGGTGATGGGTTCCATTCGTTTTAAACTATGTTCAGGTAGAATTCACGATGATTTAATTGGCTGCGAGTAATAATACTTTCTAACTTTTAAAATCTTCTATATAAATAAAAATGAATCGCCAAATGTGTTGCTAAGTACAAAACATGAGAACGGTTCGACCAATTCGGCTAATTTTTTTTCCCTTCATATTTTCGTTAACCCACAAGGAAGGTTCTTATGGAGAGAAAAAACGTAAAAATTGTGAGGAAAATAGTAACATCAACACCTTTCTTATCCCATACAAACCAGCCAATCAAAACAAAACAAAGGCGTGTTAGGATTAGCTCTGGTATGCCTTCAAGTTGATTATACTGTATGGATATTAATCTATGCCTGCCCAAAATAAAGTTCGAAGGAAAAAAAGGTTTTCGTGTCATTAACGAAAATAATATTACTGCCAGTCAATCAAAACAAAACAAAGGCGCTTTATGATTATTTCAAAACAACTCATTGGCATTGGTAATGACAAAATCCCTGTAGACATTTTGACTGACTGCATTACATTTCCGGTTAATTTTTTGGTTGAACGAACGAGCTATATTACAGAGACAAAAACACGGACGTAAATTAAATAAATTTCGAAATTCAAAATGAAATTGCCGGTGAATTAAGGACATACAAATCAGTTGATTGCGCAACTAACCAAAATGATGTCGTCAACTATCCACCAGAATTTTTGAACTCACTGGATTTGCCAGGATTGCTGCCTCATAATCTTCAATTAAAAGTAGGATCGGTGGTCATAATGTTGCGAAATATCAACCAACCGCGTCTTTGTAATGGCATAAGGCTAGCAGTGAAAAAATTACTGAACAATGTGATCGAAGCAACCATTCCAAAGGGAAAATATAAGGGAGAAGATGTGTTGATCCCTCGCATTTCAATGGTACCAACTGACGTACCATTTGAATTTCAACGACTGCAATTTACAGTGTGGCTTCCTTTCGCTATGCCCATAAATAAATCCTAGGGTCAGTCTTTGAGTGTTTGCAGCGTTAATCTTGACGACCCATGCTTCTCTCACGGACAGTTGTACGTTGCCTTCTCCCGCCTTGGAAAGCCGTCAGCTTTATTTGTTTACGCACCAGATAACCAAACAAAAAATATAGTGTACCACAGTAAAAATATCATCACATTATTACTAACGTCTTGCGGTGTATGAAATATAAAACATATTTTTGTTAGTAATCGTTGTTTATTATTGAGACATTAAATCAAGTGATCACTCTGTAATACGTTTTTTTTTTTTTTTTTTTTTTTTTTTCCTTTTGGACTACGATAGGACAATAACTTAAAAAAAAAATAAGGAGGGTGGGGTAAAGAGGAAGAAGGGTTGGTTTTTGAAAACCAAATGTAGAAAGTATATTTCTGTTTGTTTTAAAGTAAAAAAACTAACTTAGATCACAACCCAAAGTACCATTCATCATACTCAATTCTTAAAATTTCCTGCTTCCACCGGTATTTGAATCTCGAATCTGACCAAGAAACGTTTGAACGTAAGATCCTTAACTACTAAACTACCAGACGGCTATTTTTAAGCATAGTTGTGTTAAGTATTATCAAATCGGATAAAAACTATGGGTCAATATGAACTATGGGTCAATATGAAGAACGTTGCCAAACATTCAGAGCTGGGGTACAGGAGGAGAGGGATAGCTTTTTGCAAACCAAACATAGACAGTATTTTTCGCTTTGCTTTAAAGTAAAGAAATTAACTTAGTCCACAAGCTGAAGGTAGGCTGAATCCTTCTGAAGGAGGTGCACTAACCCGTTGTGTCAGAGGCAAGACGGCCAGTTCCTTTCCTCTGGGACCTACAGATTAATTTGGAATCTGATCCACGGAAGTAGGAGGTAGTAGCCGATTCAAGCCAGAAACCGGGAAAACCCGTGACGTCACAACATGGCCGCCCCCGTTTGGTGTGATCAAGATGGCCGCCGAGCGCACCGCCCGGTCAAGATTGCCGCCCCCGTTTGGTGTGACCAAGATGGCCGCCGTTAGTTCACAGATCGGCCGCACAGATGGCACCATCTCCCAAGGGCTTAATTTCTAGTTCATTTGGTGGCGGCTGGATGGCGTTCGGTGGCATTATTTCCGGCGCGCTTTGCGAAATGTGTACACTGTTTCAACGACTGTTATCTCTGTTTACTAAGCGTGACGAAATATGTATTCCTAGCGTCCTGTTAAGCAAGCACTGGACATCTTGGCTACTATCGACACACAGTAAAATATTTTGTATCGTGAAAAATACTTAAGCGATTTTTTTACGTGAACAGACATCGGTAGCGTAGGGGTTAGAGTGCCGAAGGTCGCCGGTTCGAGTCCGGACGCGGTGTTTTTATTGAAAAAGCCGTTCCAACTCGTCAATTTCAAAATTTTAGTTTCCATACCTAGAGAGGATACCTGCCTTGAATAAAAAAAGCATAAATGTTTCCTTTTAACGGGAAAAAAGCGTCATAAACTCCAAATATAAATTCTATGTGTACCTGTTTTCATGAAATTATTTAGCGTTCTTGCCTCTCATTCGGGAGGACGGAGGTTCCAGGCATCCATGGTTTCCCAAAATCACTCCAAGTGAATGCCGGGGATGCTACCTTCAAAAGGCCATGGCCGAATTCCTTCCCATCCTTTCCCGTCTGTAAAGACCTCGCTGTTAACATAAATTCCGTTCATCGAAGCAGGCAGACATTAAAAATTAATTCACCGACGAAGAGACGGGAAACAAACTCACTTTTTCATTATGAACAATATAATATAACTCACGAGTGTCACCTACAGTCCGTGTATTTTAAAGGATGTATTAAATTAGGGTATTATATTTTTATTTATATTTCCCGTGTCCAGGACATAACAAGTTGAAAAAACAAATAACATTAATTAATTAATATTAACTATAAACACAATTATATCGAATGTGACCAGAATTCCGCAATCTTGATGGCCTTCTCGTTTGCCCTGTAAAGGTCGTCGATATTGCAGGTTTCAGGGAGATTCCTGCATATCAGAAGATGTTGTGGGTTCTGAAGCTCACCACATTCACATAGATCGTTGTCATTAGTGTACCCCCATTTTTTAAATATTATATTTACATCGGGACACTTCAGTTCTTAGTCTGTTTAGAGCCTTCCATATAGCATATGGCTGATTACATCCCGCAGCCGGTGCCTCTTTGATGTTCCTCCACCAGGACAAATTTCAAAATTAGGGGTAATGAAATTGTGTGTCTGTGAATGTCATGTCCGTCCTGTTGGTGTGTCTAATTAGCTAGAATAAATTCATTCTCATGCAAATACTTAATAATAATGATGTGAGTAACTTCAGCACTCGGGAATTCGATCCGAGGGGGTGTGCTAGGCGAAAAGAAAACATTAAGTTCTCGCCCGTGTAAATCTACTTATATATCATTTTCTCATTGCCACAACTATTTAGCCACCCAAATTGAGTGTCCTTAGCTGTACTTTGTCTAAAATTCCAATCAATCCCTTGTGACACATCAGTGATTGGCACCTTTAACTGTATTTTACAGCACAGCACGTATGTTCCAGGAACGAAATACGTCTGTTAATCTTACTAATTTCGCCCCTCTCGAATCGAAGTACGCCAGTCCTATGTGATAAAAATCGAGTCAATGTAAGGCAGTGCTAAGCACAGAACATGCTGATTCGTCATAGAATGCCTGTGGCCGAGGTGTAGATATAGAAAATTTACCCACTTCCTTATAAAAGAAATCCAGTGCACTATTCCTAATTCTTTCACCAAGATCCACCCCTAGCCTCATCGCCAACATACGACCCAGCACTTCCTCAAACCTCCTTCTATTTTCCAATGATTCCCACTCAAATCCCCTGATCAGTTACAGACAGGGTTACCTTCTGTTCGTGCGTTAAAGTAAACCAAAATTCAAATTCGCAGAGTCTTCTGCTAATCAGTAGCCAGGTACCAAAATGTCCATTTAAGGTCGTTCTACTGCAGTTTTCCAGGAAAATTCTCCCCTTTTCCAGGAAATTATTTTTCAATAAATCAGGACCCAGGGGAGTTCTCCATTCGGTTTAAAATGTTCCCATCTAACGCCAACCTTCGGATTCAGGACCAAGTGTGACATTTGTTTATAATTGCATGCTTCATCCAACTAACCACGATAAAAGTGACATAATGCCGTTAGCTAACTTGGTCATCAAACAGACATCATAACCCACATTTTCATAGAAGACCCCCACACATCGACAAGTATCCATAGGTGCAGACACTAGTTCTATTGCGCCGAAGATAGTACCCACGCTTGAATTGTCGTAAATTGTTAGATCAAAGTGGGTGTTTGGATATTTTATCCACTCAGGCCTCATCATCTAAAGTCTAATGCCAGATTGTGGTCATTGCCAACTTAGGCTCCATACACCACTCAGAATTATTCCTCCAATATCCATTCTAACAGCATTATACACCACATACAGCCCCTGACACTCTTCCAATCTCCCAATGACATCCAGTCCAGTTCCTTTATTAAGGCACTTGTTGAATATTTTCCACTAATAAATCTAGCTGCCATATTTTGCACCTTGCATTTGATGTACTAAAAATTTGGACTCCATACTACACTATTTACAAACAATGGTCTGATTGTGGGTTTGTATCCAAGTCCTTCGCTTCTCTGGTACATTCCCTCATCACCCTCTCTGTTAAATGATTTTTATGTAGTGAAAAACGTGAGAAACACAATTCGTATGCCAACACAACCGGCAGTAAACTGTAAAGAGTACAGTCAAATGGGAGATTGCCTAAGCCCTGAAGCAATGGTTAGAAGCACACGTTGATGGTGAGCTTAATTCTATAACCATATAACCGAGCGTGGTGGTGTAACGGATAGCGTTCTGGCCTCGCATTCGGGAGGACGGCGGTTCGAATCCCCGTCCGGGCATCCAGATTTCGGTTTTCCATGGTTTCCCCAAATCACTCCAGGTGAATGCCGGGATGCTTCCTTCAAAAGGCCATGGCCGAATTCCTTCCCATTCCTTGCCCCCATCCTTGCCCGTCTCTAAAGACCACGTTGTTAAAAAGGGACGTTAAACTGTTACAAAAAAAAGATATATAACCATATATTTTAGACTCAAATTAACAGAGGAAGTAGACACACGCACACACTTGTACATACATACAGCGAGGTCGACAGAACTAACAGCAAGCATCATGGTTTTCCATGGTTTCCCCAAATCACTCCAGGTGAATGCCGGGATGCTTCCTTCAAAAGGCCATGGCCGAATTCCTTCCCATTCCTTGCCCCCATCCTTGCCCGTCTCTAAAGACCACGTTGTTAAAAAGGGACGTTAAACTGTTACAAAAAAAAAATATATAACCATATATTTTAGACTCAAATTAACAGAGGAAGTAGACACACGCACACACTTGTACATACATACAGCGAGGTCGACAGAACTAACAGCAAGCATCATGGAAACGATGAAGTGGGGGCAGAATTGTCGTTACCACTGATTAACTGGACAGAACTATCGTTACCAAAATCATCAGACAGACGAGGTATCACCATACTTACGCTTACATGCACAAAGAGAGACGCAGATACACATGTCCAAGACTACAGAGAGTTCAACACAACTACCGGTACCAATCATGGAAACAAAAAAGTGGTGTAGTACTCTCTTGCATCATGACTGGCTGAAAAACAGAAGTCTCCTTACATATCATCAGCCTGGCGAGATAGAAGGTGTGCAAAAGATGGCATGTTTTCACAATAAACCTAAGTGTTTATACCATAAATAGTGTTCATCACGCCCAGTTGATTACATTTACCATCAACACGTCTCTCCCACACCGCAACCATTTCTACCATTCAGTAAAAAAAAGTGACGCAGGTACCATGAGTTGCAATAGACACTTGACCATCAGGTCGCACCCACAAATCCATACATCTCAATACACTAGCACAAACAAACATAAGTGGAGGGACAGCAAAATCATTCGTCCAGACAGACGTGTTTATAGAAAGTATCACCATATTTACGCATACAGACACAGAGAGAGACGCATATTTCCATGCCTTCAGCAAGCTAGACACAACAACCAGCCCAATCATGGCGACGAAAAAGTGGGGTAGAACCCCCATGACTCATAACTGACCAAAAAATCATCAGTAACATATGTTCCAGGTACCATACTCTTCACATCAGCATCATCTCATTTATCTCACACTATAGACCTCACTATCATCCAGTATCATGTGTGCTAGGTACAAAACTGTTTATATCAGCACCACCACGTGTATCCCACACCTAAGCCTTTTCTGCCATTCAGTAACATGTACCACGCGTAGCAGTAGACATCTGGTCATCAGACAGATATCATAACTCCCATATTCATACTAGGTCTCAACCAAAAATCTGTACGTCACCTCACACAAGCAAGGTATCGCCACATTTACGAAAAAAACACACAGAGATAGAGACGCATACACACGTTCATTTCCAGGCCTACAGCGATCTCGACTCAACAACTAGCCCAATCATGGCAACGAAAAAGTGGAACAGAACACCCATGACTGGCCAAAAATCATAGAAAGACACACATACATACACACACTAACATGTCAATGCATTCAAACAATTCCATTCATCACCACACACATAACTGGAGGAAAAACTGAAGAGTTACAGGATGTGTGAAGTTTGAAATCACAGCCACATCTCTCCCACACCGCAACCCCTTTCTGTCATTTAGTAACATGTGACCCAGGTACCATGAGTTACAATAGGCACTTGTCTATCAGACAGATATCATAACCTCCATATTCATACTAGGTCTCACCCACAAACCCATACGTTTCCACACAAGCACAAACATATGGGAGGAACAGCAATTCATACGTCCAGATAAATGAGTTTAAGGAAGGTATCACCATACTTACGCACACAGACACATATATCCATGCCTACAGCGAGCTCAACACAACAACGAGCCCAATCATGGAAAAGAAAAAGTGGGACAGAACCCCCATGGCTCAAGACTGACGAAAAAAAGTCATCATTAACATGTGTTCCAAGTAACAAACTCCTCACATCAAAATCATATCATTTAACTCACACTACAGACCTCTCTGCCATTCAGTATCGTTGGTAATATGTACAAAGCTGTTCACCACCTCTATCCCACGCCACAAGCCTTTTCTGCTATTCAGTAATATTTGCCCCACGTACCACGAGTATCAGTAGTCACATGGTCATCAGACAAATATCATAACTCCCATACTCATACTAGACCTCACACACAAACATAACTGACCAAAAAACCATCAGACAGACGTTAGAGTGTGTGCAAAGGATGACATGTTTTTGCCATACACCTCAGTACTTATCACATTATCAATTAATTACATCAACACATAGGTAGCCAGTCATTGTGAAATCTCAAAGTCGAATATAATCCTATCGTGATAGACACACAGCCACATAGAAAGACACACAATCACATGTCCATGCATACACACAGATGACTGAACACCCTAGGTCCAGACTGAATAGTTACAGGATGTGCGAAATATTTCATTTCTTTGCCACAAACCTCGGTGCTCATCATACCCAAATGATTACATCTACATAGGTGGCCACTGATGGAAACATCTCAAGTAGACTCCTACCACCATAATTACACACATAACCACACAGGAACACGCGCACACACACATATGTCCATGCATATACCACAATTTCATAAGTTACCACATACATACAAGTAACTGCAGGAAAGGGACCCGACACACGACGTCCACACTAAGGTGTTACATGATAGGCAGACGATAGCAATACATCTCAGTGCTCACCACACATACTTGATTTTTAATGTGCCATCAGTATAGCTGGTGGCTGGAATTAAGCTCTTGGCAATGTTTGGCCAAAAGTCATTTATTAATAGCAGCTCATCAAAGACAAATTTTGGGTCAACCTGCCCGGGCGGACGCGGCGGGAGGGGGCCACCCTTCCCCACTGCGGACCGAAATACCGCAATTCGCCGGTCTAAAAGCGCGGACCGCGTTGGTTTACCGGAGTTTCCCGACCGGGACCTATTACCGGTAACCGCATTTTTAGGACCGGACTGAAGACCGGAATTTCATTGCGCTAGTAAGCGGTTATATCCGCGCGGACCGCGTTGGTTTACCGGAGTTTCCCGACCGGGACCTATTACCGGTAACCGCATTATTAGGACCGGACTGAAGACCGGAATTTCATTGCGCTAGTAAGCGGTTATATCCGCCGGTATACCGACCTACATGATGTACGCGTCCGCTGTGAGGAAGGGTGGCCCCCTCCCGCCGCGCCCGCCCGGGCAGGTTGACCCAAAATTTGTCTTTGATGAGCTGCTATTAATAAATGACTTTTGGCCAAACATTGCCAAGAGCTTAATTCCAGCCACCAGCTATACTGATGGCACATTAAAAATCAAGTATGTGTGGTGAGCACTGAGATGTATTGCTATCATCTGCCTATCATGTAACACCTTAGTGTGGACGTCGTGTGTTGGGTCCCTTTCCTGCAGTTACTTGTATGTATGTGGTAACTTATGAAATTGTGGTATATGCATGGACATATGTGTGTGTGCGCGTGTTCCTGTGTGGTTATGTGTGTAATTATGGTGGTAGGAGTCTACTTGAGATGTTTCCATCAGTGGCCACCTATGTAGATGTAATCATTTGGGTATGATGAGCACCGAGGTTTGTGGCAAAGAAATGAAATATTTCGCACATCCTGTAACTATTCAGTCTGGACCTAGGGTGTTCAGTCATCTGTGTGTATGCATGGACATGTGATTGTGTGTCTTTCTATGTGGCTGTGTGTCTATCACGATAGGATTATATTCGACTTTGAGATTTCACAATGACTGGCTACCTATGTGTTGATGTAATTAATTGATAATGTGATAAGTACTGAGGTGTATGGCAAAAACATGTCATCCTTTGCACACACTCTAACGTCTGTCTGATGGTTTTTTGGTCAGTTATGTTTGTGTGTGAGGTCTAGTATGAGTATGGGAGTTATGATATTTGTCTGATGACCATGTGACTACTGATACTCGTGGTACGTGGGGCAAATATTACTGAATAGCAGAAAAGGCTTGTGGCGTGGGATAGAGGTGGTGAACAGCTTTGTACATATTACCAACGATACTGAATGGCAGAGAGGTCTGTAGTGTGAGTTAAATGATATGATTTTGATGTGAGGAGTTTGTTACTTGGAACACATGTTAATGATGACTTTTTTTCGTCAGTCTTGAGCCATGGGGGTTCTGTCCCACTTTTTCTTTTCCATGATTGGGCTCGTTGTTGTGTTGAGCTCGCTGTAGGCACTGGATATATGTGTCTGTGTGCGTAAGTATGGTGATACCTTCCTTAAACTCATTTATCTGGACGTATGAATTGCTGTTCCTCCCATATGTTTGTGCTTGTGTGGAAACGTATGGGTTTGTGGGTGAGACCTAGTATGAATATGGAGGTTATGATATCTGTCTGATAGACAAGTGCCTATTGTAACTCATGGTACCTGGGTCACATGTTACTAAATGACAGAAAGGGGTTGCGGTGTGGGAGAGATGTGGCTGTGATTTCAAACTTCGCACATCCTGTAACTCTTCAGTTTTTCCTCCAGTTATGTGTGTGGTGATGAATGGAATTGTTTGAATGCATTGACATGTTAGTGTGTGTATGTATGTGTGTCTTTCTATGATTTTTGGCCAGTCATGGGTGTTCTGTTCCACTTTTTCGTTGCCATGATTGGGCTAGTTGTTGAGTCGAGATCGCTGTAGGCCTGGAAATGAACGTGTGTATGCGTCTCTATCTCTGTGTGTTTTTTTCGTAAATGTGGCGATACCTTGCTTGTGTGAGGTGACGTACAGATTTTTGGTTGAGACCTAGTATGAATATGGGAGTTATGATATCTGTCTGATGACCAGATGTCTACTGCTACGCGTGGTACATGTTACTGAATGGCAGAAAAGGCTTAGGTGTGGGATACACGTGGTGGTGCTGATATAAACAGTTTTGTACCTAGCACACATGATACTGGATGATAGTGAGGTCTATAGTGTGAGATAAATGAGATGATGCTGATGTGAAGAGTATGGTACCTGGAACATATGTTACTGATGATTTTTTGGTCAGTTATGAGTCATGGGGGTTCTACCCCACTTTTTCGTCGCCATGATTGGGCTGGTTGTTGTGTCTAGCTTGCTGAAGGCATGGAAATATGCGTCTCTCTCTGTGTCTGTATGCGTAAATATGGTGATACTTTCTATAAACACGTCTGTCTGGACGAATGATTTTGCTGTCCCTCCACTTATGTTTGTTTGTGCTAGTGTATTGAGATGTATGGATTTGTGGGTGCGACCTGATGGTCAAGTGTCTATTGCAACTCATGGTACCTGCGTCACTTTTTTTTACTGAATGGTAGAAATGGTTGCGGTGTGGGAGAGACGTGTTGATGGTAAATGTAATCAACTGGGCGTGATGAACACTATTTATGGTATAAACACTTAGGTTTATTGTGAAAACATGCCATCTTTTGCACACCTTCTATCTCGCCAGGCTGATGATATGTAAGGAGACTTCTGTTTTTCAGCCAGTCATGATGCAAGAGAGTACTACACCACTTTTTTGTTTCCATGATTGGTACCGGTAGTTGTGTTGAACTCTCTGTAGTCTTGGACATGTGTATCTGCGTCTCTCTTTGTGCATGTAAGCGTAAGTATGGTGATACCTCGTCTGTCTGATGATTTTGGTAACGATAGTTCTGCCCAGTTAATCAGTGGTAACGACAATTCTGCCCCCACTTCATCGTTTCCATGATGCTTGCTGTTAGTTCTGTCGACCTCGCTGTATGTATGTACAAGTGTGTGCGTGTGTCTACTTCCTCTGTTAATTTGAGTCTAAAATATATGGTTATATATTTTTTTTTTGTAACAGTTTAACGTCCCTTTTTAACAACGTGGTCTTTAGAGACGGGCAAGGATGGGGGCAAGGAATGGGAAGGAATTCGGCCATGGCCTTTTGAAGGAAGCATCCCGGCATTCACCTGGAGTGATTTGGGGAAACCATGGAAAACCATGATGCTTGCTGTTAGTTCTGTCGACCTCGCTGTATGTATGTACAAGTGTGTGCGTGTGTCTACTTCCTCTGTTAATTTGAGTCTAAAATATATGGTTATATATTTTTTTTTTGTAACAGTTTAACGTCCCTTTTTAACAACGTGGTCTTTAGAGACGGGCAAGGATGGGGGCAAGGAATGGGAAGGAATTCGGCCATGGCCTTTTGAAGGAAGCATCCCGGCATTCACCTGGAGTGATTTGGGGAAACCATGGAAAACCATGATGCTTGCTGTTAGTTCTGTCGACCTCGCTGTATGTATGTACAAGTGTGTGCGTGTGTCTACTTCCTCTGTTAATTTGAGTCTAAAATATATGGTTATATATCTTTTTTTTTTGTAACAGTTTAACGTCCCTTTTTAACAACGTGGTCTTTAGAGACGGGCAAGGATGGGGGCAAGGAATGGGAAGGAATTCGGCCATGGCCTTTTGAAGGAAGCATCCCGGCATTCACCTGGAGTGATTTGGGGAAACCATGGAAAACCGAAATCTGGATGCCCGGACGGGGATTCGAACCGCCGTCCTCCCGAATGCGAGGCCAGAACGCTATCCGTTACACCACCACGCTCGGTTATATGGTTATAGAATTAAGCTCACCATCAACTTGTGCTTCTAACCATTGCTTCAGGGCTTAGGCAATCTCCCATTTGACTGTACTCTTTACAGTTTACTGCCGGTTGTGTTGGCATCCGAATTGTGTTTCTCACGTTTTTCACTACATAAAAATCATTTAACAGAGAGGGTGATGAGGGAATGTACCAGAGAAGCGAAGGACTTGGATACAAACCCACAATCAGACCATTGTTTGTAAATAGTGTAGTATGGAGTCCACATTTTTAGTACATCAAATGCATGGTGCAAAATATGGCAGCTAGATTTATTAGTGGAAAATATTCAACAAGTGCCTTAATAAAGGAACTGGACTGGATGTCATTGGGAGATTGGAAGAGTGTCAGGGGCTGTATGTGGTGTATAATGCTGTTAGAATGGATATTGGAGGAATAATTCTGAGTGGTGTATGGAGCCTAAGTTGGCAATTACCACAATCTGGCATTAGACTTTAGATGATGAGGCCTGAGTGGATAAAATATCCAAACACCCACTTTGATCTAACAATTTACGACAATTCAAGCGTGGGTACTATCTTCGGCGCAATAGAACTAGTGTCTGCACCTATGGATACTTGTCGATGTGTGGGGGTCTTCTATGAAAATGTGAGTTATGATGTCTGTTAGCTAAGGGCATTATGTCACTTTTATCGTGGTTAGTTGGATGAAGCATGCAATTATAAACAAATGTTACACTTGGTCCTGAATCCGAAGGTTGGCGTTAGATGGGAACATTTTAAACCGAATGGAGAACTCCCCTGGGTCCTGATTTATTGAAAAATAATTTCCTGGAAAAGGGGAGAATTTTCCTGGAAAACTGCAGTAGAACGACCTTAAATGGACATTTTGGTACCTGGCTACTGATTAGCAGAAGACTCTGCGAATTTTGAATTTTTGGTTTACTTTAACGCACGAACAGAAGGTAACCCTGTCTGTAACTGATCAGGGGTTTGAGTGGGAATCATTGGAAAATAGAAGGAGGTTTGAGGAAGTGCTGGGCGTATGTTGGCGATGAGGCTAGGGGTGGATCTTGGTGAAAGAATTAGGAATAGTGCACTGGATTTCTTTTATAAGGAAGTGGGTAAATTTTCTATATCTACACCTCGGCCACAGGCATTCTATGACGAATCAGCATGTTCTGTGCTTAGCACTGCCTTACATTGACTCGATTTTTATCACATAGGACTGGCGTACTTCGATTCGAGAGGGGCGAAATTAGTAAGATTAACAGACGTATTTCGTTCCTGGAACATACGTGCTGTGCTGTAAAATACAGTTAAAGGTGCCAATCACTGATGTGTCACAAGGGATTGATTGGAATTTTAGACAAAGTACAGCTAAGGACACTCAATTTGGGTGGCTAAATAGTTGTGGCAATGAGAAAATGATATATAAGTAGATTTACACGGGCGAGAACTTAATGTTTTCTTTTCGCCTAGCACACCCCCTCGGATCGAATTCCCGAGTGCTGAAGTTACTCACATCATTATTATTAAGTATTTGCATGAGAATGAATTTATTCTAGCTAATTAGACACACCAACAGGACGGACATGACATTCACAGACACACAATTTCATTACCCCTAATTTTGAAATTTGTCCTGGTGGAGGAACATCAAAGAGGCACCGGCTGCGGGATGTAATCAGCCATATGCTATATGGAAGGCTCTAAACAGACTAAGAACTGAAGTGTCCCGATGTAAATATAATATTTAAAAAATGGGGGTACACTAATGACAACGATCTATGTGAATGTGGTGAGCTTCAGAACCCACAACATCTTCTGATATGCAGGAATCTCCCTGAAACCTGCAATATCGACGACCTTTACAGGGCAAACGAGAAGGCCATCAAGATTGCGGAATTCTGGTCACATTCTATATAATTGTGTTTATAGTTAATATTAATTAATTAATGTTATTTGTTTTTTCAACTTGTTATGTCCTGGACACGGGAAATATAAATAAAAATATAAATACCCCTAATTTAATACATCCTTTAAAATACACGGACTGTAGGTGACACTCGTGAGTTATATTATATTGTTCATAATGAAAAAGTGAGTTTGTTTCCCGTCTCTTCGTCGGTGAATTAATTTTTAATGTCTGCCTGCTTCGATGAACGGAATTTATGTTAACAGCGAGGTCTTTACAGACGGGAAAGGATGGGAAGGAATGCGGCCATGGCCTTTTGAAGGTAGCATCCCCGGCATTCACTTGGAGTGATTTTGGGAAACCATGGATGCCTGGAACCTCCGTCCTCCCGAATGAGAGGCAAGAACGCTAAATAATTTCATGAAAACAGGTACACATAGAATTTATATTTGGAGTTTATGACGCTTTTTTTCCCGTTAAAAGGAAACATTTATGCTTTTTTTATTCAAGGCAGGTATCCTCTCTAGGTATGGAAACTAAAATTTTGAAATTGACGAGTTGGAACGGCTTTTTCAATAAAAACACCGCGGCCGGACTCGAACCGGCGACCTTCGGCACTCTAACCCCTACGCTACCGATGTCTGTTCACGTAAAAAAAATCGCTTAAGTATTTTTCACGATACAAAATATTTTACTGTGTGTCGATAGTAGCCAAGATGTCCAGTGCTTGCTTAACAGGACGCTAGGAATACATATTTCGTCACGCTTAGTAAACAGAGATAACAGTCGTTGAAACAGTGTACACATTTCGCAAAGCGCGCCGGAAATAATGCCACCGAACGCCATCCAGCCGCCACCAAATGAACTAGAAATTAAGCCCTTGGGAGATGGTGCCATCTGTGCGGCCGATCTGTGAACTAACGGCGGCCATCTTGGTCACACCAAACGGGGGCGGCAATCTTGACCGGGCGGTGCGCTCGGCGGCCATCTTGATCACACCAAACGGGGGCGGCCATGTTGTGACGTCACGGGTTTTCCCGGTTTCTGGCTTGAATCGGCTACTACCTCCTACTTCCGTGGATCAGATTCCAAATTAATCTGTAGGTCCCAGAGGAAAGGAACTGGCCGTCTTGCCTCTGACACAACGGGTTAGTGCACCTCCTTCAGAAGGATTCAGCCTACCTTCAGCTTGTGGACTAAGTTAATTTCTTTACTTTAAAGCAAAGCGAAAAATACTGTCTATGTTTGGTTTGCAAAAAGCTATCCCTCTCCTCCTGTACCCCAGCTCTGAATGTTTGGCAACGTTCTTCATATTGACCCATAGTTCATATTGACCCATAGTTTTTATCCGATTTGATAATACTTAACACAACTATGCTTAAAAATAGCCGTCTGGTAGTTTAGTAGTTAAGGATCTTACGTTCAAACGTTTCTTGGTCAGATTCGAGATTCAAATACCGGTGGAAGCAGGAAATTTTAAGAATTGAGTATGATGAATGGTACTTTGGGTTGTGATCTAAGTTAGTTTTTTTACTTTAAAACAAACAGAAATATACTTTCTACATTTGGTTTTCAAAAACCAACCCTTCTTCCTCTTTACCCCACCCTCCTTATTTTTTTTTTAAGTTATTGTCCTATCGTAGTCCAAAAGGAAAAAAAAAAAAAAAAAAAAAAAAAAAAAACGTATTACAGAGTGATCACTTGATTTAATGTCTCAATAATAAACAACGATTACTAACAAAAATATGTTTTATATTTCATACACCGCAAGACGTTAGTAATAATGTGATGATATTTTTACTGTGGTACACGATATTTTTTGTTTGGTTATCTGGTGCGTAAACAAATAAAGCTGACGGCTTTCCAAGGCGGGAGAAGGCAACGTACAACTGTCCGTGAGAGAAGCATGGGTCGTCAAGATTAACGCTGCAAACACTCAAAGACTGACCCTAGGATTTATTTATGGGCATAGCGAAAGGAAGCCACACTGTAAATTGCAGTCGTTGAAATTCAAATGGTACGTCAGTTGGTACCATTGAAATGCGAGGGATCAACACATCTTCTCCCTTATATTTTCCCTTTGGAATGGTTGCTTCGATCACATTGTTCAGTAATTTTTTCACTGCTAGCCTTATGCCATTACAAAGACGCGGTTGGTTGATATTTCGCAACATTATGACCACCGATCCTACTTTTAATTGAAGATTATGAGGCAGCAATCCTGGCAAATCCAGTGAGTTCAAAAATTCTGGTGGATAGTTGACGACATCATTTTGGTTAGTTGCGCAATCAACTGATTTGTATGTCCTTAATTCACCGGCAATTTCATTTTGAATTTCGAAATTTATTTAATTTACGTCCGTGTTTTTGTCTCTGTAATATAGCTCGTTCGTTCAACCAAAAAATTAACCGGAAATGTAATGCAGTCAGTCAAAATGTCTACAGGGATTTTGTCATTACCAATGCCAATGAGTTGTTTTGAAATAATCATAAAGCGCCTTTGTTTTGTTTTGATTGACTGGCAGTAATATTATTTTCGTTAATGACACGAAAACCTTTTTTTCCTTCGAACTTTATTTTGGGCAGGCATAGATTAATATCCATACAGTATAATCAACTTGAAGGCATACCAGAGCTAATCCTAACACGCCTTTGTTTTGTTTTGATTGGCTGGTTTGTATGGGATAAGAAAGGTGTTGATGTTACTATTTTCCTCACAATTTTTACGTTTTTTCTCTCCATAAGAACCTTCCTTGTGGGTTAACGAAAATATGAAGGGAAAAAAAATTAGCCGAATTGGTCGAACCGTTCTCATGTTTTGTACTTAGCAACACATTTGGCGATTCATTTTTATTTATATAGAAGATTTTAAAAGTTAGAAAGTATTATTACTCGCAGCCAATTAAATCATCGTGAATTCTACCTGAACATAGTTTAAAACGAATGGAACCCATCACCACAAGGCTTACCAGAACATTGCATTCTTAAAATAATAGGATAAGTGTGGCTCGATTGTCAGACGATAATGCATATCGCTTCTCAACTGAAATACCAGTAATCGATTTTGCTTTTTAGGTATTCTTAATATTCTTCTAAACTGATGCATTCTATTTTCATAATCGAAACTTTCGTGGTAGGCGGCATGGGTGTAAATGTAAACACACTGAACAAATAAACACACAATTGGTTTTCGAGAGAAGCGAAACTTTAAAAGCAACCAAGAAAATGCCACGCACGGAGGAAGTAATGATAACACGTACGTCAGTGATATTATTTTCGCTGATCACACGCAGGCATAGATTAATATCCATAGAGCCTAATCAACTTGAAGTCATACCAAAGATAATCCTAACGCGCCTTTGTTTTGTTTTGATTGAGGGAAAAGAAAATTGTTGTTTTTACTATTTTCCTTCCAATTTTTGCGTTTTATCTCTCCATAAGAACCTTGCTTGTGCCGTAACGAAAATATAAAAAAAAGAATTAGCCGAATTGGTCGAGCCGTTCTCGACTTTTGCGGTTAGCAACACATTTGGCGCTTCATTTTTATTTTATAGAAGATATATATATACAAACCCACTGTTTGTATCCAATTTCGATGGAACTTTTCACACGTTTACTTTAAAACGATGAGAAAAAATATTTCCTACATTTGGTTTACGAAAACCCACCACTCTCCTTAACCAAGCCTTACACTTGGAACTATTCAGTTTATCTGCAAATATCTCGAAAGTGGTATGGAAAATAACAAAAGTGGATAGGGATATGCGTGATATTCTGAGAGCCCAAAACATTTCCTGTCAAATGGCGTTGGACTGATTCCAATTGGAGAATTGCTGACCAACAAATTCGAACTTAGTTTTAATCCGATCCTGAAGTCACTCTGCGCACAGATGTTTTAAATAAATAAAAAAGTAGTGTTTACATATAGTTTAAAAACTACACTCGCTCGTCCCCTTCTTCTCTCTTAAGACGTGCAGCTTTTCAGTTGTTGTTTTTTTTTACACGCTTTATATTAGCTTGACTTGTATGTATGTATGTATGTATGTATGTGTGAATGTAACGGAATTTTACAACTCCATTTTGACCCACTTCCCGATGTCCAAGCTGTTTGAAATTTGGCACACATATTAAGAACCGGTGACAATACAATAATTTCATAGCTATATCCTGCTATGCTCATTACTTTGACAGTAACAACAGAAAAATGGTTGAATGTCGTGGAATTTTGCAATATAATTTTAACCCAATTCCAGATGTCCGAGTTGTTTGAAATTTTGCTCAGGTATTGATAACTGATTACAATACAATAATTTCATAGCTATGTCTTGATATTCTGATTACGTTGACAGTAAAAACATAAAATTTTGCACACGTTTTAAGAACCGTTGACAATATAGTAGTCTCTTAGCAACGTCCTGCTATTCTCGTTACTCTGGCGGTAACAATAGAAAAAGGTTGCCATGTAATGGAATCTTTCATTTCAGTGTTTACCCGCTTCCTGACGTCCGAATCGTTTTAAATTTTGCACACTTATTAAGAACCGATAAAAATTCAATAATTTCACTCTCACCACGTTGTCAGTGTATCCTATACTTGATGGGATTACTGAGTGGGGTGCGCTCTACATAACTTTTGACATTGACTCTGTCTTTACAAACAGCCAACGACAAAAATATAAGACAACTGAAATAGCACCCCATGCTTTTTTTTACATTAAGGTTAATTTTGTAATCAGTGACTTTATACTTTAAGCTTATTCAAAAAAATTAATTTATCCTGTATTGTGGGACGTTCTATCACTGTTAAAGAAAATGTTTATATTTAAATATTATTTTTAACCTTTTAGTTCACATTACTACGAAAGCGTGATTTTAGTTTTTTAAACTACAATTTTATTTTTAATTTTATTATTATTATTAGTAGGGTAATCTGCCAAAGTGGATGATGATGAAGGATTTTTATTACAATCCAATCAAAAGGGATAAAACATTAGAACTTTCATATCCAGCAGCCAAGAAACTGTGTATTTTCTTTTTGTTTTTAAGTTTAAATAAAAGCTAACTGGTTGCCAAAGGTTGGTTAGATCCTACAGAAGCAACTGATCATATATAACTCTCAAAAATTCCTGCTTCCACAGGAATTTGAACCTGGGGCCAGACCAAAAAACCAAGTTACCCCACCGCTCTGTTTTTTAACATACTCGTAGGTGTGTGTGCTAAGTACTATCATAACCGATCTGCTTTTGCTGAAACCGAAAGACCTAAATAATGTATATCCCAGAGCTCTAGAAAAATCACTTTCATTTATTTTGTACACGTAAATGCGTTTGTTTTGTATAGGCTTACCCACTTAATAATGAAAAAGAGGCAATGTAACATTTGCCAGGCAAATTTGCTCTTCTACAGTCAAGAGCGAAAGAAACTGGTACAGGCATGCGTATTCAAACACAGAGATATGTAAACACTCAGAGTATGGCGCTACGGTCGGCAACGCGTATATAAAACAACAGGTGTCTGGCGCAGGCTTTAGATCGGTTACTGCTGCTACAATGGCAGGTTATCGCGATTTAAATGTGTTTGAGCGTGGTGTTATAGTCGGCGCACGAGAGATGGGACACAGCATCTCCGAGGTAGCGATGAGGTGAGGATTTTCCCGTACGACCATTTCACGTGAAAATCGGGAATCCCGTAAAACATCAAACCTCCGACACCGCTGCGGCCGGAAAAAGATCCCGCAGGAAAGGGGGGGTAAAGCGTCGGGTCCCGATGGTATACCAGTAAGAGTATTTTCGGAATACGCGGAAGAAATAGAACCATTTCTGTGATATATATTTCGTAAATCTTTAGAAGAAAGAAAAGTACCTTCTGACTAGAAAATAGCGCAGGTGATTCCCGTTTTCAAGAAAGGAGATCGGAGAGATCCTAGGAATTATCGACCCATATCTCCAACATCTGTTTGCAGTAGAATTCTGGAGCATGTCATATGCTCTAACGTTATGAAGTTTCTTGGGCCAACACGGATTTCGGAAGAACCGATCGTGTGAAACGCAACTGGCTCTATTTTCACATGACATAATGAAAGTTATTGATGCAGGATCACAAGTTGAAGCTATTTTCTTGAATTTTTAGAAAGCTTTTGACTCCCTGAAACCTGCAATATCGACGACCTTTACAGGGCAAACGAGAAGGCCATCAAGATTGCGGAATTCTGGTCACATTCTATATAATTGTGTTTATAGTTAATATTAATTAATTAATGTTATTTGTTTTTTCAACTTGTTATGTCCTGGACACGGGAAATATAAATAAAAATATAAATACCCCTAATTTAATACATCCTTTAAAATACACGGACTGTAGGTGACACTCGTGAGTTATAA
>CM061918.1:11126752-11227351 GCA_031002005.1 Vandiemenella viatica
GACATCGCCTTCCTTTTCCAATACACTATTGTTCAAGTCGTCCCCAACATACAGTTTCTCAATTTATGCCTTCCATCGGTTAGCTCTATCTTCTGACCTTAAAATAGGTTTCCCATCGGCAGCTTTAATGTTCATACCTCTTTTCTTCATTTCTCCAAAATTCTGTTTGATCTTTCTATATGCAACATCTACTTTCCCTGCAACCATTTCCTTTTCTACTTCTTCACACTTCTCTTGTAGCCATTTTTCTTTTGCTATTTTGCATTTCATATTTATTTGATTTCTAAATTGCCTGTACTGCTCTTTTCCTGCTTCATCCTGAGCATTTTTGTACCTTCTCCTCTGATCGATCAGCTGCAAAATTTCTTCTGTGATCCAAGGTTTTCGGGCAGCTTGTTTCCTAAAGCCTAAGGTTTCTTTGCCAGCTTTCATTATTTCGGTCTTTAATGTACTCCATTCGTCCTCGGTTGAGCTCCTTTCACAGTTAATTCTTAGACCTAAGTCTACCATTTCTGCAAAATATTCTCTTGTGCTAGATTGTTTCAGTTTATTCACTTCCAGTCTGTTCTGCTTATACTGCTTTCTTATTCGCTTTCAGCCTGCACTTCATTACTATCAAATTATGGTCCGAGTCTATGTCTGCTCCTGGGTACGCTTTACAGTCTAGAACTTGATTCCTGAATCTCTGTTTGACCATGATATAATCTAGCTGATATCTGCCTGTATCCCCAGGACGTTTCCAGGTGTATATTCTTCTTGCATGGTTCTTAAACAGTGTGTTCGCCACTACTAGCTTATATCTTTCACAAAATTCTAGCAACCTGCTTCCTCGCTCATTTGCTTTCTCCTAGACCAAAACTTCCTACAGTATTCCCTTCTTTTCCTTCTCCCACTATTGCATTCCAATCACCCATGATTATTAGATTTTCCTCCCCTTTCACATATTGGATGAATTCTTCAATTTCAGCTGTATATTTATTCTATTTCTTCGTCATCTTCCTGTGACGTTGGCATATACACTTGTACTAATGTGGTTGGGACGGGCTTAGTTTCTAACCTCATCAAAATAATCCTGTCACTAAATTGTTCATAATAACTCACCCGTTTCCCTACTTTCTTGTTCATTACAAATCCTACACCAGTGACTCCATTGACAGCTTGTGTGCTAAATTATCCTGTGTTCCCCAGACCAGAAATCCTGTGCGTCCTTCCATTTAATCTCACTAATCCCAACAACATCTAACTTAAGTTGTTCCATCTCCCTTTTTAAGTTTTCTAACCTACCTGCCCTATTCAGACTTCTAACATTCCACGCTCCGACTCGTAGAATGTTTCTATCCATTCTGATGACTCCTCCCTGAGCAATCCCCACCCGGAGATCCGATTGGGGGACTATTTTACCTCCGGAATATTTTACCCAGGAAGGAGCCATCATGATATATGTAATTTGAGAGGATTACATGTCCTCGGGATACCCTTTGGGTCTTTAATGCAGTGGTTTCCCGTTGCCTTCTGCATCCCCATGCCGTTGATCATTTCTGATTCATCCGCCTTTAGGGGCCGTTTCCAACCCCAAGGGCAAGAGGGTGCCCTGAACCGCTCCCCGCTCTTCCGCCCTCTTTTCAGAGGCCGTTAGCAAGCAGTGGGTGACTCCTTATACCGGGAATCTTTCAGTCGCCAGAGCCTCGTCCGTGCAAACAGGGTGCACCACGTGAAGGAGAGGTTGACATTTGGTTGGGAAAGACTAGTATAGTCTCTCCCAAACCCTTAAACCCCCTTGTGCTTAATAGTTTTTGCTAAAGAGTGATACATATTAATACTGTACTTACGGCTATGGACGAAATGCTGAAAGTGCGCCAGGTCGACTGCCTTCGAACTCCGTATCTCCAACTCCCCCATAGCTACCGACATGCAACCACCATAAAGCACAATGGGAGACTCGACGCCACCACCACCCACAAACACCAATGGTCTGCGCTATGTGGTTGTGGCGGGAAAGAGAAGTACAAGTCGATGGTCGAAATATGAAAATGCCATACATCGACTACCTTTAACCGCCATATCTTCCAAACCCCCACAGTTATCGGCATTCGGCCAACGTTGTGCACGATAGCAAACTCGATGCTACTAGCACAAACAAACACCAGTGATATATGGTAGGTAGTGGTGGCTGAAATGTGAAATATACGGAAACACACGTGTATTTATATATATATAAGATTGATATTTTAGAACTTATTTCTCTAAAATTTTCAACATTTTTTCCTACATAACATTACATAAATTTTTTTCTAAATCAAAAAATGCCAAAAAATATTTTAACTTTTCTTGCTTTGTTCTTCAAGTAATAATCGCAAGTGCTTGTCTTGTACTTAAGTTTTTCCTAAACCCAAATCTTTTCCTCTCCTACTATCTTTTCTCCTCTGGTTTATATTCTTCTGTGTATTATTCTGGCCAGTAATTTTGAAGCATGTGATGTTAAGCTGATAGTGCGATAACTCTCACATTTGTCAGCTAATGATTTCTTTGGAAGTGTGAATATAATAATTTTATTAACATCACATTAACATATATCCTATTTTACAAATATTTGATGTCAGTTTGAATAATCTTTGGATTAATTCTTCTAAGGATTTCAGATATTCTGCGGGATTTTCATCAATTCCAACCCTTTTATTCGACTTGAAATCTTTTAGATCTCTATAAAATTCTGCCCTTTAAACAGAATTTCCTAAGGCATCGATTTACGCTACACTGTAATTTAAATTAACCACGTCATACAGTCTGTTTATGTATTTCTTGCATCAGTTATGTCTATTTTCTGATATCAAAAGAGATTTCCCAGGACCAGTAGTTAATTTTATACATTTTTTCTTCATTTCTTCAAAATTTTGTTTGATCCTCCTATAGGTCACATCTACGCGAACTTTACCTATGACCATTTCCTTTTCTACTTCTTTGAACTTTTCTTGATTTTCTTTCGATTATTGCATTCCCTGTCGATTTGTTTTCTAAATTTTTTGTACTGTTCTCTTCCTGCTACATCCTGAGCATTTTGTACCTTTCCATCTGATCCATCAATTCAAAAATTGTACTTACTTTCGACCAGGCTTGAATTATTCATCAGTCATGTCTAGCGTCAGTGTGTTAATCTATATTGGTACACTCTTTTCCATTAAAACTGGCCACCACCTTCAGAGTCTATCACCCTAATATTGCACAATCTGACAACGTTGTACACCACGCGTCATCCGAGCAAACAGAAACATAATACTAGCTCCGCTCCTTGACAATCCCACTGGTTGATATTTCATTCAGAGCCACCTGTATTTCAGATTACACATTTCGTTTAGTCAATGAGTTAGACAAAATGGGAAGACTTGCTAACAGAGAGGTATTAAGTTCCTACCACTTACGATTCTTATTGGCGGGGTAGTTTATCAACCTTCCCCAACATTTCAGTACTACTTTTCCCAAATTCAGATCGTGAAACCTATCGTAAAAGTTGTAATTAACGGGATTGCATTAAAGCGTGGCAAACAAGAGGCTCAGTGCTACATTTTACTCCAATTAACTAATGTAATACTGTAACTATAGTGATTTATATCTTTTATAACAGTTTGATTCTTTATACAAATTATTAATAACTATTCAATCACGAAATTTTCACTTATTCAATAGTCGAGGAGATTTTTGTACCAGTCGAGGAGCTTTTTTTCTGTAATCGTGCAATTGTAAGCTACAGTTAAAATAATTTGATTTTTATAAAGCCTATCAATAAGCATATACTACTATAAACTTTTGAATGTTCTGTGCAACAATACTGAAAGAGATGTCCCAGTCCACAAATGCATTGAATACGTAGTGAATTTTCTTCCACCATTAATCTCCAGCCTTGATGGTCGTTGCATTACAACTCTACCCATTTTCTTTTTAATTCTTTTCTCTCCTAATAATTTTTTTGTGTGTAATTTTATATTCCAGTATGTTGCATCTACTGTAGTTTCATTCTTTTATATCCTTAAGAATATTTTTTATACTTCAGTTGCCGGCCTCGGTAGCTCCACGTGCCGAAGGTCGCCGGTTCGAGTCCGGCCGAGGGCATTGATATTTAAGTGGCATCGATATTTAAGTGCTGTGAGTGTTAATGTCGTGTCCGTGTTGTAGAGTCCTTGTGATCACACGTAATAGCAACAACGTTCTCGAGAAACTGATACACTGAAAGAATCATGAGAGTCACATTGAGTTGGTTGTTTGACTCAGTAGCCGAATGCCATTAAAATAATAATAATAATTGAGTTAGTTCTGGAACTTTATTTTTGTTGCGCTTCCTGCCTAGTATAATAAAGGGATTGCGGACAGCCTGACCGAGTATTGTCCTGGCTGCTCAGAAAAACACGGGACGATGGCCCCCATAGGACAGACCGCGCTGGTGACGTCAATACAAAACGTGGCATCGGGAGCTATTTATAGACGGCAGCGATCCCAGGCAAGGTGGTCCTTTGATGAAAGCCATGGAATAATGGAATAAACATTAAGTTTCAAAAAATTGACGTGGTTTCACCCGGAACACCAAGACAGCATGGACAAGGACCGCGGAAGTTTACGTAGTTAAAACCAGTTCCGTCAACGCTTAAATATGATCTGTGGCCAGACGTGTGCTAATGTTGACAATATGTGGATCAACAAGGAAATGCCTGACAAACACTGGATTTAAGAAAATGGCTATCACAGTCTATTGACCAAACGGCACTTCTATTTGTACCATATCGTATTCTGGAATCAAGCGTGAAAAGTGTTCCATCGATTACGAGAAACACAGTTCCCCTACAATTTTTTAAGTTACTCTCTTCCTGGAATAATATAAAACTGGGAAAATCTTGGGGAGTATTTTAATTAACGAATTACCCATTTAAACCGTTAAACTGTCTTTTTAAGTAGAAAAACTTTGTCCGTTGTCACAAATATGGCTAGGTGGATAGAAGAATATGTGGGTGCGTACGTCTTATACTTATAAAATATCAGCTACATTGTATCAAGCTTAAACAGTGATCCAGAGTCCTGTTGATACGACAGCAAGTGGCAATCAGACTTTAAGGAACAAACTACGTAATCCCAGGCGAAGCGAAAATATGCAGAGATTGTATACCTCCGTATCAAGAAAATATCGTAAAAGAAGCAGACCTGACAGTAAAGAAGAAAAATGAAACCAATGACTAGAGAAGTACTCTAGGGTTAACGTCAAACATGAGTAGTTTCAAGAGAAATATGAAGAAACTAAACGAATGTAGATGCGACGTACAGGACAATAAAACAGAATTATGGGAAATCTCAGATATTTTAGAGATGTCGCTAAAGATATCCACGACTGTGCAAAGGTTTTTCTGCTCCGACTGAAGAACAGTGTTCGCGTTTTAGGAACGGGTAGTGAAAGCAATACCTTGCCGCTGAGTTTCATTATGTCTGTACTTGTCGAGCGCATTAAAAGCAACACATAGCACACTCCAGAATTTAATACAGCAAAACACAAAAGTTCAACAAACGCAGTGAGACTAAAACATATGCGTTCAAAGCGCAGTCAATATCTCATTAACTGAGAGCAACTTTTGAAAACCAACTGAACCACGCATTTAGTTACGAATAGCAAACAACATCTAACTATTACCGGCAAAAATTTATCTGACAGGATGAACATACAAGTGTGAATATTAATCAAAATTCAAGCGCCCCACTGGGTTCCAGGTTGAAGTGTTCTGAGTGGGCACCACGTGGAATATCTCATTGATGAGCAGAATCAATCATTTAATTTAAATTAATTGTGGTTGATCGGACACTCCGTTGGCGGCGGAAATTCTTGTTTCATCGCTCCTGTGTTGGCCACGCAGTAGTTCTAAAACCTCCGGCATAACGAGTCCGTGTTGTAGGTTCCCACACAGCGTCAGAATCACTGCACTCTTCATATCTCCTCAAAATACAACTATAACCCGTTAGGACTGGTACTCCCTGCAGCACACATCTAACCTGAAGATGGCGGCAGAGCCAGCCGCCGAAAGCTCGTAGTTGTCTCTCTTCAACAACATACGGCGGAAAACCCGCGAAGACTATATTTCACCGATACGCCGTGAAAGCCTTTGTTCTCACATGTTACCTTTCTGCCAATATTCTTGCATATTATACACATTCGCGGTAACGGAAAAAAAATTTCATGGTCGTAAAACTATTGCCCAAAGAATAATAATTTTAAAAAATATGGCTGAGAGTTGAAAATTAATATCAAATAACGTAATGACAATTTAACTATCTGAAATGTTTCCATGCGTTGCCTGTTGAGATCAGTGCTAATGAATGTCATCGTATGTGACAGTTTAATCATTCCTTTGCAATCGGACAAGAACTGTGTGATTTACATATTCGTTACTTCTTCAAAGTTCGACTGGTAATCTCCTGCAGTACTCTGGAGTGTGTATCTGATGTTTTGACGCTTGCAGTGCCGGCTACGTGGGTCCGCACCTGATGCTGGTGGTGATGCGGCCCGAAGACGTGGAGCGAGTGCTGGTCAACCCCAACATCACTGACCGCGACCCCTACATCGCCACGGTCGTGGGGTACTTCCTGGGGGACGGACTGGTCTGCAGCAGAGGCGACAAGTGGAAGGCGCACCGCAAGATCATCGCTCCGACCTTCAATGCCAAGGTCAGTGGCAGGAGACTATGACGTCGCATTCCCTCTGCACTGATTCGTTTGCCAACATGATAGATGTGTTGTATCTTCAGCTGTTGTCCTGGATACTGGCGCTGGGACGGAGTTGACGTGCGTGCTGCCCCTCACGTTTCATCAGGAACTAATCAATTGCCCTATTGCAAGGTGTAAATTAATATTCCTCTTTGTCTGTGGTATTTCCCGTATTTGGTTTGCTCTCGGTTTGCTTTGGGTGATAATACTCCCCTCCGAACCAAATGAAGCAATCTCTTACTCTCCTACAATAAATCCTGCGTACTGATTTCTGTAAAATCAAATAATTAATATCTCTTTACTTAATTAATGAGTTAAATTTTTAAACACAGCATATAAAATAACCAAAATACATTTTATTTATCTCATTTTAAGAAGAACAAGGCAGCAATCCTTCAGATTTTTTCTATTCCATTGTTTCACAAACAGAATAACTCTCTTTGTGATCGTTCCACCACTGATGTAGTTTATTCAACACCAACACCATATATGGTTCAACGTTCTCTTTATTGTTGCACAGTGGATCCCCAGCTAACATTCTCTTTCAGTATCCATCAAATACATTACCAATATACGAGTATCCCGGTGTACAATTGGTCCATCTTTTCTTGCCGGACTCATCCTTCATACCCAACTGCCAAAGATGCTATTTCAATACACTACTCCCCATGGGGGAAGTAATATATGCAGACGAAATAACGATAAATCTGTGAAACCTCATATAAAAACTCGTCTCCTACTGTGCATGCGCGGCGGCCATAGGAATCACCCCAAAACATTGCGCTGTTTGCACTGTGTCTGGTGCTGAGAATTTTTCATTTTCTAATATTTTCTATAATGCCAAGTTGTGGTGCATATGGTTACACAAACAGACAAGATAGGAAACAACATGGAATAATGTTTCATAATTAAGTCACATTGTAATTATTGTTCTTGAAATATCTGATAGGTAACTGCAACATTAGGGCCTAACGTTATAAATTTATTCATTGCTCTCAACAGGATAATGTCGTTCTCAAATATGTGTTGGTGTAGGGTAGACACTCAGCATATGTTACTACTTTGCACATAAAAGGCTAGACTTATTGTAAAAAAAAAAAAAAGACAAAAAAAAAAAGTTTTGGAAGTCAGAGTTAAGCGGGTCAAGTTTACATCGCGATACAATGAATATGGTATTCTGCATGCTTTAGTCCAGTTTAGATTACACTGAAAGTGTACGATGAAATTAATTGTGATAATTTGTGCTGTGTGAACTATGAAACGCGATGAAGCAAACGTTGTTGTTACCCAAAATTTAGTTTGCAATGCATTTCATGTGTTTAGTTGTGTCCACATAGTTTGATTTTGTAGCGATAATATTAATGGAAATGTGGGTAGGTTGAAATGCAGCCTGTACCAGAAGGGACAAACACTATACACTCCTGGAAATTGAAATAAGAACACATTGACGCCGATGTGTAAGACCCACCATACTTGCTCCGGACACTACGAGAGGGCTGTACAAGCAATAATCAAAGCACGGCACAGCGGACACACCAGGAACAGCAGTGTTGGCCGTCGAAGGGCGCTAGCTGCGCAGCGGTTGGGCACCGCGGCAGTCAGTGTCAGCCAGTTTGCCGTGGCATACGGAGCTCCATCTCAGTCTTTAACACTGGTAGCATGCCGCGACAGCGTGTACGTGAACCGTATGTGCAGTTGACGGACTTTGAGCGAGGGCGTATAGTGGGCATGCGGGAGGCCGGGTGGACGTACCGCCGAATTGCTCAACATGTGGGGCGAGAGGTCTCCACAGTACATCGATGTTGTCGCCAGTGGTCGGCGGAAGGTGCACGTGCCCTTCGACCTGGGTCTGGACAGCAGCGACGCACGGACGCACGCCAAGACCGTCGCATCCTACGCAGTGCCGTAGGGGACCGCACCGTCACTTCCCGGCAAATTAGGGACACTGTTGCTCCTGGGGTATCAGAGAGGACCATTCGCAACCGTCTCCATGAAGCTGAGCTACGGTCCCGCGCACCTTTAGGTCGTCTTCCGCTCACGCCCCAACATCGTGCAGCCCGCCTCCAATGGTGTCGCGACAGGCGTGTATGGAGGGACGAATGGAGACGTGTCGTCTTCAGTGATGAGAGTCGCTTCTGCCTTGGTGCCAATGATGGTCGTATGCGTGTTTGGCGCCGTGCAGGTGAGCGCCACAATCAGGACTGCATACGACCGAGGCACACATGGCCAACACCCGGCATCATGGTGTGGGGAGCGATCTCCTACACTGGCCGTGATCGTCGAGGGGACACGGTACATTCAAACCGTCATCGAACCCATCGTTCTACCATTCCTAGACCGGCAAGGGAACATGCTGTTCCAACAGGACAATGCACGTCCACATGTATCCCGTGCCACCCAACGTGCTCTAGAAGGTGTAAGTCAACTACCCTGGCCAGCGAGATCTCCGGATCTGTCCCCCATTGAGCATGTTTGGGACTGGATGAAACGTCATCTCACGCGGTCTGCACGTCCAGCACGAACGCTGGTCCAGCTTAGGCGCCAGGTGGAAATGGCTTGTCATGCCGTTCCACAGGACTACATCCAGCACCTCTACGATCGTCTCTATGGGAGAATTGCTGCCTGCATTGCTGCGAAAGGAGGATACACACGGTCCTAGTGCCGACATTGTGCATGCTCTGTTGCCTGTGTCTATGTGCCTATGGTTCTGTCTGCGTGATCATGTGTTGTATCTGACCCCAGGAATGTGTATATAAAGTTTCCCATTCCTGGGACAATGAATTCACGGTGTTCTTATTTCAATTTCCAGGAGTGTATTATTAGTTATTAGTAATTTGATTAGTAATGTTAGTGACACAATGTGTATAACGTATCACAATGTGTACTACTCCCATTTAAATGTATACTACGCCCATTTAAGATTCTGAGTTTTGGAGACAGCATATCTCGAGGACTAAACAAGATATCGAAAATTTTAATTGTTTACTTTCAATTTCTCTCGTCGTGTTACATAAGAATCTAACACCCCAATTTGTCCTTGGGTTAATGTTTCTTCCGAATTTCAACCTAAAACATCTCATTTTTGAGGCAGTATATCTCGAGAACTAAGCATGATATCAAAAAAATTATTCTTCATTTTTGGTCTATCTCGTCGAGTTACATAATAACCCCTCATCAAATTGCGGTGCCACGGTTGTCGTATGATTGTCTTGAGGTGTTTGTGCTTATTCCCCGTGTTTCTACGGCCGACCAATATGGCGGCCTCCCCACCCCACTTCTCTCTACCCGGCTTCACTCCAGTACGTGGTGAAGGTCCCTTCCGTCTTCTCCATATATTCTTTCCTCCATGCTACTCCGACGGAGCAATGAAATGAGATGAGACCACCGCTGCCCCACGCACCTTACTCGCCTGACCTGGCTCCCTGCGATTTCTTTTATTTTCACGCATCAGAAGGGGCATGAAAGGACACCGATTTGACAACATTGAAGAGGTAAAGAAAAAAAAAAAAAAAACGACGGAGGAGTTGTCAACCATTGCTAAATATAACTGCAGAAAATGATTCGAACAGTGGAAGCACTGGTGGGCGAAATGTATTAGTTTTAATGCAGAGTATTTTGAGTGGGAATAAGTTGGTAAAAAAATTGAAAATATTAGCTTTTAAAAATTAATTCCGGGTTTCTGGGTACTGCGTTGTATAGAATGACTGGTGTATCTGAATGCTGGTAATGGATTTGTACAAGTAGTTACAATTTTTATGTTCATTAATATTTTTTTTTTTTAAACATTCAAGTGTGCATATATGCTGAGGTTCTGTAAATGTTATAAGTTCATCGATGTCACTACTCTGCTTAATGACGGGATTTCAGATTCTCGAGAGTTTCCTGGAGGTGTTCAACAGAGGTGCCGCCATGCTGCTGGAGGAGCTCGAGCGGACCTGTGGAGCGCGCACTGACGTCTTCGAGCAGGTGGCCGTGTGTGCACTGCACATGATCAGCGAGACCGCCATGGGCGGCTACCCCCCTGGCGGCGACGCCACCAAGCAGCAGGTCACGCAGGCGGTGCAGCAGATGGTGCTCTTGATGTTGGTAAGTACAGCCTACAATATCACATGATCAGCGAGACCGCCATGGGCGGCTACCCCCCTGGCGGCGACGCCACCAAGCAGCAGGTCACGCAGGCGGTGCAGCAGATGGTGCTCTTGATGTTGGTAAGTACAGCCTACAATATCACATGATCATCGAGACCGCCATGGGCGGCTACCCCCCTGGCGGCGACGCCACCAAGCAGCAGGTCACGCAGGCGGTGCAGCAGATTTTTTTTTTTTTTTTATCTCACATTTATACAGCCTAATATCTAGATACTAAATTAGGCCCTATTACATACATTTTTTAAATTGATTAAGGGTTCCGCCAGTGTCGCTGGTTTCATTACTGGTTAATTTTTCCTCTCAGCTGTGTGGATTACCGGATAGCTTCCACAGTCTCCCGTCCCCGCGAAGAGGCAGGCCAAACCTGTTTTCTGGCGAAACCATGTTAACAGTTTACAATTTTACAGTCTAAGAAAGTTTTATGTAAGCAATTAGCATATTTTTCCGTTTCACTTAGCTAATTGGTAACTGATACGAAATGATAAATTATTAAATATTAAACAATATGCGTTACAGATGAGTCAGTTAGTAAATGGATTACAATATTTACATTGGTAGTTATTTGACAATTACAGTGCGAGCTTACAGTTGTTTGTCGGTTAGTGAATACATGATCATATTACATCAGGTTGTATTACAATGAATTTCTAACAACAATTTTTAAGATACAGATCTACTGGGATTTACAATACATGCGTTATTATTTTCACAGTTTCTACATGCATACATTAGTACTACCTGCTTTGCTTTTACAGCCTTGAACCAGTTCGTGTGTTATCGAAATTCCGTTGCTATTAATTTGTGACTTGTTTTTTGAAATGTATTTTTTTTTTTTTTTTTTTTTGTAACTATATTAAGGTATGGTAACATGGCAGCAGATGGTGCTCTTGATGTTGGTAAGTACAGCCTACAATATCACATGATCAGCGAGACCGCCATGGGCGGCTACCCCCTGGCGGCGACGCCACCAAGCAGCAGGTCACGCAGGCGGTGCAGCAGATGGTGCTCTTGATGTTGGTAAGTACAGCCTACAATATCACATGATCAGCGAGACCGCCATGGGCAGCTACCCCCTGGCGGCGACGCCACCAAGCAGCAGGTCACGCAGGCGGTGCAGCAGATGGTGATCTTGATGTTGGTAAGTACAGCCTACAATATCACATGATCAGCGAGACCGCCATGGGCGGCTACCCCCCTGGCGGCGACGCCACCAAGCAGCAGGTCACGCAGGCGGTGCAGCAGATGGTGCTCTTGATGTTGGTAAGTACAGCCTACAATATCACATGATCAGCGAGACCGCCATGGGCGGCTACCCCCCTGGCGGCGATGCCACCAAGCAGCAGGTCACGCAGGCGGTGCAGCAGATGGTGCTCTTGATGTTGGTAAGTACAGCCTACAATATCACATGATCAGCGTGACCGCCATGGGCGGCGACGCCACCAAGCAGCAGGTCACGCAGGCGGTGCAACAGATGGTGCACGTGATGTTGCTAAGTACAGCCTACAATATCACATGATCAGCGAGACCGCCATGGGTGGCTAGCCCCCTGGCGGCGACGCCACCAAGCAGCAGGTCACGCAGGCGGTGCAGCAGATGGTGATCTTGATGTTGGTAAGTACAGCCTACAATATCACATGATCAGCGAGACCGCCATGGGCTGCGACGCCACCAAGCAGCAGGTCACGCAGGCGGTGCAGCAGATGGTGCACGTGATGTTGCTAAGTAGAGCCTACAATATCACAAAACTAATAAAGCTTATTTAGTTTGATTAAATATAGTTTTAGATTCCACATATGACGTGTCTCCGGGGATTACATAAAATTATTATTATTCATAAAAATCAAATTCACGGTTAGTTACATTCTACAAATTAACAACTTTAAACGCATTTTTCCCAGTACTTCGCAACCTCAAGTGCATTTGGTGTTGCTCGATTTAGGTCATCGTTGTTGCAGGATGATGGGCACGTAGGGCACTCGAGCATATGGTTCATTGTTTGTTCCTCACCACATTCGCATTTAATACTGGTAGTATCAGTATAATCCCATCTCACTAGGTTTTCCTTGGACCTGCCCACTCCTGTTCGCAACAGACGTTCCAGTCCTCTGCATGACCAGGTGGCAAGCGCTCTGCAACTGTCAGTGGTCCCGAGATGTTAGGGACCTTCATTTTCCACAACTGTACTTTTGCCTTTTGAGGTGACCCAATTAGTTCCCGCAATGTTCTTCACTTGAGTCTCTGGGCTGGTGGCGTATCGCCGTGCAGTGGATGAGCGCTTTCCCGGTCTACTTTTGTCCTCTCCTGGTTCGCAGCCAATTCCCTCCGGACACTGGGTGCTGTATTCTTGAAAGCTGGTAAAGCCTGTCAACTGGGGTAGGGTTCAGGCAGCCTGTCACTAGTCTACAGGTGTTACTGAGGGCTGCATCCACCTGTTTGGTGTGAGGAGACGAGTACCAAACTGTGCATGCATATTCTGCAACAGAGTAACAAAGGGCCATTGCTAATGTACATATAGTTTGTGGTTGACTTCCCCACTGTGTTTAATAAAAAAAATGGTTCACAAGAAATTGAATTTCAACTTATTCACAATGGTAAACTGTTTGTTATGTAAAGGATCACAAATAAATAACCGATGTATATATAACTGGCACTAAAGCTTATGGTTCGAACATGATTTTCTGGTTTTTGGGATGCTGCAAATGTCTTTCTATCGGCTTTCTTTACACATTACCCAATATCGGCTTCCGCTAGCGTAACTCTCCCGCCATATCGCTTCTGCTTCACGTTGATTGCAAGAACACATTGAATATATATATATAAATATATATATATATATATATATATATATATATATATATATATATATATATATATATATATATATATATATGCAGTAATTGGAGACTGCCTACAGAAGTGAAAGTTTTGAAACTACGAGTATCACAGATGCAACGCGTCATACTTATATCAACAGATATTCTAAATAATACTAATTCCGTGTGGTCGTAATGACCTGGTGACTGGGTTTCTAGCGGCTGCGCATTCTCGTACCGTAGCTGCCTTAATCTTACCCGCTAGTGCTACCACGTACAGATGACCTATAGTTTAACGTGGAATCCGAACCACGGAAGCGTCCTGGCGTACTTCACATTACACAGCAAGCTGTGCCAGAGGGGAAGGCTCTATGTAAATCTCAGCCTAGACATCGATTCGAACTGAGGACCTTTCGTTTTCCGGTCAGACACCTTAACCACTGAGCCACCGGATCGCTCCACACAAACTGTTAACTTTAGCATGTCGGCGACGCGAACTCATAAGATTTTACCCATCTAAAAATCCCCAAACGCACCTGAAGAAGTTTTCATTCCAAAAACTAAAAACCTAAATTAGTCCACAACCCAAGGGTTAGACCAATCTATCCGAAGCAGGTATTTAATATTTCATTAAACTGCGATGGAGCGCATGCTCCGGTGGCAATATTCCTACACACCCATCTCCTCCCTTTCCTGCACCCACCTACAATCACCCTCTGCAAATTTTATCTTCAAATTCTTGTACAAAGCTATTGTGTTAAAGCCAGTAATACCAATTTCCTTCACTTGGCGGACTACATTTTAATGTGGAATCAGATCCACGTAGTTCATATAATCAGATAGAACTCCTGAAGATTGCTGTTCGTCACGTGATTTGAACTCCCGACCGGAGAGAGAAACTTTCGCAAATAAACGCCTTTACCGCTGAGCTACCAGATCGCCTTGTGTTGCAGTATATGTGTGCTAAGTACTGTACTATCATAACAGGATAAAAACTGTGGGTTTGTATGAACAACGGTAACAGAACGGGGAGAGGAGGAGGGGTTTATGTTTCTGTAAATCAAGTATAAACAGTGTTTTTCTATTTGGTTTAATGTATACATATGCAAAGGTCAATCAAAATTGGATAAAAACTGTGTTGTATAAAGTTTCTGCGAAAAGCATCCTGATAAGTACAAAGAGTATAAGTCATTATTTTTGTAGAACTTGACTTGTACTCCTTTTACAGACCGGATAAAATACGAATTGATTTATACTAATAGGTTCAATATTGAATTGTTAGAAAAAAATATTCAGCACTAACTTATACTGTTAATACATATATTCAGATGACAGACATGAATTTATAGTAAAAATAAATTGATAGCAAGAAATTGCGACTTATACTCCTTGTTTTTATCACGCTAGAAATAATGCTGAGGCGACACAAGCGGCCGCACAGCCCGGGTATGCAGAACTAGCACCCGTCCAATCACAGCATCTCTACTGCACCCTATCACAATCCTCAGCCTCACTACCACCAATAGAGGCGTCATAATTTTCTCGTCTGAAGATCCTGCTATGAAGGTGGTAATTCAACACTTTCAACGTTTAGGGACAGCAGGTACTGTCGTCAGCGTTCTACTGGCTATGTCACAGCGAATTACGCCCAGCTGTCGAAAGTGTTGCCATGCAACCAAAAATACTGACGGTTAGGCCACAGCCAGCTCAGCGCATTGCTCTACTTACCCTCCCCCCCCAAAAAAGAAATGAGAATTATTTTTTAAAAGCTATATATTTTCAATTTTTATACAAAAGAAGCTTACCCTCTTCGAAATACTCTCCATTGCAACTAATAAATTTGTCCCACTGTTGGAAAATTTTTCTTTGATCATCTTTAGAAATGGCTGAGAGATCCTCCCTTATTTTTTATTGACCTCTTCAATGTTGTCAATCTGTGTCCTTTCATGTCCCTTTTCATGGGTAGAAATAAGAAAAAGTCGCACGGAGCCAGGTCAGGCGAGTAAGGTGTGTGGGGCTGCGGAACCATGCCATTTTAACTGCCTAACAGAGACAGCTGTGTGTGCAGGTGCATTGTCGTGGCGGAAGAACCAGTCTCCTGTCTGCCACAAATCTGGTCTTTTTTGACGAAAACTGTTGGTTAATTTTCTTAAAACCTCCAAATAAAAGGTTTGATTGACGGTGTGATGTGGGAAAGGAAACTCTGAATGAACTACGCCTTTGGCATGAAAAAAGCAAATGAGTATTGTTTCGATGTTTGATTTGAGTTGACGACATTTTTTTGGACGAGGTGACGATGACGTGTTATATCGGCTTTACTTGCTTTGTTTCTGGGTCGAAGCCATAGCACCATGAATCAAATCATCACCAGACATAAAATCTAGATCAATTTCAGGCTGTTGTTTCAAAGCACGACATGTTTCAACTCGATGATCGGTTTGATTGTGTCAGAGCCCGAGAAACAAACGTGGCAGCAATCCTTTTCATTCGCCGAACCGAGCTCCAAGATAACGCACTAATCTGTGACACGGAAATGTTTGGTGCAGGTTTCTTGAGGTTTGTGATTGTACTGAGTGTGCGGATGTTCCGTGACGCTGTGCAGGAGCGGGGCGTGCGGCCGTGGCTGGTTCGGCTGGAGCGGCTCTTCTGGTGGCACGAGCTGAACAGGGCGAGTCGCCGCGCGAGGGACGTGCTGCACGACTACGTGGACGCGCTGATAGCTCGCCAGGTGGTGGAGGTGGAGCAGCAGCGCAGGGCGGGCGCCGCGGCGGGGGACAAGAGGCGGCGGCCCTTCCTGGAGCTCCTGGTGCGCACCTGCCGCGGAGACAGCTTCAGCGACGACGACATAAAGAGCGAGGTGAGGCGCGCATCCAGCCACAAACAACTTGGAGCAGGGAGCGAGTGTCATTAGTCGTGTGTGTCGTAAAAATGTCTAAACAAAAAGATGCATAGACGAATATTTTCAAAATTTATAAGAAAATACAAACAAAAACTACATAAACCGCAAAATGCGGAAGAAGGACTTCAAGTTTTGCTCGAAATTTAGAAGAACCTGGAGCAGGAAGTAACACTTGCCGTCTTTTTATCTCCCTTAATGTTGAATTTTAGACATTTGTAAATAGCCCAACATGATTCAGGCATTTCTGGTGAAATTGGCCTACAAAGTTTCATATCTTGAAGGGTTTGTCTACTTGCCAACGAATTGCAAAGTAACGACTAATCGTTCTCTGCCGCATATACTTTTACCTAAGAGAGTGTGCAAAAACCACGTAGCTCCATTTTTGCCTCCTGTGAATCCCCCCTCCCCCCACGTAGCCATACGTAGCTTTTGCCTCCCCACCTCCCCCCCCACAAGTAGTACGTAGCTTAGTAGTGTGAGAAGGGGCGAGTGATCCCACTTTTTCCCCATGTATTTCTTATGGATGCGGGTGCGCTGCCAGTTTTAATTAAATTAAGAAGGGGAGCTCTAATTAAATTAAGTAGGGAAGCCGAGAAACTAATTAAATTAAGTAGGGGAGCTGAGGAACTAATTAAATTAAGTAGGGGAGCCAAGAAACTAATTAAATTAAAATAGGGGAGCCGAGGAACTAATTAAATAATCCAATAAGCGACTACAGTCTATCCTGTAACCTAATAAGCGACTGCAATCTATCCTCCCCATCTCTAACCTCAGATTGATCTTATTATTTCATTAAATAACAATAAGCGACTCATGTCTCCCACTCTTCTGCCTCTATGACTCACACCTTCAGCTGCAACCTAAAATTTAGCTTCATATGTCATTACCGAAGAATGAATCACCTCCTCCTGGATTCAATCTTGCGTTTTGTGTCCCCCAAGCCAAGTGACTCATGTCTCCCACTACTGCCTCCACTCACACTCTTCCAATAAACGATTGCTCCAACCCTCACTCCTCCAGTCTTGCCGTTTGGTCTCGAAGCAGTAACACATAGCTGTCCCACAATGTGTCGCCATGTTCTATTTTTTCGCATCGGTGTACCAGCTCAACGCCGCTTATTCCAAGAGACTGACTTTGGGCTTGTCATCCGAACGTGAGTTCGAGCCTGTTGTGGTACTAGAAAAAGTTGGCTACAACAAGATTGCACTATCAATCGAAGAATGGGACGTGCTTATTCGAGAATCGGATGCGGTGTCCAATATGTTCGTCGGCGGCGGCCAGACCAGCGGCCGAGTCACGGTAAAAAATGTGGTATGCATTCACGCCACACGCGCTACAGAGAGATTTGGGATTTAACCCAGGACTTTTGTGCACCATCTGGTAATTAGTAATAATGCACCACCACCGAACCATGTCCCAGTACTATAAACTTTGCTTTAAGTAGATTTTTAAATTATTTTATGGATGTAATCGTAGACCAAATACGACTAGTAATGAAAAAGTGAATTTAATGGGTGAGTGGTAACGTTCTGGTCTCGCATTCGGGAGGAGGCTGGTTCGAATCTCCGTCCGGGCATCCAGATTTTGGTTTTCCATTGTTTCACCAAATCACTCCAGGCGAATGCCGGGATGCTTCCTTCAAAAAGGCCATGGCCGAATTCCCTCCCATTCCTTGTCCCCAGTCCCATCCTGCCTCTAATGACCTTATCTGTCGACGAGGCGTAAAGCAATAAAAAAAAGCTGCCGGCCACATAGATGTGTTTCGCAAGAGCAGGTCTCAATGGGCTGGCACCATGTTTCACCCTCTCGCTTATTTCATCTCTTATTTTACTGTCGTCAGTCTCTCGATTGGTTTGATACAAACTTCCATCCCTTCTTAGTTTGCACTAACCTCTTCATCTCAAAACATCCTTTTCAAAACACGTCCTCCCTTATCTGCTTCATACATAACCAATCCCGCATGTGTTAAAAATATCACCCACGATCCTGTTTCTTCGTTGTGTAAGATTCTTCCACAAACTTATTTCGTCAGCCATCATTTCCAAAACATGTTCATTTCGTGGTTTAACTGTACACCTAATTTTCAGCATTCTTCCTACAGCGCCACATTTCAAATGCTTCAATTTTCCTTCTTTTCGGCATTTCTGAAGTCCATGCTTCGTTACCATAAAATGCTGTGCTCCAAACACAGAGTTTTAAAAAGTTCTTTCTGATTCCTAGGTCAATATTTGAAACTACTTTTTCATAAAGGTTCTTTTTACTATTGCTATTCTGTTTTTAACCGACTTCAAAAAAAGGAGGAGGTTCTCAATTCGTCTGTATTTTTTTTTTGTATGTATGTTCAGCCATATCTTCAACAATTTTGAACCGATTTAAATGAAATTTTTTTAGTGGAAAGGGTATACCTCCAAAGTGGTCCCATATGAATTTCATTGAGAAACCACCCCATGAACCCCCTTCAACCCCATAATTTTTATACAAATCCATATTTTTTATTCGATCTCGTTGAAACTATGGACATATATAGCCAAAAATAAAGAGAAAAATACTGTCAACTTTTGGTTTAAAAAAAATTGAACCCCTCTCCCCCTATCCACCCCCTTAATTTTTGCCAATTTTCTTTATTCAAAGCTACTGTCGTCACCATTTAACTGATCTCCATTAAAGTTGGCAATTAAATGTAGGGTATACTCCAAAGTGGTCCCATATGAATTTCTTTGAGAAACCACCCCTTCTGCCCCCCTCCGCCCCCTAATTTTTATACAAATCCACATTTTTTATTCGATCTCGATGAAACTTTGGACATATATAGCCAAAAATAAAGAGAAAAATACTGTCAACTTTTGGTTTAAAAAAAGTTGAACCCCTCTCCCCCTATCCACCCCCTTAATTTTTGCCAATTTTCTTTATTCAAAGCTTCAGTCGACACCATTTAACTGATCTCCATTAAAGTTGGCAATTAAATGTAGGGTATACTCAAAAGTGGTCTCATATGAATTTCATTGAGAAACCACCCCTTCTACCCCCCCTCCGCCCCCTAATTTTTATACAAATCCACATTTTTTATTCGATCTCGATGAAACTTTGGACATATATAGCCAAAAATAAAGAGAAAAATACTGTCAACTTTTGGTTTTAAAAAAATTGAACCCCTCTCCCCCTATCCACCCCCTTAATTTTTGCCAATTTTCTTTATTCAAAGCTACAGTCGACACCATTTAACTGATCACCATTAAAGTTGCCAATTACATGTAGTTTTTCATGACGAAGGATTCTGACCAAAAAAATAAAAAAAACCACACTCTTCCATTTACACCCCTTAATTTTATAGAAACCTACATTTCTTATCTGATTTTTACTGAACTTTGCCCATGTATACTTTAAAACAAAGAGAAAAATCCTGTCAATATTTAGTCTTCCAAAGTTCAACCCCCCCTTCTTCCACCCCTTTAATTATTGTCAATGTTCTTCATAAAAAGCTACACTCAACACCATTTGACCGATTATCATCAAAGTTGGCATATACATGTAATTTTTCATGGAGAACTGACCAAAAAATAAATTAAAAAAACCACCCCTCTCCCCTTTACACCCCTTAATTTTTATACAAACCCACATTTTTTATCAGATTTCGATGAAACTTTGGACATGTATAGTAAAAAATAAAGAGAAAAAAACTGTCAACTTTTGGTTTGAAAAAACTGAAGCCCTCTCCCCCTATCCACCCCCTAAATTTTTACCAATGTTCTTTATACAATGCTAGTCGACACATTTAACTGGTCTCCATTAAGGTTGGCATATACATGTAATTTTTCATGGAGAAGGTTTCTGACCAAAAAAAATTAAATAAATAAATAAACCACCCCATGTCTCCCTTTACACTCCTTAATTTTATGGAAATTTATATTTCTTATCTGATTTTTATTGAACTTTGCCCATGTATACTTTAAAACAAAGAGAAAAATCCTGTCAGTATTTGGTTTGCCAATGCTCAACCCCTTTCCTCCTTCAACCCCATTAACTTTTGTCAATGTTCTTTATAAAAAGCTACAGTCGCAATCGTTTGAACGATTACCATGAAAGTTGATGCTTATATGTATTTCTTTTTACGAAGAAGGTGTCTGACCAAAAGATCTAAAAACCACCCCCTCTCCCCATTAAACTGTTTAATTTTTATACACAACCTAAGTTTTCATCCAGTTTAGACAGAACTTAGCAAATTTTTACTATAAAATAAAGAGAAAAATGATGCCTACTCTTGGTTTGCAAAAAATGAACCCCTCTCCCCTTTTCCACCCCCTCGATTTTTGTCAATTTCTTTTTAGAAAGCTACAGTTGACACCATTTGACCGATCTTTATTAAAGTTTGCACATATATATGTAATTTTTTTACGGATAAGATCTCTGACAAAAAAATAAAAAAAAGCTACCCTAGCTCCCCATCCCTTAATATTTATATAAAACCCACATTTTGATTCGAATCGGTGGAACTTCGCATGTGTACACTTTAAAACAAATAGAAAAAGAAAAATACTGTCCACATAACTTTCACAAAAATGCAAACCCTATCCCCCTTTCTACCCCATTAATTACTGTTCTTTATACAAAACTTCCGTTTCTTTCTGATTTTGAAGGAAGTATGCACATGTATACTGCAAAACAAACAGAAATATACTGTCTACATTTGGTTTCGAGAGTCCAAACACCGCTCCTTCCTTTCCATCATTTAATCTACAGTTTCTTTCCGATTCTGAAGGAAATTTGCACACATATACTTTAAAACATACAGAACAATTTTGTTTAAATTAGGTTGCTTAATTTTTTTTTATATACATACCTACAGATTTATCTGATATCAATAGAAATTTACACACGTATACTTTAAATCAATCAGAAATGGCAGTCTACATTTGGTATACAAAAGCTCAATCCCTCTTCCCCTTTACCATCACCCCTTTTAATTTCCAATGTTCTTTACAAAATATCCACAGTTTTAAATTCCGTCAAAGTCAATTAAGCTATTTTTAAGTCATGGCTTAATATTTATAAAATAAATGTGTCGTAATGTCTCAACATGTACTTCAGATTTCAACTTTGATCCCAAGCTTTCACCAATTAAAAATCTATATTTTTTGTGTGATGCCGGAGCGAATAGATATATTCCAGAGAGATTTCTGTATGTGGTATGTATTAATGCCCAGATGTTACATGTTTCGGTTATCGACCAGCAGCTTTAACAGATGTTATGATAAGATCGAAACATAGCTTGACATTCCTTAACAGAACGCCCAATTCACCCCGTTCTGGAAGTGGTTGTGGTATATAAAGACATAATTCTTGTTTGAAAGCAAGTGCTTTGATCTCTGAGCTACCAGGAAGTTCGCAAAATGGGAACTGCTGCGGCATATTTAAAATACTAAACGAAGTATAATACCACTAAAAATTTTAAAATGAAATAATTGTTAAAAAAACATAAAAACCGCCTTCAAAAAAAGCACTAAAAATTTTAAAATAACTTTATACCTTGCTTAGGAAAAAGTAAATCTAAATAGACAACATTTTACATTACTTTCATTGAAATTTTGACATTAATTAGTTATTTTTGGAGTCGGTGCCAGCGAAAGCAAGAAAAACAAAAAGATAAAAACAATAAGGAATAACAATAATACTTAAAAAATCATGTTACTGCTTACCTACAATTAATGCTAGAAACATGTTTCAACAAAACTGAAACATACAGATGATACGCCGATATTATACTCTGTAAATCGTTTACTTCATGATGCAACCTACCAACTGACACTGTAGCGCCAGAGATATTCCTGGATGACCAATAAGGCCAAGCCACAGATTGAAATACTATTAATTTGTTTCCCTAAGATGTCTCCAACAGTAACACAATCAGCCTCACAACATGCTGTAAAATATTGGGAATTTTTGTTCGTACTACCCGTTTCGCCTCTAACGCCAAAAAAGAAGTTCAGTAATTAGATCTTCGCGATGTGACAGCTGGCACCGACTCCAAAAATAACTAATTAATGTCAAAATTTCAATGAAAGTAATGTAAAATGTTGTCTATTTAGATTTACTTTTTCCTAAGCAAGGTATAAAGTTATTTTAAAATTTTTAGTGCTTTTTTTGAAGGCGGTTTTTATGTTTTTTTAAACAATTATTTTTTAACACCATTCCTGCTTCGGCCACCAGTTGTAATTTTACTTCCCAAGTAACAGAATTTATTTACTTCTAGTTTTGCATCCGATCCCATTTTTATATTTAACCTACTATTATTTCTTTTACACTTTTGTCTTGCTTTGATCTGTATTTATTACAGAATCCTCCGTCTGTATTTTGTTCATGTCATTCAGTAACTCCTCCATATACTCAGTCCGTCCTGCTCTCAGGATAATGTGATCAGCAAATCCGATTATACTGGTTACTGGTTTTGTCTTCGTGAACACTTAAGCCACATGCAAATTCCTCTTTTACATCTTTCATTGCTTTCTCTTTTGAAAGTTTGAATATTGCGAAGTCTTATAGGCATTCAATCAGAACATTGTAGGAGGAAAACTGAGGCATAAAATTGAAGTTCGGTGCGGGTCCAAGGTCAGTGTCAAACAAGGAAACCAGTACTAAACGCTTTCCATCTACTACGATATTTGAGAATTACACTCTAGCTGCGGAGAGTAATAGAGCTGATTTATAAAATTTTGTGTTATTGCTCAGCGTGATAATTTCATTCCAACTAACTCTTAATCTTTACTTTACGACATACTTGAAAAAATGGGAAAACATTATAGAGAATTAGTTCATATCCATATTGAAATTTCTTATTTTACCACATTTAATTGAGGCTGCAAATTTCTGTAGTTTAGAAATTGATTTGAGGTCTTTGCTCAAGTAGAATGTGAAGTAGGATTTTTTTTTTTTACCATATCTACGAAAAGATTTAAATGTTACCTGTTTGGTTAATAGCAAACCGATAAATTTTGCTCGTCATTTTTGGTTTAATACAACTTCATTTAATATAACAATATCTCCCAGATAAGAGGGGCCTTATAGAGAGAGAGAGAGAAAATGAAATTTGAATTGCGTTTCTGATTTCAGAGATTGTTTTGAAACCCCCTCTCTCATCAGGTCAACTCACTTCTGCACATATATTTCCATTTACGAATTTTAACTTTGTTTTAAGTAAATTTTTTAAATAATTTAACAGATATCATCATAGACCAAATACGAAAAATATTGAAAAAGTGAATCTAATGGCTGAGCGTTAACGTTATCCTCAACACACTACTTTGAACGTATCAGGATGAGTTCTTAACTCCTATGGCATTTACTTTCTGTTACTATAAAAGCGTCTCACATACTTACAGATCTTAGCGCCAGAGCGACTTAGTGGTTAAAGCGTCTGACTGGAGACTGAAAGGATCCCGGTTCGAAATTCCGTATCGGCGGTGGATACTCATAGGCATGTAACCAGACATAGTTTACTGTGAAGTAAACTGCAGGTGCCCTTAAGTAAGATAAGGAAGGAAGGAACTAGCCACCCTATCTCCAATATATCTCCTTCGGTACGGTTTCAACCAGAAACTTAAAGTACTTCACTTTTAATTGTGCGCTCTAAGAGTGAGTGGCTGTTTACAAAATTAAACTCCGCAAACAACGCAGTAGAGTTCACGAAGCGTCGTTGATGGTTGTACGTAGAGCTTGAATTGAAAATTTACTGCCACTGCTGCATTGTAATAAATTATTTAGGTGGAATATACCGATTCCACTAGGAACATTCTGTACTAAGAAATGTCCCCAGAACGGATGCAGAGATGTTTCCTAATGACCAAGACCTACTAACTGCGATAAGATCGGCGAAAGACGTTTGTGACGGCGAGTGTTTTGTGCATAGTCTTACGGCTTAGACTGAGCGTGGTGGGTGAGCGGTTAACTCTCCGGCCTCACATTCGGGAGGACGCGGGTTCGAATCCCCGTCCGGGCATCCATCGCGCGGTAGTGAGTACTCCTTTCAGAGTAATTTTTTATATGCCGATCTAACTACCGTGCCCGGTAGGTGAGTTTTTTAGGATTGGGACTGTCATGTGGAGGTGGAGAGTTCAATTCCCGATCCGGCTGTTCATTAGAATCTGTTGTAGTACCACTTTAGACGCAAATAGCCGTTTATCGCCTATAGTAGCTGCGACAGCGAAAAACACGGCTAGTAGTGTTTTTGTCCGTAGGAAGGGCTTTTTTTATTATTCCTAGCCATTTGAGGCAATTTTTTCTTGTATTTTTGACCGAGAGTCCTCGATAAGTTATTGACATTCAAAAGTAACAGAGTTTCGACTTGCCGCGCACTCTGCCTATGTCGTGGCTAACAAGTCTATGGTATTGCGTTTCGACGTGGGCAATGGCCAAGGCGCGGGTCACTGCGAGTTGCACGCTGATGAGGTTCCTCCAAAATGAATCACCTTTGGTTGTTAGGCTCAGTATTTGGGTAAAAAGATACTATTTTAACCCCAGCAACCGTTCGGCAGGCAACTGTGTGTTTGTCGCGTGGAACTACGATCTGGGGCAGGCGGTGTTGAATAAGTCGGACACTAAGTCCAAACTTGGATTAGCACGTTCATTCTTCATATGTCAGTGTAACTCTGGTGCTGTGTCCTACTTTCTTTGAGCACCACAACCGGTTCCAAATCATGCTTAGACGTTAACTCTATCAAAAATTGTTATATGCAAGGAGCGGGATGCTTCATTCAAAAGGCCATGGTCCAAATCCTTCCTGTTTATTGTGTCCATTCCCACATGCCTCTAATGACCTCGACGACGTATCTGAAACAAAATTACCCATAAAAAATATTACTACATCAGTTCAAACACTGTTCGCTACCGGAAACAGTTTGCATAAGTATTTAATAGCAGTCCATACCATTTATGGTTTTACGCCTCGTTGACATCGAAGCCTTTAGACGCGGGAAAGGACAGAGGACGAGGAACGGGAAGGAATTCGACCATGGCAAATGAAGAAATCATCCCCGGCGTTCGCATCGCGTTATTTGGGGGGGGGGGGAAACCATGGAATACCCAAATCGGGATGCCCGGACGGGGATTTGAACCCGCACCCTTCCAAATGCTAGGCCAGATCTTTATCGATCACGAGGCGTGATAGGACTGGTGTGACTGAATTACATCTGGTGTGCATGCGAGATATAGACTGAATGTGACTGTGATTCGGTGTGATATGCTGGCTCCACATATCAACATCGGTTCTGCTGGTTTGAGCAGTTTCATAATGTTACATATATAAAATTCTTTAACTCTATGAACCTCCCCCCCCCCCCCCACAGTTTCAAAGAGTATGGTAGCTTCAAAATGCGCTTTAAATAGTTTTACAAACGGAGTAGAGAAGTATCTCGTTGACCTTTCTACACTGAGGCTGTACTGATTTCATTACGAATTCACCATTCCTCAGTTTAGATACCCTAAATTACAAGATTTATAACCCTGGATACAACATGGATGTGAAAAGTGTGAATAATACACACATAGAAAATTATCAACTCACCCTAGGTGTACTGTGGGATAGAAATACTGAGTTAGGTCACGACAACAAGTTGTCATATGCCATTCTCATGGCAGCAATAACACATGGAAATCCAAAAGTGCCTACCGAGGTGGCGTGGGAAGCCCCCCACAGTAAACGGTAGCTGCGTAGAATAAAAACAAACGCGTTGTATCCGCAAAAACGGCGCGCAAAATTTCGGTCTTCTTAGGCCGCGCAAAATACCGGTCTCCTTATTACGCGGTGGGGGGCCCCCAAGCCGCCTCGGTAGGCACTTTTGGATTTCCATGTATCAGTGGTGCCATGAGAATGGCATATGACAACTTGTTGTCGTGACCTAACTCAGTATTACTATCCCACAGTACACCTAGTGTGAGTTGATAATTTTCTATGTGTGTATTATTTACACTTTTCACATCAATGTAGTATCCAGGGTTATAAATCTTGTAATTTAGGATATCTAAATTGAGGAATGGTGAATTCGTAATGAAATCAGTACAGCCTCAGTGTAGAAAGGTCAACGAGATAATTCTTTACTCCGTTTTGTAAAACTATTTAAAGCGCATTTTAAACCTACCATACTCTTTGATACTGTGGGGGGGGGAGGTTCATAGAGTTAATGAATTTTATATATGTATCTCTAGACCGAATTTCTCTAGGTGCAGGCAAACATTATGAAACTGCTCAAACCAGCAGAACCGATGTTGATATGTGGAGCCAGCATATCACACCGAATCACAGTCACATTCAGTCTATATCTCGCATGCACACCAGATGTAATTCAGTCACACCAGTCCTATCACGCCTCGTGATCGGTAAAGATCTTGCCTAGCATTTGGGAGGGTGCGGGTTCGAATCCCCGTCCGGGCATCCCGATTTGGGTTTCCCATGGTTTCCCCCCAAATAACGCGATGCGAACGCCGGGGATGATTTCTTTATTTGCCACGGTAGAATTCCTTCCCGTTCCACGTCCTCTGTCCTTTCCCGCGTCTAAAGGCTTCGATGTCGACGAGGCGTAAAACCATAAATGGTATGGACTGCTATTAAATACTTATGCAAACTGTTTCCGGTAGCGAACAGTGTTTGAACTGAAGTAGTAATATTTTTTATGGGTAATTTTGTTTCAGATACGTCGTCGAGGTCATGTGGGAATGGACACAATAAACAGGAAGGATTTGGACCATGGCCTTTTGAATGAAGCATCCCGCCCCTTGCATATAACAATTTTGATAGAGTTAACGTCTAAGCATGATTTGGAACTGGTTGTGGTGCTCAAAGAAAGTAGGACACAGCACCAGAGTTACACTGACATATGAAGAATGATACATGCTAATCCTAGTTTGGACTTAGTGTCCGACTTATTCAACACCGCCTGCCCCAGATCGTAGTTCCACGCGACAAACACACAGTTGCCTGCCCAACGGTTGCTGGGGTTAAAATAGTATCGTTTTACCCAAATACTGAGCCCAACAACCAACGGTGATTCATTTTGGAGGAACCTCATCAGCGTGCAACTCGCAGTGACCGACGCCTTGGCCGTTGCCCACGTCGAAACGCAATACCATAGACTTGTTAGCCACGACATAGGCAGAGTGCGCGGCAAGTCGAAACTCTGTTACTTTTGAATGTCAATAACTTATCGAGGACTCTCGGTCAAAAATACAAGAAAAAATTGCCTCAAATGGCTAGGAATAATAAATAAAAAATCCCTTCATACGGACGAAAACACTACTAGCCGTGTTTTTCGCTGTCGCAGCTACTATAGGCGATAAACGGCTATTTGCGTCTAAAGTGGTACTACAACAGATTCTAATAAACAGCCGGATCTGGAATTGAACTCTCCACCTCCACATGACAGTCCCAATCCTAAAAAACTCACCTACCGGGCACGGTAGTTAGATCGGCATATAAAAAATTACTCTGAAAGGAGTACTGCACGGGGGCGATCCCGACACTAGCCTCGAGTGATTTTTGGGAAACGAAAGAAAATCTGACTCTAAAACCGTGCTGCATATCCTCGCGAACGATATATCGGAACGTTACTGCTCACCCACCAGGCTCGGTATCCTATGATCCTCTTGACTTTCGACATCCGATGATAATAATAACATCGTCACTGTTATATAGCTAACGTTCAGACTGTTAGAAATTGTGTAAAATCTTTCGTAGTAATCTTGGGGGATACTACAGCACGAATATAAAACTTTGTCTCGTAAAGTTTTTAGACTGGTTTGTGGAGGAGATATTACTCTAACTTCCCTTGTTCAGAACTGACTTTGCTGATGTTGTGATAAGCTAGTCGTCTCTATGCATTCAATATAACCTACATCTCCAACAACTGCTGATTCATTACTTTGCTTTAAAAATTCACACATCAGGGTAGATATTCAGACCAGCATACAAGCAATAACTCTGAAAAGAAGACGAGTGGAATGCATTGAAGAAAGAACATGAAATCACCTATATGACACTGCAGAACATTAAAAATTCACCAACCAGTCTCAAAAATTAAACCTGTATCGCCTGAAACGTGGACGAATGTAATCATTTCTGCACTGATCAGCATTTAGTCTCTGCAATAGAAAATATTAACGGAAATTCTAAAGTAAATGAAAACGTACTGGGATTAAGATTTTTTTCTTTTTACTTATGGTTCTACGCCTCGTCGAAGTCGAGGTCATTAGAGGCGGGATGTGACTGGAGACAAGGAACGGGAAGGTATTCGGCCATCGCCTTTTTGAAGGAAGCAACGATTTTGACGTCAACGAGGCGAAGCCAGAAAAAATGGCTTTTCCATAGCATTAATTTTTCGGGTGATATCCATACTAACCTGATTGCTTACATATACGTTACACATTTCAAGCACATTCTTTACCCACCTCCGTATCAAAATTGATCTGTCATACAACGTTGCAGCCAGCAACGTTAGACATGTGAAATAAGGTAACTGATCTCCGTTCCTATCCACAATTGGGTTGATACAAGTTGTACTGGCCTGGAACTTTGGACGACGCGACGCGGTTTGTCCGGCCAACCAAGTTTCAATTTTACAAGGTTTTTCCGCAATCGCTTGAGGTGAATGCCGGGATGGTTTCTCACAAAGGACCATAGTCGAATTCTCTCCCGTTCCTTCGTTCAATCCTCTGCCGCCTGTAAAGTTCACGATGAGAGACGACTCAAGAGCCATAACACCTTTCGATTTTACAAGGTTTTTCCACAACATTAGACAGGTGAAATAAGGAAACTGATCTCCGTTCCGATCCACAATTGACATCCATTGTATCGCACTATAAACGTGACTCCATATTTATTTACTTCGCATGCGCAGATACTTGTTTGTCCTCACTACCGCGCGATGGATGCCCGGACGGGGATTCGAACCCGCGTCCTCCCGAATGTGAGGCCGGAGAGTTAACCGCTCACCCACCACGCTCAGTCTGAGCCGTAAGACTATGCACAAAACACTCGCCGTCACAAACGTCTTTCGCCGAACTTATCGCAGTTAGTAGGTCTTGGTCATTAGGAAACACCTCTGCATCCGTTCTGGAGGACATTTCTTAGTACAGAATGTTCCTAGTGGAATCGGTATATTCCACCTAAATAATTTATTACAATGCAGCAGTGGCAGTAAATTTCCAATTCAAGCTCTACGTACAACCATCAACGACGCTTCGTGAACGCTACTGCGTTGTTTGCGGAGTTTAATTTTGTAAACAGCCACTCACTCTTAGAGCGCACAATTAAAAGTGAAGTACTTTAAGTTTCTGGTTGAAACCTTACCGAAGGAGATATATTGGAGATAGGGTGGCTAGTTCCTTCCTTCCTTATCTTACTTAAGGGCACCTGCAGTTTACTTCACAGTAAACTATGTCTGGTTACATGCCTATGAGTATCCACCGCCGATACGGAATTTCGAACCGGGATCCTTTCAGTCTCCAGTCAGACGCTTTAACCACTAAGTCGCTCTGGCGCTAAGATCTGTAAGTATGTGAGACGCTTTTATAGTAACAGAAAGTAAATGCCATAGGAGTTAAGAACTCATCCTGATACGTTCAAAGTAGTGTGTTGAGGATAACGTTAACGCTCAGCCATTAGATTCACTTTTTCAATATTTTTCGTATTAGGTCTATGATGACATCTGTTAAATTATTTAAAAAATTTACTTAAAACAAAGTTAAAATTCGTAAATGGAAATATATGTGCAGAAGTGAGTTGACCTGATGAGAGAGGGGGTTTCAAAACAATCTCTGAAATCAGAAACGCAATTCAAATTTCATTTTCTCTCTCTCTCTCTATAAGGCCCCTCTTATCTGGGAGATATTGTTATATTAAATGAAGTTGTATTAAACCAAAATGACGAGCAAAATTTATCGGTTTGCTATTAACCAAACAGGTAACATTTAAATCTTTTCGTAGACATGGTAAAAAAAAAAAATTGTTCCTACTTCACATTCTACTTGAGCAAAGACCTCAAATCAATTTCTAAACTACAGAAAATTGCAGCCTCAATTAAATGTGGTAAAATAAGAAATTTCAATATGGATATGAACTAATTCTCTATAATGTTTTCCCATTTTTTCAAGTATGTCGTAAAGTAAAGATTAAGAGTTAGTTGGAATGAAATTATCTCGCTGAGCAATAACACTGCTAATTGTTACAAAATTTTATAAATCAGCTCTATTACTCTCCGCAGCTAGAGTGTAATTCTCAAATATCGTAGTAGACGGAAAGCGTTTAGTACTGGTTTCCTTGTTTGACACTGACCTTGGCCGCACCGAACTTCAATTTTATGCCTCAGTTTTCCTCCTACAATGTTCTGATTGAATGCCTATAAGACTTCGCAATATTCAAACTTTCAAAAGAGAAAGCAATGAATGATGTAGAAGGGGAATTTGCATGTGGCTTAAGTGTTCACGAAGACAAAACCAGTAACCAGTATAATCGGATTTGCTGATCACATTATCCTGAGAGCAGGACGGACTGAGTATATGGAGGATTTACTGAATGACATGAACAAAATACAGACGGAGGATTCTGTAATAAATACAGATCAAAGCAAGACAAAAGTGTAAAAGAAATAATAGTAGGTTAAATATAAAAATGGGATCGGATGCAAAACTAGAAGTAAATAAATTCTGTTACTGGGGAAGTAAAATTACAACTGGTGGCCGAAGCAGGAATGGTGTTAAAAACAGAATAGCAATAGTAAAAAGAACCTTTATGAAAAAGTAGTTTCAAATATTGACCTAGGAATCAGAAAGAACTTTTTAAAACTCTGTGTTTGGAGCACAGCATTTTATGGTAACTGAAGCATGGACTTCAGGAATGCCGAAAAGAAGGAAAATTGAAGCATTTGAAATGTGGCACTGTAGGAAGAATGCTGAAAATTAGGTGGACAGTTAAACCACGAAATGAACATGTTTTGGAAATGATGGCTGACGAAATAAGTTTGTGGAAGAATCTTACACAACGAAGAAACAGGATCGTGGGTGATATTTTTAACACATGCGGGATTGGTTATGTATGAAGCAGATAAGGGAGGACGTGTTTTGAAAAGGATGTTTTGAGATGAAGAGGTTAGTGCAAACTAAGAAGGGATGGAAGTTTGTATCAAACCAATCGAGAGACTGACGACAGTAAAATAAGAGATGAAATAAGCGAGAGGGTGAAACATGGTGCCAGCCCATTGAGACCTGCTCTTGCGAAACACATCTATGTGGCCGGCAGCTTTTTTTTTTATTGCTTTACGCCTCGTCGACAGATAAGGTCATTAGAGGCAGGATGGGACTGGGGACAAGGAACGGGAGGGAATTCGGCCATGGCCTTTTTGAAGGAAGCATCCCGGCATTCGTCTGGAGTGATTTCGTGAATTAATTGGAAAACCAAAATCTGGATGCCCGGACGGGGATTCGAACCGGCCTCCTCACCCATTAAATTCACTTTTTCATTACTAGTCGTATTTGGTCTACGATTACATCCATAAAATAATTTAAAAATCTACTTAAAGCAAAGTTAATAATCGTAAATTATAATATGTCGGTAGAAGTGAAATGTTTTGATGAGAGGGTGTGTTTCCAAAACAATCTCTGACATCAGAAACGCAATTCAATTCTTTTTCTCTCTCTCTTACTCATTCTCAACCCCTCTCCTTTTTTCTGTTTTTAGCAGCTAAAAATTGAAACAATAAAAGGTGTGCCGGATATTCTGTTACGCTCATAAAATTCATATATTACTTATGTGATAGATATAAGTGTTTTATCTTGTACTGCAGTGGTATGAGATGGAGTCAGCTTCTTCAATTGGAATTTACGCCTGTGCACTAAACAGCATGTGACGGAGGTGAAAGGTTGTTTTTTAAATGCTACACTTCTATAGCCAACTCCTTCGTACGGGTCATTCAATATACCTCCGTGATGACTCGCAGCGCCAGATACGGCATTACCTTATTTATGTCCCGGTGGTTGAAGAACTTTATAGTACTGGGACATGGTTCGGTGGTGGTGCATAATTACTAATTACCAGATGGTGCACAAAAGTCCTGGGTTAAATCCCAAATCTCTCTGTAGCGCGTGTGGCGTGAATGCATACCACACTTTTGACCGTGACTCGGCCGCTGGTCTGGCCGCCGCCGACGAACATAAAGGACACCGCATCCGACTCTCGAATAAGCACGTCCCATTCTTCGAATGATAGTGCAATCTTGTTGTAGCCAACTTTTTCTAGTACCACAACAGGCTCGAACTCACGTTCGGATGACAAGCCCAAAGTCAGCCTCTTGGAATCAGCGGCGTTGAGATGGTACACCGATGCGAAAAAATAGAACTTGGCGACACATGGTGAGACAGCTACTTGTTACTGCTTAAAGACAAAACGGCAAGACTGGAGGAGTGAGGGTTGGAGCGAGCGTTTATTGGAAGAGTGGGAGGTGAGGCAGTAGTGGGAGACATGAGTCACTGGGCTTGGGGGACACAAAATGCAAGATTGAATCCAGGAGGAGGTGATTCATACTTCGGTAATGACATATGAAGCTAAATTTTAGGTTGCAGCTGAAGGTGTGAGTCATAGAGGCAGAAGAGTGGGAGACATGAGTCACTTGGCTTTATTACAGTCGCTTATTGTTATTTAATGAAATAATAAGATCAATCTGAGGTTACAGATGAGGGGGAGGATAGATTGCAGTCACTTATTAGGTTACAGGATAGATTGCAGTCACTTATTGGATTATTTAATTAGTTCCTCGGCTCCCCTATTTTAATTTAATTAGTTTCTCGGCTCCCCTACTTAATTTAATTAGTTCCTCGGCTTCCCTAATTAATTTAATTAGTTTCTCGGCTCCCCTACTTAATTTAATTAGGGCTCCCCTACTTAATTTAATTAAAACTGGCAGCACATCCGCGTCCATAAGAAATACATGGGGAAAAAGTGGGCTCACTCGCCCCTTCTCATACTACTTAGCTTTTTTTACCTATTGATTCCAGAAGACATTTTGTACTGTTTTCTCCTGTCAGATTCTTGTAAATTACTCGTACATATAGCGATAATTAACTGAAGAAAATAAATATTCAAATGCTGTTGTGTGTTTTGTTCCTCATTTTAACTGTGAAAAATGTTATGAAAGGAAAGCTACGTGCCCTGGATCGGAACCCCCCTCCCCCCACGTAGCCCAGCGTAACCTTCCAGCCAACCCCTCCCCCCCAGGACGAAGCCACGTTGTTTGTGCACGCTCCCTAAAGGGATTATCTCTGCAAAAATTTCAGAATTACTCTCAGAAAATTTTTAGACTTGTCTGGCTCTAGGTTTCTTAAAAATCTTCATGTAACATAACTTTTTTCTTCATAAAATCCACTACTTCACGGAATATCTTCTTTTTCTCATAGCAAAAACTGTAGTAAAGGTTATTGTTAAAACGACGTCTACTTTTTGTTTCTTTGTCATAAAAGGAGCCATTTTTAAGTGCTTGTAACTAGCAGTCATGCGATCACAATGTAAACTAAAATTGGGAGCGTCATTGTGATGTGTGCAGGGAAGCGGCATATGATTGGGACCGCTGTTGGCTCGTGTGCAGCCTCCTCGAGAGGCCAGGCGCGCACCTCTGACAGGGCATACATAGTGTTTACACGTGCACTAGCGGTCTGCAGTCTCAATGCGGCACTACTTGTTCTTTGTTGGCTCGAATTTCTGTGTGACTTTATTTAACTTTAGCCTGCTTTAACAGATAAAAATTTAAATCTTGAAAACTGTGGCGAAGAGACAATTTGAAAGGATTCAAATAACTTTATAAGCATTTTCCATGTTTGTGGAAGGTTAAATCAGATGACTACAAAAATAAAAATTTTAAAAATCGTGCAGGGTAAATGTATGTGAAAGTAAAAACAAATATTTCTTCAATCAACAGATTCACGGAATTCGGGGTGCATTTCGGAAAGAACTGAGAAATTAAATCGAAGGAAAAGGAGTGAATCTGTGGTATTTACAACTTTTTCCAGTGCAGTATAAATCACCAGGCATGTTTCAGGTATGATTTTATTCAGAGATGGTGTATAAATGCTAGTAGAAAAATTTAGATCTTGAAGGGATCTTCCAGAAAAACGAAGAGTAGCAGCCAAACCTTCCTCTGAAGTTATACTCGTCTGTGTCTTGTTTTGATAATTGTGGAGATACTAACTTTAAAATGTAGTTGATAATTTTTTAAATTGTCTGGGTGATTTTCAAGTAGCTCTCTTAAAAGAGGCGTATGCCCATATAAATCTCTGTTTTAGCGCCATGTTTTTACCTCTTAACACTTTTTTTTTTTTTTTTTTCTGTGCCGAAAAAAATATGTTAAGCAGCACATACTAGTTGTCAGTTATTCTCATTTCTTTTGGAGTACATTTTAAATACTCTTATAAACACAACACAAGTAACAAAAACAACAGTGGCGACCTGAAAACCGAATGATGCATGCTGAGCCGTCTACAGAACTTTCCAACCCACGCATCACGCGATGGCGTGCGCTCCAGCGCGTTGTCCTGGAGCATGCGACTGGAGTGTCGACGCTCCAGTCGTGTACGTGTAAAGGGCCTATTGTCATGACTCGGCTTATGTAAATGGAGACTTTCCCGGCGTATTGATTCAATAAAAGTTTCTCGGGAGTCCAGCCGGATGGTGTCATAAAACGACGAGGTTGTCGAAACGTCGTCGTTTTATGACACCATCCGGCTGGACTCCCGAGAAACTTTTATTGATGACTCGGCTTTGATCCGTTGCTTGTAGCACCACGTGGTGCTGGTTGACACGAGCGCACACGTCGTCTAATAAATGGCTAGGAGGGTACCGCAAATATCGAGCATCAAGGTGTGTCTTTTATTGTCATTTTTTCTCCTTTGTTTTCGCTTATTTTTGTGTCGATGGAGCCCTCCTCACTTTACCTTTCATACAGCTTCGCTGATGATAACGCCACGAAAATTCTTGTGCCCGACGTTGGCTAACCTTGAGCACTTAGGTCAACGATAGCGGTTTAGCAATTTCGTAGGGAGCCCATTGCAGACACACTCACTCACTGTACACAGGTACTTTCACTCCTCAGGAAAACCCGCGGAGGACTGTCCAGGCTGGGTGGTAGTGGTGAGAAGACAGGGGTATTTGATTTTAAAGACTCCTGGTGGTTGTTTACCACTGACAGATGTGCTGTCCTCAGGTGTGCACGCTGCTGCTCACTGGGTACGAGACCACCGCCAACTCGACGAGCTTCACGCTCGCCCTGTTGGGTCTGCACCCACAGTGGCAGCGAGCCGTCCATCAGGAGCTGGACGAAGTGTTCGGCGACGAAGGGCCGGACAACTACCACCGGCCGGTGAGGACGGCAGACCTTCTGAACCTTCAGCTGCTGGAGAGAGTCATCAAGGTAGCACTCCTCCATGTGATACTCAGGTCATTGCGTCATTTCTTAAGAAATCATGGTAGTTCTCTACACCATGTGGAAGAAGGCGAAAATTCTGTACTTTTCTGAACTACTGAATCTACGAGAGAAGTAAAGGAATTGTTTTATAAAACTTTGGTTGGACCATTGCTTGAATATGGTACTGTAGTATGGGACCCACATTTTGCGAATCAAATACAGGAGTTGGAGAGGGGGCGAAAAAGGGCTGCTAGATTTGTTTCTGTTAATTACCGCAGAACGCAATCAGTAACAGATATGATAAAAGAGCTGGAATGGGATTCATTGGAAGTCAGAAGGAGGGTGAAGAGGATCAGGGGAGCGTACAAGGTGTGTATTGGTGATAACTCTGATGAGGCATCTAAAGATATTGGTGTAAGAATTGAAAGTAATGCATGGAAGGCAAAAGATGACCATGAACACAAGCTGGCACTCGATTTCAGGCACAAGGGTGTGGGAAGATTCTCTTTTTTAGGTAAAGGTGTCAGGGATTGGAATAAGTTACCAAGAGAATTGATGAATAATTTACCAAAAACGGTGAAACAATTTAAAGTTGAAATTTGTAGAGGGCAAACGTAGGTGAGTACAGAGAGGGGGACGCTGGGTGTGTAGGGACATTACCACAGGAGCATGCGCTCCATTGCAATTAAATTAAATCTTTCAAAGAGTCAAACAGTCTGTTATCCTTCATACTCATATTGTTATCTACATTTCTCATAATTTCCACAGCATATTTAAAATACCATAACTCCACTGTTCATATTGATTCTGCTTACTTCTTAATAACTATTTCGTATGCTAACAATGTTTGCTTGAATAGTAAGTTCACACATATTCATGCAGCGTGTGTATTTGGTAATGCGCCAACCATTATGACTAACAGACGACGACAAAGTTTTGTAATGAGAGTGTTCTCTTTAGATTATTAACAATTGAAATTCAATTCCCTTTCTCTGTGAACTCATTTTTTTCTGACGGCAGGTGACTAAGAGAATAAACATTTTTAATATTAACAAGCATTAACAGTTGTAATACAGACCAAAGATAATCGATGATTTTTAGCATACCAGATCATACCAGTTAGATTCTAGGTGATAGTGTGAAGAGAAAAAATATCCAAACAACTCGAACCTTTCACATAATCCTTTTGAGATATTTGTTTCTTTAATTGTGATTTGCCTGTTATTTTTTAAATTTATTTTTCTCTTCGCACACACATTTAATCATCAACACATTTTATGTAGCTCAGTTGTCATATATTTTCGTCACAATATTATTAAAGTCTTGATTCAGTTTAAATTAAATTGCATTTAAATAAAAATTTTGAATAATAAACATAAGAAGTGAAATATCAAAGATCATCAAATTTCAAATTTCAGTAGTAAACTATAAGTTACAAGAAAAGGGAAAATGACACATCGGTCACCAATCTGAAGGCTGTGACGATACACCTTATTCATTCTGTAGGAAACGAGTCATGTAGTTCTGGAGGTGTGCACACGCTGAGGTTTAACACATGACTGAGGGTATTATCGATATGTCGGGAGATATTGAGATGTTATATGGAAATACGTATTAATTCTATCACCATCTGCGATATATGCATTTATATGTAATATCTCAGTCTCTCCCACGGGGAGGAGGGGGGGGGGGCGATTTGCATGCGCAGACCGAGCTCAAATTTCTTGCTCTGCGCATGTCGTCACCATAGCAGCACCGCGTGTTGTTGGGGCGTGCTGCATTGCGATCGTGATTTTCTTTATAAGTTGCTGTAAATTGTATGAACACGGCTGGATGTGCTGTCGCTGGCTGTACAACTTACAACAGTAAAAACAAAAGGTACAGGTATCACTTATCGTTCCTTTCCATGGGCCTACAGCTTACGAAAATATGGATTCAAAAATACTATCCTAAGAACGACTTCAGTACATTAACAGCAACTGTTTGTTCGCAACATTTTGTGGCAGAAGATGGTTCAAAAATCAATTGATTTAGATAATGATAAAATGAAAGTTTGCCCAAAGCTTACAAAGTTTCCCTTGTCAGTTAAAGGAAGGGACCGCCAGAGGATATTTTTGACATTGCAATTGTTTTGTAGGACCACAGCACAAGCAATACGCTATTTCATGCCAGAAGAAGAACTCGATGCCAAATTTTTCCAGCTTGTCAACGACTTATTCGACATTATGAGCAGTACAGTACAGTCTGACAACAAGCCGTTAGCTTGTGGATATGGTGTTCACCATGATATTCAAGAAAGAATTTTGAGACAGATGAATGCTGTGAAAAAATGCAAGTTGGTAGATCAAAACAGCTACTTCCTTTCCAGAAAGGATCTATGGAAACAATTCGATCCGTGTTTGGTCTGTACTGCGAACTCCAGAATTTCGAAGTAAAATACATTTTGGCAGTACGCTTGAATCAATATTGTTTAGAGAATTTTTTTCTCTCAAATATTACCTGATATTGAAATATGTTAATATTTCATTCGAAAGAGATACCGATCAGTCTTCATTTACAGAAGGCTAAGGCTTTCGTTATCTCGCTGGTTACATCACTCACCACAGAAGAAAATTCGATGCTACCACGAGGAACACTTACATCGCTAACGAGTCTGCCTGCATCTACATCAAAATCTGAAGGATGGACAGAAGCACTATCTCGAGGAAGCATTATTCTACAATCAGATGACTGTTTAAATAAAGTGTCACAATGTGAACTAATTTTTAATAAAAATCTATGAAAGGATAAAAATGTTTATTTGTTTTAGCTACATTAACGCTAAACTGAAAATGCAAAAGGTGGCCGCGGCACATAATAGGAAATCTTGTCAGTTTCTCGCATCGTCGATTCCAAATACGAAGAAAAACTAACGCAAGAAGGTATGCGAATCTTACTACCAAATACTGTACTTACAAAATTTCGTTGAATTAATTGCTTTGGCATCCGTAGAATGCGTAGTTTTGAACAGCAGCGCGTTTTACTCATTTGCCGCTTGAATCCATTGCACGAGCTTGCTCCTACAGTGACGTCATTTCAACAGCCAATCGCCGCTCGTTTCGCTTCGGGCATATCGATAATACTCTCAGTCATGTGTTAAACTTCAGCGTGCGCACACCTGCAGAACCACATGACTCATTTGCTACAGCGTGAATAAGGTGTAAACCGAAATACTGTGTATTCTAGTGTTCGTCATGTATGCTTTCACTCGTCGTGGCCTTCAGCTGTGGTGAGTGATGAGTCGTTACTTTCCTTGTAATTTGTAGTGCCTAAAGCCGTTTCCTTTTTCCTTCAGGAGTCTCTGCGGCTGTACCCAGTGGCGCCCCTGCTTCCTCGCTACATCCCCACCGACATGCGCATCGGAGCCGAGGAGTACAGAGCGCCCGCAGGCTGCTCCGTCACCTGCTGCTCCTTCTTCACTCACCGCCTGCCCGAGCACTGGCCTGACCCCGAGAAGTTCGACCCCGACCGCTTCTTACCGGAGAACTGCTCTGGGCGCCACCCCTACAGCTACATCCCGTTCGGAGCGGGGGCCAGGAACTGCGTCGGGGGCAAGTACGCCATGATGCAGATGAAGACAGTGCTGTCTACTCTGCTCAGGAGGTTCAGAGTGCTGCCGGGATCTACCAGAGAGGAGCTCGACGATCTGCAGCTGGCCATGGTGATGCGACCCGTCAAAGACATCACGGTCTCCTTCGAGCCGAGAGCCAATCCACTGGCTGCAGCGTAGAAACTGCGCAAACCGCCATAACGTCGGAATACCAGGACACGAGGCCGTGTTTACACGGTGCTTGTTGACTGGAGAGAGTGTACTGTCTAGGGTCCGCTTGATAGTCACTCTCCTCGTGTCAACAGCTACAAGACAGTCAGTAGACTGAGGATAGTGGACTCGGTTCACGACCAACTTTTGGTGTGCGAGTTCAACAAACAAGATGGCAACAACTAACAAGTTATGTAAACTGAGTGAGCAGAGGCAATAAAATCTTTAGAACTGCACGAAAATGAAGAAATTCTATGGAATTTTAAAAAATAAAAATTATAAGAACAAGGGCTTTAGGGACTCTATCAAATTGCTTTATAACGGTGTCATTTTTTATGCATCGGCAAAAATATTTCAGAGCAGCTCTTCAAACTGAGATACAGTCTGTCTTAAATGATGTAGCTGTCTACATTTTCACTTGCAAATGCATTAAAAAAAAGAAGAGGCACTGAGGCATTTAAAGCGTTTATTTTTTATACCCACTATTTGAACCACTTTCTATGTTTTATTTTGTTTTTATTTATATCATTCAACATTACAATTAAAAATATTAGCTATGATGTTAATTCCTTCTTGTATTATGGACGTACTTTCAAGAAGATCAGAGTGTAGGACTAGACAACTGTCCGACAGTGGACTGTCTTCTAATTGTTATCTACTAGCACCACCGATGCTCCAGCCAACTGTCGTTCCAGTCAACGCGCATCGTGTAAACGCAGCCTGACATGGCTCTCAGAGTACACTCACATTATTGAATAAAGCTATGAGAAAATAGTAATGCAACATAAGTAAGCAGGTATTTAGAATATCACTACACTATTAACATTAATCTGATGAATTAAAATCACCATGTTCATATCCCTTGTATTGGTGCAAACCTGGAACTGTGTACTACAACATTTCATGTGACTTGTCTTTGATTAAAGTGATGATAAGTGAGACATCGAATCCTAGCAGTAAGTAAAAATTTGTACTCCTGAGTCCAGGGGCGCCGAGTTTTAGAAAACCTCGTAGGTGCTCATGCCCACTTGATGACACTTTTTTTTTTTTTTTTTTTTGAACCGGCAAAAAGTGTGAACTAGTTTCGACGAAACTACCACTGACGGGTTACTGATTTGGCAAGAAATAACATACACTACTTTTTATCAATAAAACATTTAGGGTTTCATGCAAATTAAATAAAAACCTTCAAAATCCTTGACAAACATGAACGAAGTAGGAGGCACCAAACGGTATTATATAATAGTGAAAATTGCAATTAGATCCATCCAGTAGATTTCAAGTAAGGGAGCATGCACAAACTACGTGGCTCAGTTCAGGGGGGGGGGAGAGGCTGGCTGGAAGGCTACGCTGGGCTACGTGGGGGGAGGGGGGTTCCGAGCCAGGCCAAGTAGCTTTCCTTTCATAACATTTTTCACAGTTAAAATGAGGAACAAAACACACAACAGCATGTGAATATTTATTTCCCTCAGTTAAGTATCTCCTTATGTAATTTACAATCATTTGACAAGAGAAAAAAGTAAAAAATGTCTTTTAGAATCAAAAGGGGAAAAAAGCTACCTGGGGAGAGGGGGGGGGGGGTAGAGGCAAAAGCCACATAGTGCTACGTGGGGGGAGGGGGGGTTCACAGGAGGCCAAAATGGAGCTACGTGGTTTATGCACGCTCCCTAATAAGTGAGCAGACAGACAGAGTAGGAAAGAATGATTTTGTATTTTTTTTATTCTATTGCAGGCCAAAAAAACACACTACATTTCATTAAAATGGGTTCAGCCTTTTTAATGCGATTGAGTTACAAAGTTATAGATTTTCAACTTTATAATAGTAATAGATATATAACCAATAATTTGTGTCTTCCTATTAGAAATAAGGAGTTTATTATTTTATTTTATTTGTGTCCGCAAGCATTGCTTCCTGAATGAAATCGCAGGAATAGCTAGTAATTAATAAACAGAGTAGATGGGGAAAAAGATGCCTATAAAATACTAGATTTAACAATAAGGAACGGATACCTTTCATATTAATATAAGTATAAAAATGAAATTATTATCAGTGTGTAGCATACTTTTTATTAACTGGATATATGTATTACCACATACTTCATGTACACAGTTTTACTAAGAATTGTATGATCAAAAAATCAATATTAATAAATCTTTTTAATTTATATAATATCAATTTTTTCAATGCAAACTTATTTTGTTAAACTACAGCTCTACAGTATTTATATATGTATCAGCAAAATATGTAGGTCAACATCAACCGCTATTTCTCGGTTAATGTGGACTACCCTGAAATCATTCAATCTTTGCTGAGCCATAGTACTCCTCAAATAAGTTTTTCTTCTCCATAATACTGAAAATGATCATTCTGCGGTGTATGCTGATACTGGAATAGTTGAAATGATTAATGAAAACTGCATTAGTTTTTGTTTTGCAGTAAATTGTGAAGCTACTAAGTGATAGTGAACCATTTTTTAAATAGAAAATCAGTACAGGGTTAACAAATTTTATTTCTTTCCATTTGAGGTTAGGTCAGAATCACAGGTCTAGGTTGTCTTTAAGCATACCGGTAATTGTTTAAAAAGTTATTTTGATATCTTTTGTTTATTTTTGTTGTAAGTCTTTTAGTTGATAAGTGTTTTAATTCACATTTCGGAAAAGTTTTGAGTGATCTACATAGTATTTGTTAATCATTTACAAAGAATTTTACTTTTCTTTGGTAACTGAAACACAAGTAGTTAATTAAAAGTAAACATTTTAAAGACTTTTTTTCTCCTAAGTTCTTAAGTTTTTTAAGGTAGTTTAAGTAAAGATTTTAAAGTGTTTATTATCCTAAGTTATTAAGTTCTCCTGAAAGTATCATAATGGATACTAAGTGTGGAAATTGCCGAAGACCAGTAAGAGAAGGAGTGACATGCCGGGACTGCGGGCACTGGTTTCACTGGCGGTGCTGCAGCGATGTTACTAACAGTGACTCTTGTGTCAGCATTGCCTGGAACTGTCACACTTGCAGAATTAAGGATCAGGAGCAGCAGATTCTAAAAGCTCCAGTCAGATCTGGCATCTGCGGAGAGGGTTTTGAAGGCCCCGAAGGCAGAAAACTCAGTTCTTAGGATTAGGCAGAACAATGAGTGGAGGGAAGTCAGCTCTGGCAGGAGAGGTAGGAGACGCTGTCTGTCTGATGGTTTCCAGCTGGAGACATCCAATGTGTTTCGGCCATTGGAGGATCTAGATGGTGTCTCTGAGGACTGTCAAGTTGGACGTTCAGATCTGGGATCATGTAAAGTAAAAGGGAGAACATTTCAGGGGCTCAGAAGGTATTGCTACTTGGAAGCAGTCACTTGAGGGGCATCAGTGAGATGGTTCAGTCTGACTTGGGGCCAGATTATGAAGTCTGCAGTATTTTCAAACCAAATGCAGATCTTGGAAGTGTTGTAGCAAATGTGGAAGACTTACAGAAATATTTCTCAAAGGAGGATTGTATTGTAATTGTAGGGGGATCAGGGAATAGTATTGATAAGGACCTCAATTATTCAACTGAGGAAGTCATTGCTCACATTTCCAGGAATATACGTCAGACAAATTTGGGATTTGTGGGTTTGCTTGAGCATTATGATAAACCCTGGATGTGGTATAACATTAGGCGTACAAATGCATCATTGGAGAGGGTTTTCTGGCAGCCAGCAAATTCACACATTGGTCTGATAGATGTGGCCTGCATTGGTAGGGACAGTTATACTCACCATGGACTCCACCTGAATTTCAGAGGTAAAAGGAAGCTTTTGCTTCTGATTGCTGATGAGATCAGGGGATGCCAGGTGAGTGAAAGATGTATTCCTGTTATAAGCAGGCTTTTTTAGGGTAAATAAAATAAATGTATTAAGATGTCTAAAAGAAATTAATGTCTCTTCTGATCAAAACTTATTGAAATTAGTCCTTTCCATCTGACATACCAGTATGTACTAATAATGTAAACAATTTAAATTCATTGAATCAAAGTGTTCAGACCACTATTCTCCATCAAAATATAAGGGGAATATTTAGTAAAACTGATGACATTACCTTATGCCTAGAAGTAATTAAAAATTTCAGAAATTGCAATGTAGATGATTTGTGCATATCTGAGCATCATTTGTCTGCACAGGAATATCTCAGCTGTCTATCACAAATTACAAACTAAGTTCTCATTTCTGTAGATGTAAAATGGAGAAAAGGAGGAGTTGCCATTTTTGTTAAAAATAATATTCAATGCAACAGTGTAGATGTAAGTAAGTATTGTATAGAACAACACTTTGAATGCTGTGTTACTAAACTAGAATATGGTAAGGAAGAGCTCGTAGTAATAGCAATTTACAGGGCTCCCCTCAGGAAATTTTAGACTGTTTTTATCTCAGTTAGAGTCTTTGCTACTATGTTTCAAAAATAACAAACAAATAGTTTTATGTGGAGATTTTAATCTTGACTCTCTCAGTCACAGCAATGAGAGGCTAGGTATGGAAGCCTTGATGTTGTCTTTTAACTTAACGTCACTTGTAAATTTCCCTACTAGAGTACAAAATAATAGCAGGACTGCAATTAATAATTTTTTATGGATATTTCTCAGTACAGTAATTACAAGATACTTCCAGCAATAAATGCTATCTCAGATCATGATGCCCAGATGTTATGTATCAAGTCCAGAAACACTATTAAACAGATAAAGAAAAGTTGGGTATATACAAGAACTATTAATGAAAACAATATAAAACATTTCATAGATTCCTTAAATAATGAACAATGGTCAGAAGTGTACCATGCACAGGGTGTTAATGAAAAATTTGGTTCCTTTCTCAATATATTTCTAACACTTTTTGAAGGAAATTTAAAAAAAAAAGCTGTCAATACTCCAAACAATGAACTGGGTAAGGGATGGATAACAAAGTTTATTAGAGTATCTTGTAAAACAAAAAGGGACCTGTACTTAAAAGTAAGAGAATCAGATAACTATACACTGAAAGCTCATTACAAACTTTATTTTAAAATACTAAGAAAAGTAATAAGAAAGGCCAAGAACAGGTATATATCAGAGAAAATAAAGAATTCAGGCAATAAGATTATAAATGATGGAATATAATAAAACTGAAATGGGAAAATCTGTAAATCACTCAAAAGACATAAAAATAGAACAAAATGGATCTGTTCATAGTGAAGTAGGGGAATTTTGTGAAATATTTAACCAACATTTTACTTCAGTTGTAGAGAAATTAGGCATAGAAAAGCAATCCCCACATAGTGCACTAAGGCTTCTTCAGACTGCTTTCCCAAATAAATTTGTAGAAATGTAATTGCCACCAGTAACAGTATCAGAAATAAATAAACACCTGAAACAATTAAAACCTAAAAATTCTTCCAGCTATGACAATATTTCAAGCAAATTACTGAAAAGATGTTCAGATTGTATCAGTCGTGTACTTTCCCACATTTGCAATGAATCCTTAATGCAAGGCGTGTTTCCAAATAGACTAAAATATGCAGTTGTAAAACCGCTGTTTAAAAAAGGAGAAGCAACATTGCCCCATTTCATTACTTTCAGGATTCTCAAAGATTTTTGAAAAAGTCATGTACTGTAGAGTAAGAAAACATGTTAAACGATATAATATCCTCAGTAAATCACAGTTTGGGTTCCAAAAAGGATCATCTATAGGAATGGCTATATATTCATTTTTAAATAACACATTTGAGGAACTGAATAATAAAATGAGCATTGTAGGAATATTTTGTGATCTTACAAAAGCATTTGACTGTGTAAATCATGAATTACTTTTGAAAAAAATAGAATACTATGGTATTTATGGAACCGCTGGTAAATGGTTTAAATCATATATGGAAAGTCAAATGCAAAAAGTTTCCATTTTTGATCCTAAAATGAGTAAAGATGCTTCATCGGACTTGGAGAAAATAAAACATGGAATTCCACAAGGTTCTGTCCTAGGACCCCTCCTCTTCTTGTTGTACATAGGGCTGTTGATAAAATATCGATATATCGATATATCGATATTTTTTTTAAAAATATCGATATTTATGAGTGATATTTTTTAGGACGATATATCGATATATCGATATTGAAATCTCGATATCGGAGTCCGATATTTTTTAAAAATAAGTGGTTATTTTCCTGGTAGAATATTCCAAGTTATTATTGGAGGGAAAACGATTACCTGTGTTGCACATGCAATACATTTTCATAGATAGAATTTTAAGAAACAATGAACGATAATAGCACATGGAGAAGCAGGGCCGCCGTAAGGGGGCGTGCCAGGCATCATATTATGTAGCGGGCGACCTTTTTTTTTTAGCTCAACAGCTGCTACAGGCGGTCGGCGGCGACACTGGGGAAACAATCTCACAGTTTTTTGACCCGTTTCGGAAATTTCCTAGATCCACCACTGGCTGTAGTTGGACAGGGGGCGGCATAATCGCTATTGCACGCGGGCGCTGAAACAGCTAGCGGCGGGCCTGTGGAGAAGTAAAAAACAAAGGTAAAATAACTCATTCAATATTCATTAGAATTCTTGTCTGGACATTTTGAAAAGTTTTTAAAATTTGTCTTCAATCAATGCAAAAGTATTAGCATTAAGAAACTAATCGTAATGTACCAGGTATGGGTAGGGTTGCCAGATAGCCGGAAAATCCGGGAATGTCCTGGAATTTTGTGTCTGATCTCGTGTTCAGGAATTATGTGTTACTGTCCCGGAATTTCCGTATACTAGTTTTTTTCTATAACTCAGTTCACCACGGTGGTCATGAGGCCAAGCCAAGTATCCCATGCTTGCAGCGGGAGGATGGAATGTCCCTTAAATCAGAGGAATTGAAACTGGCAGGAAAATACTCTTTGAATTTTCTGGGAATTCTAGATGAAGTTAACATTAACTTGCTTTATACAGAGTTCACATGTCTGAAACGTGTTTTTCAGGTCCTTCCAAAAGACTTTCCAAACGATAAAATCTGGGCCAATTTCTTTAGAACAAGCGTTTTTAATGATTTTGAATATTTTAAAAAAATAGTTGGTTTTGTTTTGTCAATTCCAACAAGCAATGACTTTTACGAGACAAGTTTTAGTCCGTTGAATAATTTATGAAATAAGAGTGAAACAGAACGTTCATGGATTCGATCAAAGCTGAACTGCAAACTCAATCAATTTTGAAGACTCTTGCTGAGAAATTTTATCAGTTTTGAAAAGCAGTGACGGAGAAATATTTATGAAAATGGCAAAATCTAGTATTAAATGTTTTAAAAGTAGATGATTAAGATCTATTTGGATTGATGCTGATTTTGATTTAGCAAAAGAAAAATGCTAATTTTTTATTTGTTGATAAAACCTGATGTTGATTTTCTGCCTAATTTTAATTAATGTGCCTAACAGAAGTGTTCAGTTTTGGTTTAATATTTTTAAGATTTTGATTAATAAAACCCGATGTTGATTTTGTACCAAAGTAAAAAATTCCTAACGAGGTGGTCAATTTTTGTTTTAAGTTTAGTATTTTTCCTTTGGTTTCATAATACCTGATGTTTACTTTCTACCATAGTTTAATTAATAAAGTTGAAAGAGGTGCTATATATACGTTAGATAACATATTTACCTAAAATAGAATTTTTTTATTAATTTGCATTTTTGTTAACTCTTTAAACATACCGCTAAAATACTTTTTAGACCCAGAAATGTCCCGGAAATTATAAGCCTGTATCTGGCACTCCACAGTTAAATATTTCGCGCGAATTGGATACGGTTCTTGTTCCATACCAACAGAAGAATTGAGCTCCAAAATTATGTTACAGCCAGTTTTGTTATATCACTTACGAATTTATTAAGATAAGAAATTGAAACAAAGAATCTACCACTTTTGGATTGCCTTTACAAAGCGCTATGCTAAAAACTTATTAGTCATAGATTGGTGCATTTAAAAAACATTAACGCCAAGGGAACTGCCTTGACAGTAGCGGCTCTAGGAGTTTTCCAAGCCGGGGAAAAACTGAGATTGCCGCCTCTTCAAACATTGTTGCCAGTCTGACCCCGAGAATCGCCTCCTTGATTGTTGGCCAAACGCATTGATGTCGCCACTTTAACTGTTTGCCAAACGCATTGTTGGACACGATATTATCGCCCAGAGCAAGTACCCCGGTTTGCCCCCACCCCTCGCCCTAAATCCTGCATTCCACCTAGAATCTCAGCTTTACAAAATTGTATTATGGTAAAGCGTTACACATTTGCGAAGCAATATCAAAGAAGCGGAAATTTTCAATTAATGTAGGGAGTTCTCCATTCATAGTAGAAGAAACAACGGGAAAAACATGAGTTCATGCTCTTGAAAAGTATGTCCAATGAAGTTTCTGACATGAGTTTTGGTGCAAAATTTTACTTCATTCACCACCTTAGTTTGGAATTTTTTTTGGATCTGAAACTCTTTTAAATAACTATGACGTTCTCTCATCATAATTCTATGCAACATCCAGTTGTCCTAGAAAATGGTAATTTGGTACACATACTTTGTTTCATCCCCATAGTATAAGAAAAGTTCCTGTGTTTTTTCAATGCCAATCTAAAAGCTGAAACGTCTTAGAGAAAATTTGTAGGTTAATTGCTTTCTTCTTGATGAGGCTATATGCCTTGAATTTCAGTTTTGCACAAAGATCAGGAGCATAAAAAACACAATTAATTTTACTTTGTTACTACATTTAATTTGGAAGTTATTGGTAGTCCTACACCGATGGTAACAATGCAGACACGGCGAAGCTCGCACAGAACGAATCGGACTCGAGCCCGTTGTTTTACATGAGCGTGCGTTGTCGAGGAAAGTATTTTGATATGGAAATTGGATGCAAGCAGGAATATTGATAAATTCGGATACACAATCTATGCTAAGGTGCAAACATTTGGTCCAAAAAAGTAAGAAGACTCAGAATAAGCTATCAACCTACAAAAAGAAATTAAATTCCAAATAAAATAATACTTGTAAAAAAAGTGACTTGGTCATTATGCAAACTCTGATAATAGAACATCAATATAAATAAATGCCTCTACAATGTTGTATTATTGAGCTTTTAAACTCACAAAAGCCAAGATTTCCCTCGATGCTCTTTCTGGAGTCACAAGTCTTCGAGTAAATCATAAACATTCTGCCTTTCCTTTTAGTAAAGTAGTAGTATAATGGCTAAATCACAATTTTTTAAAAAAATATTTATCCTTGACGTCATGAAAAACTATTATTTTTTTTGTTGAGAAAATCAAAACTTGATTCAGAAAAATATCTCACAACTCTTCATCATTAAATAGCCACAAGACTTCGCCCTTTTTAAAATGATTTCTTTTTGTACCATTGTTTTTATATAATGGGGTCGATATATCGATATATCGATACTTTTTCTTCGATATATCGACCCGATATAAATATTTTTTAAAATATCGATATATCGAAAATCCGATATTTTTTTAAAATATCAACAGCCCTAGTTGTACATCAATGACCTTCCTGGAAACTTATCTGACAAAGTTAAGAGTATTTTATTTGCAGATGACACTAACCTGTACTGTGAGAAAAACACCAAACAGCCAGCAAGAATTTAATGTAAGTGAAGTACTTAGTGAAGTAGCAAATTGGTTTAAGGCAAATTCATTAAAATTAAATTTTGGAAAAAAAAAACACATTATATTAGGCTTAAAACAAAAAATTATGCACAGCCAGATTTACAAGTAAGTTATTAAAGTAACACAATATTAGAAACAAAGAGTACAAAATTCCTTGGTATTAAAATAGATGAGAAACTCTGTTGGCACGAACATATCACTTCTCTACTGAAGACGTTAAGTAGTGCCACCTTTGCAATACGAACACTTTCTCTAACAGCAGATCTAGAATTAACGAAACAGGTGTACTACTCATATTTTCATTCAGTGATGACATATGGCATAATCTTTTGGGGAAACTCTTCACAAAATAAAAAAGTTTTCATAGCACAGAAAAGAGCTATTAGGATGTTGTGTAGGGTACAACCAAGAACTTCTTGCAGACAACTTTTTTAAAAAAACTCAATATTCTTACAATGACTTCTCAGTATATATATTCTCTCATGTGCTTTGTCATAGATCATTTTAACCTGTTTACTTCTAATTCAAAGGTACACATTTTCAATACAAGAAACAGAAATAACTTGCACAAAACACAAAAATCTCTGTCATTAGTAGTAAGAGGAGTTAATTATTCTGGTATACATCTGTTTAATAAACTTCCCAAGAGTATAAAACAGTCTGCAGATAATAAAGATATATTTAAAGAAAAACTGAGAGATTATCTTATTGGCAACTCCTTCTACAACATTCAAGAATTTGAACAAATTAATTAATTGTATTCAATATGACTTTTGCAAAATTCAGTTGTATTCTCTTTATTTGTCTTTGAAATATATACTTGTTTTTACTATGATTATGACTCATATTGTATGTATGTGTATTAACCATGACATGTTTCACATCCTAGAGGTCTTTCCTCAGCAGGGATCCATGAAACAAGATTGATAAATAAAATAAATAAGTGACTAGCTGAAGCCTAACTGCCTACAATAAATAATCAAGCAACATCTACTGACCAGCGGAAGAGATTGAAGTGTTGTGGCAAATTTCGACTTAGTAGTATTCATAGAGTTACTTGAATCTCTTTAAAAATATTGGAAATTATCAGTTTGAAACTGATTAAGATATAAATATAAAAAATTAATAGATCAGTGACTGGTATCAATGGATAGTTCAATAAATAATAGTGATTGGTTATGAAGGGATTCAATAGTGTTTCAATAAATCATAATTATAATTCAAAGGCAATAAAATCAATAGAGATTAGTGAATCTTTAATTTAATTTGATTGCAATGGAGCACAGGCTCCGGTGGCAATTTCCCTGCACACCCATCTTCCCCCTATCCTGCACCCACCTACATTTGCCCTTTACAAATTTTATCTTTAAATTCTTTCAACATTTTCGGTAAATTATTCATCATTTCTCTTGGTAACTCATTCCAATGCCTGACACCCTTACCTAAAAAAGAGAATCTTCTGCACATCCTTGTGCCTGAAATCGAGTGTCAGCTTGAGGTTATGGTCATCTTTTCCCTTGCATGCACTACTTTTCATACCTACTGCAATATCTTTCCATGCTTCATCGCCAGTATACGCCCTGTACACTCCCATGACCCTCCTCATTCATTTACAATGGCCTAATGAAAGCAAAATAAAACACAAGTCTACAAGTAAATAAGATAAATGCATGCAATTGTGATGAGTAAATAAATCAATACGGGTTAGGTAGGCTATAACCGTTGTAAGATGGCTCACATGATATAATATAATATACAGATGCACATCACTAGTGATTGGCATTAGAAGAATAATTCACTCTGAATGTATGGATTAGTTGATAAAACAGTCACCACAATAGGTATTTAATCATAGTAAAAATCACTGGCCTATGACAGTAAGACTGGCTTACACATTATAAGTTTAAATGCTAATTCTTCTTCCCAAGGTATAGATTTTGATACCAAATGATGAACACTACTATTAGAAATGTAGGTTTTAGTTCCAGGTATTGGCTATTTACATACAAATGTAGTTTGATTAAAATATTAGATTAAGGGCTGCTCATGTTATCCCCACAAAGTATCAAATTAATCAAGCATACATATTCATTGGAAGTGTATTGCATGTCAATAAATCATACTTGTTGAAGATTCAAGTTGGTGCACATGACGTAAGATATTTATCATATGTTGGTACCTAGGTTGGTTGGTTGGACAATCATCGGTTCATTTTTTTAAAAATTCATTCCATGCTAATCATTTACTTTCTAACCCATGCTAACCATTTACTTTCTAACCCATGCTAAAATACGATGACTAGTGGGAACCATGCTTTCCTGTAAAATCAGGTTCTTGCTTCACGCTATATTGAACACTAAAATACTAGAGGATGCCAAAGATTAGACTCAGTAGTATGGGATACATCTCATAACTAGGTCACTATCCACTTTTCAAGTTTCCTGTCTTGGCAACTTACTAAGATTATCCCCCGTGCTTAGCATAACTGGAGGGGTAGCATCGGTCTGACTGTAGGTCCAAGTCTGAAAGTACTGATTCGAGATACAGTGAGTCAGAGTAAGTCTCACAGTTCTCGCGTACTTAGGTCATTATTCCTATTTGCTGCTATTCCAAAGCAAATTCTTACACTAGGCTTAAATCTCTTGGGACAAAAAACTGATTACTTTCCATGGTCTCTGTAATATGTTGAACTGAGCGCAGGTTCATCTAAGGTGCCTCCAGGTGAATATTTGATGAAATAAATATAATATTTTCCTTAATACAAGGTAAATGACTCAGCACTCAACAAAATTGAAGGCTGTGACTAGTGAAACACATAGGAGACAAACAATAGTTCAGTGTTACACCTTATTCATGTGTTAGGGACCGAGTGATATGGTTCAGGAGGTTTGCACTTACCGAAGTTTACCAAAAGGCGGGCAGGGCAGTGGAAGGCAAGGAGGATGAAGGGGTGGTGGGGGTAACATGTTAGGAACTGAACTATTGATATTTCCAGAAATATATATATATCGCCGGCAGTTATTAAATTAATATGTATAACAAATATGCAGCAATATCTACAGTTTAACAGTTGCCTCCCATTCTATACCAAATGTTTCCTCCTTTGCAGCTTGCTATCTGTGGCATACATATATGTTGTGATGCTGAATCCCTCTCCCAGAACCTATCCCAAACCCTTATTTCCTGTTGTTACCCAGCAGATCAACCGTGCGATCACCCACCCTTCACATAACCACTCCCGCCTCTAATATCCAACCATAGTCCTGCCTTTGTCACCCAGTTCTCTCTTGGCCACGAGTACATCAATCAGATCTACCAACTGTCCTCCGTACATGTTTCAGCAGACCACATAATCTCAAAAACATCTTGGCCACAAATACCCTCTGTCAGACTCTCCGAAAACACTGTATGGATCTTTTTCCTGCAATAGATCTTGCTGCAATACCTGCAGCGTGCCTCCATCCAGTGGCGTACCTAGGGTGGGGCAGGTAGGGCATGTGCCCTGGGCGCCAATGAAAGGGGGGCGCAAAATTCACAAATTTTCCAACTTTTAAAAATAGTAACATTAAAATAATACCGCGATACCTGCGCGTGGCTGGAGAGCATTCGCGAACGAGTGAGAAGGCTTGTGAATACTGCGAATCAGAACACGATCGTAAGGTATAATTGTATGCTCTGTCGAAATGTATTTGAACTGACCAATAGTAGCGGCACCGTTCTGCAAATTTTATCCGATAAGGGTTTAAGACATGTGATACGTTCTCCGTTGCTTAATTACTGATGAGATGATTGGCGTGCGGCAATTGTGTATTTTCTTTTGTATTGCATGCCTCTCGAGCGAGTGTGAAGCTAATTTATTTCTCAATAATATCAATACAATATGAAACGATTCTTTTCAAAGAAAAAAGAGAGAGGGCTGAGGGATGTCAAAAAAAAAAAAAAAAAAAAAAAAAAAAAAAAAAAAAAAAAAAAAAAAAAAAAAAAAAAAAGATATGCAGGATGAAGTGCCACTAAAATCTAGCAAGTACTTAAATTATTTAGATTCTTGAAAAGTATGCTACTGGAAATTCCACATGTTCTAAGGAATTACCTACGTCGACATGTACAATAAAATGCAAAGTATCCAACACTAATTCAGCACAAGAGGAGGAGGATATAATTTTATATAATTTTGAGTGTGACGAGATTAAGAGCAGTGACTCTACGAGTTCTAAGGCTACTGAAGAATTTGTAGAAAACATTAGAATTTTAGTTGAAGAAAATGTTGGTGGGGGTTATATGGTGAATGATGTAGAAAACCAAATTACTGTCATCTCAGAAGTATCTAAGCAGCATGGTACTAGACTTCGATACTTTGATAAGATAACTGGGAAATCATTTCTGTCAGATCGTTTGAAAACAGAAATAATTAAAATGTGTTCAGAATATTTTCAAAATACTGGTGGTCCATCCCTACCTACAAATAACCGTTGTATGAACAAAAGCTGGTTTAAGAAGAAACTAGTAAATCGCAGTGTAAAAGTGACTTGTTCTTGGCTAGTCTATTCCCCGTATAAAAAATCTGCTTTCAGATCTGTTGTCTTATCTTTTAACAGTTAGATAATCTATCTTCATTAGAGTACGAAAATTGATTCATCCACTAGAAAGCGGCTGGTTCACTGCCCATGAAAATGCGAATAATCGTCAGTCCCAGTGGAATGAAATGGAAAGAAATTTTGCAGCAACTTAAGAGATTATTCATGCTGAACTTCAATCCCACATCAAGTCAGAAAAATAAAAGCGGCGTAATGTATTAAATAGAATCTTTTACTGTATAAAATTTCTTGCCACTCAGAATCTTCCATTACAAGGTTACAGAGAGTCACTTAGTGCATGCGATACATCGGAATCTGATAATGTTGGTAATTTCCATGGATTAATAAAGCCTCTTGTCATATTTGACCCCATCATGAATAACCACCTTGCTCAGGCTGAAAATCATCTTGGCTCTACATCTTACTTTTTAGCTCATATTCAAAATGTGTTCATTTGTCTGATGGCGACCACTGTTCGCCAAAGCTTGTTGCGAAACATTCGCGAGTCAAAATACTATGATGTCATGTTTGACTCTACTCCTGAACATGCACATCATGAGCAGATCAGTCCGCATTAGAGAGTCCTTTCTTGGTATCATTCAGATGAGTCAAAAGGTCGCTGGAAGCTTAGTTGATGAATTCCTTAAACAGCTACAGACATGTATATATAGGATTGTTGTTAACAATGTTATGATAATGCTGCTGTGATGACTGGCGTGTTCATGAATTGCGATAGTCATTTACTCATTTGGTTGGTGTACATGCAGCCAAGCATAATACTATAATTGTCACTTTTTCGAAACTATCTATTTAGTCCTTTCTTGTTCCACTCTGTGCTGGGAAAAACTCAAGAACTACGTGTCTGTGATTGTAAAATTAGAGTATGAAACAAGATGGAGAGCTAGGGTTGAAGAAGTTAAGCCAGTTGAAAATATCAGCTGATGGCAATTAAACTAGTGAAACTAGAAGTGAGGCAACACTTCCATATAATCGCATTTTGTCCTACGATTTTCTAACATTGTTCTATTGACCATGTTCAAAAGCTGCTCCAGGTTCCCAGCATAAAGTTTCATGATTTAAGAACTCTCCGAGACCATTTTACTAATGAAAGAGTGAGGTTGGTTAATGATGCACTCGAGAAAGTTTTCAGTCTTTGCCAGGAGTGGAGTATAGAGATTGAAAGATGCCAAAGGCGAAAAAAATGTATGGCTGGAGAGAATGTGAAAGACGCTGGGTTGAGTACTAAGGAAGAAATAGATCAAATAATAAAGGGATCGCTTGTTCATGTTGTGTATGAAATGAGCAAAAGGTTCAGTCGCCTACATGAAACTGACTTCAGATTTGGAATTCTACTAGATATTAAAAAACTGTACTATGGCATTGACAATTGCTACCATTTAAAAAAGAAATCTAAAGAATTTTGAGACTTTTATGATTGTAAGGTTAACAGAGAACAGATACCAAGAAATATTAGATGTTCGAATGCCAAAATCCACAAGAAAAACGTGAAGAGATCTGAAGAACTTCTTGAATTCAGTGTTGAGCATGGAGATGAGAGCGTTTTCCGAATCTGCGCATTTCATTCAGCTTATGCTTACGATTGTAATATGCATAGCAGTAAGCTAGAACTAATACTTTAGTATTTGAGAGCTACAATGGGTCAAGAAAGGTTATGTGATCTAGAGTTTCTTAGTATAAAACAAGAACAAACCGAAGAAACAGATTTCGAAAATGTTACTAATCTATTTGCGTCGTAGAAGCCAAGGAAGTTGCAATTTTAAGTTTACGATTATGAAATAATTTTATTCTAAACAGAAAATAAAAGTGTTTATTTTGATTTATGATTGTTTTATTTAGTGTATCTGTTTATTTTATATCTAGATAATTTACGGGAGGGCGCAACTTCGATACTTGCCCTAGGCACCATTTCCAATTGGTATGCCCTTGCCTCCATCCACTACAACATGTTCCAGCCATCCTACAGGGGTAACCTTCCCCCATCATTGGGCATGTCACATGCTCAACAACACGTATCACATACCAGCTAACCTGCCATCACTGCACTAGTTCCTATATAGGCCTCACCACACAGCAACTCTCATTCAGAATGAATGGCCACAGACAAACAGCACACACCTGCAGCTTATACATTCCAATACCAGAACAGCAGCCTCAATGACTGCTTCACTGTGGAGCAATCAGAGTTTTCTCCAAACAATTCAGATCTTTGGAGATGGGAACTTGCAAACCAAAATATCCTAGATAGCAGACAGCCTCAACCATAGATAAAATTCTACCTTTGGACCCATCACTCATTATTATCAGTACTATCATTGTTGTTATTTACCTAGTAACAAATTTCTTCCAAATTTATTTATTTATTGTTCGGTTGAATACTCCCTACACTTTTGCTATTTATATTAGTTTTATCACTACCAGCAGTACATATATATTTACATATACATCATCCTAGTCTTTCCCAGGATATCAGTAGTTCACTTCCTAACATTTTACCCCCACCACCTCCTCATCCACCCTGTCTTCTGCTGTGCTGCCAGTCGTGTGTTAAACTTTGGCATGTGCACACCTCCCAAACCATACAACTTGGTCCTTAGCATGTGAATAAGGTGTAAAACAGAAATATTGTATGTGTTTTTGATAGTCTCATGAGCATTTCACTTGTCACAGCCTCAACTTTGGTCATTTTCCCTTTCCCTGTAATTTTTAAGTTATAATTAATGACTACATACATTAAAATTAGCTTAGTTCCCCAGTATATGATCAGTTGTTTACATCAAGCAAGTTTTGCTGTTGGTGAAATCTAATCTATTACATTAGCCAATCACTGGAAATCATCAACATGGTTGGATAAATGTGGCATTGGTTAACATACCTTAGTGCAAAATGATTCATTCTTATTAAGTACTGTGCCATTACAACTTGTTGTTGTTTAATAGTGTGTCATTAGCTATAAGACAGCTTAGAGAAATAATCAGGTCTTATTTGGTAGTGTACCTTGGTAAGTTGGATTAGTAGAAGGGAATTGGTTTTTATTGGATTATTTTTCATTGGTTACAGGTTTTGATTGATGGTGGACAATTAGTTTTAATTGGGTAATGTGTCATTAGTTGCTTCGCATACTGCTTCAGATGCATTAGTTACAGGCTTGTATTGGTTCATCACTCCACTATCATCATTGGTCTGCTTGCGAACACCGTGATTTGATATAATAAATATTGCTATTTTATTGGTGTGCACCATTACTAACACAATGGTATTGGTTGGATTCACTGAACTAATTTCCACCTCTTACATTATAAAATTATTTTATGTAAGGTGTTCACTAAGAGTAGTTTGTTAATACTAATTAATTTCCATATGAGGTTGGGTTGATCGCAGGCTATTCTTAAAATGAAAGAACGAAGGCTTTCCTTAAATTGAATAACATCAGTTTTTAGTTTGGTAGAGGTAATATAGGTTTTTATCGTGCATATTAAATGAATGAATAAATGAGGTAATGTCGATGGTGGAGGAAGAGTAAGCTATCTGGTTTTATGGCAATATCTCAATAATATTAAGTAATCATTAACACTTATGACCAATTATGGCATTATAAATAAGAAAAGAAAGGGAAATTAACCCACCACATACCAAAGTGGATGGATGCGATGAGAGAACACTAATGATGACAAACAACATCATTAGTGTTCTCTCATCGCATCCGTCCACTTTGGTATGTGGTGGGTTAATTTCCCTTTCTTTTCTTATTTATATCGCCTAGAAGCTGCTTCCATTTTCCTTAGTTGCATCAATTATGGCATTATGGCATTCAAATTACAATTTGGGTATAATATCGTATACGGTCAGTTGTTTTCAATGGATAAGCAGTTGATTAAATGCATCTGCTCAGTGGTTCCTTTGTGTATGTGTAAGTATATTTAATTGTATAGGAACTGCTAGGCACAGCTTCCTTCTATGGTATGCTGATTATTTACAATGTTTTGAAACAACTCATCAGTTGTTGAAATGGACGTGCATTATAATAATAATAATAACTGATAAATTACAATGGAGCGCTCGCTTCGGTGGCAATCTCCCTACACACCTGCCTCTCCTTTCCTCTTCTAACCTACTTTTGCCCAAAACTAATTTTTACTTTAAATCCTTTTAGTGTTTTTGGTAGATTATCAATTATCTTGGTAATTTATTCCAATCTCTTTTATCCTTTCCTATGAAAAAAAGTTTTCCCACACCCTTATGCCTGAAATAGCTTGTGGTCATAGTCAACCTTACCCTTCCAAGCACCTCTCTTAATTTTCCCACCAATAAGTTTCAATGCTTAATCACTAATATAGGCCCTGAACACTCCCATGACTCTTTTCATCCTCCTTCAGTCCTCCAATGAATCCCACTCCAGCTCCTTTATCATAATACTTACCGATTGTGTTTTGCAGTAATTTACAAAGACAAATCTGGCAGCCCTTCTCTGCGCCCTCTCCAACTCCTGTATTTGATACCCAAAATGTGGGTCCCATACTACACCACCAGATTCCAACAGTGGTCTGACCGAAGTTTTGTACCCCAATTCCCTTACTTCTCTAGTGCATCCCCTCATCACTCTCTCCATCAAGTGCAGAATTCTGAAACCTTTCCCTGATAAACCTGTCCATTGTGTTCTTCCCCATTAAGTTTGCTATCAACTGTTATGCCCAGGTATTTACATTTCAGGTCTTCAATAAGTAGCTCCTTCCCCACTTTATTATCATAATCAACCTTTAGGTTTTTATCTGTGTACCTATGAAGCTGGTTCTTCTTTGCGTATATCTTCATCCCCTGTTGACTCACCCAGCTAGTTATCCTATCTAGATCATCCTGCTGCTGTTTACAGCCTTCTATCGTTTTGATCCTTTTATATAACATTATGTCATCTGCAAACAATCTAACTTCTGACAGTAAACCATTAACACAATCATTAATTAGAATAACGAATAGCAATGGTCAGAATACACTACCCTGTGGAATTCCCAAGTTCACTTCTACTTCTTTTAATACTAAATTTCCTACCGTAACTTTTTGCTTTCTACCTTTCAGAAATTCTTCTACCCACCAAATCACCTTTTTACCAACTCCAATCATTTTACGTTATTTAGCATCATTTTAGGGCCCACTCTGTTGAGGTCTTTGAAAGATATAGTGCCACACTATCCACTGTCCATTTCACCAGATATATATCTTGCATATAGCCTACTAACTGAGATTCACATGAATATCCTTGTCTATAGACATCTTTCTGACTTTAAAACCAATTATGTTCCTCACATACACATCTGATATGGTGGCATATTAATATCTCCATTAATTTACCTATCTCCGATGTTAAGCTAATTGGCCTACGGTTTTCGACCCTATTTGTCACCTCTCTTTATTGGAAAGGAACAGCTGTCACACTTTTCCAATCATCTGGTAAACAAAAAGTATCCAAACTCAATTTAAACAATGTTTCCAGAAAAGGTACAATGTCCTGTCCTACTATCTTCAAGACATCTGTAGTAATATTACCCACAGCTGCTCCTTTTATGCTTTTTACATAGCTTAGTTCCTTCATGATGTCTTTATATTTAATTTCAAATTTTCTAATATGCTCACGTCCCACTGTGCAGATAGGCTCATTTTCAGATATAACCCCTGAATTATTGTCACTAATGGTCTCACTGAACCAGTTACTTAATAACTCTGCCTTTATCAAATCCTCTGTTACTTCTTCTCCATCCTTATCTATAATTGTCTCAATACCCCCTCTTCCCCTCAGTTTCCTGATATAGCTATAGAAATTTCCAGAAGCATCATTCAGAGGTCCCCTCACACCAATAATATTCTTCAGAAATTAATCCTTAGCCAGTTTCTTTGACTTATTAGTTCCTTGGTTAGTTGTTTCATGACTTCCCTACTGCCTTGCTGTTTCTGTGATGTTCTAATCTCGTCAACCTTTTTAACATCCTTACCTTCTAGTTATAGTTTGTAGGTTCTGTGCTTCCATTTATTTTTTGTTTTGGAGTAAACATTTCTTTACCCTTTCTTATTATTTCCTTGAACTCTTCCCACTTTTGTGTGTTTTAGGTGCTTTACGCCGCAGAGATGACATAGTCGTTTTACCAGCGGATAAGGGTAACGCCACTGTTCTCCTTTCCACGGCACAATACGACGAAAAGGTGATGAGCCTCCTCAATGACGCTTCTTACACTCCGTTGAACGCTGACCCTACCGCAAGAGTTGTGAGGAAGACGATGGCCCTCATCAAAAAGGCCGAACTACCAGACGAGGTGATCATGAAAATCAAGCCACGAGCTGCGAGATGACCGAGACTTTATGGGTTGCCCAAGGTCCACAAACAGGAGGTACCATTCAGACCTATTGTCAGTGCCATCGGGGCGCCAACGTATCAGCTGGCCAAGTATCTGACACGCCTGCTTAGCCCCTTGGTGGGTCATTGCTGTCATCACGTTAAGAACTCGACGGAATTTGTTGAGACCATCCGGTCTACAACAGTTTCAGATACTGACATCCTGGTCAGCTTCGACGTGGTATCCCTCTTCACTCGTGTACCAGTAAGGGACACACTGGATCTGATTCGCCGTCATTTTGAACCGACCATCGCAGACTTGTTTGAACATGTTCTTACATCTACTTATTTCATGTATGGAGGGAGGTATTACGAACAAGCCGACGGAGTGGCTATGGGGTCACCGCTCTCTCCGGTGATAGCGAACCTCTATATGGAGGATTTCAAAGAGAGGGCACTAGAGAGTGCCAGACTTAAACCATCTTGCTTCTTCCACTACGTTGACGATACCTTCGCCGTGTGGCCACACGGTATACAGGCGTTGTATGAATTCCTCAATCATCTCAATGGAATTCACCCTAATATTCGTTTTACGATGGAAGTAGAAAAGGATGGATGCCTTCCTTTTCTGGACATCTTGTTAAAGCGGAAACCCGACGGTACTCTGTCTCACAGCGTATACCGCAAACCCACCCATACTGAACGCTACTTGGATGCAACCAGCTTCCATCACCCGTCACAACGCAACTCCGTACTGGCCACACTGGTACACAGGGCGAGGGCAATCTCCGATCGTGAGAGCCTGCTAGAAAAAATGAGACACCTCAGGACCGTCTTTGAACGGAACGGTTACTCTCGACAGCAGATAGAGCGGGCCTTCACTCAGAAGCCACGAAGACCACCGTCGGAGCAAGAAGAACCACCAAAAAATCTTGCTTTTCTCCCATATGCCGGGAACACGTCGGGAAAGATTGGGAGACTTCTGGTGCGGCACGGGATTAAAAGTATCTTCCGACCTCCCGCCAAGATACGCGATTTGCTGCGGTCGGTAAAAGATTACGTGGGCCTAAGAACACCGGGAATTTATTCCATACCGTGCGAATGCGGTAAGGTGTATATCGGCCAGACCACCAGAACGATCCAAGAGCGCCTCACCGAGCACAGACGAAACCTAAGGCTGATGCAACTTGAAAAGTCTGCAATTGCCAAGCACGCCTTCGACGAGGAGCATAGAATCGAGTTCGACAAGACTATAGTGTTGGCCAGGGCCTCCTCCTTCTGGGAGTCAAGGAGGTTCGACGGGAGGGGGCGCCGCAGCGGACCGCGTTGGGAGCCACCGCTTCCGACCAACCAACGGGTCTTTCCGAAACCACCGTTCCGACCAATCAGAGCGGATCCTCTAACTCGCCGACAGTTATATAGGAGGTCCGTCTGGGAGGCTAAGCCAGTCCACGTGATGACAGCCAGCTTTCGTCAGCCTGTAGACACCGGACACCTGATGAAGACAGCCGAGCTGGTTGTCGCGAAACGCTGTGTTTCCAAAACACCACCTGGCTGCACACCCGTGAAGACTACATTTCTTCCCACTTTGTTCCACTGAACTTGTGCCATTCTTCCATTTAATAAAATTAACCCTGAAATATCTTTTCAGTTCCAAAATTTGTGCTTTTTATGTTTATATCTATTTCCTCCTTCAATTCTGGCCAGGTCAACAAGGGCTCTGGTGCAAAAAAATTTGTTTTGGGCCCTCAGGCCAGATGGGGCGACCTTTTTTTTTTTGCTTTGTGTTGCTGGTAGGGGCCCCTGAGTTGTACTTGGGGCCCCCTGACCGTAGGGGACCCGGTGCACTGCACCGCTTAGTAGACTTGCGCATTATAGTTCGCGAAGAAGAGCGCTCAGTTTAGTTCGCAGCTCCCTCGCGAACTAGTTCGCTCTTTTAGTTCGTTAGTTCGCGTCTCGAATTCAGAGAAAACAGATTGTTCGCTCGCCTTGCTACCTCTACAGCACGCGCTATTTTGTTTGTTATGTCAGTTTTTATTAGGACATAACTCATTTTTTTGTCGTTTTTAAATGGAATTTAATATGACCTTCTTAACAAAAGTTATTGCTTAATAATAGCCCTTTCAAATGACATTTAGCATGATCAGTTGCCACCGATAAACCAAAGTGCTCATTGTTTTTTGCACAAATGGGTAAACTGAATAACTGTGCTGTTTTTACTATTTACTTTACATGCATTCGTAGAATATTAATTTTTTTAAATGGATTTATTTATTAGTTCATGGAAGAAACATTACTTATAAAAGGTGCTAATGACCCCGCCGTCGACGCGCCCTTAAACCCCAACAACAACACAACTATTACTTATAAAATATTATAAATGTGTTTATTTGATGAATTAAAATTAATCGGCTCTTTTTTTATTAAATATAGTTTTGGATATCATGAACAAAATATAATTCTACTATTGGCAACTATATAAGAGAAACAAGATTACCTATATTATTAAGAAAAGTAACAGTAATACTTCCAATGTGATACCTAACAGTTAGACATATAAAAATGACAGTGACCCCTGAATGAGAAAGTGATAACAATAACGAAAGTGCGTAAATTTCCAGTAAATTGGAAGTCATTGAGCTATTTTTTTTTTTATTAGTGTAGGGGAGGATAATCCAACACACATTCACAATATTTTGGCGACGAATGAAACTAATGAAGACACAAAAGTTAAAATCTTTTGAATTTCTCAAGTCATTTCTTTACATAACTTTCACAAATCTGTTAACCAACTAGACTGAGATAAGTATTATATTATGTCAGCTTTAAAACAGCGCTAGAAAAATGTAAAAGATACTGTTTCTTTGGTTAAGAAAACAAGAAAAAGCCTTTAGAAGCCAAATTCTCCACAGAAAGTGATAATATTAAAAATAATGCTCCTAGTATTCGTTGATAAAAGTCTGAGTATCTTAGTAAATAGTTAAATTTTAATGAAAGCAATTGGCTATAGAAAATACAAAAATTAAATTTAAAACACGAGGTTTCATTTGATGGCTGTGAGACAATATTAGAGGTTCTAAATTTATGAGAAAAAATGAGTATCAAAGTGAACGAGCTTTACTCTGAAATAACGATATTACATGAAATCTAGGTAAAAGTAAGAGCAGTATTTCATTAGTAAAAATGAGCTTTTTATCGACATTAATTTAACAACTGAAAGCGATAAATCATATTACAATTTTACTGTAGACAAAAATTGTTAAAGATGCAAGAAGTGCAAAAAAATATAGCTTAAAAAATAAAATAGTAAAAAAAACATATCCTTTGTCCATTTCTACTCTTTCGTAAAATATTATATTTTTGAAGTGTACTATATTTTTATAGGTTATACTAAAAAAACATTCTACCATTAACCGAAAAAATGTTGGTAATCCTAGCGGCGAATGGTGATAGTTCGCGACCGGGAATGCTCAGTTTAGTTCGCGAACGATACCGCTGAGTTTATTTCGCGAGCGGTAGCGCTGTGTTTAGTTCGCGAACTAGGTCGCTCCGCTCTGGAATTCCAGAAAGACAGCTCGTTCGCTCGCTTTGCTAGCGCTACTTCACGCGCTCTCTTCTTTAATATAATAGTTGTGGTTACTGATAGTTGTCTTTTAAGTGTTAATGGGATCATGGGATGTTTTCACATCCATGTTAAATTCCGCAATAATTATTAATGTTTAACAGTTACATTTTTTAAAATTTTTATATCTGTCTCTTCAGTGAAATGTGTCCACAGCGAACTGTGTTACCTTTCAGATAATAAACTAAAACAAAAGTTGGTCTTCGGGAAAGGATCGAACAAACTAACGAACTAAGGAGCGAGAGATCTGGGAACTAGTTCGCGTAGTTCGCTCGTGGGAGCGCTCTTTAGCACTAGTTCGTTCGCGAACTACACAAGACTACCGCTTAGCCCCATAGTAGCTATGCCCCTGATTCTGGCCACTGGTTTACTGGATCCCCTTATATTCAACAGAACTGCATTTTGACCACTTATTCCTACAGTTACTTGACACCTGATAAGGTTATCATAAGGCTTTATTGGGAAGATATCCAACATGTTTTGTCCCCTCGTTTTATGCCCAACCACTTGTGTAAAGCCTCCTTTCCTTACTTAGGTATTTGCAAATCTCTGTTTGTTTGTGTTATTAATCTCATTTCCAACCCATTTGACACCTGATAGGTTCAGATCCCCAGCAATAATGACTATTGTTTGCTAACTTCTGAATTCTGATATGAATTTAGTTTCCCCCAAGAGACTCATCTTTATAAATCATTCTTCCACTACAGTTTGCAGCCAACATCCTGACTTTTTCCTTTTTATTTCCACAGAAGTTTCATTAATAATTAAACTTGAATGCCATTGGTTAATTCCATCTGTTCCTTCTGTCTTATGATTAATTCACACATTCTTTACATGTTAATCGTTTGGATAGTTATTAATTATTAGAACAGGTGTTGTAGGTTTTTCATTACCACAAATTTGATATAATCAAGGTTCTGGCGACTGAAATATTACCAGTGTAAGAAGTCACCACTGCTTGCCTACGGTGTCCTAAAGGAGGGTGGAAGAGTGGGTAGTGGTCAAGCGAACCCTATTGCTCTTTGGGTTAGAAACGGTCGGTATAGGAGGATTTATTTTTATTATGGCTTTACAACTTTATGGCAGTGAAGCATGGACTTTAGGAATACCAAAAAGAAGGATAACTAAAGCATTTTAAATGTGGTGCTATAGAAGGATTTCTGAAATTAAATGGACAGATAAAGTACAAAACGAACGAGATTTGGAAATGATGGGTGAGGAAAGAGAGTTTGTGGAAGAAGTTTACAGAAAGAAGAGACAGGCTGGTAGGTCATATTTGGAGACATGCTGGATTGGTTAATTTGTTAGTGGAGGGAACAGTCTTAATTGAAATGGAGCACAGGCTCCAATGGCAATTCCCCTACATCCCCATCTTCCCCATATCCTGTTGAAGGTAAGAACTGCAGAGGAAGATTAGAATATACAAGACATGTTTTTTAAGTAAGTACCATTTTGAAATTAAAAAGAGATGTGCAAATATTTATCAATAATTTTATTTTTCATGAAAGCCTGTACCTTACTCTACTTTTCTACATAATTCCCTTGAATATTGAGGCACTTGTCATAACGTAGTAGCAGTTTTTGAAAACCCTCCTCATAGAAGTCTGCCGCCTGACTTGTTAACCACTGCATCACAACTGTTTTGACTTCGTTATCGTCTTCAGACGCTGACCGCCCGGGTGTTTCTTCAAGTGCAGGAACAGGTGTAGTCACTGGGCGCCAGATCAGGCTGTACGGAGGATGATCTAGAGTTTCCCATCGAAAAGATGTGATGAGATCTTTGGTCTGATTAGCCACATGTGGACGGGCATTGTCATGCAGCAAAACGATGACCTTGCTCAACTTGCCACGTCTTTTGTTCTGGATTGTAACGGCGTAGATTGTTCAGTGTCTCACAATAAGCTGCTGCATTAATTGTCTCATTACGAGGCAGAAATTCCACAAGCAATACTCCTTTTCTGTCCCAAGAAAACTGTGCACATGATTTTCCGGGAAGAAATCGTTTGCTTAGAACTTCACTTTTTTGGGTGAATCTGAATGCCGCCATTCCATGGACTGTTGCTTTGATTCAGGTGTGACGCAGGCCACCCATGTCTCATCGCCCGTAACAATTTGGCTTAAGAAATCATCACCATCGTTGTGGTGTCGCTCAAGGAAAGTCAATGCACTGCCTATACGTTTGGTTTTGTGCACATCCGTTAACATTTTCGGTACCCAACGTGAGCACAATTTTCGGTACCGATAATTCAAGTGCTCGGTCACAATGCCATACAAAACACTACGAGAAACGTTAGGAAAGTCATCACACAAGGAGGAAATCGTAAAGCGTCTGTTTTCTCTAACCTTATTGTCCACTTTCTGCACCAAACTTTCATTAACGACGGAAGGACGCCCACTCCGTTGTTCATCATGCACATTTGTGCGGCCATCTTTAAATGCTCTCACCAACTTTCTCACCATTCCATCACTCATAATGTTTTGTCCGTAAACTGCACAGATCTCACGATGAATTTCGATCGGTTTTAGCCCTTTAGCACAAAGAAATCTTATAACAGCCCGTACTTCACAGTCGGCGGGACTCACGATTATCGGAGGCATCTTAAACACTCAGTGAACAATGTAAACAAGGAAGAATTAGACTGTAATGGCTTCAGTGCGTAGGCAGGAGATGCAGGTACCCAGTGCGCATGCGCGGGACGCCGACCGTAGCGCTGCAGCCACGGTGTGACAAAACGGTACTTACTTAAAAAATACGCCTCGTATGAAGCAGATAATTGAGGACGTGGGTTGTAAGGGATGTGTTGAGATGAAAAGGCCAGCTCAAGACACGAAGGGATGGACATCAAACCAGTCGAAAGACTGATGACAGAGGAAGAGATTGAATTTTGTAAATATGGTAACTAACGCAATTTTACTGTTTATTAGTTTGTATTATCGAAATTTTGGATTGAAAAATTTGTATAAAAGCCTTAAATTTTTCAATTCAAATCTAAACATGCAAATTGACTTTTTTGAAATTTAGGCTTTGTTGGCTTATAATATTGAAATTTCATTTTTTAAATCTGCATATTGAAATGGCAAAATGATTGATTTTAAATTTACAAATTGTGAAATTTTAATTTTTGATACTACAATTAATTTATAAATTCAAAAATAAAACCCATAGTGTTTCATAAAGTTTCCGCTTTTGTCGGCAGTCCCCAGTGATTGTCAATTGCTTTTTTTTATTTTTACTAGGGCTTTACGACACGAGGTAATTAGAGGCGGTAAAGAACAGGAAACAATGGGACACGGCTATGGCCTTCTGAAGGCAGCGTCCGAGTGTTCGCCTGCAGCGATGAGCAGCAAGTCTGGCTGCCCGGGGCATGACGTCAGCCCCTCCCCGCCCCTCCCCCACGCTCCTGCCGCTATGCGGTCGCGTGGGACGGCCGCATAGCGGCGCCACCGTCTGCAGCAGCAGCATCGCGTTCCAGCCGCCCCAGCCGCCAGGTCGGTCGCTTCCTATTTAACCGCAGCCACTGTTGCTACCGAGGCTAATCCGTTTCATGTCTCTGAACTTAAACTACACTTGCATTTGAAGTCAGCAGAATTTCAATTCTTCATCCTTTATTGTCGTTTTTTCTTCCTCCATCATTTACTGTGTTTCTTGCTTCTCTCAGACCACTTCGGTCCAGATTTCTTTCCTCTTCCATCTTGAAATCCTTCCATATTTAATACCTTCTTTCTAAAGATCGCTCTTTCCATAATTTCTTCTCTTTTCTTATTTCTTTCCAAATCTTACTTAACCTGTTGAATCCAGCTGGTTGTTGACTTTTTTCCCCAAAGGTAATTGAATATCTTTTTCATTAGTCTGTTATCATTCATTCTTTATATATGTCCAAAAATCAGCAATCTCATTTTCCTTATTGATTCTGTTATATATTCTATGTTCTGGTGTATTTCTTTATTACTTCTTAATTTCCACAGTTCTGTTGGTTTAATTTGACCCAAGATTTTTCTCATGATTACTTCTTTCTAGGCTTCACTAGCGTAATGACATACTGATTTCACGACCGAGCTATAGTGCCTTATTTTAAGATTTTTTGCCAAGCACCTTTTGTTATAATTATTATTTTTTGGTCTTTCCATCCTTTTTCTTCTATTTATTTAATCAATTTTCTTGAATGTATTTCGTCCAGATATTTAAATTCCTTTACTTTCTCTATTCATCAAATATCTGTTTTTAAAAATTTTGGAGCGTTTTTAATTTTTGTAATAAATTAAGTTTTTTCCTACTGAAATTATAAAACCTTTTTTGTTGGCTATTGCTTCCAAGAGATTGATGTGCGATTTCGTACTTGTAATGTTCTCTGAAAGTATAGTAAGTATTTTCTTATGTTATGCAGTTTCCACTAATAGAGCGAAAGATTTGTGCTGCCTACTCTCTTCTTTCGTGCTCTGTTTTCTTCCTTGCGCTCTTTTATCGTCACCACACGTATTGAATTAAACTTAACGCCGTGGCGAGATGTCAACGCACATACAATTTGTTTCGTTGCGCCTAAAGTTAAATGCTCTTGGTCTGCCACACGTTTTCATATGACTGTTTTTTACTAACATTTTTACGAATTTTCGCACGCTTGCTCTAATATTCATGTCAGTAACCGAAAGAGATGAATGAAAAATAAAAATGACCGTATTTCTCATATTTACGCTAAGTAAAATCGCGGCACGTCAACAGAATTAAAATTTTGAAACAAGAAAATAAACCGTAAGCGGATAGCGATCTGGACTGTTCGATGGTCCAAATATTTTGCATACGTATTGCTCAGTATTTTTGGAATCGGTGAGAGCCAAAGAAAAAAAAATAAAAGAAAAATAAAATAAAAACAACAGGGAATGACAATATACATTTAAAAAAATCATGTTACTACTCACCTATGATTAATGCTAGAAACATGTTAAAAAAAAAATGAACATACAGATGATACGCCGATATTATACTAACTGTAATGCGTTTACTGAATGATGCAGCCTAACAACTGACACTGTAGCGCCAGAGATATGCCTCGACGACCAACGAGGTCGAGCTACAGATTCAAGTACTGTCTAATTTGTTCCCATAAACTATCTCCCGCAATAACAATATGTGTCTCACTACATGCTGTAAAATATTCGGAATTTTTGTTCGTACTCTCCGTGCTGCCTCGAACAGCAAATAAAGTTCGCTGATTGCTTCTTCGCGATGTGACAGCTGGCACCGACTCAAAAAATAATTGACTAATGTAAAAATTTCAATAATAGTAATGTAAAACATTGTCCAGTTAGATTTATTTTCTTTTTAGCAAGATTTATAATTATTTTAAAATTTTTAGTTTTTTTTTGAAGGCGGTTTTTATTTTATTTTTTAATTATTTTTAGTTGAAATGAGTATAATTTCATGGTGTGAGTCTGATACATGCAGTAACCCGAAAAGCAGATGAACTTTTCGTGTTAAGAACTAACGTGATGGCTCTTCCCAAATGCAGAGCTGATACGTGGGTCGGTCTGGGATTGTTTGTCTGACAGACGACGTCGTTTTCGTTGTACAAAATTACATAATTGTCGCGCGACAGAGCGACATGGCTGATGAAGAAAAATTGATTTCCACCGCATCCGACGGCCACTACTTCAGGTGTACTAAGAGATGCATATGAAAAGATTTCCAGCTCATAAAAAATAATTTTTCGCATTTAGAATTGTATTTTTTCTTCTTAGTTTCTCACTTTATGTTTGTTTGTTTACATGTAATTATTTAAAATAAGTAATACTTGTATTTGAGCCTATCTTTTTATTGTGAAATATATTGTCAATAATAAATTGTATATTTTATTGTGAATATTTCACTTTGTGACGAAACTCCTGGTTGTAGGGGTATTTCTTGATATTGACCTCCACGCAAATGACACAGCTGCCTGCAGGGGGGAAGAGCTGGGAAGTGATAAGATTGAAAATCACTTAGAGGTCAGCGGCTCTGGCCAGGGCGCTAAGCTTTTCGGGTCCCGGGTAAGGATTCTTAGTCCCCCTTCCTCCCCCCCCCCCCCCAACAAAATTATTGATATTAAACTTTTAAAAACTTTTAAATTTTAAGGCAAAAAAATCAAATTACACCTTTTTAAGCAGGATTTTTAAAGTTTTATTTCTATTTAATTAGACACTCTGGCAGAGGAGCCCCCTTCGGGGGCCCGGGATACTTTTGCCTCGCTTAACCCCCCCTAGCACCGGCCCTGGTTTTGGCAGTGTCGTTTTTGTTTTGTTTTTAAGAATATATATTAAATGAACAGAACATACCTCATACTGTCATACAAATGGCTAATCTTTCTATTGTACCAATTACTTTTCTCCAGTTCGTGGTGCAATTCGATATAGTTGATTTTAACAGATTGTGTATTTTCTGAAGCATTCTCGAGACATACGAAAATATGTATAAAATCTATCTTCTTGTGATACCAGTCCCCGGCAAAGGCGGTGGTATTCACCAAGGCATTCTCTCTTGTTATTGATGTCAGGAATCCAGACCATTTTTAGTGCGAACAAAATAAGTAGAGTCTCCTCATCACTTGACATGTTTTAAGAATTTCCTAGCCCAAGAAAACTTATTAAGAAAGAAATAGAGAAGTACAGATTTCTTCGCGAGAGAGGGTCTCACTATACTGGCATTTGTCGCTATGGAGTTGTCGCGTCCTGTGTGACGCGTCGCCGCGACGAGAGAACGACCACTTGCCGCTGTCGCTTGTCGCGTTCTGTGTGCCCAGGCCTTTAGGATTGGTGCTTAGCACCCTCTGCCACCCACAGTAATTGTGAATTGCAGAGTATAGCTGTAGATGTAGATGTAGTAGATTGGGAGTGTAGGGAATCGCCACCGGAGCCTATGCTCCTATTGCGATTAAATTAAATTAAAAATCAAGAAAAGTCAGAAGTGTAAGTATCGCTTCGTCAGCTTTCCTGTTATGACGGACTTGTTTTGTGAGACTGACTCTCGGCTCAAACTGGACGGAACTGAGAGGAGCCAGCGATGTAGGAGAATCGTTACCAGCGAACAGGAATTTGGTGGGGGATATTTGTATGTTTGCCTTTTGAAGGAACCATTCCGGATCTCGCATGGAATGACTTTTAGAAAGCATGGAAAATTCAAATCTGGCTGGACCGGCGGGGATTCGAACCGAATGCGAGGCCGCTATTAGCAGTTGACTCTGCCAACTAGGCATCGCATCAGCACACTGCCGCTGCCAAGCACTGTTCTAGTTGGCTGACGGTCGAAATCGCGTCCCACAGAATTCTGTGCAGTTTTGTTTGTTGCTCGTGTGTTATTCAAAACCGAGCCGTTTGGAAGGTCTCAATAGGTTTCAAGAAAATCGAGATCATACGTCACAGTATAGCGCCGCCTACATGACAAATTTTATTTTGGTAAAAGTCTCGCCTTTTTCGAGACATGTGACTTTGTTCAGTTTATTCCATGACATTCTAAAACTTAATGACCTTTTGAACCCTGTTTTTTTTTTTAATTTACTAAAGACGTTTGAGTTATCTAAAACAATGTTTTTAAAAAAAAATCATTAAAAAACTTTAAAAAATCATTATTATTTTTTTGCAACATGTTTAAAATCCACAATCGTCTCTTTAGCAGATTTTACTATCATAAAACAATAATTTTAGAAAAGGTATAAATTAATTATAACATTCAAAATATTTCTATATGTTTTTTTTAACGTTTTTTTTAAAAAAGAACATTGTTAAAATGACTCAAATATCTTTGAGTAATTTTTTTATTTTAAAAAGCAGGGTTTAAAAAGTTTTAATTTGTATAAATGGCGTCGAATAAACTATGTATCAAAAAAATATTTAAAAAATCAATATTTCGAAAACGGCAGGTATACGACCGCGCGCTGCCACTACATTCGACGGTTGTTTGACCGCCCCAGTCCAGACAGTGGCCCATGTGGCCAGATGTGCGCTTGCACACTAGGCGGATTCTAACCGCTTGCGCGTTTTCAGTCTGTGTAAAGTTAACATTTTTTTCAATTTAAAAACAGTGGTTTCTTTTAAAGATCGGGACGCTACCAGGAACGCTTGGAAAGAAGTGTGCCTTGAAAGTGGAATGATTTTGACGAAATGGAAAATTAGGAAAAATGCCTTTGGATAGTAAACTATTGATGACGTATTTACATAAATTTTTACCACTTCAGGTAGAATTTGAATATTATTGAATCACATTTTATAAAAAGATTTTGATGATTAATAGTATATAACTGTGCCCTTATATCTTAGACATTTGTCAAGGAACACTTTCAACATTCGAAATTCTGTCGCTCGACATTGTGAGATCTTTTTTTTTCTTTTCTTTTTTAACACAGCGTTGACGAATACAGCGAGACAAGCTGTTTAGTAAATTCGGCATCATCTTCGCCATTTACTTTCTATTTTTCTTTGTAAAGTAGTAATTTTTAAAACACTCAACTTATTACAATTTAAGCAAAAATGTTTAACTAGTCGTTTGTGCTTGTAAGAATAAAAGTAATGTAGAGTAAACTCAACAATGATGAGTCGATTACACAGTGAAGTATATGTATTAGTTACAAATAAATGAAAGACTTAGTCATTATATGGCATGGTGTATTTTTCAAACTTTTCTTGTACACCTATTCATATTCACCTAAAGGAGTTTTCACCCTAATTAACATAAAATAAATATAGGGGATTGGAATTATATAAAATTAAATGTTTATCTTTAGTAGGTCCATGAGAAATCTGCTTACTTCAAGGTGATTATCAGCATTTCCACACTTTGAATACAATTCATCAACTGTGTATTTCTCCTTTGAATGACATACTTTAGTTTCGGAAGCAACTCTCGATATAAACATCCCAAATTAATGGAAAAATTTGCTGTTATCGTTCCTCAAATATTCTGTTCTCCTTTGGTTTTTTTCTTTTCCTATTTCTATGGTGACGGAACCGTTAAAATAAAAATTTTAAAACCTAACTACGAAGTAATAAACACCAAATTAACTAAATTAACATCTAATTTCACAAAATGAAACTCAAGTCACCAAAAGCAAGGTACTGACGCCCGACCACGTCACTTTTTTCCTGCTCTTCTCAGCAGTGGAAGTTTCACCGCTGAAATGGCAGCGGTAGTTCGACCGCTCAATGTGTAAACACCTCAAATTCTATAGGTGGCGACGGAGAAATTTCCGGAGCGGACGAAACCGCCCAGTGTGTAACCGGCCTACCCCCATGTTACCCACGGTAGCTGACACAAAATGGCCAACGCTAACATTTCGTTTCGTCGATGTGACGTCATTGCATTCTAGGTTCAAGGGGAAATCACGGCTGCAGAGACCCGTGAAACATTCCAAAGACGTGTCTCGTAGCGGTTGCCATAGAAACTGCGCCGTGCAGACATTTGATTACGTCAGAGGCGACGCGACGCGGGGAATGCAGAGCAGCAACAGGTGGTCGGAAGTTGAGGCAAGAGAAATACAAGAACTTCAGAAAAATATCGACAGCAAAGCAGTAATGTGGTTCTAAAGCTATACAAACAAATGCAGGCAATGCCAACGAACCGACACCCTGTTCCACAAATTTGAGTGAGAAGCAGCTAAGGAAATAGGGGAATGTACTGAAGAAAAGCGTAGCAGTAGTAAAAAGAACTACAAAAAAATATCAAAACGGAAGAAGCATTAAGACAAGAGAGGGTAGAAAAGCAAATCCCCACACGAAAAACAAGGCTAAGGGCGCGCTATTTACTATACATCTGCCAACAGTAGCAAAATAAAACGAGAATACTGCGTAAGTCACATAGTTCTTACTAGAAGTTATGTTCCTGTTTGTAAGTATTCTTTTGTAAAAGTAAGGTCGTAGAGTGTAGTATTAACTTTGGAAATTTAGTTCATAGGTCAAAGAAATCGATAATGACGATCTGGAGTATTTTTGGAAGACAAATGAAGAGCAGTTATGAGAAAAAAACAATGGTTTGATGAAAGCACGAACATGTGATGATTTATACAAAAGATGAGGCTTTAAGAAAAAGAAGCTTAAAATGAAATTGTGTCTCCACACGCAATTTGTGAATAAGTGTTAAGGAAATGTATGCAGTCCAAGGGCACAAAGAAAAGCAAATCGGTGTACGAGCCGTGGCAGTAGAAAATGATGTATCGATAAATATACCGTAGATAAGTATTAATTGTGTATTATATAGTTAATTTAAGATACAAGAGAAAATTATTGTATGTTTGATGATTCGAGAAATATTAAATACATTATTTGAGAAAATATGTAACGACACTAAGATTAGGATTTTTTTTCAGATATTGAAAGCCAGAAAGAATAAATTCAGATTGTGATAAATGTCTAGCAAGTGTAAAAGAAAAAAGGTGAAAACAAAAATAAAAATACGTGAGCGTGTGGCATGAACACTTAAACCGCTTACAACAAGTTTTACTCAATAGAAGAATATAACAAAATAAACCAACTCAAAAAAAAGAGTTCCTATCCAAACTTTTTAACTGTTACAGAAAAGTAATGTGAGGAATCATCAAGACTGACTAAGAGACAGAAAGAAGCTAAAGCGAGGAGGGTTAACAATGGAGAGAGAAGGGCCGTCACAAGGGAAGGACGGAACGCTACGAGTCTACAGGATTCGCAGGGCAGCTGCGACACAACTTTCACGCTAGCTCAATGTAAAGAAAAGCCTGCAGATCACGACGGTTGACTCGATCAATGAAGCCATAATAGTTATAAAAGCTCACCATGTTCAATATGTCACTAGCTCAACACGGTGATCCTATTCGACGGACGGAAGTACAGAGAACCGACGCTAGGCTTTGCCAGAGCGTGACGTCGGTTTAACATTACCACCACATTCAGTCCCGATACTCAACATACCTGGACCACGGCATCTTAAAACCTTCCTTTCCATCAAGTAACATATTAGGCACTCGTAACTGAGTTGAGTTCCAGGTATTCAAAGCAACGGATTCACTGAAACACCAATCTCAGTATACAGGGTCCAAGTATTGATTCTTGGGGCACGCTTGTTACTCCGTGCTTAGGATTTCGTATGTATTACATTTTACATGCGACTTAAATAAACTTCCTGTCCTATCAAATTCTTCGCTGCATCCTAATTTATGATGCAGAATTCTAAAGCGAGTCCCGAGCTTGTTGCGGCTTTCACGAAGGCCGATTTGGTCTGCCGAGAGTTTCGCCCGGCTGTGCCCTCAAGCACACGTACTCGCGGCACAGACTCCTGTGTTCGTGATGGACATAGCGGGTTAAGTAACGTACGACACTGTGCTTTCTGACCAGCAATGGAAACAATAGCGCCAGACAGAAATACGAGTGACGCGAGGAGCGCGACGCCCACCAATTAGACGCGAATGTCGGGCGCTTTGTAGTTCAGACGGCCGCCGCACAGGCGCTGCCAAAGTGAGTCCTCGCGCAGTGACACATTGTAGGATGGGGACGCTAAAAGTTGCGGAGTCACAAGATTGCAGTGTCTCCATTCTCTAATCTTCACACCCACAGCACTATCTTGATGACGCACACTAATATGGTCAGAGACACGCGTTGTCTGGAACGTAATAGGAATTATACTGTGGAAGGAAACTGGAAACTCGAAACTACCGTAGAGGATACCCGCTAGTGGCTCTGTGGGTAAGGCGTATGGAGCAGAGGATTCCCCGCCGACTTCTCCTTTGGTACTGTAGCTCTCTTAAACTTACTTGGAAACCATCAGACTGGTTAAATGTTGAAAGGTACACATCATATATCTCTGTGGTATAGTCGTTTTCAAAGTAAGCCCTAGTTTTTGAGATATTCGCATGCAAATAAACAAAAAATTCTACATGAAGGGTATACAGTAAATTATTGTCTCATTTTATTAACTGCGTAGAGTGTTAGCTTTATGATTTTCTGACCCGAGTTCAAATCCTCTCAGACTGAAAGCCTGACAATTTTTGACGATAAAAATAAATAAAAATATTTGATTCAGCAGGAATTTGAACTCCAGTCAGAAAATTTGAAACCACTACCCTATCGCATAGACCATACTGCCATTTGATAGTTAGGGTCAATAATTTACTACATACCCGACATTTAGAATTCTTTGTTTATTTGCATGAGAATATCTCAAAAACTAAGGCTCATTTTGAGAAACGGCTATAGCACAGACATATATGCTGTGTATCCTTGAACATATATGAAGGAGATCGAAATCCGTTCTTAACAAGTCTGATGGTCTCCAAGTCAGTGTGGCATTAGGGGCCGTCAATTAATTAAGTGAGGTGTTTTTCCGGAATACCGGATCTCCCCCCCCCCCCACCCCACTCTCTGGTGAGATTGATCCCGTACTTTTTTAAGACTTTTTTTTGGTTTTCACGTCGATTCAAGAACCACTTGCGTAGTGCGCGTTTCTGCCGCTAGGCGTTTTTATCACAACTCATTGTCAGTTCAGTGCCGCCTGTGTTGCCGACCTGCCTTGTCCTGTTAATCTGCAGTGATTGTTTTTTCTAGCGCTGTTTTTGTTATGCCAAGTTTAATTAAACAACGTGCAGCTGCGAAATTTTGTTTTCTACTCAGTAAAAATGCTGCGGAAAACGTTTTAATGTTGAAAACAACTTACAAAGATGACGCTATGGGAAAAATTCAAATGTACGAGTGGTTCGCTCGGTTTAAAAATGGCGACATGTTGATAGATGACAAACCTCGTCCTCTACTTCCAACAATTGCCCGAATCAACGAAAATGTTGAAAAAATTCGAGAACTTGAGCTCTCAGACCGTCGGCAGACAATTGATCAACTGTCAGAGATTAGTGGGTTATCTTGGAACTTGTTTCAGCGAATTTTAACCGAAGATTTGGGAATGAAAAGGGTTACCGCCAAGTTTGTTCCTTGGACTCTGATTAACAATCAAAAAGAACGTTGAGTTGAAACATGTCGTGCTTTGAAACAACAGCTTGAAATTGATCCAGATTTTCTGTCAAAGGTCATTGGTGATGAGTCATGGTGCTATGGTTACGACCCAGAAACAAAGCAACAGTCAAGTCAATGCAAGACGTCATTGTCACCCCATGCAAAAAATCGTTATCAAGTCAAATCAAACATCAAAGCAATGCTTTTTTGGTGCTTTTGGCGTAGTTGATTTAGAGTTTTTTCCACCACATCAGACCGTCAATGGAACCTTTTATTTCGAAGTTTTAAGGAGATTACAGAACAGTGTTCGTCAAAAAAGACCCGCTTTTGTGGCAGACAGGAGACTGGTTTTTCCAGCACGACAATGCACTTCCACAAACAGCTGTCTCTGTTAGGCAGTTTAAATGGCATGGTTCCGCTGCCCCACGCACCTTACTCGCCTGACCTGGCTCAGTGCGACTTTTTCTTATTTCCACGCATGAAAACGGGAATGAAGGGATACCGATTTGACGGCATTGAATAGGTCAAGAAAAAACGAGGGAGAACCTGCAGCCATTTCTAAAGATGACTACAGAAAATGTTTTGAACAGTGGAACCACTGGTGGGACGAATGTATTAGTTGCAGTGGAGAGTATTTTGAAGGGGATTACGTTGGTTTGGAAGGTTTTTTTGGGTTGCCCCTTGTATGTACTGGCCCGATACGACTATCGTGGCGTCTGAGTCAGGCTATCTCATTACACAGGGGCCCATTATTCCTGGAGGTGACGCGATAGGCTGCTTCGCGACGGAAATACCTCTCAGGCAGCGAAACGAGGACGAGATGCATCGGCAGGGCTACCAACTGCAATCACACTGCTGCCTCCCCCGTTTTATTGGTCCAACAGCCGAAGTTTCGTTGCCACAACATAAGAAAAACTCTTTGGATTTACCTGAATGGGCCTGAGGTCTTGCCAAAGAAGCCAATCGATACTAGAGCTGTAAAAGTAACGAGAAATTCTGCACCCGTATGTATTCGTTACTGAGCCTATCAATACCCGTTACTATCGTTTCGTTACTGGTTACTTTCGGTACAATCGAACACTAGCATATCGCATCGCATCGCATACGGGACGACTTCGTTCGTACTTGGTAAGATTTAAGTAAATTTTTTATTTAGTAAAATAAGTTTAGGTAAGTTGTTATTTTGGATAAAACTGAAAGTCATTAGCACATGGATCTTACAGAAAATCTCTGAATATACACTTGATTTACTGTAATGAATTTTATATACGAAAGAATAATCAAATATAATCTAATATTTCTGTCTTTCCTGAAAACCTGGCTTTTGAATTACTTCTCTAAAGAGTGTTCTGTTGTCTATTATATCTGTTTTCATTCCAGCGTTTGTCATGTCCTTTTCAATCTCAGTGAACCACGTGGGTTTGGATTTGCATCTGTTTACCGAGCGTGGTGGGTGAGTGGTTAACACTATGGTCTCGAATTCGGGAGGACGGCGGTTCAAATCCCCGTCCAGGCATCCAGATTTGGGTTTTCCATGGTTTCCCCAAATCACATAAGGCGAATGCCGGGATGCTTCCTTCAAAAGGCCATGGCCTTCCCATTCTTTGCCCCAGTCCCATCTAGCCTCTAATGACTTCGACGTCGACGAGGCGTCAAGCAATAAGAAAGGACAAAAAAAACTTTCTTTCTGTTCTGTATATGTGCCCAAAAAATTGCAGCCTTTTTTTCTCATTATAACTGTTAATTTTTCTGATTCCAAATATAGTTCTCGGTTTGGGCTTAATTTGTATCCAGCATTATTATTACGTTTAGGTCCCAGTATTTCTCTCAGTATTCTTTTTTTCTATTTTTTCCAGTATTTCAAGGTACCCATATATTTTTTTTAATGGCATTTGGCTTCCTTAGGCCATACAGCCAGCTCAAGTAAGTGTATATTTCATCCAGTGTTTTTTAGTTTCTCTACGTGTATATATATATATATATATATATATATATATATCTTTCAAGTAATTCTTGCCACACCACAGGACGGACACGACAAGCACACTAACACACAACACTTAAACACCCATGCCCTCGGCCGGACTCGAACCGGCGATCTGTACCGTAGCCCCTACGCTACCGAGGCCGGCTATCCCCACATCTTCATACTTTAAGTGTTTCTGCCAAATACAACGTTTCTGGTCTAACCACTGTTTGATGGTGCCTTAGTATTGTGTTCCAGGATAAAGATTTTTTGTTATATACGTTCTTTGTCATATGAAATACTCTTTCCATTTTATGTATTCTCGTTTCTATCGCCGTATTTTCTTTTGCGTATCTCGTTATCCATCCTCCTAAATATTTAAAACAATTTTTTTATCTATTGTGCCATTGCGAAATTTAAGATTTTGAGGAGCGTCATTGACGTTTGTCATGAACTGTGTTTTTTTTTCCAAAGATGTATGTAATCCTACTTTGGCTGCCTGTTTCTATAGTTCTCTAATTTGTTCTTTTGCACTGTCTAGTGAATCAGTAATTAACGCCATGTCATCTGCAAAAGCTAGACAATCGATGGTGATTTTATTTTGATTTCGTCCTGGCTGAACACCCTTAGTGTTGATGGCTTACCTCCATTCCCTGTCTACTTTTTCTAATACACAATTGAAAGGCAGCGGAGACAAACCATCTCCCTGTCTCATACCTGATTTTATTTCAAACGGATTGGAAATTTCCTCCATAAATTTTACTTTGGATGTCGTATTTGTTAGGGTTCCTTTAATTACTTCAAATGTTTTATTATCGAGTCCTAATTCTTTCAGAATATCTATTAGTACATTTCTGTCAATTGATTCGTATGCCACGTATTTCAAGTTCCTGATTTTTTTCATTTCTATTATGTTCTTTAAATTAAATATTCCTCGGGCTTGCGACCGGCGTTGAGGCGATATGTCGCCAGACACGGACCCTAACGACCTCGCGTAGACTGACGAAATCCTATCCTCTACACGACAGTGTGGGACTACAATTGTTCGTCCTTTTATTTCTAGACTAGATACTACTGGAAGTTGTGTGTTGACAAATGCAAATTGCTTTATAGATCTACGAACACAAATAAATAATTGTGTTTTTTCCGAATCCGTCAAATAACAGGATTCTTTGATAGCGAACAGATATGCTGGCTCGAACCGTGCCGAGGGGAGGAGAATCTTTGGAGACTGTTGACGGATGTGGTTTTGGAAGAATATCACGAAGAGACAAAAAGTGTCTATGGAAGAGCAATATTGAAGTAAACTGTGAGGAAATGCAGATTTATAGAGACTGCTTTGTGATCTGGAGAGATATATGTTTCAAAAGATAAAACCGAGCCTGACTTGAGAGCAATGCTACTTGTTGATAGAGAACACCGAATTGTATTCACACTGGACAGCAGGGGCGGATCCAAGGGGGGGGGGGGGGAGGCCAGAGGGCTCAAGCCCCTCCACCAAAAGTATCTCAATCTGGGGAGACTATAAAGACTACCCTTGGCCGACTCAGGCCCCCCCCCCCCAAACCAAAATCCTCGATCCACCCGCGTTGGACAGGAGTAACCGGTGCCATTAGTCTTTGAGTTTTGACGGTTGCGTCTGCTAGAAGTCCGTTTACAACAGTCAGTTTTACTTACTGAAGATGTTACGACCTCTGTGCTATTTCAAATGACCTCTAAACTTCCGGAACATTTTTATCAGTTACAGTCATTTCAACCTGTAACAAAGAATAAACTACACCTTTCCTCCCGTTTATATGAAAGGAATATTTATAGATTTGCGTAAAATCTTCTCGAGCTTTCCAAAGGGATAGCTCCTCATTAAGAAGTGACGTTTCGGTGCCTGCCTCTGGCTTCATCTTCAGGCGAAGATGGAGCCACAGGCAGCCTGAGAAGATTTTACGCAGCTGACTCAGCGAGAAAGCCTACTTTGTGTCACTATGTATAGCTTTTCTCAATATTAATCGCAGCAACGATCACTTGAGAACGCGTTTGTTTTAGAGCTGCTAGTGCGTGAGACTGCACTCAACACATGTTTTACACGACCCGTTACTGTATTTCTCATATCCGCCCTTTTCACATCTCTCGTCTCCCCTGTGTTTAATGATTAAGCCTTGCTGTCGAATCTTCCGCGGCCAGTTTTACTCCAGCGTAATACAGGGCGTTCGCCGGGAAACGCAACCCACTGTTAGCGCTACAAGGAAGAAACTGCTCCCGGCGAGCGAGCGATCAGCTTCCGGCATTGTTCGACCGTCGGCCGCGGACTATTTCATAATAATTACGCTTCATAAACTTGTATGTGCTAAGCATTTAAATGTGACGTCAGTTGCGGATCAACAGTGCCATCGTGGACACCCTGCAGGTACCAGTTGCAAAATCTAATCCTAGGCCCCTGGTCTATTTCTGTAATTTTATGCACCACAATTGTTTTGTACGGCTTTAAGTGAACTAGCTTTGTTACTTTCCCAGCTGACGTCTTAGATACGCCTGCCTGCTGCCCTAACTGACTTAATGATTTTTTGGGTGACTGTTCTAGTCGAAAAGCGATATCGTCAATTTTCTCCTCTGTGAGAATACGGTTGACCGACAGTCTCTTTTTGTTAAAAAATGAACCCGTTTCTCTTACTTTTTTAACCCGACGCAGAATTGTTGATTTAGCTGGCAGTAAAGCGCCAGGATCTTCGCGACGAAATTTACTGCGACACTTTTTAAACGACTTCTTCTTCACATATGTATCGTAGAGAAATATTCTTTGTTGCAAACTGTAACGTACCATAATTTTACTCACACTCAAACACGGTACAGATTAGTAAGAGTATGAAGCCCCAAACCAGCCAAACCGCAAAGAAACGTTTATTCACAACACTGTTGGGGCAGCGGAGGTGTTAAGCAGTGCGGTGATTCACGGCGCCATGTGGCGGGAGTTGCTGGCTCCACTGTCCCAGCAAGTTGCCGGCGGCAACAGACTGGGAGGGTAGCGTTTCCCGGCGAACGCCCTGTACTATTAGGACTTATATTTATATTTACGAGCACGCTTCACGCCTAACATATGTCCATTGGCCGAAGTTTACTTTCTGCAGATATTATTTTACATTTTGAAGGAAAATGGGTGCGTCAGACGGTAGCTGAGTCATTTCCTGTTTGAACTGTAAAGAAACTATACGAAAAGTTTTTCACCGACAACGAAGTTATTGTGTTTGTAATACAGTCGTCTGCCTTCAATTTACTCGACGCATTCTTCGAAATCATAATTTTTTTCTTTACGTCTTCAACACCATGGTTTAATACCTCGCTGATTTCAAGCCATGAATCCTGTCATTTACTTCGATTATAAATATTATTCCTATGAGCTTTCCCATAGTAACTTCTTTGATGTATACCGATTAATTGTTGTCAAGTAAGTGTCGTTGTCCTTCATGCTCGCTCTGATTAGGGAGCGTGCATAAACCACGTAGCTCCATTTTGGCCTCCTGTGAAAACCCCCCTCCCTCCCACGTAGCCCTACGTGGCTTTTGCCTCTACCCTCCCCCCCCCCTCACACCCCAACTAGCACGTAGCTTTTTTTCTTTTTTAATTCCAGAAGACATTTTGTACTGCTTTCTCATGTCTGACTATTGTAAATTACATACGGAGATAATTAACTGAGGGAAATAAATATTCACATGCTGTTGTGAGTTCTGTTCCTCATTTTAACTGTGAAAAATGTTATGAAAGGAAAGCTACGTGGCCTAGCTCGAAACCCCCCCCCTCCCCACACGTAGCCCAGCGTAGCCTTCCAGCTAACCCCCCCCTCCCTGGACCGAGCCACGTAGTTTGTGCACGCTCCCTTATAGAAACCACCAAACCGCCATCCACACTGAGCGCCTTTGAGCATTCCGAAATACCGACACTCGATCGGCTTGACCCGAGCGTGCTCAGGCGTCCACACTTGATGCGCTTACTTCACTGAGCGGCTCATTCGCCTGAGCGTGCTCCAGTGGATACGAGGCGCGATGGTTTATACCCATGTGGGCAGGATAGGGTTGGTTTAGCCTGTTTAGTGTATGACTCCAGGCTCCCGCATGAAGCTGCTAAAGTGCAAACAACGCTAATGACCTGCACACACATTATGAGGTCTGACGTCCTTCTCTTAAAATAATAACAGTCGTTCATAGTCGTGGCCGGCGATTGCAGCATTCGACAGTGGCGATAGTGGAAGAAATTTTCGTCATTGCAAACTGTGTTTTGCGACAGCATACAGTGTCCCATTAGTCTCGGAGGATCACAGATTCTGTGGTGCTGGTTTCTGCAGGGTTCGACCACCGACGAGGCCAGAGCTAAGTTGTCCGGACCCGCCAGGCAATGACACGGGGTCAGCTGGGTTGAACCCTGGTGGTGGCAGATATTTTTAGCTTCGGGATTTGGCCGTTAGGTATGAGAGGGAGTAGCGCACAGATCGAATCACCGGACCGTCGGCCAAGGTCTCGGGTTAAATCCCAAACACCTCGCAGTTGATGTGGAGTGATGGTATACGACAGTGTTGACGGTGATTGGTGCGTCGGATGGAGACGTTAAGTGTGGCAGCCCCCTTCTCCTGTTTGGAGGGAGGGCACCCTCTCATCCACAACACGAGCGACGCTGAGGACGCACACTTCCGCCTCGTCCAGCTGTGCGCGTGTGAATCACAGAGAGGCGGCTGCTATGCGGCCTGGTCCGTGGCGCTGCTTCCCGTGGGCCCATTTCCGCGGCGGGGGCGTAGTGAAGTGGTTTGGTAGGCTGTGGAATGGTTCTTCAGGAGTCGACAGAGCTTCGCAGCTATTTTCCGTAAATATTGGTGCAATGGAACTGGGTAAACAGACCTCTCGCAAACCGTTCCACATCTGACCAAGAGCAGCTAATAGACGTTTCATGCAGCAGCAGGCACAAGAGTCGTTTTGCAAAGCAATCTTCGGTAGATTTTTGGATCAGCAAGTAACATTTTTCTGCCATTTTACACGACGTCTTATTACGAGAGAGGATTTTCGGTCATGACGAACGTGGAAACCAAACCAACCATCGTCAGCGAGTCACGCTCGAAGATGATTGAAGTTTGAAGCTCAGTAGAGAGAAACCAAAGTTCTTGAATTTTCGCAAAGAGAAACGAGTACATTTTTCCCATTAATCTTAAATAAACATTTTTTGGTTTCATTATTATTAGAATTGTTATATTAACGCTCTTGGATATTTTTTTTAAGTTTATAATTTGATTGAAAGTCAGTAAATCACGAAAAACTGGTATCATTTTTTTTTATCGCTATAGATTTAAAGAGTACGCGAGGTTGAGCTCTATCTTGAAGTGATAACTCGGGAAAAAAACTAATTGGAACCATTGCTGTATCACTATTGGTACAGTCTGAGAGTGCCGAAATGAACCGAGCTATCAACCTAAGGTGGAGACCGGCAGAGCAGCGGCGCAAGAAGATGATGCCCTTGTCTGCTGATGACGGTACTCCGCGTCGTCGAAACGTCGCAAGATGCGAGTGCGCCGCAGTGACACGCCGGCCACGGGACCTGATTCAGACGCGCGTACCGAGACCGAAATAGCGAATACCAGGGCGCGCTGATCGTAAACCTCCCACTCCGTCTTCCCTGTACTGCAGGCGGTTTAGTTTGCTGATAAATGCAGCTCCCAGTTCACTGCCCTCAAACATCTCACCCGACGTCAAGAATCCACGAAGCCCAGCGATCGTATCAAACTTCAACCATGACGAACCGATGCAACAATTTTAGTAACATCTTTCAGATGCTTTTGGGCTGCCTATATTTCTAAAGTTTCTCAAAACCTTTCATGTGCTACAGCATTCCGAGATGTATTGAGGTCACGCGTACGGCGCCATAGTAAAAATAATAGAAAGGAGACCGCGCCCGACTCCATGCCGTGCGTGCAGTCATAGCAACTAAACAGCTACTTCGGCTTCCACAAATACGTATCAATGGAAAACTGTCCCATTTCCAGTTCCACGTGACCTTGAACATCCCATGATACGTTTAGAATACTGTCACTTGTTAGAACAGCCCTTGCCTCTTGAATTTGTCGAGACGTGGCTGTAGATCTGTTGGATGCAACTCTAAAAGGATTATTCAGCCCCCAGTATTTGAACACGGATAAGCTGGTTTGTATAGCTGGGTTTGAACCTTTTTTTTATTCTTTTTCCAAATTAATTTTTTGTTATGCCAGCTGTACAGCCGCATGCAACTGTGTTTTTCCACGCTTTATATTAGCTTGACCTGTCTGTCCGTCCGTCCGTATGTACGATGGGGTACCCAAAAAAAAAAAAACAAAAAAAAAAACGGATATATTTTTTTAAAGCTATATATTTTCATTTTTTTACAAAGCAACCTAATCCCCTCCAAAATACTCTCCATTACAGCCAATACATATGCCCCACCGATGCTTCCAGCGTTCGAAACATTTTCTGTAGTCACCTTTAGAAATGGCTGACAGCTCCTCCCTCGTTTTATTCTTGACCTCTTCAATGTTGTCGAATTTGAGTCCTTTCACGCCCCTTTTCACGCGTGGGAATAAGAAAAAGTCGCACGGATCCAGGTGAGGCGAGTAAGGTGCGTTGGACAGAGGAACCAAGCCATTTTTAGCCAAAAACTGCCTAACAGAGACAGCTGTTTGTGCAGGTGCATTGTCGTGGTGGAAGAACCAGTCTCCTGTCTGCCACAAATCGGGTCTTTTTAACGAACACGGTTGCCTAATCTTCTTAAAACTTCCAAATAAAAGGTTTGATTGACGGTCTTATGCGGGGGAATAAACTCTGAATGAAGTACGCCCTTGTCACAAAAAATTAAAATAAATGATCATTGTTTTGATTTTTGGACGGGGTGAGAATGGGCTTTTTTTTCCGGTCGTAACCATAGCACCATGACTTATCACCAGAAAATTTGGATTAATGTTTCATAGCACGATATGTCTCAGCTCGACGTCCTTTTTGATTGTCAGTCACAGCACGTGGAACAAACTTGGCAGCAGCCCTTTTCATTCCCAAATCTTCGGTTAAAATTCGCTGAACCGAGCTCCAAGATAACCCACTAATCTCTGACAGTTTATCAATTGTCTGTCGACGGTCTGAGACCACAAGCTCTAGAATTTTTTCAACATTTTCGTCGATTCGGCCAGTTGATGGACGAGGTTTGTCATCAATCGACATGTCGCCATTTTTAAACCGAGCGAACCACTCTTATACTTGAGTTTTTCCCACAGCATCATCTTTGTAAGCTATTTTAAACATTAAAACAGTTTCAGCAGCATTTTTACATAAACTTGCCATCATCAAAAACGAAATAATAACAAAACAGTGCTAGCGAAAACAATCACTACATATTAACAGAACAAGCCTGGTCGACAACGCAGGCGGCACTGAACTGACAATGAGTTGCACTATAAACGCCTAGCGGCAGAAACGCGTACTACAGAAGCTCCGCCCACGGCGATGCTGTTCCGGTTTTATTTTTTGGGTTCGCATCGTACGTACGGTTGTGTGTGTGCAATGATTTTTTTTTTTTTAAATTCAATTTTCACCCACTTTCAGATGTCAGATTTAATCGAAATTTTGCACACGATAATTTCATATCCATGTCTTGGAATTCACATTACTTTGGCAGTATCATCAGAAAAGCAATTGAATGTAATGAAAACTTTCATTTCAATTTCGATACACTTACGGTATCTTTGAATTTTTTCACACGTACTAAAATCGAATAATTACATGCCTATATCCTGGTATACTCGTTAATTTGACAGCAACAACAGAAAATTTGTTTAAACTTCGTATCACAGATGTTGCTAATGTTCACCCACTTTCAGGAGTGGTTTGGTGGGTACGGTCCGCCGTTCGATTCCGGTCTCGGGTGGAATTTTCTGGGTCCTTATATCTGGCCGACCTTCACATCTGGCGGAGCTTTCTTTTGTTTATGTGAACTGTATCCGGTGAGACTACCGAGTTGGGTTCATGCAGCGTGAGCGTGTATGCACGGCAATTCGAAAGTCCTTTGTCACTTGCTGCCTGGACCATTCGGAGATTCGGCAGCCAACAATGCCTTAAGAATTTAACTACGCACTTCACGACGTCTGAACTGTTTGAAATATTGGACAAGTTATTAAGAGCCGATGACAACGCCATAATTCCACTCTCGTTACTGCGACAGAAATGTGATTTCCGTGCGCAGAATTCTGCGGAATGTGGTGCGCATGAAGCAGCAATGATAGTTTCCGCTGTCACACTGGTGTTAAACAGTGTGTATGCACTACATGGCTTCGAGTTGGTTCAGACTATTATAGAAGAGTAGTCTTCTACGCTTTACTGGTTATCGGACGTCTGGTAGGGTTGCCCATTGAAACGTACATTACTCGTGGGAATAATAATGAAGGATTAAACTAAAACACATAGAAAAAGAAGATTGGAGATGAAAAATCAAACACTCTACAAATAGGTTTTTGTACCAATATGAACTAAAACATTAATTATATATGGTATATTGGCCATCCTTCCGCAGTTGCTTGTTACAAAATTATAAATGAAAACACCGTCTATTAGCAACTGGCTTTATTCATATATGCTCAGACGCGTTTCGCGCTTGTGGAATGTGGCATCGTCAGTGACTGTGGATGTATATACATGTTGGTGTTAACAAAATTACAATATTAATATACATAACTAACTAATAATAAACTACATTCTACTTACGACTTATGGTTGAGACAGTTACATGGTGGTCAGGAATAGCTCCATTTGCACTTTTTTTGTGACGTGAACTGTAGTTATGGTTCCACATAACTATGAGAATAGCTATTGTTACCCTTTTTTTTGGAGGTAACCATACCACTGTTTTCAAATCTATTGATATTGACACTTTGTGTCTGACGAACAGCAAAACCTTGTTGTTTACATTCGTTTACAGTGATGCCAACCTAATGTTTTTTCCTTGTAATGTAACGTCTATGTATTATTAAAATATGTCTCTGTTTGTGCAGTGGTGTCAGTGCTGTAATTTGCTTTTTATGTGTATTATATTCCTGTGTCTTGGTCATTCCCTCAACCATAAGTCGTAAGTAGAATTTAGTTTATTATTAGTTAGTCATGTATATTAATATTGTAATTTTGTTAACACCAACATGTATCTACATCCACAGTCACTGACGATGCCCCATTCCACAAGGGTGAAACGCGTCTGAGCCTATATGAATAAAACCAGTTGCTAATAGACGGTGTTTTCATTTACAATTAAACATAAAGTTATAGTTTTTTATAACAATCTGAACTAAAAGGTTAAAAATAACTTTGAAGTATAAAGATTTTGTTCAATAGCTACACGATCTCCCAAAACTCAATATAGCTTAATTATTTAAAATAAGCTTAAATCTCTAAGTTTTGAAACTAATTTAAATTTTTAGGTTAGATTGATATAGAAGCGTTTTTATAAAATATAATTTTATTTTTTCTTCAAATCTGTATGAACAATAGTTATTCAAAAGATGGGACCAGAAAAGAAAAACAATGGCTGGGAAGGCTCAATGTTTGTGACCCCCTTTATTAAACTGCAAATGGCGAAGCCGCAGGACTACTCCTTTGTGTGCCGCAGCATGCAGAAGTGAATCCATCGCCGTGTGCTGCGTGCATTCCGTCGTGTGCTCGATGAAGTGCCGCCTCGTCCCAAGCACATTCACGTTGGCGTAAGAAATTCGTTGCAGGCGGGAAATGCACGGCTCCATCGACAAATGAAGATGTTCCACATAAACAGACTACAGCGCCGATGGCGGCAGCGGACGAAACTAAAAGCAAGGGGTTAAAAACCTTGAAGCTTCCTCTATTGAGTCACGCGCGGAACTTATTCGTATCTTTTACGGTTTCTGAGAAGTAAAAACTCAAATTGTATTCCTTCTTTTAGAACAACCTTTGTTACTCTCCAGTACAGACCGGTGACCCAGTGCTAGACAGGATAGAGACGCTTACCAGCGACCACGTAACGCGAGATCTCGAGCTTCACGAGACGTGCGCAAACGACCCCGGAAGTCGAACTGGCGACCCCGGAGTCAAATGACAGCGCTGTAAGGCGGGCATTAACACAACTCACGGAAACAAATCCACCAAGCTTCCTTTAAAAGTAGCTTTCCTACCTAAAATCACAGCTCCTTCGTCCATTGTCCCAAAAACAAAAGTCTGGGTTCGGCTGCAGATCGGCAGAGTTATGAATACTATTATCAAAACTCATTCATTATTTTAAAGATTTTTACTGACCAAGTGTTTACATAAGTCTGTAGCGGATGCTGTTTGTTTCGGTGCGACGCAAATACTACCACACAGAATTTCGTAGGGTAATTTTTTATTTTATTTTTATTTTTTGCTTATGGCTTTGCGCCTCGTCGAACTTGAGGTCAGTAGAGGCAGGAAAGAACTAGGGAAAAGGAACGCGAAGGAATTCGACCATGGTCTTTTGAAGGAAGCATTCGCCTGGAGTGATTTGGAGAAACCATGGAAAACCCTAATCTGGATGCCCGAACGGGGATTCGAACGGGCGTCCTCCCGAATGCGAGGCCACCCATCACGCCTGGTGGTTGCGTTTGAAAGATTAGCAGCTGCCTTAAAATGCGATTGTAATGTCAGCGCCTGTTACGGCCATAATTAATTTAATTTCTATAGATTGGCGTAGTTTAAACTTTGGATTTTCCAGATAAAGGGTTTTAAGATTTATTCTTTGCTTATTTTGTTGACCTTTTGCGCCTTGTATTGGCTTGAGCATTTTACTTACTTTCGAATAGCTTTAGTTATTTGCATCACAAGCCAAATACGGAGCATGATTCCCACACCACTTCCAAGCCAGTTTTGAACGCCGCGTTTTCTTTACAGCCATAGAAAACTCTTTGCATCTTTCATGAAAATCACTTACAATCTAATATATAATTTTGTAAGGTCACTCATTCACTCGCCTCGATAGCTATTGGCTGGAGAACGATGTCACGTGTCATCCTTTGCTCGCATATTAACCGCCACTAGAGGTATCATTGGAAGAAATTCGAGGTTGTGTCCTCAATTTAATAGCTATGCAACTGCTATTAAATTAAGCCTGATTTCCGTAGCATTTCATAGTTAAAAAAACATATCGACAAACTTTACTTTTATAAAAACCACTCTCCAGTAAGATGTCGACTTTATGACCAAAGTTTATACACGAGTTAGTTATTAAATGAGTGTTAAGCTTAGGATATGAGTATATGAACGCGATGTGAAACTCATTGATTCACTTGATTTTTGCCTTTAGCTGCAGTACTTAGTATTTATAACACGCAAATGAAATATTTTCTTCCTCTTTTTATTTCAAGAATGAGACAGCACTTACTTCGTTTAACTAATTTAAAATACAACAAACAGCTTTTTATTTATGAAATCAGAATTCAGCAACGATATTCTTGCTACGAATTAACAGCAAGCAGAGATATTAGAATGTGCACTGTCTAATATCGAAGCAACTCCTATGAAATTAATTGCCATAACACAGTCAGTAATTTTGTTTTTCGTAGCATTTCGTAACTAACAAATATTGGTAGACTTTACTGTTAAAAGACGTTCGATTTCTTTTAAGTAACATGTAGAGTTGAAGAAACTTAAATTACTCATGGTGTCTGCTATAACAGCGAACCTGTTAGATATTAAATGAGTATTAAGCTTACCACTTTATATATACTTAAATCATCGAGGATATGGCCATATATACGCGATGTGAAACTCATTAATTCAGGTTCATTTTTTAGTTTCTTAGCTACAGCATTTAATATTTACAACACGTAGTATTTGCTTCCTTTTCTTATTTCAAGAAAATACAGCATATACTTTATGTAACCAATTTTTTTAAATATAACAAACAGATTTTCATTTATTTATCGTAGTTTAACAACGATATTCTTGCCATTAGAATAATTATTCGTATCATTTAATTCTTATAAAGATATTGAAAAACCTGATGGCTGAAAAAACGGGAACTACTTTTCAGTAGTATGTTGATTTCAAGAAACTTAAATTACCCATGGTCTTGGTTATTTAAAATGGAATACAGACTTCAGATCTGTGACCTAAGCAGACTCTGAGCCTGTTTTCAGTCATGGACAACTTTATGTAGGTTTTTCCATAGTGCGACGCTCAGGTGGTACCATCGCCGCGGTAAACTTCTAAAAAAAATGTAAAAAAGTTTTTACAAAGAATATTGTCTACAGAGAGGTACTGCAGCATCAACAAAAGACTAATCGAGCTACCGCTGTACCAAATAACCGTGACTGAACTTTTACAGGATGGTAATTTTATGCAAGGCTGATAATGCATAAGGTATTCACTTTGATTGTAGTTATTATTATTATCAATTTTCCCTAAACCGCTGCTGTAGTGACGGGGTTAAGTAACGGGGATTAAATAACATGTTATCGTATAGTAACACGCTGGACACGCATTATATAGTCAGCACACATCTGTTCTCGCAAATCTGTCTTTACGCATCCTAACACCATTCAAATTTAGCAAAGTGAACTTTTGGAGTCAAATAAAACATTGTGCTTCAGCCAGTTGCAGTCAAGAGACGTCGGCTTTTCAAACAAGTATACAATAGCGTGATAGTCCCTGTTCGTGTTTAGCACGTCTATTAACCCTTCTTTAAGTTCTTCAAGCTCCAGAGATATTATTTAAATTTTGCAGAGTGATCTCTTAGTTGTATTTGGCCAGATCAGATCAGCCTGTTATAAGCTGTGATGCTATTAAAAAGTTCAAAACAATACTTATAAATTTCGCCGCTGAAAAAACGTTGATCTCCATTTCAGTAACATGTTGTTTATGAAAGCTTCTTAAAAAAAAGTTAAAAAAATTAAATTACTCATGGTCTCTGCTGTAACCTCGAATGCCAATTGTCATTCCGGCTTAGAATAAACTTCAATTTAATTAAAACTTTCACTAATGTTGTTGCTTGACCAAAGTTTATGCATTATGGTTTTTTTGCTTTTCACATATTTTACTGACCACTTTCATTAATGGACTTTGTTCATGTTCGCTGTACGAGAGTTAGGCCTTTTACTTTATTTTAAGTGGACATCAGACCAAATAAAATATGTTATCGAAACGACATGTTTGGTAATTCATGTCTTTGGAGTTGCTCAAGTGTTTAATAATATAGAATGTGTGTTAAGTTCTCTGGCCGGTACGGATACTACGACCATTATGAGTGTTTGCACAGTCCCAACTAAAAAACAATCAATGTGATACTTTCCAAACGAACAGGAATTTTTTACAATTTTGCAGAGTGAACTTTAAGGTTCAAATACAAGCCAAGTTTATATTTAAGCGAGATCGAGTCTACGACGTTTGAAACAATTACACAACTGTGCTATCGTCCCTGTTCGTGTTTAATACCTACCTTTATTAATGCTTCTTAGTTCTTTAAGCTCAAGAGATATAATTTGCCCTGAAACACAGGCCAAGTTTATATTTGGTCAATTCAGGTCAAACTGTCATAATATTTCATCCTAAACAACTGGAACTATTCTAGACCCGTGACAATACGGAAAAAAGAAACGTTCCCGGGCTTACGGTAGTTCTGAATAATTTCAATTTAAAAAAATGCCTTTAAATACGGACTAATTTGTGTAGACCTTAATTCTTCAATTTTTCACGATCTTTGGAAACAAGTGCGGTCTCAGCTCGTGCATCAGGAGTGCCAACTAGAGCGCCTTATTTCGGACTGTGAGATCACGTTTATTCGCAAGCGCCCCTGCAGCGCCGCCACCAGCAGTACGCGTTACAGTTAGGTCAGTTTATTTTGCCCGTCTGCAGGGAACGCAGTGCTTATACAAACTCGGTGTTGCTCCTGAGAAAAGGCTAACGTACGGACGCCATGGCCGATTCCTGTTCATTTGCTTTGACAATAAACCGGAATTTATTGGGAAGGAAAAATTTCCTGGAATTGCTAGTTCAGGCCAAAGGGCTCTTACATTATCCGGACGCAGCTTTTAGTCCAGCGCGTAGCAGTACATCCGAATTACGGAGCATAAATGGGCTGACAGCACTTCAGCCACACTGAACAACATGTGTTAAGAATCTCGTGGAGGACCAACAAAAAACGAAACAAAAGGTACTCAATAAACACTCGATATTATGTCAGACATGAACCAGCATCGACAGTATGAAATCTCCCAACCCAACAACAACATAAAAACCAACCGGGAGCTTCGATAGTATTTTCGACCCCTGTTGAACTAAGACAGTATCTGACAGCTGTTTGGTGTATGGGATGGTGTTTTAATTTGTTTTCAATGTTTGCGTTGGGGTCAGGAAAACATATAACGTTAGGACGGACGGGCATGATCAGATTATTATTGTTTCACTTTAGCCATGTTGGTAAAATCTCGTCCATGAAAAGAAATCAAATCGAAAACATTGACATAAACCTTTGTAGAGAACTGTATCTGAAGTTGCGAGCGCATTGGTTGCCTTTTATGAAACTGTACTGTGTTTTTAAGTACAGAACGGGCTTAAGAAAAACGTTTAAGTAAAAATTAACGGTTTTTTCCAATAATATTCGAAGAAAAATACATCAGTTTCAGAAAATACTGTATTCGCTCTAATACATCGTTCGTTCTCTGTTACAATTAATAATTAAATTTGGAGAGTGTCCGAAACTCCGGATATTGGTGTAATACAAACGGTAAGAACGAGCGGGGTGGGCTCGCATTCGGAAGGGCGCGGAGTCGAATAAAGGTTTCGGTTATCCATGGTTTCCCCAAATCACTGCATGCGAATGCTATAATGGTTCTTTCAAAAGGCCATGGCCGAATTCCTTGCTGTTCCTTTCCGAGTTCTAATGACCTCGACGACGACGACGTGTAAACCTATAAGCGAAAAAACAAGCTTCGTGAATATATTCTGTCTTTGAGAACGACAATGCTTCTCGACCCCCACGCCAGCATAGGGCTGGTTATCAATTCTTCAAATCTTGTTTTCCCGCGTGCGGTTTGTTTTGTGACGATGGCGTGTTGCAACAGGTACTGCGCGTCGCTACAGACAGCGGCGTTGTTTGCGTAACACGGCGACATCAATAGGACTGTAATCGTAGGTTTTCCCGGCGAATCTGTTGCTTGAAGATTTCTCGCGCATGCGGCGGAATCAGTTGATCGTAGTACAGCGAATTTTCGACGGCGTAACGTGCCATCATCTTCAGGTTACGTTTGCTGACCGGCGCGGCGTGAGGAGCGCAGTCCAGGACGCGACTGCTGGGCCGGACCTGCAGGGTCGGTATTTATACCCTTCGACCCATCCCCTCCCCTCTCACCGCGGCGCTCGTGGTGGGGATAGTACGCTCCGACACGTACTGCGCGTTGGCTCTGGTGTTCGCTACCGCAGCCGTCAAAATCAGCAGAGACGCGGCATACTATTAAATACGAAGACACCCAAGTTCTGAGAAACACGTCTCACTGCTGGGACCTGTATACAAACAAGCCATTGCGATCCGGCTACGGAGTAACCTCATAAACAAAGACAACGGGTTCCAACAAAGCCAAACTTGGAACACAGCACTGAAGCGGCTCCGCAAACATCAATCTTCAAGCATCAATAGGACTAATATCGCGACCCATCACGACATTGTTTGTACCACAAACATGTTCCGGGAACTGAACGAACAATTTCTAGTCTTGCGACTCCCCATGGGAAGAATCAATAACCCCTGGAGCTGTTTGGGATCCCCCAGGTGTCAGGGCCTACCTCCGTGTTGGCCTGGATACGGGAATGGCGTTGCCAGGCCTCCGAGCCCCGTTGCTTTCCTTGCTTTCCTTTATGCTGAATGGGTGCAAATTAGAGCGTCGGGGATATTTGCTCTCTCTGGAGGGTTGCGGTATGTTGATTGCGCTGGAGGTGTTTGTTATAATGCCTGTTCTGAGACACAGTGATTGGTGTTGTACTTATTGCATCTACCAATAGAGGGAAATTGCTGTCCGTCGAGCGTGGGGGGTAGTGCCGTTACCCCCCCCCCCCCCCCCGAGACTTGTGCCTGGCGTCCACAGTCCGTCGCTTCCGGTCTGTGGGCTGGGGGCACAGTGTTGGTCACGTGTCCTGTGTGGACGGAAGGCTTTTGGAGAGTGAAGCTGCATCCTGGGGCACTGCAGTGTCGGCCGCAGCTAGGTCGGTGAGCTGCTCCAGTGTTGGGGGTGTCCTGGCGAACGAAGGCAAGCACCTCACAGGCGCTGCCAGCGCAACATTGAAATATGCTTGGAGTCGAGTGATGGAGTCGCTGTGTTCTGGAGTGGTCAGCCACCCCCGGGAGCAGCGCTTGGGGGTTGCATCCCTGCTGGTGGGAGCACACGGAGCCGGGAGTCAGTGCGTCTGGCTGATTAAAGACTGGGTGCGAAGCAGACGCGGACTCGCGCACCATGCCGCCGTCATACGCTCGGTGCCAGGGGACTCGTGCTGCTAGGGAGGTGCCCATGGGGAGCAGCGCGGATGAAGCGCACGCCACGGACCAAGCCAAAGGCCCTTCCAAAACCTGACCATATAGCAGGAGCCTCTCTGTGATTACTACGCGAACATCCGGCCCACCCATCCACGGTAGTAAGACCTTGGGTGCAGAGAGGTGGCGCGACTCTGCACGGTTCGGGGAATAGGTGAAGTCCTACCCCTTACGGCCGGAATCCACTTACCTCTTTGCTGATACAGGGTATAATAGATCCTCTATACAAGAGGGGACTGGTAGTGCAAGGGTCTTACCAGGGTGCGGCAGCAGCGCCCTCTGAGCGCTGTGGGGACCTTCGTGCCTCTGCAATGGGATCGTGCGCTGCGGTGGTGTTCTGTGAAGCTTGGACGAGTGCTCATGCAGTGAAGCTTTGCAATTTGGTTGGGAAAGCGCACTGGGAGCGCGCTCTACTGCGGGAAGCCGCGCTATTCAGCGACGCCTTGCGCAGTCGGCTGGCGCGGCGGAACGTGCGACGGGGGAATCCTTCGTGGTGCTCAGTCACTGCCGCTTCCGCTTCCCCCTGCGGGGATGGGTGTGGGCGTAGGAATCACTGAGAGGCTCCTGCCATACGGCCAGGTTTTGGAAGGGTCTTCGGGCTTGTCTGTGGCGGGCGCCCCATCCGCGTGGGCACCCTTAATGGGTGGCGACAGGCGCATCGCCTCACCACCCTTGCGGGTGATTCGGAAGGACGTAATTCCTCCGCGGGAAGTAGTTTTATAGCTGCAGTATGGTTCCTCAGGGGGTAGTACCCCGATGTCGGATCCTAGCGCCGACGAGCCGGCTGCGGGTGAGGCGCCGGCAATCTTTCGAGCGACGATCTGGATCCTCCGACATAACGAAGAACAAACGCAGGAAGGCTTATGGAGCAGTAGTGATTCAGATGAGATATCAGCTCAAGTTAAAAACTGTGAACGAAACTTTATACACAGTTCCTTCTTATATTGCAGTTCAGCTCGGAGAAGACCGAGCAGTTTGGTGCATGAAATGCGGAATACATTTTGTTTTAACTCCAGTGAAATAACATAGTAAAGCGTCTCATGGTTTATGACACCACAGCAGCATGAATTTGGCATTGTTTATAGTGTATAATACTGTCCTGAGAATCTCTGAATTGTTTGTATTTAACTGCTACAATTTAGTTTTAATAGTAATGAAGGACAAGTTTGGTTTTCCCTCTGCTCTGTTCTGTCCGTAACCATTGCACGCGCTGCGATTTCAGACCAGATATGACAAAACAGGAGAGGAATCCGACTGTCATTAAAGTAGTTTGGAAGTCAGGTACTTTAAAGAGGAGAACATATTAACCTGAAAGTTGCAAAACGTTTGCTGCTAAATACTATCAGAGTTAGGCGAGACAAAACGTGATTAACATATGCGTACAAACACACGCCGCCACGGATAATACTAAATATAGCCCTGCATTTATTTGTTTATGTATTGTCTGCAGACTATTTCTAGAACTTCCACCAGTGCTATTTCTCAACAGAACAGTTTGTTGTTTCAGGAAAATTTTAGTGTGTCATGTTGGTATCATCGTACACGGTACTTGAGCTAATTATTATCAGCTTGGTTCTAATGTGTTACAAGGAGAAGGGAAACACGTGCCGCCACGGTAGATGTATTTTTCTTGCTTATGTTTTCACGCTTCGTCGATGTTGAGGTCATTAGAGTCGGGAAAGGACTGAGAGCAAGGAATGGGAAGGAATTCGGCCAGAGAAATTTGAGTGAACCATCTCGGCCTACGCCTGGAGTGATTTGGTCAACGCGGGTCTGGAAGGGGAGTCGAACCCCGCCCTGCCGCAAGCGACAGTTCCGGCGAGTCGCCAGTTGCTCGTCGGTGGCCAAGCGGTTGCCGATTCCCAGGCGTACGTAATGTGTCTTGTTAACGTGGTCATCGATACAACCAAACATCAGAGCTGTAGCAAACCGTATGTATTTGTTCATGAGTAACCAATACATCGCCTGAGTCGAAGCACTTGTCGCATGGCTGTCAGTTTGATTCGATGAACGAACGAATACGATGCATCACGCGGGAACTGGGACGCTCGGCGACTAAGTGAATCTGAGTGAGAGAAGGGACATTTCAACATCGTGCGTCGCGTTTTTTGGGGAATTTTGATTTGAATTCGTTTCGTTACAGAGGAAAATGTGTAAGTACAAACATGTTGCGCGTACTTTAGTATACTTAGTATTATTAACTGTTGATATTTTTAACGAGGTAAGTACGAGTAATTTTGTGGACATAAGAATTATTTTGAAGTTTTACTTTTGTTTAACATTAAATTTTACAGGGAGTAGAAAATTTGGATAGATAATTTAAGATAGTTATTCCGATTTTTATTGATCATACCTTCGTGAGATTTTATTGATTTCGAACATTTATGAAATACGTTTATTCTAAAATGCGATATTCTAACTTCTGTATTATTTTAAAGTGCAAATTTTACCTAAACAGAGTACTAACGAAGTCATCCTGTACCCGACGCGATGCTTCATGATAGTACTCGATTGTACTAAAAGTAGCGAGTAACGACTCGATAGTAACGAGTACTGACTGGTTTACTAACGAATACATACGGGCACACATGTTCTCGTTACTTTTACAGCTCTACCAAACATCGGAGTTGCTTTTTTACTTGGAAATGATACAAATGCACTGGAACATATTCTAATGCTATATTGAGACAAAATCATCTAACTGCATGTTGGTATATTCATGTTTATCAGGCAACAATGATAAGAATTTCCCTCAATGAGGTGAAAGAGCGATCATATGTTGTAGACGACGAACACGGGACTTGAGGAAAACAAGTAGCGCCTTAGGAGTTGCTTATGGCTTTACACTCATCGCCGCTTAGGTCATTAGAGCCGGAAAAGGATTCGGGTAAAGGGTCAGGAAGGAATTCGGCCATAGCCATTTTGAAGGAAGTATCCGGGTATTCGGCTGCAGTGACCTGGCCGAGAGGGAATTCAAACCCACATCTTCCAAAATGCGAGGCCAGAAGTTTACCTCTCACCCACCGTATCATGACGAACTTATTATCAAAATAAACGATACTTACCTGAGAAAAATTATCTACTGAACCATGAGATTTGTTAATTATACTCATTTATTACATGGTGAGTACCAAAAATTCCTGAATCACTGTCTTAATCTATAATATAAAAATGAATCGCAAAATGTGTTGGTAAGCGCATAACTCAACAACGCCTGGACCAATTTGGCCAATTTTTTTTTAAATGTTCGTTGGAGTTCAAGGATGGTTTTTACGGCGAGAAAAATTCGAATAATTGCCGGAAAAACCCTTAAAACAGCCCTTTTCTTTTCCCTCAATCAAAACAAAACAAAGGCGCGTTAGGATTATCTTTGGTATGACTTCAAGTTGATTAGGCTCTATGGATATTAAACTATGCCTGCGTGTGATCAGCGAAAATAATATCACTAACGTAAGTGTGTTATCATTATTTCCTCCGTGCGTGCATTTTCTTGGTTGCTTTTAAATTTTCGCTTCTCTCGAAAACCAATTGTGTGTTTATTTGTTCAGTGTGTTTACATTTACACCCATGCCGCCTACCACGAAAGATTCGACTATGAAAATAGAATTCATCAGTTTAGAAGGATGCAATATTAAGAATACCTAAAAAGCAAAATCGATTACTGGTATGTCAGTTAAGAAGCGATATGCATTATCGTCTGACGATCGAGCCACACTTTTCCTATTATTTTAAGAATGTTGTGGTAAGCCTTGTGGTGATGGGTTTCATTCGTTTTAAACTATGTTCAGGTAGAATTCACGATGGTTGAATTGGCTACGAGTAATAATACTTTCTAACTTTTAAAATCTTCTATATAAATAAAAATGAATCGCCAAATGTGATGCTAAGTGCAAAACACGAGAACGGTTCGACCAATTCGGCTAATTTTTTTTCCTTCATATTTTCGTTAATCCACAAGGAAGGTTCTTATGGAGAGAAAAAACGTAAAAATTGCGAGGAAAATAGTAAAATCAACACCTTTCTTTTCCCATACAAACCAGCCAATCAAAACAAAACAAAGGCGTGTCAGGATTAGCTCTGGTATGCCTTCAAGTTGATTAGACTGTATGGATATTAATAATCTATGCATGCCCAAAATAAAGTTCGAAGGGAAAAAAATGTTTGCGTGTCATCAACGAAAATAATATTACCAGTCAATCAAAACAAAACAAAGGCGCTTTATGATTATCTTTGGAATTGCAAAATGATCGATCTCAAGAAATGTTTTCAAAACAACTCATTGGCATTGGTAATGACAAAATCCCTGTAAACGTTTTGACTGTCTGCATTACATTTCCTGTCGATTTTTTGGTGGTTGAACGACGAAATAAATTCGAAACAAAATGAATTAAGGACATACAAATCAGTTGATTGCGCAACTAACCAAGATGATGTCGTCAACTATCCACCAGAATTTTTGAACTCACTGGATTTGACAGGATTGCTGCCTCATAATCTTCAATTAAAAGTAGGATCGGTGGTCATAATGCTGCGAAATATCAACCAACGCGTCTTTTAATGGCACACGGCTACAGTGAAAAAATTACTGAACAATGTGATCGAAGCAACCATTCCAAAGGGAAAATATAAGGGAGAAGATGTGTTGATACCAACTGACGTACCATTTGAATTTAAACGACTGCAATTTCCAGTGCGGCTTGCTTTCGCTATGACCATAAATAATCCCAGGGTCAGTTTGAGTGTTTGCGCGCATTAATCTTGAAAACCCATGCTTCTCTCATGGACAGTTGTATGTTGCCTTCTCCCGCCTTGGAAACCGTCAGTTTATTTGTTTACGCCAGATAACCAAAAAAAAATATCGTGTACCACAAAGATTACAATAAAAATATCATCACATATTACTAACGTCTTGCAGTGTATGAAATAGAAAACTTATTTTGGTTAGTAATCGATGTTTATTATTGAGACATTAAATCATGTGATCACTGTAATACGTTTTATTTATTTATTTTTTCTATTGGACTACGATAGGAGAATAACTTTTGACAGAAAGAAGTCTGTCGGGGCAGCTAGTTTACCTATAAATTTTAAAATAATTTGCGTATTTGTAGCAAATAAAGGGGAGTTTTTCCAAAATTTTGTAAGACTCGTGAAACATAAAAGAAAATCCAAAGTTTACGGCAGGTAG
>CM061918.1:11228351-11423346 GCA_031002005.1 Vandiemenella viatica
TTAAACAGTAATAACGATACACCAGTAACAAAAAATAATCAACCAAAGCAGAAATATAAATAAAGAGGTTAGGAACAAATCTCACAACGTCCTGTTCTTTTAATTCCGCTCTTAATTATGTTCTTCAGCATACGAATCGCGGAAAAACGAAAGAAGGAATCATCAAGTTACTGTTGTTGTCAGTTACTTGAGGCAGCATCAGCGTACTACCCATCCATAAAATATTGAAAGTTAGCTTCTGGAAATTATTACGGACTGTATTTTATCATAACAAAATTTATTTGGCTTCAGCAAAGTATAAATAAATAAATAAAAAAAGATAAGAATTGCTGCTCAAAAGAAACAATAAGGGCATCATGTGTCTTTTTTTTTTTTTTGCTCCCCGCTGCATTGACACAAATCTCCATATCTTACTATCTCAAAATATCCCTTATAACCGACGTCCTCAATTATCTGCTTTATATATTCTAATCTCTGTCTTGCTCTACAGCTCTTCGCTTCGTCTATTCCCTCCACTAACAATTTAAACATTCCAGCATGTCTCAAAATATGACCTATCAGCCTGTCTCTTGTTTCTTTAAGACTCATCGACAAACTTTAATCTAATTGCAATGGAGCACACGCTCCGGTGGCAATTTCCCTACACACTCATCTTCCCCCTTTCCTGCACACTCCTACATTTGCCCTCTACAAATTTTAACTTTAAATTCTTTTAACGTTTTCGGTAAGTAATTCATCATTTCCCTCGGTAACTCATTCCAATCCCTGATACCCCTACCTAAAAAAGAAAATCTTCACACACCCTTGTGCCTAAAATCGAGTGCCGGCTTGTGGTCATGGTCATCTTTTCCCTTCCATGCACTACTTTTCATACCTACTCCAATATCTTTCCATGCCTCATCGCCAGTATACGCCCTGTACACTCCCATGACCCTCCTCACCCTCATCCTGTCTTGCAATGAATCCCATTCCAGCTCCTTTATCATATCTGTCACTGATTGCATTCTGCGATAATTTCCAGAAACAAATCTAGCAGCCCTTTTTTGCACCCTATCTAATTCCTGTATTTGATACGCAAAATGTGGGTCCCATACTACACCACCATATTCGAGCAATGGTCTGACCAAAGTTTTGTAACCCAATTACTTTACTTCTCTCGTGCATCCCCTCATCACTCTCTCCAACAAGTGCAGAATTTTGAAACATTTTCCTACCACCTGTCCAATGTGTCCTGCCCATTTAAGCTTGTTATCAAATGTAATGCCAAGATATTTACATTTCAAGTCTTCAGCAAGCAATTCAACTTCTTTTCTCCAACATCATTTCAAAAACTCGTTCATTTCTTACTTTATTTGTCCATTTAATTTCCAGCATCCATCTATAGCACCATATTTTTAATGATTTGATTTTCCTGCTTTCTGGTATTCCTAAAGTCCATGGTTCGCTACCATAAAGTGTTGTGTTCCATACACAGAGTTTTAAAAAAAGTTCTTTCTGAGTCCTGGATCAATATTTGAAACTTAAAATTTATCTTTTTAATGAAGGTTCTCTTTGCTAATACTATTATGTTTTTAACATCATTCCTACTTCGGCCGTCAGTTGTAATTATACTTTCTTGGTAGCTGAAGTCATTCACTTCTACTATCGCACGCCATCCTATTTTTATATTTGATCTACTAGTATTAGTATCATTTCTGCTATATGTCATCAGTTTTGTCTTGGTTCGGTTTATATTTAATCCAAAATCTTCCTTCAGTATTTTGTTCTTGCCATTCAACAATTTCTCAATAACTACAGCCTGTTCCGATAACAAGACAATGCCTTCAGCAAAACGTTGCATGCTGGTTTTTTTCCCTTGAACATTCAAATTTTCTTTTAGTTCTTTAATTGCTTCCTCTAGAAACAAGTTCAATATAAATGGGTACTCCGCAGGATTAGCGGACAGAACTAACCGTATCTGAGAAAAATTCTTTCGCATTACGAAATGGCCCCTCTGTAAACGGAATGAATCGGCGACAAATGTCTGACACCAACCATCTCAAAGCTAAGACACTCCTACACCGCAATCCAACACGAGGGCATCCACGCTGCAGAATGCCTTGTGGTGCGTAGAAAGTTGGAAGAAAGAAAGATCCTCAGAAAAAATCTTTGGCCCGGTGAGAGGAGTAGGTTAATACAAAAGACGGCACACCCTGCTATGAATTATTCAGACACGTAGCGAAGATTAAAGGTTCGAATGCTTTTCATGACCACACGATACGAATGGGCTCGTAGAGGCCAACCAACCGAATCTTTCGCACTTTTGTTGATAGCTCTGGTTCTCATCCAAGAGAGTGCTTCAGGAGACTGGCAGAACAGTCCTGTTACCAGCTGAGAAGGGGAAAGAAAGCTCGCGGGCATGCAGGATAGGGTTCAAACTGTCACAAATTCTAAAGCGCACGTCTAATGGAGATTTTTTTTTTTTTTTTTTTTTTTTTTCAATGCTATGTGTATGCCATTTTTCCTAGCTTATTCACTTCTCGTTGCTCAGCTAGCAACACCATGTTTGTTTCTATCTGACTGTCCAGTGACGATGGTTAGATTGAATTGCGCGGTGTCGTTAGCTGAGTGAACTGGCGTGTTAAGTATCGGCCGCGGCGGTGGGAAGCTGCTAAGTTCATCGACAAAGATGGCGCGGGCGCAGCTAGGAATCTAATTTAATTCACTTGTGAAATCGTCGCGTGTTAGGCTCTTTTCACACTATACGGTTTTCACCGAACGGCAGAAACTCGAGCGGCGTCATTTTTTCAGTGGCGTGAACCTTTCACACTACACGGCGACGGCAAAACGCCGTCCGGTCGCCGCGTGGCAGCCGCACGGCGACAGCTCAGTGCGTACGCGGCCAGATGCACGCTCTCACATTAGACGGATTTCATTCGCACGGTCGTGTCCTCGAGCCAATGTAGTTGGTGTGCGGTTACGTATTACCTCATTATTTCATTAAAATGTGTTTGTTGGTCGTCTGTATATTTCATTCTGCTGTGTAATAGTACTCAGTAAAGGCATATCGAGTTAATTTGTGCAGACTTCCTTTCAATGTCCAATATTTCGAGAATATAGTACACGTATGCACAAAAGTAACGTATTTTTATATCTTGTCTCTTTCGTCGAGTGTAACTCGCCGCTGCGTGTTGCAGGGAACGCTCTGCGCTGTGACTGCCGCCTCGCCTGGGTGCGCCCCCTGCGCGACTCCACCGCCTCCCGCCAGGTGCGCGACTCCCTGGAGGAGCTCACCTGCTGCCCGCACCCCGGGTACGTCACCACACACACAAGAAAGAATGACGTTTCTCCCACACTCCCAATTTTTCCACGTAATCTCCTTCCCTTTCTTTGGCCTTCCTCCAGCGAGACACAAGAGCGTGTATGCCCTGGCGGTACCACTCCTTGTTCTGTTCACGAAGCCATATCTTCAATGAGCGAATCATCTCTACGTCATCCTCAAAATGTCTCCCATGAATGGTATTCTCCAATGGCCCAAACAAGTGATAGTTGTCAGGGCTATAGGGTGGATGGGGAAACACTGTCCAACCTTGTTTGGTGATGTGTTCCAACGTCCTCAAACTTGTGTGAGGGCGTACGTTATCATGTTGAAGCAAATAATCTCTTTGTTGTTATGGCGTCCAATAGCCACAAACGGAAATTTAACGAGGAATGTGAAAACAAAACACACTTTGATCCCATTAGCAATTAAGACAACCACCAATAGCCACAACTACCATAACAAACAAAAGACCGCATGCAGTAGCGGTAGCAAAGCGAGCGAACGATATGTCTTTGTGGAATTCGAGAGGGGAGCGACCTAGTTCGCTAAGGAGCTGCGAACTAAACTGAGCGCTACCGATCGCGAACTATTAAGCCTGGGGTCCACCAGGCGCGCGTAGTTTCCAAACGTTTTTGGGGTTTGTAAACGTTTGTGTGTTCGCAGTCGGGTGGTTGTATCCACCAACAAAACATTCGCAAACAACAGTTCGTGTGCAAACATTTGTCGTCGTTCCAATTGTTGCCTGCAGTCTCCAAATCGCTCTGAGAGGAAAATAAATTTTGGATTTAGCATGTTTTAAAACAAGAAATACCACGCGACTGCTGTATGACTTAGAACAGATGATAGGAGTGGTTTAATAAGATAAGTACTACTATTTCCTTACTTACCTTGAAACAACGTAATAATTGAAAACATAAAGCAAAATAATTTATAAAATTGCACACCTTTTCCTGTCACTATTGAGTTCTGTTGTTTAACTTTTCTCGTCTGAATGAGGAGGGCATAGGATTTACTTTCCCTTTAACAACATCAATAGCGGTTCCCATATCTGTTGCAATTTCGCTCCAGGCATCGAGCTTTTTAATTTTGTTGTGGTAATATTTGTGACTGCTCTACTCTACCTGTGGCTTTGATTTATATAATTCTATTAACAGTAAACATTTTTCCGTATCCTAGTCCATAGTTATATTATTTCTATATTTTAAAATGCACTTAAAACTGAAACTGTTAGGAACTGTAGCGGTAGGAAAGCGAGCGAATGATCTGTGTTTGTGGAATTCGAGAGGGGAGCGACCTAGCTCGCTACGGAGCTGCGAACTAATCCGAGCGCTCCCGGTCGCGAACTATTACGTGCGAGTCTACTAATTAGTTCATCACCATTCGCCTCTAGGGTTACCAACATTTTTTCGGTTGATTATACTATTTTTTTGGAATAAGTTATAAAAATATAGTACACTTCAAAAACAAAATTTACGAAATAGTTATTTTTTGCTGTTGTCAGTCTTTTGACTGGTTTGATGCAATCTTCCATCCCTTCCTATCCTGTGCTACATACCCCTTACAACCCACGTCCTCAATTATCTGCTTCACATATTCTATTCTCTGTCTTCCTCTACAGTTCTTACCTTCGACTGTTCCCTCCACTAACAAATTAACCAGTCCAGCATGTCTCAAAACATGACCTACCGGCCTCTCTCTTCTTTCTGTAACCTTCTTCCAGTTTTTTACTATTTTATTTTTTAAGCTATATTTTTTGCACTTCTTGCATCTTCAACAATTTTTGGTCTAGAGTAAATTTGTCATTTGTTTTATCGCATTCAGTTTTTAAATTAATGACTATAAAAAAACTCATTTTTATTAATTAAATACTTCTCTTACTTTTACCTACATTTCGTGTAATATTGTTATTTCAGAGTTCGTTCACTTTGGTACTCATTTTTTCTTGTAAATTTAGAACTTTTAATATTGTTGTTTCCCAGTCATCAACTAAAATCTTTTGTTTTAAATTTAATTTTTGGATTTTGTATAGCCAATTGCTTTCATAAAAATCTAAACATTTGTTAAAATACTCCGGACATTTATCAACGAATACTAGAAATTTATTTTTAATAGTACCACTTTCTGTGGAGAATTTGGCTTCTAAGAACTTTTTCTTGTTTTCTTAACCAAAGAAATAGTCTTTTACATTTTTCTTTCGCTGATTTTAAACTTGACATAATGTAATACTTATTTCAGACCGTGACGTTATTACCTTCCAGTTGTTTAACAGCTTTGTGAAAGTTATTTAAAAAAATGGCCCGCGAAATTAAAAAAGATTTCAACTTTTGTGTCTTCATCAGTTTCATTCGTCGTCAAAATATTTTGATTGTGCCTTGGATAATCCTCCTCTATACTAATAAAGTAATCGCTCAATGGCTTCAAATTCACTGGAAATTGACGCACTTTCGTTATTGCTACCACTTTCCATAACTAATTTAATTTAAGTAAATACCAAAAGAAATAACAGCTTCAAAGTGAAAATAATTAACAAAACAAAAACGAAGCAAAGACAGCAAACATTTGCTTGAATTTTTCAATTTTGACATTACATAACATTTCTGAAGGGGCGTTTCAAAAGATAAATCATAATGTGCCTTCACAGATTTTACAAAGGGAGGAATTTGTTATTTGTTTCTGTGTTGTAAAAAATAAATAATAAATCTATTTAAAAATTAATATTCTATAAATGTACGTAAAGTGAAAATAAAAACAGATCAGTTGAATGCCCTATTTTACTAATTTGTGCAAAGGATAATGATCACGTTGGTTTATCGGCTGCCACTGATCATGCTATTATTAAGTAACAACTTTCGTTAAGAAGGTCATATTAAATTCCATTTAGAAACGACAAAAAATGATTACGTGATGTCATAATAAAACTGTCATAACAAACAAAACAGTACATGCAGTAGCGGTAGTAAGGGGAGCGAGCGATGTGTTGCTCTGAATTCGAGACGCGGACTAACCAACTGAAAGAGCGACCAGGTTCGCGATGGAGCTGCGAACTAAACTGAGCGTCCCAGTCGCGAACTATTATACGCAAGTTTAGTTGTTATGCGTCGGTCCTCGCGAATGAGCACATCAGCACGCTGCATCTTGTCAGGTGTTACAGCCGTAGGTGGCCTTCCCGACCGCTGCAAATCTCGGAAGCTCTGCAGAACCGCTTTCAGATGGCCTCACCCTCTGCTGCCCATGCGACTAACCGTACTTTCTGTCGACTGCTGATGCTCCATAAACTGCACATAAACGTTTTTGAATGTTTCCAACCGTTTCTTGCTCCGCATTTGGGCTGTTGATAATATTTCGATATATCGAAAATAAATATTATTTTTTTGAAGATATCGATATTTATGAGTGATATTTTTTGGGGCGATATATTGATACTTCGATATTGAATTTTGGATATCGGAGTCAATATTTATTAAAATAAGTTACTATTTACCGTTTTCTTCGTACCTAGCGTGGTGGTGTAACGGCTGGCGTTCTGGCTTCGCATTCGGGAGGACGGCGGTTCGAATCCCCGTCCGGGCATCCAGATTTGGGTTTTCCATGGTTTCCCAAATCACTCCAGACAAATACCGGGATGCTTCCTTCAAAAGGCTATGGACGAATTCCTTCCCATTCCTGGCCCCCCATCCTTTCCCGTCTATAAAGACCTCGCTTTTAGAGAGACGTTAAGCATATATATATATATATATATACATATATAAAATGTTTTCTTCGTGGAGAATGTGAAGTTATTTTTGGGTGAAAAGAAAGGGATTACCTGTGTTGCAAATGCAATAAATTTAATCATAGATAAAGTTTTAAGAAGCAATGCAAATTTTTAAAAGCTAACTGATCAAATAAAATTTATTGCGTACCATTTTAATTATTCAATTAGTGCTTCCGATTAATTACTATCCAAGCAACAAGCAGTAATAGAAAAGGCCAAATATCAATGCTCATTCAAGTAGTTAGTACTCATCCGATTTATTGTGTGGACACGCTTCACAGGTTTTTAAAATTTGTCTTCATTCGTCGGAAAGTATTAGTATAAGAACAAATCGAAATGTACCAGGTATTGTTGTTAAATATTTTGTGTGAATTGGTTATGCCTCTTGTTCCATAGTGGAAGAAGAATTGAGCAACAAATAGTATGTAACAACCAGTTTACTCATACCACTAACGAAATTATTATAAGAAAAGTCCTTGTATTTTTCCGATGGCAATCCCAAACTTTCTTCCTTATATGGCGACTTGCCTTAAATTTCTGTTATGCACAAACATAAGGAAGCTTAAATAAAAACACGTTAAATATTACTTTGTTCCTATTTTTAACTAGGAAGTTATTGGTACATCGCCTACTCAGATGGTGGCAACAATTCAGGCACGGCAGAACGATCGGACGCGAACCCATTGTTTCAAATGTACGTGCGTATTGTTGACGGAATTATTCCGACTTAAAAATTGGATGTAAGCAGTAATATTGGTATATGATCACAAATTTTTGTTAAGGTGCAGAAATTAGACCTAAAAAGGTAAGACTACTCAGAATAAGCTATCGATCTACGATTAGAAATTAAATTCCATATAAAACAATTCTTGTAATACTTCTGCTTAAATAAATCTCTCTACTGGGTTGCTTTACATATTCACAAAATCCAAGATTTCCCTCGAACCTCTTTCCAGTTTTACAAGTCTTACAGTAAATCATACATATTTTGCCTTTCATTTCAATAAAAATGCAGAACGGTAAGTCACAATTTTATTTGCTATTCTTTTCTCTCTCATTTTAAATGTTTTAAAATCTTTTAAAGTTTTTTTTAACTGTCCGTAATGTCATGAAAACCCATTGTGTTTCAGAAATTGAAAACTTAGTTCAGATGTATATTTCTCAACTGTTTATAAGTGAACATCCACGAGATTTGGCATGATTCGTTTTTGTGACGTTGTTTTTATAAAATGGGGTCGATATATCGATACTTTTTCTTCAATATTGATATTTTTTAAAATATCAACAACCCTACTCCGCAGTGAGAAATTCAATAACGACAAGCTGCTTATAATGTAAATCACTCACAGACGCCATGTTGAACCGTTGCTGCAAGTACGCTATCTGTCGGAAGAAACGGAAACTTTGCGCGCGCACTCTGAAAACTTCAAAGAATTCATATCTGAAGTTTCGCATTCGTACGATTGTTGGGGGCTGAGAAAAAAAAAGTGGTGCATTTGTTTTTGGGCCACCCACGTATAAGGATTTTAGCTTATTCGACATTCATAGTATTTGATAATTTACCGTGTCATAAGTTCTTACGTTAACGACAAAGTCGGCACTTTTTCTCACCGATATTTGTTTTGTTTTGGCCGTATGAAACATAATTTCAAATTACTTTAACAAACTGATGAAATATTAAGGTGAATTCTGCGAGGGGTCCTTCTTAAGGTGTCCTTGACTCAAGCGCGGATCCAGCCTTCGAGTTAGGAGGGGGGGGGGTCACGTAGTTGAGGTCCAGCTATGACAGACCTCAAAATTACAATGGTATATATATAAATAAATAAAAATAGCATTTTATTGCATTATTCAAAATAACTTTAATCAAATAACAAAATCAATTATTCTCTTTTGAGCTCTCGCAAATGTTGTTATGACTTCCTCCACTTGAACGAGTACCGTTTTGTGAACGTGGTGAAGTGCCGGTCCAGTTAGGTGGTCTTCTGCCAGTGATGCTCAAAGTCAAGTCTTGAGCCTCCTGAGAGTAGAAAAATATCACTCTGCCGTGTCGACACTATTCGGTGGTGTATCAAGAATGCACAAAAACGTTTTTACGTTTTCAGCAACACATTTTTCTGTTAGATTAGAAATCGATTGTGGAATATTCTGATTCCACTGGCAATATTCGTTTATTACTAGTTGAAAGAACACGCCAATGCAACTGTTTAATGTATTTATTACTGCGTCGTACGCGTTTTACCTCTCATCGAGGCATCATCAGCGACGAATCTGTGTTACAGTTTTTATATACAGTTTTTTTAATACATTTTTATCCTATTATTACAAATTATGAGCATATTTTTTATGAGATATTTTTATAGCTAATGGTTACTTACTGTTTACATTTGTTAATATGGTATGCAGCTGCGCATCTCCGTTTCTTTATACAAAGCTTGGTTTGCCTGTATCGTATTTACACTATTGTGCGTTTTTATCATTCTGTCGTCTGTTGGGGCCAGCTGGTTTGTTTATGTCGTGTCTGGTGCGCTTTCGCGTCCTTCCGTTGTCTGTTGTGGCCATCTTGTTTGTATATGTCATGTCTCGTGCCAATAGCGCGAGTTTTGAAGCGTGCGTGTATGTGTGAAGGTCTTGATAGAATGTTTTATACTTATGTGTGATGTAAATGTGTGTGGGGTTTTATTATACAGTTTGTGTTTATTTTGTTTTGTCTGTCGAGTTTGAGTATATTAAATTGAGTAACGTTTTATTAGACCCCATTCTGACACAAACAAATACCACAATTCAGGCATTTACCAACTCACCTGTCAAAAATGTGAAGCAGTATACATAGGGCAAACACGAAGACAGTTCCAAATCAGATACAAAGAACATATGAGAGCATTAAAATACAGTAACCATTCCACATTTGCCGAACACCTCATAGAAAATGACCATTCACCAACAAACATAAACACAGATATGCAAATTCTCAATATCAACAACCACAGACACAACACACTCACTATACAGGAAAACTTATATATTCTAAAAGCAAAAAATGAAGGCAAACAGGTACTAAACGACCAAGTAAACCTCACAAATAAAATTTCAACTTTAAATTCTTTCAACATTTATGGTAAATTATTCATCATTTCTCTTGGTAACCCTTACCTAAACAAGAGAATCTTCCTACAACTTTTGCCTGAAATCGAGTTCCAGCTTTTTCCTTCCATACATTACTTTTAATTCTTACACCAATATCTTTCTATGCCTCATCACCAATATACGCCTTGTACACTCCCATGACCCTCTTCACCCTCCTCCTGTCTTCCACTGAATCCCATTCCAGCTCTTTTATCATATCTGTTACTGATTGCATTCTGCGATAATTTCCATAAACAAATCTAGCAGGCCTTTTGCACCCTCTCCAAGTCCTGTATTTGATACTCAAAATGTGTGTTCTATACTACACTACTATATTCAAGCAATGGTCTGACAAAAGTTTTGTAACCCAATTCCTTTACTTCTCTCGTACATCCCCTTATCACTCTCTCCAGCAAATGCAGAATTTTGTAACCTTTTCCCAGTACCTATCCAATGTGTCCTGACCAGTTAAGGTTGTTATCAAATGTAATGCTAATATATTTACATTTCAAATCGTCAACAAGTAATTCGTTCCCCACCTTACAATCATAATCAACATTTTTTTTTTATCTGTGTATCTGATCAGCTGACGCTTCTTTGCATTTATCTTCATCCCATGTTTACCAACCAAACTAGATATCCTGTCCATATCACCCTGAAACTGTCTACATTCCTCTACCGTTTTGATCCTCTTATAAAGTATTATGCCATCTGAAAACAATACAATTTCTGATAGTAAACAATCAATACAGTTACTGATTACTTGTGGTCCCAGTACGCTACAATGTGGCACTCCCATGTTTACTTCCATTCCTTTTTATATTGCATTTCCTACCCTAAGTTTTTGTGTTCTACTTTTTGAAAATGCTTCTACTCAGCATCACTCCCATAGTTTTTACCTTATTTACCACCATTTTATGACTCACTTTGTTAAAGGCCTTTGAAAAGTCTAGTGCAGCACCATGAATTTGGCAAGCCTTGTCCATTTCATTTTTTTTCTTTTTTTTCTCTTTTTTCGCCGGCCTCAACGGTCGTTTTGCTACAGTTCCACTGCAGTGTGCAGTTCTACTGGTTCGTTACGTTAGGATGTTTTGGGGGCACCATTTATTTATCGCTTTGGGGACAAACCTGCTTTGGTCACACCAGTGGTGTGACCTTACTGGAAACCCCGTTGGGTTCGTTTTATTTATTTACTTGTTCCGTTACTCGACGATACTTCGTGGGAATTTGTACTTATGCCATGGTTTTATTGTTTCTTTGCCTTGTTCTTGGAGCCTTTCGTCGTTGGTATTCCTATTTTTGTCCAATTTGTTGTATAGGCGTAGGCTCTGGTTGTATATTTCGTCTTTGATTGTAGATATCCCTGTTGCGTCATGAAGTTGTTGAGTTGGTGTGCTTATTCTTGCTACGAGTATCATTCGTAGACATCTTGTAGCTATTTTAAAATTTATTATCTTCTTGTATCATGTATTCTTAAATCTCGACGAAGAAATTTAACTACCAGACATTTGGTAGATCCGAAGATTGCAGGTTTATTTATTTGATAAGGTAGGAAAATTGTTTATAATTACAATACATTTAATAAAGATTGACACTTAAGAAATCACGTCTAAAGCGGATCAACATTTTAACTACAATCAACACGCCATGCATCATCAGCGATAATCCTACTATATCTGTACTTCAGAGAGCTTACATAACCAACGTATCCATAGATGTAAATTCTATTACCTTAAATAAAATTACTATAAAGGCATTATGCCTGTTCTGTTACACTCCCACCGATGGAACCAGGCGGAAGTTGGCATTAACAAAGCCCCGACTTCCGTCGCCAGGTAACCCTTAAACTAAGATTGAAATGATTATACATATCCGACAAATAAAATGACTTATGAAATACAAAAATTTGGCTGGCAGCCACTCGACTACTCTTATGTTAATAACAACAATTTTTAACATTATTGCACAAACCTTGAAGTCACATATAAATGGAGAAAGAAATACAATGGAACATTAAAACAAAAAAACAAAACAAAGAAGAAGACAATCAAACACCACTCGCTGAACAAAAGTTGATATTGATCTTCATAGTGTTTTTTTTTTTTTTTTTTCTTTGTCCCCCAAATGCACACCTTGCCACAGGGCTACAACGGCTAACACTTCACTTACGAAACACAACATGACATGAGTTACTGTTATTATTTTCTTCCAATTGGTCCTATTACTTTTGCCTATGTCGAATCTTAACTTCTGTTTGTAAGTTAAAAAAAACAAAATACCACCTTTTGGACTCTAATGAGCTCGGAAAAGTGAGAAACGTGGAGGATTGGACTGTGTACAAATGCACTTTAAACCAGTGCTTGACCCCACACACCCATTCAATTTTACACTTTTATAAGATTTTCGAGAAACCACCTTGAAAACTCCTCTTATTCCATCATTCGGGTACTCTTCTACAACATCCTCTTCTTTCACACCTACTGGCGTTCCCCTAGAATTCCCGGTGTGGTTCTCACACACACTAGTCATTCCCACCAAGGCTGCCCAGCATTCCTTCCTATGTCGCACAGTTCTTGCGTCTCCCCACTCCCTCCCTCTTATCTTTTTATGCTCTGGCACTTCACTCCAATCGAGGTATTTGCATGAGACCGCACACATCATGAAAAAGTCTTTCTGCGTCCCCTTAGCGGCCACATAAGTTTCTTCCCTTAACAATTCTCTATGTACGGCTATCTGCCTATCCACCGACCAATAATGTTGTAGAAACTCCCTCTTGAATTCATTAAATGTGTTACAATTGCCAGCAAACCAGTCGGCCCATCGCCTCGCTCCTCCGGCCAAGTACCAACGAACCATCTCGATCCGCTGTTTTTCAGAAGCAACGGAGAAAGGTGCAAAGTCCTCAAAGTCCCGAATGAATTCAATGGGGTGCATATGCCCATCACCATCAAATTGTTCCCATTCAATTTTCTCTTCGACCCACGCTGCTGTTGAAGTCGAATGATGGCCCCTGACATTGGATACATCCTCCCTTTCTACTGCCGGAACTTTCACTCTAGTAACATCTTCTATCAACGCTGCTGTGGATAATTGGTACTTACCCAAGTTCTGTGAAATCAACTCGACATTTGCGACCACACTGTTTACCTTTTCTTTATCTTCTTTGATGTGTTTCCCCAAAAGGATACAGTGATCCTCTACCGCCTCCAGTCGCCTCCCGTGACTTACATTGACTTCTTCCCCGACAACTAACTGTTTACTGAGTACTTCGTTATTCTGTCGTAACAGTATTGTCTCCCTACTCACACTATGCTCTAACCTAGTTAGCCGTTCCGCTAGTCGTTCAGCTTGTTCCTTACAATCAACATTATGTTGCCTTAATTCTAATTGGACATTCCCTAATTGTCGAACATTGTCTTCTACCAACATATTTAAATTCCCCACTGTACTCTCAAGTGATTGCAATCGACCCCCAAGCTCAGCCTTCAAATTACTTTCTACTGATTTCAAATTACTTTCTACTGATTTCAAATTACTTTTTACTGATTTTAAATCAGCCCTCAAGTTGTCATTCATTGACTCCATACTATTTTGAAAAGATTGCAACTGTACCAAGATAGCACGAACTGACCCATCAGTGAACTCAGGACCTGAGTCATTCAAGTACTCACTTCCTATTGCTGCCATCCCCCTCCACCATTTCACTCTCTTCTGTAGCCATGTTGTCAACACTCTCAATACAATCGCACAATATTCTGATTGCAAAGAAAAAAAAATATCCACCGAACCAGCAAGCAAACAAAAAAATTAAGATGGAAACATAAATTCTGCTCCAACACCAATCACAGTTATTGTTAAACAAGGTGTACGCTATTGCATGCAATGAAATGCAAACAAGGTAACAAATATTAATTAATAAAATTCCCCAGGAAAGTTGAAACTAATTTTTTTTTTTTCAATATTAACTCAAACTGACTTTTACTCGGGAAGAAAATAATTTAATTTTTTTTTTCTTTATGAAAATTAATTTTTTTTCAATGCAAATGATCATATGAAAATTCTCTCATGTCAGCTTGTGTTTCTTACAAAGATAAAAAAATTGGCACTTTCCTTTTGAAGAGAAGAACTGCTAGCTTCTAGGACTGCGTCAGGCTCTGCAATGCCGCCCCTTACAGTCTCCCGTAAATGAAGTTGGTTCTCCGCGTCGGTCGTATCGCTCCCGCTGCTAGTGTTACCTATGCGCCGGTCTCGATAATACTGAGCGGATCGGCTCTCCTCGGGAATCGTCGGCTCAATTCGGTTGTCGCGTTCCGGTGGTAATGGCTGCTCGCTTGTTAATTATTGTTACTTTATGTAATTCACTTTTCCTACCTTTTGTTTCAGTGTTTGTCCGTGGTTAATTATGCTTTTAATTAATCCCACTTCAAAACACACTGTCCTGTCGCGGTATTGCCATGTAGCTATTTTAAAATTTATTTTCTTCTTGTATCATGTATTCTTAAATCTCGACGAAGAAATTTAACTACCAGACATTTGGTAGATCCGAAGATTGCAGGTTTATTTATTTGATAAGGTAGGAAAATTGTTTATAATTACAATACATTTAATAAAGATTGACACTTAAGAAATCACGTCTAAAGCGGATCAACATTTTAACTACAATCAACACGCCATGCATCATCAGCGATAATCCTACTATATCTGTACTTCAGAGAGCTTACATAACCAACGTATCCATAGATGTAAATTCTATTACCTTAAATAAAATTACTATAAAGGCATTATGCCTGTTCTGTTACAATCTGTTTTGCAATCTTTGTAGTATTCCTATGTTTGATTTTGCCGCTATACCCCATATTTGGCATCCGTATAATATAAATGGCCTTATGACCATTTTATACACTCGTGTTTTTGTTTCTACCGTCATCTCCTTACTTCGGAGGATCGGATATAGGTTTAGTATTACAGCCAGTCCTTTTTGGAATCGCTCCCTTATATGGTGCTGGAACAATAGTTTCTGATCTAATACTATTCCTAGGTATCTGTGTGTTGTTCTCCATGGAACTTTCTGACCAGCTATAGTTATTCCAGGTAGATGATCGAAGTCTGGTTTCTTTTTCGTGAAATAAATTGTCGCTCATTTTCCCGGATTTATAGTTATTTTGTTTTTGGTACACCATTGTAGCAGCATATTTAATCCCTTTTGTAATCTTTGAATGTTTGTTTCGTGCCTGTGTCCAATGGTATATATCACTATATCATCGGCGAACTGTGCTATGGAGATGTTGTCTGGGACTGGTATATCGTTAACATATATATTAAATAAAGTTGGTGATAAGACGGAGCCTTGAGGTATTCCTTCTTCCATGATTTGTTGGGATGATTGTTGTCCGTCCTCTATCACGTAGAATTTCCTTTGCGTTAAGGCGTTTCCAATTAACTTTGTGTAACAACTTGGTATTTTTGTTTTGGTGTCGATTTTGACTAATAAGTTGTCCTTCCATGTTTTATCATATGCCTTTTCGACATCCAGGATGGCTGCTGCCACAGATTTCCCTTTATTAAAGGCTCTCACTGTATCTTCCACTAGTTTGAGAAGTTGCGTTGTAGTTGATGCCCCTGGCTGAAAACCGTGCTGTTCTTTCCTGATTGTTTTATTAATCTGTAAATTAGTTGTAATTCTTTTGAGTATTACTCGTTCCGTCACTTTAGCTACTGAACTGAGTAAGTTGATGGGTCGGTAGTTTTCCGGCCTTGTGTGGTCTTTACCGGGTTTTGGTATGGCTACCACTCGAGCTATCTTCCATTGTTGGGGGTACACATTGCTGAATTTATTATCCTTGTTAGTAGTACCATTCCTTTCATTGGTAGATGCTTTAGTTGCTCGTTGCTGATATTGTATTGCTTTGTTGTTGGCCAATCTCTTTATTATCTGTCGGACTTCCTTTGGTGTAGCTAACTCCGGGTTTGTGTTAATAGTTTCAGTTCGGATGGTGCTTGCTAGTCTCCTGGTTTCCTCCTCTTCTCTTGTTTCCTTCTCCCTTGTTGGCAGTGTGTACTGTGCTGCAAAGGTCTCGGCCAGAATTTCCGCCTTTGCGAGTGGTTCGAACTCCATTCCTGTTGGTCCTGTTATCGGCCTTTTTGCTGTCCGTGGTGTTTTTAGTGCTCTTATAAGTTTCCATGCATCTTTGTTTTGTAGGAGGAGGTCTGCCATTTTGTTTTACCACCTCTCTATTTTGTTTTCAAGAAGTCTTGTCTTTAGTTCCCGGGCTAACTGTTGGTATTCTCTTCGGTCCTTAGGGTCTCTGAATTTCTGCCATCGTTTCCTTTGCTGGTTCTTAAGGTATCTTAGCTCCTCCAGCAGGGGTGGTAGTTCTTCTCTGTTTCTTTCTTCAACTATGGTGGCTATTGCCGCTTTAGATGCTGCCTCTTGTATGACATATCCCAAGTGTTGTACTGCTGCATCTACCCTTTCGGGTGATGTGACCGAATAGTTTGTTCTGATTTTGTTGTGTACTAGGCGTTGGTAGTAGTTCCAGTTTATTTCTGTAGTCTTCTTTACTGCCATGTTGGTTGTTATCCAATTTCTCAGCTGCATTAATACTGGCTGGTGGTCTGATGTTAGGTCGTTTACTGTTGTTAATTGTATCTCTTGATTAATATTTTTGACGATTACGATATCTAGTACGTCAGGATAGTAGCTGTGGTTGAATGGGATATGCGTGGGCTCTGTGGGGCCTATCACCTCTATGTTTCTTTCCTCTGTGAGAGCTAATAGTCTTTCTCCTTTGGCGTTGTTTATTCTTGAATTCCATGTCTCATGTTTTGCGTTAAAATCCCCTCCTATTATAATTCTCTCCCCCAGCGAAAGGATGGCATCGAAATCTTGTTCCACTATGGCTCGGCTTGGGGCTAGGTAGGCTGCCACCAGTACTACATGTCCTTCTCTTGTATGTATTTTGATGGACGTTGCTTCAATTTCCATCATAGGAGGCATTTGAATTAATTGGTGAGCGATGGAGTGTCGGACCAGGATGGCCGTTCCTCCTCCCCTTGCTCTTGGTCTGTCTGTTCGATATGTGTTCATTCCTGGCATCTTGAATGTGTCCTTTGTCTTCAAATGTGTCTCATTTATCATCATTATGTCTAGGTGGTTCTCGTGTATAAAAACTTGTAGTTCTTCTTTTTTGTTTCTTAGTCCGTTCGCGTTCCATATTCCTATTTTGATGTCTTGTAGTTTTCCTATCCTTGTGCGTTCCATTATGCCAGAAGGGTCATTATCGCTTCGACCACTACTATTACCTTCTCCCATTTTGTTTTCGCGTTCTTCAGGTTTTCCATTGTTGTCTTTATTACGTTGAATACATCTTTTATACTGTCTGTGGTCTCGTCCATTCCTTCTTGTGCGTCACTCGCCATCCGTCGATCTTCTTCTCGTCGTCGTGTGGTCTGTGCTCTCTCCTTTCTATTTCTTCCTTCCACAGCATCCGCGTATGTATGCTGATTGTTGTTGGCTGGTGGTTTTAGCTGCTGCGTCCTACCTCTGATGTCCATATGCGTGGTATTCTCGTCTTCCTGTGTTTTCTGTTTTCTTTCTTCCCTTGATTTATTTGTTCTTGGTGGTCGTATGGCCGCCTGGAATATGGGGCATCCTTTCCAAGAGGCAGCATGAGCTCCTTGGCAGTTCGCGCACTTGGCTCTTGTTTGTTCAGGTAAGTTGCATTGTTTGGTGGGGTGGTGTTGGGCGCACTTTACGCACCGGTATGGTAGATGGCAATAATTTGCAGTGTGCCCTATTCTTTGGCATCTTATGCATTGAGGTGGTCCTTCTTGATGCCTGTATCTTTCCACGGTCACTCTAGTATAAAGGATCGTTCGTTCGTTATATATCTTCTCTACCTCCGGTCCTGGTGTCAGTGTTATTTGATATACAGCCAGTGGTATAAGTTCTTTAGTGGCCACATGTTTCTTCTTAAATTGATGTATTCCTTGAATGGGGTATCCTTTTTGTCGTAGTTCTTCTTCTAGGTCTGCTATGTCTACTGTTGGTGGCAGGCCTTTGACCACTACTTTCAATGGTCGGTCCTTTGGTAGTTGGTATGTGTAGTAAGGTATATGGTTTTCCTTAAAGAATTTGTTTATAAAGGTATAGTCTCCCCTGTAAACAACTTTGAGGTTGCCTGTCAGGTTTTCCTTGATTACTTGGTTCATCCGGATGTAGTCTTGTACGACTTCTATAACGATTGGAGGGAGGATTTCTTTACTTTCAGGCGTTGGTGTCGTTGCGCTCGGAGCTGGCTCATCTTTACTTGCACTGATTTCTTCGTCGTGCTGTTCGAGTGGTGCATATTTATTACTTGTAGTTATTTCCTTGGTTGCTCGTGCTAGCTTGGCCTTCCTCATCATTTTGCTGCTTATTTTCCTTTTGCCTCCCACCTATCTGAATTCCGTTTCATCAGCCGTTACACAGTTGCCGGGTCTTGTTGTTATGGTGTCGTATCCGCTTCCGTCTTCTGTCATTGTAACATCAGACGCACTTTCACTGTCATACTCTGATGTCGCTTCTTCTTGTCCGTAGGCCTGCTGGGTTGTCAACAACGTGTTTCCTGCCGTCCATTCCGTGTCCATATTCAAGTCCGTGTTTCCTTGCTGGGTCGTCTTGGTTGCCGCGTCAGCCGCCGGCAAAGCCGAGTGCGGTGAGGCACTCGGCCCGCCTGGCGCGGCATTGCGGCACGCTCTTTCCTTACTAGACATCCGCACTGCTCGCTGTCTAACTCGGAACTGTGTCCATTTCATCCAAGATATCTTGCATATATCCTATTAACTGCGATTCGCATGAATATCCTTGCCTAAAAACATGTTACTCACTTGAAAACCAAATACGATACTCACATATTTTGCTAATGTGGTTGCATATCAATCTCTCCATTAATTAACCTACCACTGATGTCAAACTGATTTACCTATAATTTTAGACTCTATTTCTTATCCCTCCTTTATGTACCGGCACCACTAACGCACTTTTCCAGTCTCCTGGTAAGCAGCAGGTATCCAGACTCAATTTAAATAATTTTTCAAGATAAGGTTCAATGTCACATCCTGCTTTATTTCAGACATTTGTAATAATATGATCTACACCAGCCCCTTTTTGTTTTTGATTTTTTTTTCAGCTTTCTTAATTCCTTCATAATATCCTCAGGGAGAATTTAATTTTTTTTGTCCTGGCCATTTCTAACTGTATTGTTGAGCTCGTTCTCCAATTTAGACCCTCCTGTTTCTGATTCATTGTCCTTAATGCTCTCACTAAACCAGTTACTCAGAATCTCTGCCTTTTTCAAATCTTCAGTAACTTCTTCTCCAGTAACTCCTTATCTATAAGTGTCTCTACACCCTCCCTTCCCCTCAGTTTTCTAACATAGTCATAGAAGTTTCTCGATACATCAGTCAGTGGTCCCACTGCACTGATAATACTCTTGATAAACCCATCTTCTGCCACCTTCTTGGTTATTATTAAGTCATTGTTCAGTTATTTTAAATATTTGCTGCTTGCTGCTACCCTGCTGTCTCTTAACTCTGTCATGTTCGCTCCTTACCATCCTCTTTAACCTCCTCAGCTCCACAGGTTCTCTACTTTCTTTTATTTTCAGTTTTGTAATAAATATTTCTTCCCCTTTTTTTATTGTTTCCTTCCATTTGCCGAAACGTTCTCTAAATATCTGTCACATGTGCATCAATACAATCACGGTACCGTGATAGTAAGTTGATCCGTTAGAACTACCTACATGCGGCAGAAATAATGACATCAGTAATATGGCTTCAGAGAAAGTATTAGAAATTTTAAATAAGTCTTAACGATCTTATGTGATACCACGTAAGATTAGTTTTAATCCACACGAATTTCTACTTTAAAGCAGAATTTATTGAGGTAATCATCATATCGTAAAAATAAAACCAATATCGAAACAGCAAATTATTTGAATTTTTTGGAGGATAATTATTAATGGAATCGGTTTTTCACTATAGGACGTAAATAAATTCTTATTATTGCAATATTTAGTATTAGTACTGTAATTATTGTTGAAGAAAATTCTTACACTATAACACACTTCCATGCAGGCGAAGTCGCGGGTAACTGTAAGTTATTAAATTTTTCCGTTCATGCATTAGTACATACCTAAGGTAATAAATAAAATATTTAGGTACCTCGCTCAAGCAGATACGTAGATAATATTATAATGTCAGAATTACACAATGCTTACAGTAAGCAATGCGCGTCATTAGCAGTTTCGTTGTCTTACCAAATAGAAGTCTTTTCAGAGCATTAAAGATTTTTGCTAAGTTGTCTCATGAAATTGTAGACAGCCATCATGCTCTCAACGCAACGCGTCTCGCAGATACCTTGCATTTTAGCTTAAAATTCATTTTAATTTTTTTTATGCCTTTTATCGGGTGAATTGGCAAATGCTACAATTTTTTTTATTGTACCTGAGGTATTAACGGCAAGAAATGACTGGATAACATAGCGAACATATTATTAAAAAATGATTGCTGCATGTACAACTTATGAAAATTTGAGACACAGACTTTCAATTATTTTCGCTAGTACTTCATCTGACACCCGAAGCTCCATATTGCCTACATCGTTATCATGCCATCTAAGCGTATCGTAAGCATCACAGAGTCACAAAATCTTCCTTTATTATACGATTGTGAATATATCTAAACGAAAGGCTCAGCAGTGAGAGACGTATGATATGTCTGTTGTTTCATTGAATAAAATAGGAAAGTATTTTGTTACATTCACATTCAGTAAAATACTTTCCTAAATGATTTCCTTGCAGAAATCAATCAACTAATTTCCACAATTTTGCTGATGTATATGCATTAGTCTTAGAAGTATTTAAATAATGCTGCTATTCTGTGTCACGAGATTCTATACGGAATTTTAAAAGTTCTCTAAAATTTACTTCATCAACTACCGTGCTGTCATAATTTGCTTCTCTATCCAAAAATTTGTCACTGTCGCAATGGCCATGTAACGATATATCTTGACGAACATAAAAAAATTATCGTTTTCGCAATTGGTTGTAAGCGTTCCTTATATTCATAAACTTGCCATTCTTTGAATGCTAATTTGGTTAACAATATTAATTTTTTTCCAATTTCGACAGTTATTTCGTTGTGTTGATTTCACTGGTGAGTTAGCAACACACAATTTTCACCAAGAAAATGATCGAAAGCTATTAACGGTTCTTTTATGAATCGTTTCAGAGGTGTTTTTGGCCGTGCGCCAAATCAAGGGCGTTAAGTAAATAAAACTTAACATTTAATGTAAAGGTCCTGGTCTTTATGTGATAAAACAAGCCAGTGAAACTTGTCAAGGTGTTTCCGTTTTTCGATTAAAACAAAGTGTTCGAAAATATAAATTGGAGAAGGCAACCAATGCTTTTCGAGTAATACAGCTCTTCTTGAATCGTCTAGGTTTTATCTTACAAACCATCCAATATCTGAGGAAAATTTCGATTGAGAAAACGAAATTTTTATCTCATCGGAACTGGAAGTCGACGCACACGAAATTAGCATGTATGGAACAGCTTGAGCAGTAGTAATATTTTTTTTGTAATATTTTTTTTCTGCATCTAAGGTTAAGGTAGCTGTGAAAGCATCGGCAGCACACATATTAACATATGTGTTAGTGCTCAGTATAGGTAAATTTTTCGGGTGTTTATCAATCTCAAACCTAGATTTCTTTGTAAAAGAATGAATCTATCTTTTTAAATGAGCCACTAGATGCATTACGTTTCGACCCACCAGCACCATCAATCACCCTTTTCTCTGCATCCTACAGTCAAAACACCCGTGCATAGCAAAGCAAAAATGACAATATCTTTGTATAAGTACATCAAACAGTTTTGTGGCGAGGCTCGGTCGGAGCTACGCGGCCGTGACGTCACTGAAAATCGGAAGCGCCGCTGCGATCGAAAGGAGTGACGGGCTGCCCGACGCGGCGAAATCAAAAGTTGGAATCGCGCACAATATTCAATTCACAATGACCTAACGGCTACAACAGCATGTAGTCGCGTAGTGATTGTCGTGTATGTTTTTGTGAGATCTGGCCACCCACCATTCAAAGTAATCTTATTTAATTAAATACAGTGAGATTAAAAATATTATCAGAGGTCGACCTAGACCGAGCCCAGGGGGGGAGGGGGGCGGTCATGACCCCCCACCCCTCCGTGGAACCGCGCTTGCTTTGACTTGGCAGTTTCAGGCTAAGTAGATATCAAAGTAAACAAATGACACAAAACGGTATTTGTCGAAGACACTCCAAAGAACAGATATAGCAGTGGTGTTATACGCAGGGGTGGCGTAGCTACAATGGGGCTAGGCGGTGCAGTGCACCGGGGCCATTGTTGACCTAGCTACGTCACTGGTCATATGTGACCCAAACAATAAGAGTGGCCGACCTCATCTCGACAGGAAAACGAAGGAGGCCGGAGATCAACCAGGACAGATTATTTGTAAATTCAGAGGTTTTCAATTCCTAGACTAGTAGAAGATAACCACTCATTCCTTATTACATATTTTATATGTAAAAATCTTTGCTTATATTAATAATAATAATTATTCCATACATTTCATTTGCACCCATCATGGGACGAGATGAAATTATTTGCACAGTAACTAATCTGTCCATTATTATTACATAACAAATGGAAGGTGACATTTTGTTAACTTATCCGTTTGGAACATTATAGAAACGGTGTGAAACCACTAATAGCGTAACTGCCCAACCCTGCAAACTTCAAAACACATAATTCCTTTCGATGACTACGTGTTCATACACACGCTGCTGCACCATACAAGCCAGTTTCATTACTCATATATATATATAAAAAAAACTACTGGGCAACGTCATTTTACATTCTTTTAGAAAAGCTAAGGAATGATGAATACAATCTTGAACTATATAGCAGAAACGTACCGAGGCCAGTATCTAATAAATTATAAAGTGAGAATTCATATCAGATAACTTGCTCCTCATGCAGGCAACGGAGGATTTACGTCGTAAATTTATTATAATGATAATTTATTTTCTTTAATTTTGATCTTTATATTAATTAGCAAAGTATGTGTGTTAGTCACAAATGAATTAAAACTGAAATAAAATGTCACAAGATGCTTAAATACTATATTTCCATTTTATCAAATTTCCAATGCATGATTGTTAAGTCTATTCACAGACCAACACCTTCCAATAAACGTTATCCAGTTTCTCCAAACACTGAAAATTTAAAAAAAAAAGAATTATGTTAGGCCTTTGTTGTTGTAACATATTGTGGGTCTTATCCTCTCAAGCAGATAAATCTTTTACCCTGTTACACTTGGGGGTTATTCGTTATGGAGGCAAGGTACTCCCTTACGCTGATCTGGACACTTACCTAAGTAGCGAAATAGATGTGAAGTCGTGTTCACTAAAACAAGAGTACCGTTCGTGTGAAGCACTCAGGGCATTATGAACGACGAATAAACAAGCTGCCGACTACTAGGAGCATGGTTTACGTGCCTGAATAGAAAAACTAAATCGATCAGACTTGCCACAATTGTATAAAATTCCTTTGTTTTTCCTGGAGCTTTGTGCTGGTAGCTTATGAGGGATTCGTTTAATATGAAACGGATCTCAGGGATTTGCACCGACTTCTGATCGTTGAAAGGTTTTCATCTGGACGAATATTCCATGTCGCGCGATGATGTCATCGCGTTATTATCTTTTCTATTCGCGAGAAATTCCTTTACCGGGATGAGTGTCGTTGCGAGAAGCGCGTAGACTAGGAGTCGTTACGTATATCCGAAGCCTGTGGACGACTCTCAAGCAACTATTATTATAGGCCAGTATTTCTGACCCATTAGTGTTTAAAATTAACTTTTACGTTTAGTTCAATACAAAAGCAGATTTTTAACAAACTAAGCAGCATAATGAATTGAATTCTTAATATTTCGAGATGAATAAATCTTTACATATATATCTATATATCTATAAATGAGAAAACGAGAAAGTTCGGATGTGTGTTTGGATGTACGTCTGCAGTCAATCACGCCTTAATAACTCAACATATTTAAATGAAATTTGGCATGAAGTCAGTTAATTGCGTGCGAAGTGTTATAGGATAGATTTTATCCCGCAAAAACGCATAGTTCTTTTAGAAATTGCCATTAATATCAATTCGGAAGCAACAAAGAGTTTCCTACTTCGTAGACAGCCGTGCAACGTTTACTCTTTGCTTTTTACATAAATCGCAAACACTGCTTTTCAGAAATAAAAGTAGTGAAAACCTTCTTACATATGCAAGTTTGTGTTTAGTTTAAAAGCCATAAAACTGATGCACTTGACAAACAATAGTTTGAAAGCAGGAATTATAAATATGTACTTAACCTTAAATTAAAAAAGGTAGGTACTGTTGTTAAGTTCGTAAAGAGATTTTTTCATTTGCGTTAGTATGACATCTCAAATATTGCACCATAATTTCGATCGTAATATACTAAATGTGAAAAATCAGAGCTTGGAAAAAAACAACGTAAAATGCTATGATTATACCAGCACGAAAGTCGATTTACTAAAAGTGTAAAATGGCGGTGCTCGAAATGTCGTATTTAAAAAAATTGTTACGGATTCCATTCTATCTCGGTTTAATTTATTTCCTGTGTGTCTTCTTTTTTTCCACTATACATTCTCTGTAATATTACAAATTATTAACAAACCCTTTTTGGTTCAAAATTTTTGTATAAATCAGTACAAATAGTAGACTATGATTTAGGAAACAGTGCTTTTTACTTACTGTTCAATTTCTACAAATATCTAATAAATCCGGTTCAAGTTTACGTCGCGATACACGACGATGCTAACTTAGGATAAAATAATTGTTTCAATGCGCGTGTGGTTGAGGTTTTGAATTTGTAGCGCCAATAATATTGTGGTTACATTGATATTCAGCCTGGACCATAATGAAAACTGAATGTTTTTGTCACAGCCAATGGCATGAGAAATTTAGTTATCAGTTATTTAAGCAAATATCATAAGCACTATGTCACGTTGTGACGTTATGTATCGCCACGTAAACTACTCCAGTAAATCCTTCACTTAAAACGAATGTATTCAATGGCCTAACGTAGAGACTTAATGTTTCATGAAGCAACATTGCAAGTCGTTTACAACGCGATACACCTCATTTACACGGAGCTTATGAAAGCTGCTTATTTATTACTAATAATAACTAAATGACTTCTGCCTTATACTGTAACAAAAACATTCTGGTCCAGGAAGCATTTCAACCTAACCACTATCTCTGCTAATATTGCCGCTACAAACGTTATGAACACACCCAACACATTAAATGCATTGGAACTGTATTTCGAATAGTAACAGATTTTTCTATATCAAGATTCCTAATTAGTGTAGCATAAATTACTATCACAATTAATTTCATTATACGCCTTACTAAATCACGAGCAGTAACAGTCACCTTATCGCGATGTAAGCTTGACCAGCAATATTAATAAAAATTGTCTTAGAGTTGTAGAGAATTATGAACTTTCCAGTTGTACACTGTAATTTACAAGCATTTTAGTATAAATTTTTTAATTATGTAACTGCAATAATGAATGAAGTTTCATATGTATTCAGTATTTATTTTCCTGCGATCTGAAATAATAATTCACGTTTCTAATGTATTAATGCGCGAGTGATAGAAGCTTTGATTTTCTAGCGGTATTATTAGCGGAGTTTTTCACTTTGTTGAAATGGAGCCTGGACCAAAATGAGAACTGAAACATTATTAATAGTTTAAGCTTCTTTCAAGAGCACCATTTTAGTGACGTCATGTATCGCTTTATAATGATATTGTATCAAAAGATATATAATAAGCTTGGATGATTTAGCAGAACACACGGCATTGATCGAAGTAAATTTTTGAAATTTATAAATGTTTTATTCAGATAGTGGAGAGTCAGAAAAGCAGAGTGGTGATTTGCCGGTAGACATTCAATTCTGTTTGCAGATTCAGAAACCTATTATGAATAAAGAATCTATTACTACTTTAACATTGTAATTTATATTTCAGAGAAGAATTAATGGATCGAAACGAACAAACTATAGTATACTGATCTACATGCAGTCAACTGTTTTCACAGATAGAGAAACGAACATTAACACTGAACATTATGAATAAAAGAATCAATTATTACTATAATACCTACATTTCTGATTTAAAACAGAATTAATTGATGGAACCCACATATCTTCAAAACAAAATTAATATTCAGAGAGCAAATAAGTTCACCTAAAAAAAAAATATACATTTTTAGTTTCGCAATTTTTTAACGAGATCAACGTCCTTGGGCCACTTAGGTATTTATTTGCTCTTTGAATGTTAGTAAATTTTTTGGATGTTTAGTCGCTTCCATCATATTTTGACGTTTTGAGTTTCCATTAATTAAAACTATATTAATTTTTATTCGCAAGTCTTGAAATTAGTAATTTTAAGAGATGCCGGGTAAACGAAATTCAAATCTCTCAATGAAATGTAAGAAAACTACGGCTGTGAAAAAAGCCAAAACCCAGGAACAAATCCTATAGCAGAGTTGCACAGGGTTGAGCACTTAGCACGTATTGCGGCTTCTGGAGATGCTGAATTGCCGGAGCAGTCACAAGTTGGGCGACAACACCAAAATGAACTCTTGGTGTCTGGAAGATCACACCGGGAAAATCGCGAGCTCGGTGCTTGCTAAGAGCAAGCGGATTGGCAATCGAGCTTCTGAAACACCGAAGCAAACAAAAAGACGGCAATAACAATATGCCACATATTTGGCATTGCAACGAGTTGCTGAAACACCTGAAAAAACTTGAGCTCATTTCTAATGTTTTCCCGAGCATAACTAAATATTATCAATGACGAAAACTGGTTATGTGAGAAGACAATACTTGCCCCGAAAAATTATATATATATATATATATATATATATATATATATTAGAGGAAATAGTCGGGGAAGTGACAACACACTCTTCCATCGATACAGTAAGGTTAACTGACGAAGCTGCTACCTACCCCGTCGAGTTTTCAAATTCCTTCGAGTTATCTGGGCTATCGTCCCATAAACTCGAGCTTAAGGTTGGCACTCGAAGTCTCCTGATGCGTAATCTCGACCCCCCACTCCCCTCAAGGTATTGTAATGGCACCAGATTACACATCACAGAACTAGGAAGAAACATTGTGAAGGCGACAATTCTTACCGGTGCATCTAAAGGGGAAGCCGTTATAATTCCGCGTATCCCAATTATTCCCAGTAATATTCCCTTTGAATTTAAAACATTACAGTTCCCATTAAAAATTTCATTTTCAATGACAATTAATAAATCGCAAGGTCAAACGTTGAAACTGGTGGGAGTACACTTGGATACTCACTGCTTTTCCTTTGGTCAACTATATGTTGCCTGCTCGCGGGTACCGAGTGCAAAAAATTTACATGTTTTTTCAGAAAATAACAAATCCTACAATATATATACCGATGTATTAAACTGAAAATACTACTAACATACAGAATATTTTTATTGTTTTAAAAGTTCGATGAAGTTGTTTGGAACAAATACATTTTTGTTATTTTATTGCAGTATTTATTACTACCATCACCAATAAAAATAGCTCTAAAATTAATTGTATGGTCACATTGACCTGGTGGCAAGGCTTCATTACGTCTACGCAATCAGCCCCTTTCGTAGCCACTTAACCTAACGCAGTAATCCTACTGGGCATAGAGGACCTAAGTTCAACGTGGAATCAGAACCACGTGAGCATTCTGGCAAACTTCACATCACACAACAACCTGTGCCAGAGGTGAAGGTCGAGCTAAGGACCTATGAAAACGCTCTGGAGACTGGGATTCAAGCTGGGGACTTTTCCATGTCCAGTTGGCCGCCCTAACCACTGAGCGACCAGACCTTCTCAACAAAATCTTATATTACAACACTCTTCCACGCGGACGAAGTCGCGGGTAACTGCTAGTATATATATATAAATATCCCTATATTTTACTCTTTAGCCACCACTACCAAGCACAAATCACTGGTGTTTGTGTGTAGTAGTTGCATGGAGTTTCCCATCGTGCAGAACGTTGGCCGAATGCCAATAGCTGTGGGGTTTTTGGAGATATGGAGGTAAAAGGTGGTCGATGTAGGACATTTTCGTATTTCGACCATCGACTTGGGAGTCCCCATACTTCTCTTTCCCACCACAACTACATAGCGCAAACCATTGGTGTTCATATGTGGCAGTAGCGTCGAGTCTAGTTGCATGTCGGTAGCTGTGGGGCAGTTGGAGATATTGTGGTTGAAAGTGGACAAGCTGGGACACTTTCGCTTTCCGACCAAAGACGTGTGTCTCCCTATGTTTCACTGTAGCAGCAAGGTGAAATATATCTCTGGTTGAAATATGAAAATGTCCTTGACCGACAGCTTTCGACCCTCATCTCTCTCACACCCCCACAGTTACCGAAATTCAGCCAACGTTGTGCACGATCGGTGAATGTATGCTACCACCAGACACAAACACCAGTGATCTGCGCTTGATAGTTTTGGTTAGAAAGTAAAACATGGGTACGGTCTCTAGTGCGAGCCGGCGCTGAGGCTAGTCTTCACATGGCTTGCGGCCCCAACTCCTCGCCGATCGCTTCTAGTGTAGCTGATATGCAGTGTGATATCATCCACCATCTGGAATTGTGGACATACGAAAGTGTCAATTCATGACAATAAGAAATAAAACCACAAAAGAACTTTTTTTCTTATTTTTACAGACACTCTTCTAAATGCTTCTTCTCTTACCAACTGCAGTCGTTCTTTACTATGTACGTCCAACTGAAGTTCTCGCCACTACATCAAGTCACCTATCTTCAGGATCCAACTCTACGCCACAACCTAATCATTCCTTCCCTTCCAGCGTGAAACCGCACCAATGAATTCACTGATGGAATAATCATACCTTGTTACAGGGAGCAGGACTTAACCAAACTAGTAAAAGTGGCAACCGAAGAGGATGCCTTAACCACCAGCTGCGAGTCTGGAAGCCTGCACGTGCTGGACATTCCAAAGAACAAGCTGCCATGCCCTTCCATGTTCAATCAGCCGCAGCATGGCGAAGGCGTGGCAAACGTGAAGGCCCCGGAAATGGACAACGAGCCCTGGCGGGCGGACGTCGACCCGCCCCAGGAGCACTCGAGCGCCAGTGTGGTGTCCGTCCCTCTGCTGATCTACCTGCTGGTCGCCAGCCACCCCGTGCTGCACTGAGTGCCACCACCGAGGCGTGGCCAACGTGAAGGCCATGGAAGTGGCCAACGTGAAGGCCATGGAAGTGGACAACGAGTGCTGGCGGGCGGAAGTCGACCCGCCCCTGGAGCACTCGAGCGACGGTGTAGTGTCCGTCTCTCTGCTGGTCTTCCTGCTGGTCGCCAGCCACCCCATGCTGCACTGAGTGCCATCACCGAGGTGTGGCCAACGTGAAGGCCATAGAAGTGGACAACGGCAGCTGGCGGGCAGACGTGGACCCGCCACAGGAGCCCTCGAGCGCCGGTGTGGTGTCCGTCCCTCTGCTGGTCTTCCTGCTGGTCGCCAGCCACCCCATGCTGCACTGAGTGCCACCACCGAGGTGTGGCCAACGTGAAGGCCATAGAAGTGGACAACGAGTGCTGGCGGGCGGAAATCGACCCACCCCAGGAGCACTCGAGCGACGGTGTGGTGTCCGCTCCTCTGCTGGTCTTCCTGCTGGTCGCCAGCCACCCCGTGCTGCACTAAGTGCCACCACCGAGGTGTGGCCAACGTGAAGGCCATAGAAGTGGACAACGGCTGCTGGCGGGCAGACGTAGACCCGCCACAGGAGCCCTCGAGCGCCGGTATGGTGTCCGTCCCTCTGCTGGTCTTCCTGCTGGTCGCCAGCCACCCCGTGCTGCACCTAGTGCCACCACCGAGGCGTGGCCAACGTGAAGGCCATAGAAGTGGACAACGGCATCTGGCGGACAGTCGTCGACCCGCCACAGGGGCACTCGAGCGACGGTGTGGTGTCCGTCCCTCTGCTGGTCTTCAGCCACCCTGTGCTGCACTAAGTGCCACCACCGAGGTGTGGCCAACGTGAAGGCCATAGAAGTGGACAACGGCAGCTGGCGGGCAGACGTCGACCCGCCACAGGAGCCCTCGAGCGCCGGTATGGTGTCCGTCCCTCTGCTGGTTGCCAGCCACTCTGTGCTGCACTAAGTGCCACCACCGAGGCGTGGCCATCGTGAAGGCCATGGAAGTGGACAAAGAGCCCTGGCGGGCAGACGTCGACCCGCCACAGGAGCCCTCGAGCGACGGTGTGGTGTCCGTCCCTCTGCTGGTCGCCAGCCACCCCATGCTGCACTGAGTGCCACCACCGAGGCGTGGCCAACTTGAAGGCCATTGAAGTGGACAACGAGTACTGGCGGGAGGAAGTCGACCCGCCCCTGGATCACTCGAGCGACGGTGTGGTGTCCGCTCCTCTGCTGGTCTTCCTGTTGGTCGCCAGCCACCCCGTGCTGCACTAAGTGCCACCACCGAGGTGTGGCCAACGTGAAGGCCATAGAAGTGGACAACGGCAGCTGGCGGGCAGACGTCGACCCGCCACAGGAGCACTCGAACGCCGGTGTGGTGTCCGTCCCTCTGCTGGTCGCCAGCCACCCCATGCTGCACTACGCCGCTCACTGAATCCTTAAACTCTGTGATAATGTTTCTCTGGGCTGACAACCCGAATGAACAAGGATTTTCCGCACTACTTTTCGGCGGTAAAACTCCGTCAGCATGTACCGACGAACTTGAAAAACACAGTGTTCACTCGGCATGTTACTGGAGAAAATAGTATTTATACCTAGATAGATAGATATGTTCACTTTGATCCCATGTGAGAACAATCTCGGGGATGTTGAACAGTACATACACTTATTAGTAATGTCAATATTACTATATAATTGATATTATTATATATTGACGAGAAGTTAGTTATTACCAATTAGTATAACCAATATTTCCTGTAATCTACAAATATAATCCTGAGTTAGTTAATACTTATTATGTGGAACAATGTATAAACTTGTTACCAGCATCTAACAACCAATTATTTTCTTACCAACCAGTTACCACAACTCATAAGCAGTCAATTACTTAAAAACCTGTTAGTATCATAATTTTTTACAGCAGTTTTTGAGTGCATGCTATCCCATGTTAGTTACTATATATGAGTGAAATTTTGTAAAACAGTGTAATTACTTCATTTGTCAAAAGTTTCAACAGAAAGAAAAACCATATATCATTTTAGTAATTGTTGAAAACTTTGTCACCTTTCCCTTCCATACACCATTTATACTATTTTATCAGTCATTCTTAGTTACCAAGTTCCAAGAAGAAAATTCTTTTACAAAGTAAAATGGATTCTGAAGCAGAAACTCTTTCAGGTTTGGACTTAAAGTAGTTGGGTTTTTGTAGATAACATTTAATTTCTGTTGGTAAGACATTGAATAAGGAAGCTCCAGTAAATGTTAACCCTTTCTGTACAATTGACAGTGATTTGTAATGCTTGTGAATATTATATTTATTCCTAGTATTATGGCTATGTATGTCAGCATTAAGATTGAAGTGTTCAGGATTTTCCACTACAAATGATAGTACAGAGTATACATATTGTGCTGGCATTGTTAGTACACCCAGGTTTTTAAATAGATTTCTGCAAGACGTCTGTGGGCTTGCTCCACAAATAGTTCTTATAGCACGTTTCTGCAATTTAAATACCCTCTGTGCTTGTGACGAGTTTCCCCAGAATGAGATGCCATAAGTGAGCAGGGAATGAAAATATGCAAAATATACTAACTTTCTGGTTTCTATATTAGCTATTCTAGATATTACCCTAAGTGAAAATGTTGCAGAATTAAGTTTTTTAAGAAGTTGTTGAATATGCTGTTTCCAGTTCAATTTGTTATCTATACATACACCCAGGAAATTTGTGAAATTACTTTCATTGATTGCTTTTCCTTCTGATATCACATTATAGCTGTCCTTTGTTTTATTTTTTGTAACAAACTGAAGTAACTGTGTCTTTTCTACATTAAGTATTAGTTTGTTGGCACTAAACCACCTGTTAATTTTCTTTATAGCATCATTTGCTGTGTTTTCGAGGTTTTGTGCTGATGGATCTTTCAACGATATGCTGGTATCATCTGCAAAGAGCACCATAGTGTTCATTATCACCTGGTATATGTGGGAGATCATTTATATAGATTAAGAACAGCAGAGGGCCAAGAATTGAGCCCTGAGGCACACCACATGTTGGGAAATACTTTGTTCTGTAATATTAGGACTGTAATTATATATAACCCTAACAGTAGTTTAGTATTAAATCCTGCTAGATAAAATGCGTTGTCTGGAGACTGGGTGCGTCGTGTGTAGCTATTGGCTAGAGAAAGTTCATGTGCCAGCCGTCACTCGCTAATAAACAGCCGCCATAAAGTTACAATCGATCCTTCATGTTGCTTTTTCTTTATTTATGACAACTAGATGCAGAAATTCATCTAAGGAGAAGGGCATTCAATGTTTAAGCTATTTTATCTGTATCAGTTATAAGACCTAGGTTAATTAGTAGCCTAAGACCTTTTGGCAGAGGATAAGAAACAATGAAGTTTCTTAAAATTTCAGAGAAAGATTACACGAAAGGTACATAATCGCCAAATGTATCAGTGAAATAAATAACTGTTATCCCTTTCGAAATTATTTTCTCTGTCACTTAAAGTAAAATGTATTAAAATAATATAAGAAGTGCAAGGTATTCATTTCACGAAAAATACGATTAAAATTGATTCTTATTACTTTTTCCTTACAAGCTCTTCCATAATTAATTCATACTACAATCATACATGACACCCACAGTTTTTGATACATGTGCTAATTATTAAATGAAATTTAAGTTTACATTTTTATGTAAATTTAAATCATCAAGGATATGATTATGTATGCGTGATGTGAAACTCAATTTATTAATAGCAATTCAACAACGATATTCTTGCAACTGCTATGAAATTAATTGCCATAATACAGACATAAAGTTTGTTTTTTGTAGCATTTTATTGTTAATAAATTTGAAAAAAACATTTCAGCTGAAAAATGTGGAGCTACGAGTACTTTTCAGTAATATTTTGCTAATGAAAGTAACATTTAAGAAACCTAAATTTCTCATGGTATCTGCTATGACGTAACTGCGATGCCAGATAAAACGTAATAGTCAGTTGTGGAAGTAACTGCACAAACAGTGGCAGGGCAGGGCAAGAATAGGAAAAAAAGGGTTCTGCTGCTAGGTAGTAGCCATGGGAGAGGTGTAGGCCCTCTTCTGCAGGATCAGTTAGGTACAGGATATCAGGTCACAAGTTTTTTTCAAACCTAGTGCAACATTAGGCCAGGTAATAGAGGATATAGGTTCCCTTTGTAGGAGTTTCACTAAGGATGATAGAGTAGTGATAGTGGGAGGTGCGGGGAATAGTATTGATAGAAACGCGAGTTATAGTATAGAGAGTGACCTGAGGAAGGTGGTGAAGGAGGCACAGCATACCAGGGTGGAGCTCATGCAGGTCCTAAGTCGCCATGACCAGCCACAATTGAACTATGCTGTGAGGCGGGTTAATGTGGAAACGGAAGTGCTACTTGGGAAAGGCATTAGTTCTGTGTTTGGGGTTGTGCCTGTGAACACCATTGGTAGGTGGGGTTTCACTAGGCATGACCTACACCTAAATAGAAGGGGGAAGGGAGTACTTTCTGAGTTGTTAGCTAAAGCAGTGAGGGAGCCCGTTTCCAGTGATGATGGGGTCAGGACTGTGCCTTTTTTAGGTTAGGGGCTGCTGGTGAAGGGACAGAAATAGATTATCAAAGTGATACTGATTACAGATTCGCAATGGGGAAAGTCACAGATATTAAAGAAATAGATGAAATGGCTGAAATAATAACTGACTGCGGTAAAAGTTGGAAAGAGAAGATAAATTCTGAATATGTGAAGCCAGTAGTAAGGGTTTTAATGGTAAACTGTAGAAGTATAATGAACAAAGTAATCGAATTTGCAAACTTAATAGAGATGCACGAACCACAAGTAATAATTGGGGTAGAGAGTTGGTTAAAAGAAGAAGTACTAGACAGTGAGGTTTTTCCTGATACTTACAGAGTGTACCGCAGAGATAGAGCAGCAATTGGTGGAGGAGTCTTCATACTAGTTAGCAAAAACTACCACAGTTCACTGGCGTTCATTGAACAAGACCATGAGTTACTTGGGGTAGATTTCTGGGGTAATAAAAAAGAAAAAATCAGAGTGTTGGCTGTTTACCGCAGTGGAAGAATGACAGAAAAGGATGAGGCTCTTGGGGAGAAAATAAATTCAGTACTCAGATTTCAGAGGTGAGAATAGAATGATCATCATCGGCGGGAATTTAAATTTACCAGGTGTAAACTGGGAAGGGAATAAGATAAATAACACAAGGAAACAAAGATTTGCAAATATCTTAATAAGGGAAGGAGGATTTACACAAGTGGTTGAGCAAAACACTAGGGGACAAAATATTTTGGATATATTTCTAATTAAGCCCGATGAAAACCTTTTGAGGTATCAAGTAACTGAAGGAATAAGTGATCATGAAGCAGTTCTGATGGATATTAGAGGATTCAGTAAACCAGCAGCCAAAATTGAAGGGGGAAATAGGTACAATTATAAAAAGTTACAGGTTTCAAATTTGAGGAGGTATTTCAGAGAACAATTCAGCAAATGGAAGGAAGGCTTAGGTACAGTAGAGTCAAGGTGGGAAGAGTTCAAGGAGATAATAAGAAAGGGGGAAGAAAAATTTATTCCAAAGCAAAAAATAAAGAGAAGTAGAGAACCTATGTACTATAATAGGGAAGTGAGGAGGTTAAAGAGGTTGGTAAGAAAAGAACATACCAGAGTTAAGAGACAGCAGGGTAGTAGGGAATATTTAAAACAACTAAACAAGGACTTAATAACAGCAAAGAAAATGGCTAAAGATGGGTTTATGAAGAGTACTGTCAGTGCAGGGGGACCATTGACTGATGCATCTTGAAATTTCTATGGCTATATCAGGAAACTGAGGGGAAGAGAGGATGTAGAGACACTTATAGATAAGGATGGAGAAGAAGTTACTGACGATTTGAAAAAGGCAGAGATTTTAAGTAACTGGTTCAGTGAAAGCATTAGGGACAATGAATCAGAAACAGGAGGGTCTAATTTCGGAGAACGAGCTTAACAACACAATGAGAAATGACGATAGTAAAAAATTTGATATCCATCCTGAGGAAATCATGAAGGAAATAAGAAAGCTGAAAAAACATAAAGGGGCTGGTGAAGATAATAATTACTACAGATATCTTAAAGATAGCAGGATGTGACATTGTACCTTATCCTGAAATATTATTTAAATTGAGTCTAGACACTTGCTGCTTACCACAGGACTAGAAAAGTGCAATAGTAGTACCGGTACATAAGGGAGGGGTGAGAAATAGAGTTGAGAATTACAGGCCAATCAGTTTGACATCAGTGGTAGGTAAATTAATGGAAAGATTGATATGCAACCACATCAGAAATATATGTGAGGAACGTAATTGGTTTTCAAGCAGGCAACATGGTTTCAGGCAAATCTCAGTTGGTGGGATATATGCAAGATATTTCAGATGAAATGGACAAGGGAGGCCAAATTGATAGTGTAGCACTAGATCTGTCTAAGGAGTTTGACAGAGTAAGCCATAAAATGGTAGTAAATAAGGTAAAAACCATTGGAGTGGATAAGAAAGTCATTTGCTGGGTAGAAGAATTTTTAAAAGGTAGAAAACAGAAAGTTAGGGTAGGAAATGTAGTATCAAAAGAAGTGGAAGTAAAAATGGGTGTGCCACAGGGTAGCGTATTGGGACCATTGCTATTCATTATTCTAATGAATAATTGTGTTGATTGTTTACTATCTGAAATTAGATTGTTTGCAGATGACATAATGCTGTATAAAAGAATCAAAATGATAGAGGATTGTAAACAGTTGCAGGGTGATCTGGACAGGATATCTAATTGGGTTGGTAAACATGGAATGAGGATAAATTCAAAGAAGAGTCAGCTTATTAGATACACAAATAAAAAACAAAAGGTTAATTATGAATATAAGGTGGGGAAAGAATTGCTTGCTGAAGACTTGAAATGCAAATATCTTGGAATTACTTTTGATAACAAACTTAACTGGGTAGGACACATAGGACAGGTGGTAGGAAAAGGTTTCAAAGTTCTGCACTTGTTGGAGAGAGTGATGAGGGGATGTACCAGAGAAGTAAAGGAATTGGGTTACAAAACTTTGGTCAGACCATTGCTCGAATATGGTAGTGTAGTATGGGACCCTCATTTTACGTATCAAATACAGGAGTTGGAGAAGGTGCAAAGAAGGGCTGCTAGATTTGTTTCTGGAAATTATCGCAGAATGCAATCAGTGACGGATATGATAAAGGAGCTGGAATGGGATTCATTGCAAGGACAGGAGGAGGATGAGGAGGGTCATGGGAGTGTACAGGGCATATACTGGTGATGAGGCATGGTAAGATATTGCAATAGGTATGAAAAGTAGTGTATGGAAGGGAAAAAGATGACCATGACCACAAGCTGGCACTCGATTTCAGGCACAAGGGTGTGGGAAGATTCTCGTTTTTAGGTAAGGGTGTCAGGGATTGGAATGAGTTACCAAGAGAAATGATGAATAATTTACCGAAAACTTTGAAGGAATTTAAAGATAAAATTTGTAGAAGGCAAATGTAGGTGGGTGCAGGATAGGGGGAAGATGGGTGTGTAGGGAAATTGCCACCGGAGCCTGTGCTCCATTGCAATTAAATTAAATTATAAAAAAAACATACAAAGAGCAGGGACAAAAATAATAATAATAATAATAATGCGGGGCAATCATATGTTACAAAGTAACAATGGTACATTTGTTTAAATTTACATGTTGTTTTTTGTTTATTTACTACAAATAGATTCAGAAATTCATGTAATAAGAAGGGTATTGGATGGTAGCTGAGTTAAAATATAACCTAAGAATTTTTTGTCAGAAAAAAAAACAATGAAGTTGATCAAACACTCAGAGAAAGATTACACGAAATGTACGAATAGCAAAATGTAACACTCAAATAAATGACAGTAATCTGTTTTTGATATTATACTTTCCGTCATGGCAAAATGGGGTAATATCAAGATGGGGATACCGCTGCGGCCTCGCATAGTAAACACACAGATAACGTGGTGTATATGACATAATTGTGATGTATTCAGTCTGCATGTACCAACACTGTAACAGTTATAGATGATCTGAAAATTGGAATATCTGCAATATCGTGCATTATGGTTATGTTTCACTTTGGTCCAGGCTGCATTACGACCGAAACGCGAATTTATAAAATATGATTTCGTTAATGATCTTTTGAGTTTATGTTGTAATGCAGCCTGGACCATACGTCACAATGATGTCATATATACCACGAGATCTGTGTGTTTACTACGCGAGGCCGCAGTGATATCCCCATCTTGATATTACCCGCAAAATGCAGTTATTTAAATAAATATTAGCCAATTACTCCTATAATCTAACCACAGTATGGTACTAATATCACGAAAAATATCTTTAAACATGATCATAATTCGTTTTTCCTTAGAAGCTTTTCCAAAATAAATTTGTATTACCACCGTAGATGATACCCATCATTTATTCATACGAGGGGTAACCGAAGGATTTTCGAATGCAATATTAATGGTGGCTGTGGTTAAATTGACCAGCATCATAACTGACACATTTTGTCACAGCATAATTCACTCTGAAATCAGTTTATAAACATTTTAAACTGCTTTCATAAGTGCTATGTTACTAAAGGGATTACTTCATGCTGATGGGGGTAGTTCCATATTTCTTATGCTGAATTGTGACTGGACCAGGAATAAAACTGATATTACATGGTATAGCAAAAGCTTTTGGGATCCCTAATTTATTTTTAATTTCACTGGTTCTATACTTCCATTGTCATTAATTGAATAGAAGTTACTATGTGAACTGCAAACAAAATATGTAGAACATTACGAAATCAAGATTATGAGCATTATGTAATAACAATTCAGTATTATTAAGCACCTGCAAAAAAATAAATAATAATGAATTGCCAGAATATGGCGTTCAATCCATCATCTTTGAGGGGCTCAAATCTAGTGTTGAAATATATCATGTTTTTGTGAAGTGGATAAGTCTCAATTTTAGACATTCACGTGACTATTCCCCTCATAGCTTCAAGGACTGTCTAGGAAGGGTTTGAATACATTTTGGGAGAAAATGAGCTGATGTGTGACTCGGATCATTCGGATGGATGTGTGCTTGGTAGTACCTTCATTGCTGTCAGATTGACATTGCGAAACAACATAACCTTTCTCTGAACGGCGTCCGATTCATTATTTGTGTAGTGAGGACTTCCTGGCGTTGGAGTAGTCAATCTGTTTTACCTACCTCCCTCTTACGTATCTCTGCTGGTGTTAAAATTTTAGAACCACAGTCCAGTTTAATTTAATTAAATTGCAATGGAGCACATGCCCCAGTGGCCATTTCCTTACACACCCATTTTCTACCTTTCCTGCACCCACCTACATTTGCCCTCTACATTTTTCAACTTTAAATTCTTTCAACGTTTCGGGTAAAATATTCATCATTTCTCTTGGTAACTTATTCCAACCCTGGGCCCCCTTACCAAAAAAAGAGAATCTTCCTATACCCTTGTGTCTAAAATCGAGTGCCAGCTTGTGGTCATAGTAATCTTTTTTGCTTCCATGCATTACTTTTAATTCTTACAGCAATACAGGTATCTTTTCATTCTTCATCACCAATATATGCCTTGTGCACTCCCATGATCCTCTTCACCTTCTTCTTGTCTTCCAATGAGTCCCATTCCAGTTCTTTTATCATATATGTTGTTGATCGAGTTATTCGCTAATTTCCAGCTACAAATCAGCCTTTTTTGTACCCTCCCCAACTCCTGTATTTGATACTCAAAATGTGGGTTCCATACTACACCACCATATTCAATCAATGGTCTGACCAAAGTTTTGCAACCCAATTCCTTTACTTCTATCGTACATCTCCTCATCAGTCTCGCCAACAAATGCAGAATTTTGAAACATTTTCCCACCACCTGTCCAACGTGTCCTGCCCAGTTAAGGTTGTTATCAAATGTAATGCCATGATATTTACATTTCAAGTCTTCAACAAGAACTTCTTTTCCCACTGTAACGGGTACTCACTTGTCTCTGGTACTCACGCAATTCGTGTTTGTATAGTTAAAAGTTCGTTGAAGCAATTGGGCAGCTACACTTCCTAACACGATTTTTCTTAAGCTTTCTTCCACCACTAATTACTCTTTTAATTAAAGGTTCGTTTTGCCGTGCGGTCGCCAGTCTTTCGGCTATGCTAATTGGTTAATTAAAGTCACAGAAGAAGAACACATATGCGTACTAGTTTTCGTAGATTTATTCCTCTGAGACTACACAGTCAACGAGCATGCCACCAGACAATAATACTAATGTTTCTTCGTCACCGAAGATAGCAGATTCAAGTACAGTCAAAAGATAAATAAGCAGTGAGCACAATTCTCGAAACTAATTAACAAACAATCGCATAGTCCGATTCTGCAGTAGTTTACTAAACACAGTTTATATTGAATCCGGTCTCTCGGAAGAACCTTCATAGTCCAACATATACTTTAGCACACATCCCACAGTGTTCTTTAGTACGGAACACACGCCAAGCGGCCGTACGATGTATTCACGGGATAAACACACTGCCGTCGACCTTCCGTTCCCGCCGGCTGTTCCGTACGTTACCACTGACAATCACCGACTCCTCGACTCACCGCGCTCGGCGCTCGCCCACCGCCAAAGACCTTACATACCTCTCAGATTACACTATCCACTCCAAATATAACCGTAACGTTCATGGTTACGTTACACCCCCACCGTTACAATGTGGCAAAAGTCGGCATTGACAAAGCACCGACTTTTGTCATCACAAACCACACTTGTTCACATATACATAGAAACATTTACAAAAAAATACAAGATTAAATGTTTACCAAACATAAAGGGAAGTCTGGGTGGCTGCTTGCTTATCCTTAAACGAACATAATTAAATACATATTAAGTAAACAAAAAATTACAAGTTGAATTACAATATACTTTTTTTTTCTCTTTTGATGTATTACTCATACATTGAATCGTGCCTGGATTACCTCGGAAGTACACTGACAGTTTGCCCTGCACAGGCAGGTGCCTCATTCACTGACTGTTGTACACCAACACCGTTCACTCCACACGCGGAAAGACGCAAACTGACATTACGCTGCGCCACATTTAAATCGTCTTAACACTTTAATGAAAGTGAAAACCGCACTTCTAAGTACATTGTCCAGCCTCGGGGCTAAAATTACTGGGAAACACAAACCAGCAAGAATGCCTTCCGTAACTGTGTATTAATACTTCGTGGGTCACCAATCTGTACCCAACTACCAAAAGTCCTTACCCCACTAACTTATTGACACAGCCTCTTACACATTCTAATTGCGACTGCGATTGATTGTTACCAGAAACTACTGAAAACTTACTTAAATCATGGCAACACTTAAAGCTTGGAGGTGCGGTAGATGCGACAGTGCTGTGAGGTGGGCCCCTCTATCCGGTGCCTGACACCAAAACAAACAGTGTGCGGGTCGCTAATCTGCGCACAACCTCAAAAGACATTTGATCCAACAACTGTACAATACCATAGAAGAAATAATTGTGATGACCAAACAACCTGAAAACCTAAATCTACCATAACGCTAAGGCATTTATGCATGGATGTTTCCATCATGCGCAGTGAGGCAACTGAAGACTGTACCTCACCCCCTCCACCTAATGTACCTACTTCTTTTTCTTTACAATATTCCTTCCTTCACCAAACCGCATTAAACCCCGCTTCTTCTTACGCTTCTTCCAACTCTCTTCTCTTCTTCCTCCTTTCTTCTTATTTACATTCTTTGCTTCATCATATAACCGTAACTTCTTCCTGTGCCTCTTCCAACTTTCTTCTCTCAGCAAATACCTTTCTTCTGGCTTCACATAGTATCCTCTATTCTGCCTAGTCTCTTTCTTCCCATTAATTACCTTCTGTTTTGTGTCTTTACATAATGGATAGTTCTCATTTACCACCATACAATGTTTCACTTCGAGATTCCCTTCCGGCAAAGTTTCAGGCTTCACTGTTTCTATCTCCTGAAGTGTTTCTTTCACCTCAAGGACTGCTTCTCGCTGTCTTCCATCTTCTTCTTCTGACCTTATTTCTTCTTTTACTACAGTATCTTTCTTAACAATTTTGTCGTCAGTCACACAAGCATTCTCCTGCTCATCTGGCTCACAAACATCATTTTTATTCACAGTTTCTCTTCCATTTGATCTATAAGTTGGTTCTGAAATTATCTTTGCCTTTTCTTGTCCGAACCACCTTATCTCCTTCCAACTTGACCACTCTTCTGACGAGTCATCACTCTCCTCCTCATGAATGCGCGCTTTAGCGATGAACAGTTTAGCATAATCTCCGACATTCGTCCAGATCACTCTTTCCTCTCCTTGATCGTTTGTAATTGGTTCATTAGAAATCTCATCTTCATCTCGCCCCCTCGTATTGTCTTCTGGTTCTTCTTTTGATAGCCTCGTATCGTCTCCTGTCCCCGCTGAGGCTGAAGCAGTGACAGGCACTAGTTTACCTGTGGTGCACTCTCCACCACGGCCACCTGCACCTGATTTACTGACTCTCCTCGGGGCCAATCGTCTCCAGTTGGTCCATTATATTCACCTCTAAATCCTCCTCCCCCTGTTCCACGACCACGTCCAAATCCTCCTCTTTGCCCACGGTTATTGTATCCGCCTCGATTCCTGTTATCAAAATGAGGGTAGCTCTCCTGTTGCTGTTGGGAGTTACCTCTCTCCCCTTCCGATTGCGATTTCTCCGCGTAATGTGTGGGTGTCCTCACCCCATATTCTTTTGCTCTTATACTTTTCTCTTGTTCGTCCAGCCGACCCAACATCTTTATCGCCTCGTCAATGGTACATATATTATGGCTGACAAATACAAGCTGTGTCGACTCGGGCAAACGCGCACTAATCATCCGCACATATTCCCCTTCACTAAATGGTGAACTTAAATGTTTACAAGAATTAACACACTTCAAGAAAAAATTTTGCTGAGTGCCACCACCCGGCGAGTATGGTTTTCCCATCATTAAATTCCGCCGAACAGCAATTTGCCGGTCGATGGACCAGAAATGTTCCAAAAAAGCTGACTTAAACTCCTCAAACGTCTCGCAATTATCTGCAGCCCGTTCTCCCCACATCCGGGCATTCCCCTTGATATGTTTACTGAACATTTCTATCTTCTTTCTTTCTACGGCCCTACAGAACGGCCCAAAATTTTCAAACTTCTTCACAAAATCAACTGGGTGTATCCCCCCATTATCACAAAAGTCCTCCCAGTCTACTTTCTCTTCTACCATGCACGCAGTGAGCGCATTCACATTTGGCAAGATTTGACATTTGACAACCTCTTCTCGCACAACTTGTGGAACTCGTAACTTTAGACTTTTTTCAATTTGCTTCTCTTGTAACTGTAACTTTTCATTCACCCACACTGCAGTGGAAGCCTTAACCTTTTCCACCTGACACGACAATTTCTCTACGCCGACTGTTAAATGGTCAACTTCTTCTTTTACTCCCGTGTATTTTTCGGTAAGGGTTTCTCCTAAAGTCTCCACCTTCGACAATCTTTCATCATGGTTATCTTCTATAAGCTCGACTGTTTTCTTTAGGGATTCCATATTTTGGTGCAAAACACTAGTTACTTGTTCGCAGTCTGAACGATACTGAGTCAATTTACCCGACATTTCAGCAGTTTGTTGCGTACAAAGTTCCCTATACTGGGTCAATTCTTCTCTAAACCGCCCTAGTCGCGATTCAAAAGCATCCCGAAGACATTCGATACTCTCCTTATTTTCATTTAATTTAGATTCAAGCAAAATACTATTTTCATTTAATTTGGATGCAAGTGATTCATTTAATCTGGATTCAAGTGAAATACTATTTTCATTTAATTTGGATTCAAGTGATTCATTTAATCTGGATTCAAGTGAAATACTATTTTCATTTAATTTGGATTCAAGTGAAATACTATTTTCATTTAATTTGGATGCAAGTGAAATACTATTTTCATTTAATTTGGATGCAAGTGATTCATTTAATCTGGACTCAAGTGAAATACTATTTTCATTTAATTTAGCTTCAAGAAGGGACTGAATTGACATGACAAATTGTCCCTGGAAAGCACAAAACATTTCCGACATGGACGCCTCATTACTTTCCCTAACCACTTCTCTTAACTTGTCAACTTCTGATTCACTAGCAAAACTCGTCATCGACACAGTAAGGGAGGACTGATTAATATCTACACTGGGTGCGTCACCAAGGGACTCACCTCCCAGCACCATCCCCCCATTCACACCACCCTCCAGCTCAGATGCCATATTACGAAATTATTTCACACAACAAATTCAACCTTCCGTTGTAGAAAAGACAAGAAGTAACCAACGCCGTCAATCCAGCAAACAGAATACACCAGTATACATTAGCACAGAAAAAAGGTAAAATTCTGTTTCCAAATCTTTTAACTTAACTATCAAACAAGATATACACCATGTCATAAAACACACTTTCAATTGAATACATACACTACTATCAATGACAAAAAAATTACGGAAACTCTAAAATAATTTTTTTTTTTCCTTGAAAAATAGTTTGCTAAGCAAATCTAACACAGTTGTCCGGCTTTAAACTTTAATAAGTTAACGAAAGAAAGGAAAAAGACCTCTGTTACTCAATATGCAAAAATAATAATTAATTTTTTTTTCTCTTTAAAAAAATCGCGAATTATTCGTGCCGGTTTGTGCTTTTACAAAGACTGAAAAATAAATCTTGCACTTCTTTGGAAAATCAACAAAAAAATCTACAAATTAATTCGTTAACAGAAACTGACATAACTTGACCCAAATCAGAATAAAATTATGCTTGCATGCATAAAATTTGCAATCCGCATAGTCAGTAGCTCATTTGAAGATTCATTAATGCCAAAGAAATAATTACGACCGCGGAAATGTGATTCCAATCGAAACAGTATTTTTTTTTTTTTTAATTATTTTAATGTCAGTTTGTGTCTTTCTTTAATTAAAAATTTGTTCGCACTTTCCTTTCGAAGAATCTCAGTTGCTGACCGCGCCGCTGTCGACCGCAATGACGCCGCGCCGCTTCTGCGTGCCCGCGTTGTTCCGCTGTCGCGTCGCTCCGATGTACCGCGTTGCCCCGGTGTCGAGTTGTTGCTCTGGCGAGGCTTCCCGTCAGACTGCGTTGCTTGTTTTCCGATCGAGAAAGCTCGGGTCCTCTCGTTTATTACATTGTTGTGCACTCGCCGCCTCGAAGTAGCCGTACCATCGCCGATTGTTGTCTTCCCGCGCTACTCACTGCTTATTATTTCCAGCACTTTTTTTTTTTTTTTGTTATATTAATCACTGTCCGTCCTTAACAATTTTAACTGCAACTTGTCCTGTCACGGTCGCCATGTAACGGGTACTCACTTGTCTCTGGTACTCACGCAATTCGTGTTTGTATAGTTAAAAGTTCGTTGAAGCAATTGGGCAGCTACACTTCCTAACACGATTTTTCTTAAGCTTTCTTCCACCACTAATTACTCTTTTAATTAAAGGTTCGTTTTGCCGTGCGGTCGCCAGTCTTTCGGCTATGCTAATTGGTTAATTAAAGTCACAGAAGAAGAACACATATGCGTACTAGTTTTCGTAGATTTATTCCTCTGAGACTACACAGTCAACGAGCATGCCACCAGACAATAATACTAATGTTTCTTCGTTACCGAAGATAGCAGATTCAAGTACAGTCAAAAGGATAAATAAGCAGTGAGCACAATTCTCGAAACTAATTAACAAACAATCGCCATAGTCCGATTCTGCAGTAGTTTACTAAACACAGTTTATATTGAATCCGGTCTCTCGGAAGAACCTTCATAGTCCAACATATACTTTAGCACACATCCCACAGTGTTCTTTAGTACGGAACACACGCCAAGCGGCCGTACGATGTATTCACGGGATAAACACACTGCCGTCGACCTTCCGTTCCCGCCGGCTGTTCCGTACGTTACCACTGACAATCACCGACTCCTCGACTCACCGCGCTCGGCGCTCGCCCACCGCCAAAGACCTTACATACCTCTCAGATTACACTATCCACTCCAAATATAACCGTAACGTTCATGGTTACGTTACACCACCTTATAATCATAATCAACCTTTAGTTTTTTTACCTGTGTATCTAATAAGCTGACTCTTCTTCACTTTTATCTTCATCCCACGATTACCAACTCAACTAGATATCCTGATCAGATCACCCTGCAGCTGTTTACAGTCCTTTACCGTTTTAATCCTTTTATGTAGCATTATGTCATCTGCAAATAATCTAATTCCTGATAGTAAACCATCAACATAACTATTCATTAGAACATTGAACACTAATGGTGTTTTATACAGTCGGGTAGTAACTTTACTTTTTAAAATTTACAAAGCGGTCTATAAAACAACTATAGTTAAATTTTTTTATTCATACGTTGTATCCATAGAACCGTTAAGTCCGATGAAATTATATTTCATTTATTAAACTATTAATGAGATGTCACAGGCTGCCAGCTCTGTCTGTTACCGACAGGTGGTTATGTGGGGAAACCATCCTGGGACAAGGCTATTTGTTTGCAGTCGCACTATAGTCTAACGCAAACTAAACTTAAGCGAGGGCGATACAAATAGTATATTTACAGTAATTTAAATTGCCAAAGAGAATTTTATTTTATTTTATTTATCAATCTTGTTCCATGGATCCCTGCTGAGGAAGGACCTTTGGGATGTTAAATGTTATTATTCATTTAATTGCGATGGAGCCAACTCTCCAGTGGCAATTACCCTGTCATCTAATTACCCCTTTTATATGGATAAACATATTTTAAAATTTTCTTTTATAATTGGAATGTTAAATTCCTCCCCTATTTACTATTCTGATTTACAAATTTTAATTTTAAATTCCTTAAACGTTTTTGGAAAATTATTCACTACACTTGGTAATTTGTTCCAATCCCTGACAACCTTACCAAAAAAAAGATAATTTTACCACTCCCTTATGCATGAAATTGAGTGAAAGCTTGTGGTCATGGCGCCTTTCCCTTTGCATGCACTGTTCCTAATTCTTTGAACAATATCCCTCCAAGCCCCATCACCAACACATGCCCTGTACATTATCAGCACTCTCTTCACCCCCCTCCTTTCCTCCAGTGACTCCCAATCGAGCTCCTTTATCATATCAGTTACTGACTGGGTCCTGCGATAATTTCCGCTATTCTTTGCACTCCTTCCAGCTCCTGTATTTGATACTCAAAATGTGGGTCCCATACTACACCACCATATTCAATCAATGGTCTTACCGAAGTTTTGTAACCCAATTCCCTAACTTCTCTGGTACACTCTCATCCTACTCTCCAGTAAATGAAGGATTTTGTAACCTTTTCCTACCACCTGCCCAATGTGCTCTGCCCAACTGAGTTTGTTATCAAACATTATACCAAGATATATACAGATATATATACCCATACACACAATATAAGCCATAATCATAGTGAAAACAATTATATCTTACAAAGACAAATAAAGAGAATAAAAATAAACATTAATTTTTACAAATTTTTTCTTTCTGCAAAAGGTCATATTGAATACAATTAATTATTTTTTTCAGATTCTTGAATAGAGAAGGAGTTGCCAATGAGATAATCTTGCAGTTTTTTTTTTTTAAATATATCTTTATTATCAGCAAACTGTTTAATATTATTGGGAAGTTTATTAAACAGATGTATCCCAGAATAATTAACTTCTCTTTGTACTAATGACAGAGATGTTGGTGTTTTGTGCAAGTAATATATGTTTCTTGTATTGAAATTGTGTACCTGTGAATTAGATGTAAACACGTTAAAATGTTCAATGACAAATCACGAGAGAATATATATACTGAGAAGTCACTATAAGACTATTGAGTTTTTTTAAAGAGTTGTCTGCAACAAGTTCTTGGTTTTACCCTACATTTACCCCCATTTTAATAGCTCTTTTCAGTACTATGAAAAGTTTTTTACTTGGCGAAGAGTTTTCCCAAAAAATTATGTCATTTGACATCACTGAATGAAAGTATGAGTAGTACACCTGTTTCGTTAATTCTACATCTGCTGTTGGAGAATGTGTTCGTATTGCAAACGTGGCACTACCTAACTTCTTCAGGAGTGAATTGATATGTTCGTGCCAACAGAGTTTCTCATCTATTTTGATGCCAAGGAATTTTATACTCTTTCTTTCTAATATCGTGTTATTTTTATAGTTTATATGTAATTCCGGCTGTGCATAATTTTTTGTTTTAAACCTAATATAATGTGTTTTTTTTCAAAATTTAATTTTAATGAATTTGACTTAAACGAATTTACTACTTCACTAAGTACTCCATGAAGTCGTAATGAAAATATTTTTAAATAAAAAAAAAATTCAATTACATTTTAATGAAAGGAAAATGCTTCATCGTCAGACAAAACCCTTACCGCCCATTGGGGCCGTTGTCCTATAGGCTCCTATAATGCACAACGCCGGTCACCGGCATCGGTGTCGTCGGAGTAACCACGTCTTCGCCTGCTTGTCGAAAATAATGCACGGTTTGTGTCCCACCACTAAAGAGCTTTCCTTGTTGTCTATCATGTATCATTTTTCTTTGTATATTTATCAACAATGTATCCTGATTTTGAATAAAACACGAGAAAAAACTAATTCTAGAGTTTGGTTTTAAAGGTTATGAGGTTGGAAGACTGTGCAAAAATCAGGAACTGGCATTTAATATCAATTAGTATGTAAACTTTAACATCTGGAAAGAAATATTTTACTAATATCACAAATACTGAGAAAAAATAAAGAAATGTAAATATAACCATCAGCCATATCGTTTGTGTAAAACTTAATACTGCAATGCAAAAGATCTGAATAATAAAAGAAAAAAACATGCAACAGATTTCTCTTATTTATTGACGTTAAATGTATTTAGAATGTTGCTAATTAAATTAATATTTGTCTGCCATGTTTGAAAAAAGTATATTCTCCTAATTAAATTTATTTTTGTTCACCGTGTGTCTATATCATTATTTCAAGGCAGGCTTACCACCTTTGGCAGATTTTGGAAAAACAGAATTAAATAGTACAAACAGAACATTGTCAGAAACGCTTTGAGCCATTACAGTATACTAACAGTTTACAAAATCAGACACAAACACATTTAATACATTTTAACATATAAAACACACATGGAATTCAGTACAAAATAAAAGAATACTCTGAAATCACAGGGCTTTACCTTGCTCCACCGACAAGGAGAAAACCCGCCTGAAAACTTCTGCAGAAGAACAAACATATTTATGGGTGAACAACACATCAATCAAATTATTCTGCTAAAGTATCTCCCATAAATGCTTTCGTCATGCCAATATGTTCAGAAAACTGATTTCCTGCGTTGACCCCCCAACCCCCCTCACTTTACGCATAGTATTTATTAATAATTAAATTCGTGTCAGCCACAGATAGCCTCCAACTACAAATGCACCGTTGCGCCACCTGACAGCCCCGCCCAGACAGCGGCAAGCCCTCAGGTGGATCCTGCTTACAGCTCACCAGAGCACTACAGTGGAGCTCCTGCAGCTGACTCTGCAGACTCCCCAGATCGGTGCTCGCCAGTACCACGCCTGCCAGGAGGAAACAGGATAAGTCATCACCGAGAGCCCAAGTGCTACCGTTGATAGCACACTACTCTAGAAACTGGGGATGCCTCTTTACACACCTGCAGTCACGTACCAAGCTGCTGTTTTTCTGCTGGCTGCAGCAGGAAAGGATCAAGATCGTGCAATCCTCTCCTTCGGACCAAGGAGCGGCCGTACAGAAGCTAGAGGGCACTGTCACACAATACGATCTGCAACTTCCTGACCTCAAGCAAACTGGCCCAAGACCAAGACACCCTCCATGCTGCAGCACCTTCAATGTTTCAGATGTCAAACTCTAGGACACATATCAAGAGCCTGCAACCAAGAGGAAAGACGAGTGTGATGCGGAGAAAACCACAGAGTTGCAGACTGCACTGTACTGAGCCAGGAAGCCAATTGCTACTGCAACTGTGGTGGACTCCACGCGGCGTGCTTCAGCTGCTGCCCTGCTCGAAGGCACACACGAAGCAACCGATGCCCAGATATCGAGACAGGACAAAACACGCTGCAGGTAACTGGAGGAGGAGAAGAAGAAGAATCCGAGGCTGCAGATCGGCCCAACAAGCCACGACAGAAAATTGCCGAGCAGGGAGGTGCAATCGGACTACGCTGCCCCCTCCCCACCGTCGCGAGAAGAACCACACAGTGTCCACGGCCTGCATCTCCACTCCACAAAACTGGAGGCAGACGACCCTGCTACTGCCATCACCAGGACGGCAGCCGAGGAGATCGTGGAAGGACCCACAAACACTACCACACTTATGATGCCAGGGAAGACCAGCTTTACACTGTCGTCCAACTACTAAACAGACTACTAACTGCCTGGACGACAAGTCAACCAACAACAAGATGAAACCACAACCCAAATTCGACTACAGCAAAGGCCATTCTCAACAAACCCACACATCGATAACAGCTATAGGACCATGTCTTGGAACTTTTGATTACACCAGTAGCGAAATACTATCTAGATGATGCTGCTGCTGTTGCGCCTTTCACAACTGTATCTTTAAATAATGCCAGGCAACGGTGAGTTCTCAATGTTGATTTAGTAATTCCAGAATCTGGTATAGTTTGATAGTATTATTTCAGCTATATATTCCGGCTTTTTTTGTTGTTATTTCGCATAGTGCACAGTTGCTCCCGCATGCCTCATATCAAGGTGAGTGGATAACACGGAATTCTCTTTATTTCTGCAATATGTCCTGGGCTCCAAGCACAGTGGCTTCTGCTGAATTATTCTTTAGTGGTGGCTCCACATTTGTTTTTTTGTAAAGTTTTCTCTCATATTTCCCCATTTTAATATGTATATTTTTTTCCCATTTGCCATTATATGTCCCCATGTACTTATTAAGAATGAAGTAATCTTAGCTTCGTTTCATTCGTATCTGTATTAAACTACTGTACGTTTATACTTTGTAAGAATTTTTTGGGAAACATTAAACTTAATTGTATAGCTCTCCTCCATTTCGGAAGCTACTGAGATTGTTGCATGATTCATGTTGACTTTCAGAAATTAGTTTTTAAAAGAAATAATCTTTGTATCAGAAATTAATGCTCTATTCTGTGGAGAATTTTGTGTAATTGGTGTACGAATGTTTGTTGCAGATATAGAACGATATCATTTTCCTTCAAGTTGGAATAAAATTGCAGAAATTTTGTTTGGAATTAAATGCAGACTGTAGGTATAGTCTATATATTTGTATACGCCACTCTTGTTAAATCTGTTCGCATCATCCGTTAGTATCACTAATCAGATGTCCCGTTGCAATTATTCAGTTCTGGAATTAGGATTAGACAAACTTTAGTCAGGATAGTTTACTGATATGAGTGACTACGCAGTAAATAATACTCCTGTGACAATTTGTCTGCTCGTAAACTTTTGCAGTATTATTTTTTCTTACCTCCACTACTCATAATAATTTTAGTTCTTTGAGGAGTAGATAAATAAAATCGGTACTGTTTAGGGAACAATGCGCATAAACACGTCACATATTTTCGGAATATAATTTTTTATTGTCATGTCGTGTTACTGCTTTGCAGCTATCGACAATTGATTACTGGTTCTGAATTTCATTTTGAGATATCAGTTTCTGCTACTGATATTTAGCTGATTCTGTCGTTTGTGTTTATCATTACACCAAGTGCAGTATGAAAAATACTCATCCACCACTTGATATTAATCAGCTGCCAGGCAGAATAAAGAAACAAACAAAGACAGAATACAGCCCATAAATTTTAGCTCCAGAAATTAACGGTGTGTTTATTGCAGTTGGATTTTATCCCCGGCCGTTTCTTCCCTTTCCATAGGACCCGGGTTCAATATACAATCCAGAATAGCTCTTTGTTTTTTTTTTCTGCCATATTTTTCCAAGATTATTACCTGATCCTTTCATTATAAAGTGTTTTAAATAGCTATTAGCAATTTCACCTTGAATTTTACATCGCTAGAATGAGATAAAACTTTGTTTCAAAAATTAATTCTTTTGATAAACATAATTTTCCTACAAGTTTAAGCTACACAAATGTTGGTTTGAAAACTAATACAGTGATTGCATGCATAAGCAGCCTGAAAAATTATTTACATGTGAGGCATTAGTAAGAAGCACGTTTCATGTGGCAGAAAACATTTCTTTGCAAAATACTGAACTATGTTTGGCTCATCTGATGCACTTATAATTATTCTGTGAAACTTCTAGTTGCCAGAAGCATCTCTATTTTCCTTTTAATACGATTAGGTTTCTTTTGGAATGGCTTTTTTAAGTTTCGCCCGGCCTTATTACCAAAGAAATATAGTCAGCTAAAGGCTTCATTTCGTTTAAAATTTTGTGAGTGGTTTCTTACCAAAAAAAAAAAAATCCGAATACACAGTTCTGCATACTGTGTACTCTGTATGAGTTTTTGAGTAAACTTATTTCAATCCTCCAATTTAGAATCAACATTTTGACTTTTGGAAATTAGTTTTTTAACAAGAGAAAATTTTTCTATGTGAAATTTGAATTACACCATATGTAATTCAATGATCAATAGATTTTTCCTCCAAGTTGAAAGCAACCCACATAAATGTTTAGAAAGGAAATGCAGACTGTACGTGGACTTCAGGCATAGTTAAAAAAAACAATACAGTCGGCTCCTGTGAAATGTGTTTGCTCAATGCTTAGCTCTGGTCTCGGGTATTGTCAAATTACGGTAATGGTGCTCATTTTCTAAGTCAAGTAATGGTCAAGTTACACAAACTGGTTGTCGCATTGATCACACATTCCAATTGCAAACTGTGGCATTTTGTTTTGCTGTCTAATTTTCTTTCATTTAGATCAGACGTGAATCATCGTTTCGTCTGAACAGTTGGGGTGGCCGCTGCCTCGAACGCTGCGCGGTGGGAAGTCGCTTCGTCTGTTTTAGTCCTTAAGGTCTAACAACCACCTATTTTTTGTATGTGGCAAATCACAGGATGTTAGATTTCTGCAGATTTTGTGTATTATTTTTAAATTACATTTTGTTGAGGTATTTCATAGTGGTTCATTGGTTTATGTATTTCACAGTGAGTTAGTGGAACAAAATGAACACATCAAGTGTGTGATATATTGTCATTTCCGCATGTAATTTTTAATGTCATTTTAACATTTTTATTATTCTTGTTATTTGCCTCAAGCACTCATAGAGAAAGATCATAACATACTGCAAAACTCTTTTAATTGAAGTAGATGTGTAGCCCAAGTGTAGTTAACTTTAAGGTGATACGTGTAGTTATTCAGTTGTATAGAAGAACCTGCAATATGAACAACAAGTACAGAGCTGAAGTCTGTCAATTGTTTCCTGACATGGCATTGACCACACAACTTACTGTATGGTGCGAAAGTCAAGACCTGTATCTCAGCTATGATGCTAGATGGCAATCTGACACCAATCCTGAGCTGGTCTTTGTTTCCACAGATGAATGAAAACCTTTAGACCACACAAGGAAAGTCCTTCAGCATTTTCCGAGAAGCCAACATCAGACCCACACTAACCAGTGTTGGTATCACAATACCTGTTATCAGATCTATTCATAAATCAAGGTGAAATTTAAAGAGGGCAAACTGGGACCATTATAGCTCTGAGGTAGTTAGTAACCTGCAATGGATATGCCTAAAAGTGAAAAACTACAAGAGATTTGTAGGTATTGTTATTGCTGCAGCTAGACGAAACATCCCTCGAGGGTACAGGAAACAATGCATTCCAAGCCGGGACAAATCTACGCAAACTTTATATGAAAATTATCAAAACACTGGTGACCCTGAAACAGGAAAAAGAATATTAGAAAAACTGAATGAAGGGAGGAAACAGAAATGGAAAGAGCTAACTTCTCAAATGAGCTTTACTCACTCCAGTAGAAATGCGTGGACTCTCCTTAGGAAACTGGGTGCAGCCTCAAACATGTGCAAAGAGCAGCCAGGAATTACACCAGCTGAAATGGCACTGCACATAAAAACAAGAGCTCACAAAGTCCCAATAGATCCTGCCGTGAAGAAACAGATGGAGAAAGAGATTATTGAAATGGATAACAACCTTAGAAATAATCCTACCCTTTCTAATCCATTTAGTCATGAAGAAGTTGAGAAAGCCATCAAAATGCTAAAAATGAGGAAGACTGCAGAATTAGAGGACATTTTCCCAGAATTCATAAGATATCTCGGCAAGCAGGGAAGAACTTGGTTCAAGAACTTCTTCAGCGACATCCTGAACACTGGGATCATCCCCCCAGAATTCAAGATGGCTCACACCTTGACGATCCTCAAACCAGGAAAATCAGCAGATGATGCTTCAAGCTATCTACCCATTGCTCTACTAAGTACTTCTAGAATGCCTCATCCTTAACCACATACAAGGAATAATACGTAAATATCATAACACCAACATACCAGGCAGGTTTCAGGCTAAAACGGAGCTGTTGTGAGCAAGTATTAGCACTGACATCATATATTGAGGCTGGATTTCAGATTAAGTTAAAAACATCAGTAGCCTTTGTCGATCTAACAGCGGCATATGATACAGTTTGGCTGGATGGGCTGCTACTTAAACTTAAAAAACATATACCCTGCAGGAAACTAACATCGCTCTTGAAGAATATGCTGACCAACCGAAATTTTAAGGTCACCGTTGGGCATAAGACAAGTAAGTCATTTACATTAAAAAATTGATTACCTCAAGGGTCAGTACTAGCTCCACTGCTCCTCAACTTGTACACCAGTGACATGCCCGAAACAACCGGCAATAAATTCTGCTACGCTGACGACTTAGCTATCGCCGTCCAAACTGCCACATTAGAGGAAGGTGAGAGCATTCTCTCAAATGAATTATAAACCTTGAATGTATATTATAGAAAGAGGAGACTTTGCCCAAACCCCATGAAAACAGAAGTATGCGCATTCCACTTGAGCAATAGAATAGCACACCAGCAGCTCAAAGTGAACTTCTACCACCAGAGGGTGAAACATAATTTCTACCCTAAGTATCTTGGCATCACCTTATACCGCTCCTTAACATTAAAAAAACACCTCGAAAACACAAATCAGAAACTAAAAACACGAAACAATCATGAAGAAGCCAGTTGGTTCTTTGTGAGGAGCTGATGCGAACACATTACAAACAACCGCACTTACCATGGTTTACTCTGTTGCTGAGTACTGTGCTCCAGTGTGGCAATGTAGTGCTCATACTAGAAAAATCGAATGAGAGTATGACAGTAATAACTGGCACCCTAAAATCCACTCCAGACCCCTGGTTGCACCTGATCAGCAAAATACCACCTCCAGAGATAAGAGAAAATGAGTGGATAAAATTACACCATCCTGATCATCCACAGGATCTCCCAATCCACGAGGTCCTAAATGACTTACCCCATAATCGTCTTAAATCCAGAAATCCAGTATGGCAAGAGATCCTGACACGGAAAAATGGTGACAAAGCTGGAACTCTGCATCTGTGAAACATCCAGATATTAAAGATCCCACAACTGGACTTCCGGTATTCCATTTAAATAGAGACTAGTGGGTCAAACTAAATCGCCTAAGAACAGGCCATGCGAAATGCAAGGATTCTCCTGCATGTGACTACGGTGCTCCTTCCCAGAGTGTATCAGGGAATGCCCTCTATAGAAGTATGATGAACTATTTGAAGATGATTTTGGAGCTACAAGTTCCTTCATAGAATGGCTGGAAGAACTGGATATCAACTTGTGAACACTACCAATGTTCTTGTCATTGTATATATTTATATGAATTGTATTTGTTGCTTAGCCATGTGACAAAAAAAAGGGTTCTCCTGTTTGGCATCAGAATATTAGGAAAGAGTGTTATCATTCAGTTACTAAAAAGTAAATAAGAACCTCGTGTTTCTACTAAAATGAACAAACATGTAAAAATTATCATAACACTGTATATTGATTATTTTTTGATATTTCACAATAATCTGAAAGAAACTGGAATTTTCAAATCTGTGCTTGACTGGATATTTAAAACTGAAGATCTGGATCTAATCAAGAAGTATGTGGTGATGAGAATAAATTTAGATCAGGAACAATATGTATGAGGGTGGCCCAGAAACTAATGTACCACATTGTTTTTCTTAGCTCCCAACAATGGTAGGAATGTGAAACTTGAGATACGAATTATTTGAAGTTTTCAGAGTGTGTGTGCAAAGTTTCCATTTCTTCCGACAGATAGCGTACTTGGAGCAATGGTTCAACATGGCGTCTGTGAGTGATGTACGTTGTAAGCAGCGTGTCGTCATTGAACTTTTCACTACACAGCAAGAAACGGTTGGAAACATTCACAAACATTTATGTGCTGTTTATGGAGCATCAGCAGTTGACAGAAGTACAGTTAGTCACTGGGCACAGAGGGTGAGGCCATCTGAAAGCAGTTCAGCAGAGCTAAAAGATTTGCAGCGATCTGGAAGGTCACCGACGGCTGTAACACCTGACAAGATGCAGCGTCCTGATGTGTTCATTCGCGAAACAACTCGGCAGTTGGCGCGGGAGCTGTCAATCAGCAAAGCAAGTGTGGGTGTAATCGTCAGTGCTCTTCATTACGCAAAAATAGTGTTCACGATGGATTCTGCACCCGTATTTTGAAGGAACCCAAAACTCTAAGAAAAAAACTTTTCTTCTGAGTTGCTGCAATGTTTTGAAGCTGAGGGGGAAGCCTTCTTGCCTTGCATTGTGACTGGTGATGAAACCTGGATTCACCATTTTGAGCCTGAAACAATATGACAATTGATGGAATGGCACCATCGTGACTCCCCACAGAAGAAAAAATTCAAAGCAACTGCTTCCGCCAGTAAGGTCATAATCACTGTGTTTTGAGACTGTGATGATGTCATACTCATTGATGTGATGCCGAGAGGCACCACCATTAATTAACCAAACTCAAGAAGTGCTTTCAGCGACTTGGACGCCTTAACAACCCAGGTGATTGTTTGCTTCCACATGATAAAGCACACCCTCACAAAAGTTTTAGGATGTTGGAACACGTCAATAAACAGGGTTGGACACTGTTATCTCATCCACCATATAGCCATTACCTAGCTCCCTCAGACTTTCACTTGTTTGGGCCATTGAAGAATACCATTCATGGGAGACATTTTGAAGATGAAGAAGATGTGATTCGCACAGTGAAGAAATGGCTTCGTGAACAGAACAAGGAGAGGGTCCACCAGGGCATACACGCTCTTGTGTCTCGCTGGAGGAAGGGCAAAGAAAGGGAAGGAGATTACGTGGAAAAATAGGGAGTGTAGAAGAAACATCATTCTTTCTTGTTTATAAGTTTCATTGTGTGCAATAAATAATTGTTGAAGAAAAAAAAGTGGTGCATTAGTTTCTGGGCCACCCTCAGATCACTTATTGAAAAAATTTGATATGCTGAAATGTGACCTATGGAATACAAATTAAATATGGAAAAGCCAGTAGTTATGATTTTAATTTACTTTATCTAAAACTGATAGGCAGTCATATGTATCTGTGTGAAATGACTGGCCTGATACAGATTATTGCATTAGTTACCTTAGTAAATTTAACTATTGTTGCTTAGATTTACATTAAAATTATGTTAAGTGAGAGTTAAAATACTAACTAACCACCTTTGTCTGAAATATTCTAATGAAAAGCTAGAATCAAGAAGTTTTGGAGATGCCGATTTGACAAATAAAGAAACAGCAGATTGTCTGATGCAGGTTTCTGTTTTGACTGGCCTGGTTCTGTCATCTGACAGGAAAGTTAAAAACAAAAAACAGCAGCTCTGTGAAGCATGTAAGCCGAGTATATGTCTTTTTCAGATGCTTCAACAGAGACAAAATATTTAAGAAATTTCTTATTCGAAATAACGGGAAAATTGTGTAAGATTACTACTGGTGTGCTGAAGCTTACAGCTACTGAGAAAATTCACAAAAGGTTCACAAATACTGATGTTCATAACCATTTTTTTAACAATGCAGTATAAATAAATGTATTAAAATTGAATAATTAAATGCAATTAAACTGCTAAACATTACAAACTAATGAGTAAAGTTGAAATAGTAAGTAATACTGTTATTTATTTATATTTTTTTTTGGTTATGGCATTACACCTTGTCGACGTCAAGGTCATTAGAGGCAGGATGGGACTGAGAACAAGGAACAGGAAGGAATTTGGCAGTGGCCCTTTGAAAGAAGCATCCTGGCATTCACCTGGAGTGATTTTGGGAAACCATGGAAAACCCAGTCCAAAATGATGGATTGAACGGATTGTTCTGGAAAGTCGTTTATTCACAGTTGCTTATCTAGACAGAACTAAGCTCAATGCAGTTTCTCAAGCCTTACTTACACTGTAGCAAAAAGTTCCAGCTGTCATCCTCGTCCAGACTGCATTTCAGTCTTACCACCAACTCCACTAATGTTGTCACTCGAAGATCAAAGATTCAATCACATATGAAAATATCTCTTTGTGATGACCAGTCGAAGTGTAGTAGTTGCGAAGATTATACTTTCCCACAATTATCACTGATCAAATTTCTCTCCCTCCATCATTGGAATCACCACTTTTACCTCTACAATTATCTTTGACTCATTCATGTAGCAGGTCTGGATACACATCTTTCATGTTTCGCCTCCAGCACTAGCAAGGTTATTCTCTAAAATAGTGTAAATTATGTACGTTTTTTTTTTGTTCATCTGGCCTGCCTGCCATTGTCTGTGGTGATAATTTATTTTCTGTATCGTCATATATATTATTTCTAAAAGTTTTTTTTTTGTCATCACAAGCAATTATCTCTCCTGGTACCTAACTGAAATCAATAAATGAGGCACCTTCTTGTAGATTAAGACTTCCAATTTGGTCACATCATATTTAAAGAAAGTAATTTTTGGGAATCGACCCTTAGAGGGCAAAAGTATTATGATCTCTAAAACGAGTTTTTTGCCACAAGCCATTTATCTTCCTCAATACCTAAATGAAACTGATAAATGAGGTATCATTAATGTCTCTGCTTTGGAAACATTAAGGGGAGCCTTCCATTAGTCTCATTTTTTTGCAAACATTGCTACCTTCCATCCCTGAAGGAATCGTAAACAATTGGTTTATTTTCTCCATCCTTGTCTGCATTTAAATTTTCTAGAAGCAATTATCTTTAAGTTAGTAATTCTTATAATATTCAGAAATCCAGCCATGCAACTACAGAATTTGTTAAAACCAGTTTGAGAGTGGGTGATAAGGAAATAATAATAATGATAATAAAAACCTTCATTTCATGTCAACATGAGTGTTTGTTAATCAATAGAAATATTCACATCACAGAAGATTCTATCATTTTATAGAAATATTTTCATACTTTATCCAAGGACAGAAACAGGACGGAAAAGAAACATAAATACGTTCCTTCCTTCGTGCTCAGTCATAACCGAACACACAGTCTCACAAAAAACTGTGTAACAATTGTCTCCAATAGTCCTTGAAGGCCACTACAGCAGAATGCTATTCCCGTGAGTGTAGTCTGTCCAGGGAGACGCAGCAGGACAGCAAAATGGTTGTCCATCTCAGAACCTGTATCAGATGTGCACTGCAACAGGAAATGTGTAGAACAAAAAAACTATATTAATACAAATGTGATAAAAACTGGATGCCACATGCAATTTCCAGAGTTATTCCAGAATTCAGTAATTAATTAACACTAGAGTGCACGCGCGGGCTACATATGTAGCCCAACGTGGAATTTTGTCGTATATTTTTTAAACTTGGTGCACTACATATTAATCGTCCCGTGTATTCGTCAAGTACTATCCCTCACCCCCGCCAGTAGCGTGTCATCTTTCGCGGCACACGGACTTCTGCATAAATTGCCCTGGAAGTTGATGGGCTACACCTGTAGCCCGCGCAAGCGTTGGAGGAAGTTAATTTATTAATATACAAGTGACAAAATTGAGGTAAATATGATATGTTTCTGTAGTAATACTATAAAAAAGTAATGTCCACAACTGTTTTTTGTGTATGTTGTTTGTGTTTATAGATTTTTTCGTGTAACTTTATTATGTTTTGGCCATTTTTAGTTGGCGGGTAATGTGAACGATGCCCAAATAGTAAAATGATTGATTGTGGATGACAAAACGAAGTAAGGTATTTCTGATGTTGTCTACCTTCCAAAATCATGCCAAATTGATGATTCAACTGGTGATGCTCTAAAACCTGATATCATTACATTTTATAACCACACAAAAAACGGCGTCGATATTTTTGATAAAATGTGTACTCAATACGACGTTACTCGGAATAGTCGTAGATGGCCTCTCACGCTGTTCTACAATTTTATAAATATGGCGGTAATAAACGGTCTTGTAATATATCAGATATACAACCCTGATATGAAAGTGATCCGTTGTCAATATCTTCAAGAAGTCGGATTCGATCTTGCAAGACCTTCTATAGAGCGTCGTATATCCCAGAAAAATATACTAAAAGATATAAAACTGAAAGGCAGACTACTTCTAGGACTGGCAGATCAACCCCCGCAACATAATAAGCCTATTCGTGGATGAGTTGGTCGATGTTATTTTGCAGCAGGGCTCAGGACCGCAGCACGCGCAAGCAATGCAGCAAATGTATGAGGCGCATTTGTAGCGAACATCTGGCAGTCGTCTGTCCTGAATGTATGCCAACAGAATGATTTATTATCAATGACTTTGATAATTGGTTCAATTACTTAACTGGAAACCCATTTTATAATAAATATTACGTTTACAAATAAAAATAGGACTTTAAGATCTGAAACCTTTAAAAACAGCTGATTTTTAAGAAGTTTATGTTTATATGGCAAATTATAATTAAGAAACAAAATTTTGTCAATTGTATAAGTTATTATGATAAAAATAAAGATGTTTAGTAATTATTTACTCTGTTTTATATATTTTTTGTCCGATTCCAAAAATTAATCAACCCATAAATGGGCTACGCCTGTAGCCCGCGCGTGCGCTCAAGGAATATTTAAGGGCGCGTGCACTCTAGTGTTAAACTATACACTTTTTTCTGAAGCTTTCTACAGTTAATTAAGGATGTAAATTGTATTCTGCCATCTGTTTTCAAACAAACTGGTTATGTGTGACTCTAAACTACAACTCCTTGATGAAACTTTTAGAAACTTTAAAGTCACATGATAATCAAAGGAAGGAGGTACATCACAATTAAAATAACATATCTAGGCTCAGCACTATGTAATGTAACTGTTATATTTTATTTGTTCAAACAACTTTTGGTTTATTATTTTCATCATTATGCATTTCTGAACTTATTTTCAATATTAAATTAGTGATCATACACTAAACACTTCGCAACCAAATTACAATAAAGTAGTATATAAGAACGAAGTTTCTCTCAGCACTGAGAATATATAAAATGCTCTCAGCTTACTAGCTGAGTTACTATCATATTATAGTTTGACGATCACAATCACTGTCACCATCTTCTGGTGAAGTAACACTTCATTAACTTGGCTAGTAACCCGACAATAATGTAATATTTTGTATTATTACATGTAATATGTGTTCTAATTAGTAATTGTCTTTAATCCAAAAACTGGATGTCGACTACAACCAGAAAGGCACGAAAGGGGGAACGCCCTGTAATGTCACAGCCAGTCACCTGCTAAGAACCTCTAAGGTGCCAGGCAATAGAGATACAATTCGATCTGTGAAAAGTGAACTTCATGAAGTCGAGAAGCTCTTTAAACCAAATGCAGAATATTCAAACCCCCTCACTTTGTATGACTCTGCACAGCCACTGGACACAATGGCCTGTACCCTGAATTCCTGGTTAATACCGGCTCTATCGCAAGAAAATGGTTGCTTGCGTTTTTCAGTGAAATATTACAGATCTCAAAGTAGCCTCCTGCCTTTAAAATAGCTAAGGTGTTAGTCATTGTAAAACTGGGTAAAGAAGGAATTTCTCTCCTCAGCACAGCATATACGCTGCTTGAAAGAATGGTGCTGGCTCGGATTCACGACGCCATTAATAAAGTCATTCCCCCAGAGCAGGCTGGGTTCAAGCCAAAGAGTAGATGTGTGGAACAGGTTCTGACTCTTGTGACCCACATTGAGACTGGATTTCAAAAGAAACTTAAAACTGGAGCTGTGTTTGTCGACCTATCAGCAGCCTATGATACTGTCTGGAATGAGGGTCTCAAATTCCTAAATGCTGTACCGTGTAAAAAAAAAAAATAGCTGAACTCTTGAACAACATGCTGAGTAATCGCAAAATCCAGGTCTACTGTGGTGCCCAAAAGAGTCGCTGGCGTGTTCCCAACAATGGACTGCCTCAGGGTTTGGTGCTGGTGCCTGTGCTTTCTAATTTATATATTGCAGACCTATCTCAACTAAATTGCAGGAAACTTCAGTATAGTGATGACCTGGCAATTACTTTTCAGGAAAGAAACTTCCAGATTTGCGAAGATAGACTCTCTGAGAGTCTTAAACAGCTCTACGCATTCTTCTTTAAGTAGAGACGAGACTAAATCTGACAGTCTTGTTGCTTCCACCTTTCAAACCTGCTCGGCTACGTCAGTATAAGACCTTCGGACCCCTTGGAAGAACACAAAGACCACCCCAAATATCTGGGAGTTACCTTGGATCGAGCCCTAACTTTTCATCAGCATTTATCTAACACTGCAGAGAAAGTGAAGACACTGGCTGGTACATTCACGGGGTGCAAGCACTCAAGTTCTTCGAGGAGCAGGCCTTGGCTCGGCATTCTCCCCAGCAGAATACTGTTCCTCTACATGGCTTGGTAGTGCTCATACGGCCAAAGTTGACACCCAGCTTAACGCTGCTACGAGAACAGTGAGTGGTGTCATTAGGTCTACCCCAGTATCCTGGCTGCCTGTACTTTCCAACATTCCTCCACCACATCTGAGGAGAAAATCGATATTGCTTAGAGAATTGGAAGGAGTGGAGGAAAACAACATGATTCCTCTCCATCATGACATTCTTCACCTTCCTTGCACACGTTTAAAATGCAAGAGACCTGCCAATATGGAAACAGCCAGTCTCACACATAACAATTTTAACTTGTATGAAGAGTGGAGAAAGGAGTAGGGACCCAATAGCCCACATAGTGTTTGAACAGTCGCCGAGTGCAGCAGCGTATTTTGTTGTTGTATTTTATCTGTAGTGGTGTGGGTGTTTGATTAGTGTAATCTGTGAGTGTTTACATTTTGTAGACAGTACTAGTTAGTAGCGTTTGAACAGTCAGCGAGTGCATAGCGTATTTTGTTGTTGTATTTTATCTGTAGTGGTAAGGGTATTTGAATAGTGTAATCTCTGAGTATTTACATTTTGTAAACAGTGGTCGTTAGTAGCGTTTGAACAGTCGGCGAGTGCAGTAGCGTATTTTGTTGTTGTATTTTATCTGTAGTGGTGTGGGTATTTGATTAGTGTAATCTCCGAGTGTTTACATTTTGTAAACAGTGGTCGTTAGTAGTGTTTGAACAGTTGCTGAGTGCAGTAGCGTATTTTGTTGTTGTATTTTATCTGTAGTGGTGTGGGTATTTGATTAGTGTAATATCTGAGTGTTTACATTTTGTAGACAGTACTAGTTAGTAGCGTTTGAACAGTCAGCGAGTGCAGTTGCGTATTTTGTTGTTGTATTTTATCTGTAGTGGTGTGGGGATTTGATTAGTGTAATCTCTGAGTGTTTACATTTTGTAAACAGTGGTCGTTAGTAGCCTTTGAGCAGTCGCTGAGTGCATTAGCGTATTTTTGTTTTTTATACTTTATCTGAAGTGGGCGTAGATTAGGTTAATGCAAACTCCGAGTGTATATATTTTGTAGGAAGTACAGGTAATTTCGAGTTTCTGTTCCATTTTTCTATTCTTTTTTGCGTTTTTCAAAAGCAGTATGTCTAGGTACTGTGATTGCTGTGTGCAGACGTGAGCTGAGGTGGCTGATCTGTGCGCACAGCTTGCAGCTGTGTTAGCGAAAGTTACACAGCTGGGAAGCTGCCGTAAAAGGCTGCAGCAGATGTGATGTTGGGGAAACTGATATAGCCATGCCTACCACAGATTCTCCCATATCGACCGTCATACCTGCAACCCAGGCTGAAGTGTTGGATGCTGTGTCGCGGTCGCCTGTCGGTGACTGGCGAATAGCTTCTAGACTTCGAAGCCGCACACGGGGGCAGTCCAACAGGCTTAAAGGCCAGACGCTGAACTTGTTCGTCTGTCCAACCGGTTTGATGTATTGTCGGAGGCTGACTCAGTCCCACAATTATCATCCTGTGAGTTAACAGCCCCTCAGCCCGCCAGGTCTGAGCAAACGCAGAAGGGCATTCTGGTAGTTGGGAGCTCTAATGTTAGGCGGTTATTAGAGCCCCTTAGGTAAATGGCGGTTTTCTCGGGAAGAAATCCAACGTCCATTCTGTGTGTATTCCGGGTGGCCTGATCCGAGATGTGGAAACATGCCATCCCGGATGCCATAGAAGGGACGGGGTGTAGCCAACTACAGATTGTGGCTCATGTCGGCACCAATGATGCTTGTCGCCTTGGGTCGGAGGTTATCCTCTCTTCCTTCCGGCGGCTGGCTGAAAGGGTGAACTCTGTGGCCAGTGACCGCAAGATATCGGCAGAGCTAACCATCTGTAGCATCGTAGACAGAGTTGATTGTGGACCTCTGGTTCAGAGCCGTATTGAGGGGCTGAATCAGAGACTACGACGTTTCTGTGATGACATTGGCTGCAAATTTCTCGATCTTCGCCATAGGGTCGAGTATTGTAGGGTTCCCTTAATAGGTCAGGTGTGCACTACACACGTGAATCGGCTACACGGGTGGCAGGGGCCGTGTGGAATGCACTGGGTGGTTTTTTAGGCTGAGGGAGGAAGACCCGAAACATGAAATTCAGTTACGGGCAACCCAATCAGATGCAACACCGGAATGTAGGAGCAAAGTAAAAGAATCTCGACAGTTTAAAAGTTCTCGTAATTAACTGTAGAAGCGTTTGCAACAAACACCGGAACTTAAAAGCATTATTTGTAGTACAGAAGCGGATATCGTTATCGGTACAGAAAGTTGGTTGAAACCGGAAATAAGTTCCGCCGAAACTTTTAAAGATAGCATGAATGTTTTTCGTAAAGACAGATTACATTCTCATGGAGGTGGGGTATTTATAGCTGTGAGTAAATTTCTCCCATGTAATGAAATAGACGTCGATACGATCTGTGAAATCATATGGATTAAACTCAACGTTGCTGGGTCAAAACTCATCATAGGCGCCTTCTACCGTCCACCCGATTCCGACATAGTTATCGTCAAGGAGAAATAATGTAAATAGTATAGCTAGATGTTTTAAGGATCATGCTATGATTCTAGGGAGGTGACTTCAATCTGCCTTATATTGACTGGCGTAATTACGTTCACATCACAGGTAGCAGGGATAAGGCAGCTTCTGAAGTAATTCTCGAGTTGTTGTCAGATAATCATCTCGAGCAGCTAGTTAATGAACCTACGCCGTGTCATAACGGCAGCGAAAACATTTTAGACTTGCTAGGTTACCAACAGGCCAGAATTATTCACCGACATTTCAACGACCACAGGAATAAGCGATAACAAAGCGGTAATTGCGACTATAAAATTAATGACCAAGCGAAAAAGGGAAAAAGGGCGAATTGTATACAGATTCAATAAGGCCTCAAAGGAGTGTTTTAGAACCTACCTGAGGAATAATTACCATAACTTCAAGTCAACAAAGGACACCGTCGAAGAGATGTGGCATCGTTTTATACATATAGTCAGGGAAGGCATGGAAATACATATACCAAAGCGGACAATAAATGGGGAGAATGATCCACCATGGTAAACATGCGAAGTCAAAAGATTACTCAAAAAACAAAGGAAAATACACGCACGCTCAAGAAGGAAGGGGTGTCTCAGCGATTTAGAAACCTTAGCTGAGTTAAGAGGACGTATTAAGAATGTAATGCGCGAGGCCTTTAACGATTTTCACTCCAACTCTCTCTCTAAGAGTCTCACAGAAAACCCAAAGAAATTTTGGTCGTATGTACGAAAAGTTAATTGTACCAACAGCAATATTCCAGCACTAATTCGTGAAGGTTCCGAGGTTAATGAAAGCCACGATAAAGCTAACGTACTAAATACTGTATTCAAAAATTCATTTACAAATGACAATAATGATAGTATTCCCGTTTTCCCACGCCGTGGCGAGTCGGTGATGGAATCATTACGAACAGATACTGCAGGTATCATTAAGCAATTAGAGCTCCTGAAGTGGGGGAAAAGCACCGGGCCCGGATGGAATTCCAGTAAGAGTATTTTCAGAGTATGCGGCGGAAATCGGGCCATTTCTGTCTGATATATTCAGTAAATCATTAGAAGAGCGAAAAGTACCTTCAGAGTGAAAAATCGCACAAGTAACTCCGATTTTCAAAAAAGGTGATCGAAGTGATCCTGGGAACTATCGTCCCATATCTATAACATCTGTTTGTAGTATAGTTATGGAGCATATTATATGCTCGAACATTATGAATTTTCTAGATGATAATAATTTGCTTACAACAAATCAACACGGATTTCGGAAGAAAAGATCATGTGAAACACAGCTGGCCCTATTCACACACGATGTAATGAAAGTTATCGATGCAGGTTCACAAGTAGATGCAATTTTTCTAGATTTCCAGAAAGCCTTTGACTCTGTGCCACACAACCGCCTTTTAGCGAAGCTTCGAGCGTATGGTATATCGGATCAGCTTTGTGAATGGATAAAGGATTTTCTAACTGGTCGGTCGTAGTATGTTGTCGTTGAAGGAGAAAGTTCTTCTAATCTAGATGTTACATCGGGTGTACCTCAAGGAAGTGTAATTGGACCACCTCTTTTCTTAATTTTTATAAACGATCTCGGAGACAAATTGAAAAGCCTTTTTAGATTGTTTGCAGATGATACAGTTATTTATAGGGAAGTAAGAAATTTGGCCGATTGCTTAGAAATTCAGCGCGATCTGGATGTTATTTTGGCTTGGTGCGCTGAGTGGCAACTTACTCTAAATTGTAAAAAGTGTAAGACAATGAGCATAACTAACAAAAAGAATCCGATTGTTCAGAAATACGAGTTAAACAATACAGTTATTGATATGGTCGATTCTATGAAATATTTGGGAGTAACAGTACAAAGGAATATGAAATGGGACATCCACATTAATTCGTTAGTAGGTAGAGCAAATTCTAGGCTGCGATTCATAGGTCGCATCTTGAAAAATTGTAATGAACAAACAAAGGAGATAGCGTACAAATCTCTTGTGCGTCCACATTCGGACTATTTTTGTGCCATTTGGGATCCGTTTCGTAAGGGGTTGATCGAAAGAATAGAGAAAGTACAGAGAAGAGCCGCTCGATTCGTGACCGCTTGCTACAGTCCTTATGGAGTCGTCACAGAACTGATTAGTAGACTAGGTTGGGAGTCTCTGGTAGATAGACGACACACATTTCATTTAAACTTATTGGAAAACATGAGTACTCCCACTTTCACTTTTGAGTGTAGTGAAATACTTCTTCCACCAACCTATTTGAGTCGGAAGGACAGGAAAGATAAAATTAGAGAAATAAGGTGCCGGACTGATTCTTATATCAATTCTTTTTTCCCTCGTACCATTAGGGATTGGAATGCACAGCAAAGAGATTAGCTTTGGTGCTGAGCACCCTCTGGCACCCACAATTTTGTGAATTGCAGAGTATATATGTAGATGTAGACAATTGTGGACTTATAAAAGATCCAACAACCTGTGTTCCAGGGTTTCACTCGCCTAGGCGTCTTTGGTGTCGATTGAACAGATTTTGCACAGGTCACGGAGTGTGGAATGCAACATTGCATAAATGGGATCTCCGTGAAGATGCGTTGTGTGACTGTGGTGGTATCCAAACTGCTGACCACATCGTGATGGACTGTCCAACAAGAAGATTATCTGGAGGCCTTCTCACACTGCATCAAGCTGGACCAGCTGCCAGAAGATGGCTTGAATCTATAGATACAGTTATTTGATTGTACACGTCTTTTCTTGTAATGTCTTTTGTTGTACTTGGCATACAAGAATAACAATAATTGCTATATTCTTAAATTATTCTATAATGGTACCAGCTCCATTTGCAAGGAGTATTTTGACTGGATACACCTCACTTTTGCAGAACATTCCGAGCAGGCAAGTTTACTGACGAGAAACAATTGCTCAGTTAAGGTCATAAAGCAAGTATATCAGTTTTTATAGTAAGCCAAATTAAAAATTAAATTGTAAACTCCACAGCAAATTGTGAGTTACAGTGACTTAGTAGGTCAGCAATCTTCAAGTTTATGAAGAGTTCACGTCAGTTGTAAGGAACCAGGCCGATACCGGGGTTGAGTATCGCCTAAGTGCCTTAACTTAAACTCTTGATAGCACCTCACTGTTCTATGAAAACTTACTGTATCTGTTAATTTGCTTTGACCATGTTGCCAGGATACTCAACTAGAATGCTACAGGTCGCCACAATATTTGAAGACCCCAAATATTGAAAAGGTATTACAACAGCTACAGAAATAAAACAGTTCACTTTCCCCAAAAATTCTTCAAGTTTATTTAAAATCAAATTCAAAGTTCAAATAGCATTCTTAAAGTTGATTAGGCAAATCGAACTCTCGTTCCAAAAGTTTGCAGATTGTGGAGAGAAGTAAAGACCGACCGACCCCTGATGAAATCACAAGTTCATGTTGATAAACAAATGCCACGCCCCAAAAGCCAAAAGTTCCATGATGGCCGACCCGGTGGTACCAACCTAAAACTTGAGCTGCCAACCTCACCAGCGCACACGCTTATAACATCTTGTCAGTACAACGTTCAAACCCGGAAAGATGTCGCTTCAACATGGCGTCATGTTTTATACCCTCACTGACGTCAGAGCCAAAACACAACTTTCTGCTAACACCTAGACGATTTAGGCCGGAAATATCTCAGTAACTAACCAATTATGCGAAACTTTAGGTGTGACAGTGTTTATACTTATTTAATTGTGAAATAATGGATATTTAGTGATTAACTTTAAGCATCTGGTTTAAAAGATCTTAGCGTAGGAGTGAACTATTTTCCTACCCTGGGGAATTACTATTGTTCGAGAAACTTCTCTATTTCGTCATTTTAATAAAGCTCCTATTTACACAAATAATATAATTATCACTGTGTTCTATCAAAATTCCTGAGTTTATTGGTGTAATTTTTATTAAGATTGGTGCAGGGAAAGTTTAACTACGACGTAACCAAAGTGCGATTTCAGTTTTAATTTTATAACTTTATTTCTATTACTTTTATCGCAAATATAAAATTACCACGAGATTCTCTGAATTAAATAACGTGTTCTGAAAGTTATTCTCGCAAACAGCTGTAAATAATTTCTAAGTTAACCTCATGGTCGGAATGAAAACTAAATTTTAAGATCTCCCTAGAATCGGTTCTATTGACTGGAATTACTTGAAATTACTATATGTGATATTAGATTTTTGGGTCTTCCCGGAAATCTACTTTTATTTCGAATGTTCTCTAGGATTTTGAGATAAAAATTGCCAAAAGTGAAGTGCATCTAACGAAGTATAAAAATTGATTTAAGTTATTTATACATTCAGAAACTACGAAATTTTAGTGAAATTATATTTTAATTGAGTTATTACTTCACCAAAACTACTTTATTTTGTTCGAAAGTGTGTAAAACCAGTGAAATGCTAAATATTAGGAATTACTTGTGTTCTGAACTGGATTATTTTGGATTATCATATTTAAGGTTAGTAAAAGGTGTTAATATTGTTACTGAAAATTAGTGTAGTTGGTTTATTTAATATTGAGTTACTTTATTGCTCGTAAATCGGTTTCAAAATGACAAAACACTTCCAAAGTAGAAGCTCATAATTCCCAAGTTGGATTACTGATGATTATTCAATTTTCGGTTGATTTAAAGTTTATTTATTATTATACAAAGTTTATATCCGGCATTTAGCAACTACTGAAAGTCTTTACTGTATTCAAATTGGTTTAGAAACTGTGAAGTTACCTTATAGCAAAATTTATTATTTGAAATTGACTTTGAGTGATTTAACCTATTTCCTCCCAAACTAATGTTTTCTTTCTGTTATAGAAGGTCTATTTAGGGCATTTTATTTACTTCTGAATACTTTATTATTCCTAAAGGGGTTTATTTAGTGTGTTTGGTTACTGTATCTTCATGCTATATAAAGCTTTACTCCCATAACCTATACATGAAATGAAAACTATCTTTTCCTTCAGATTAAGCTTTCCCTCTAAAGGTGGGAGGCTAGAATTTGCTAAAATTCTAAGATGTTTACGAACTACTTACACCACACATTACAAAAACACCATAGCGTTTAGATTTTGTTGTGACCAATAGTGACTGCACAGAAGAAACATATACTTAATACCAGTTGTTTACAAGTGCTATATAAAGACCCCGTCGTCGACGCGCCCTTAAGCCCCAACATCAACAACAGCTATATAAAGAGTTTTGTTACTGTTTACGAGCATCTGAACTACAAGTTATACTAATATTTCCAGGATTCGCTATGCTCTGATGATGAAGACTGGCATGTAATACTCTAAACACGGGTAAAAAAGTTGTTTGCATGAAGGTATAACTAGTTGCTCAAGTAAAGTATATCAAAACAATGATCCACATGAAGAGGCAGAAGATCAAAAGGGAATATATGCATTAAAATCTGGAATATTCTTCATTACAGTGCTAAATACCAAGAAAAGAATTCTGTATAACTTCCTGCACAGAAGGTTTTCTTCAGCACAAATTATTGTGGTCTCACAATAAAACAGAACAGAATAGAAAATAAGATATGATAGAGAAAAATAGACCTATTACATACCCCAGATAAAGGTAGTAGGCCCAGGTGAACATGTAAACAGTAAAAAAACACCACTTTTCGTGCTTTTTACGTTTTGCCTGGCGCTCTGTGGGAAGTGATGGGTTATTTTTCCCTATTATATATTATTTTCAATGCCTAATGGAAGGTTCTTTGTCTCCATTATACACTGTAAAACTGAACTGTAATTACAGGCAATGATGAACTCACTTGCATTTTTTCCAGAATGCATTTTATAACATTGTACTAACCTGTGTTATAATGTTTGGAAACAATAGCAATAAATTGAGGACATCTCATCAGGAATAATAATATTTAATTAAATTGCAATGGAGCACAGGCTCCGGTGGCAATTTTCCTACACACCTATCTTCCCTATTTCTTGTACCCATCTACATTTGCCCTCTACAAATTTTAACTTTAAATTCTTTTAACGTTTTGGTAACTTATTCATCATTTCCCTTGTAAACTTATTCCAATCCCAGATACCCTTATCTAAAAAAGAGAATCTTCCTACACCCTTGTGCCTGAAATTGAGTGCCAGCTTGTGGTCATGGTCATTTTTTTCCCTTCCATGCATTACTTTCAACTCTTACACTAATATCTTTCCATGCCTCATCACCAATATACACCCTGTACACTCCCATGACCCTCTTCACCCTCCTTCTGTCTTCCAATGAGTTCCATTCCAGCTCTTTTATCATATCTGTTACTGATTGCATTCTGCGGTAATTTCCAGAAACAAATCTAGCAGCCCTTTTTTGCACCCTCTCCAACTCCTGTATTTGATACTCAAAATGTGGGTCCCATACTGCACTACCATATTTGAGCAATGGTCTGACCAAAGTTTCGTAACCCAATTCCTTTACTTGTCTTATACATCCCCCGATTGCTCTTTCCAACAAGTGCAGAATTTTGAAACATTTTCCTACCACCTGTCCAATGTGTCCTACCCAGTTAAGCTTGTTATCAAATGTAATGCCAAGATACTTACATTTCAAGTCTTCAACAGTCAATTGCTTTCCCACCCTATAATTAGAATCAACCTTTAGTTTTTTATTTGTGTATCTAATAAGCTGACTCTTCTTTGCATTTATCTTGATCCCATGTTTACCAACCCAAGTTGATATCGTGTCCATATCACCCTGCAGCTGTTTACAGTCCTCCACCGCTTTGATCCTTTTATGTAGCATTATGTCATCTGCAAACAATCTAATTTCAGACAGTAAACAATCAACACAATTATTCATGAGAATAATGAATAGAAGAACTATTTTAAGAACATTTGAGGCATGACATTCCTGCAGAAGAATGTCCCACCATGTTCAGCTACGAATTTTGAAACGTTCTAAAGAAAGTCGTCACTTGTTCAACAGTGCTCAGGAATGCCACACAATACTTCAAATGAAGCAGTGTGGTGATTAGTTTCCATAGACACCTCTGTAAGCCAGTTCTCACTGCCACCGAGTGTGGTGTATGAAATGCTTCTTATCCTTCTAAAGCATATAATTGCGAATTTAATAATGAATGTATAGTATGAGCAGTGAATTTAATTGTAAATACACAACCCTTTAATTGTTTTGCCATTTATACACATGTTATTTTACTACAGTTATTCTGCTTGTGAAATACACTTTCTGATATATGCACTCAAGACTATACTTTTGTTATGTTTCCTATTATTATTAGACATTAATAAGTGGATGGTCCATGTTTTGCATTTATGATTACTTTAACTCAGCTGTCAGGTGTCTGACTGTGGGCAGAGGAATGGTAGCCCATTCTTCAAGAGCAAAAAACTAGAAAATTCAGTGGCATTGAATGCTCCAGTCTAGAGCAAAGTAGATGTTCTAACTCATTCCAAAGGTGTTCAATTCGGTTCTGGTCAGGACTTAAGGCAGTCTATTTCAGGAAAGTTAACATCCACAGACCATTGCTTCAAAGATGCTACTTGATGATTGGGTGTGCTGTCATCATGATACAATCATCATCTCTGAACTGATGCTCTACTGTATGCAGTAAAATTTGTTAATATCCTTACACATTTAGAGTTTTCTTAAGTTCAATAAGGGGACCACATCTTAACTGCAAAAAACACCCCCTACCATAAAACTACCTGTCCCATACTTCATTACTAGCACTACACACGATGGCAGGTAACGTTCTCCACACATTCACCAATCTTAAACTATTCCATTCGACTGACACAGGGTATAACGTGATTGGTCATTCTGAGTCATTTGTTTCTACTGTCCACTGGCATCATTCATACACCACTTCAAGCATCGCTCAGCTTTGACTGCAGAAATATTTGGCCTACGAGCAGTCACCGTGCTGGCTCACTGGCCGATAGCACTTTGGAGCTCATGAGTGATTCCTTCCACTGACTTCTTGCATTTTTGTACTACTGTCCTCCAAGGAGCTTGACGACTAAATGACAACTGCCCAGACTCAGTTTAGTTGTGGACGTTCCATTGCATTTCAACTTCACAACTGTGTAACCGACAGCTGAGTATGGGAGCTATTATTATTATTATTATTTATTTTCCATATAGAACATTGCCCAGCACCTAGTATCTAATCTGGGTCCTGATTTCAATTCTTTTATATGTATATATATTTATATCTTATACATATATAATGTATGCAAGAAAATTTTGATTCAAGTTGCAGTATCTCTAGTACTTCTACTGTTATTACACAAAATTGGTACCACACCACTACTACATCTACTACTGCTGCCATAGTCCCTACTACTACTACAAATACTATTACCACCACCAATTGTCACAGCCGCACTTCGGTTCCACTAATTTTCATTTTTTCTTGGTGTTGATTGTGCTCCAAAGGTAGAGTCCCCTGGAACCGGCAGCGAAGTCAGCCACCCAGGCCATCAAGAGCTGACCTCCTGGAATACCAAGCCGGCCTCTCTGGAGCACACTGAAGTTCCTCTGTTGATTGATGTTGCCCATTGTTGTAGAATGTCTTCTGTCAATCCGGTGTTGTGAAAGCCAGACTTCCAGCATCATTGTTCCCTCTGCATTTGTTTCTGGAATTAGCTTCCTCTATTCCACGAGTTGTAAATGTGTTCTCCTCTTCTGCTATCTGTGGCCTTTATTTCACTTGGCATTTTTCCTTTTAATAAATTCCTCACTCCAAAATTTTGAGGCTAGATCAGTTGCCTCGTCCAGCAAATGCCACAAAGTTTTGTCATGTAGTATGTCGAATATTCTCCTACCTTGCAGCCGAGCTTGTTGGTGTTCTCTCAAACACTCCCATACCACGTGCTCCGGTGTACTCTCTTCACCACATTTGCACCTGTTTGAGTCCACAATATTTCGACTTCGGAGCCAGCTATTGTATGGCCCGTGACCTATAATGTAGTGTACCAGTCCGGGAGAGGGTTGAAGGTACTTCAACTTTAACCTCTTCTCTACAGATGGGAACATATCATATGCTCTTCAACCTACTTCACTGTTGTTCCATTCTTGTTGCCATTCTGCCAATAGGAGCTTCCGAAAGTGCATCTCCGATGTTGCTTAGCTGCCTACAATTTCTGCTACCTTATCTTGTTTCCATTTTCTGAGCCATTATATGGCACCCCGTTTCCTTACTTCAAGGTCCAGTGGCCATACACCAATGGCAACAGTTAATGAATTTGTTGCCACGGTTCGGTATGCTCCTGTCAATCTTAAAAGTATTCCTTGTTGGACACGTCTGACTCGCTGTGATAGTTTTATTTTTCTTAGATGCGTTGCCAACACACTTGCTGAGTAGCCCACTAAAGAGGATAACATTGCGTTATGGTATAGTATTATTGTTTGGACTGGAACAGTGAATTTTCGTTGGCCGATATTAATGATTTTATTATTTCCACCACTGCTCGTGTTATTGTCTTCTCTAAGTGGGCTATGAAGTTTAAATGTTCATCCAACTGAATGCCTAAGTACCTGCACACTGGGTTTCTACAAATTGATTTACCGTCGATTCTTATAGTAGGTTTTCGAGTTAGCTTAGGTAATGAAATAAACAATGCGGCAAAACCCGAAAGTCAATTAATCATGAACATAAATGTTGTTTTATGTGGTGCTAAACTCAGCATGACTTTACTGTACCATTGGCTGAGGCAGTTAAGTACTAGATTACTATTGTATTCAATTTCTGCTCTTGTTGCTCCTTCCAAGAGTAGTAGAAGGTCATCAGCAAGACCTAGAAGTTCAGGTATTCTTTGTAATAGTTCAATCACTGGTTCCATCCCTATATCACAGAATATGGGACCACAAACCAAACCTTGTGGGCATCCTTAAGTAAGGGTCTTCCTGATGAAAGAGTTCTGGCATCTCAAGGAAGCAGTTCTAACTCTGCAATAGTCCCTGAAAGTGTCAAATAATCTTCTTGGACAACCAGTCTCCCTTAGCCGTACAAACAGAGCGGGCCACCATAAAATGTCAAAAGCTCCCAAGATGCCCACTGTGTAGTTTTTTGTACTGCTACAAATTATTTCCATCAACTGATTTATGGCCTCCTCTGTCGACTTCCTGGTTATAAATCCACATTAACTAGGATTCATTACCTGAACTTCCAGGTGGTTTTGTAATTTTTTGCACAGAATCTTCTCTTGAACTTTGCCAAGCTTATTCAATAAACAGATCGGCCGGTAAGATTTCGGTAGAAGAGCATCCTTGTCTTCTTTCTTTAGAATTACCAACTCACTGTTTTCCCATATTCCTGGAACTCTACCCTGAGATAGGCATTTGTTTAGGAGTCTGCATAGGACAGGGGATAATTTTATGCTTAACTCCTGGAGGACCTCAGCTGGAATTCTATCCGGACCGGGAGACTTTCCTTTTTTCATTTTGTTATTACTTCTTCAGGTGTAATATTACTTCCTTCTTCTTGACTCCAGCAGGGCTGCCACATGTTCCTTAATAGTATAGCTTTTTCTTCTGTTTCTTCTTCCGGGTTGTCATCAGGAAGCAAAACTTTTAATAACTCCTTCGCTGAACCTCTCCAATTCGTGGTTAGTTGTCCATCTGTTCTTTTTACTGTGGATAGTATTGTGGGAGACTTGATTCTACCTGCAGCTAGTTTGCAAGGAATACCCCATGGATTGTTCATGAGGTTTTCCCTCACGAAGCATTTTTGTTTTGTCTTTCTCATCGCGTCTTTGAAAATCTTCCTCTTCTGCCTGCAGCACTCGGGGAGGATGCTTCTGTCTGCTGCCACCATGCTTCGTTGATACGTTCTTCTCACTCTTTTCATGTTTAGTCATAGTTTCTGAAATTTTTCTGTCCATATTTTGTCAGTGGGATCTACTATCTTTTTAGTGGTATCACTTGTTTCATGGCACTTTGTACTGCAGATGTCACTTTTCTTGTGGTTTTGTCTACATTGAAGAGATTTTCTGGCAAATCCTGTGGAGTGAACACATTCTTTAACTTTTCCCATGCAGCTTTCCTGATGTTATATGCTGTTTTAATGCTTCCGTTGCCACTACTTTCTTCTGTCTGCTTTCTACCCAGTTCATAGACAGTAAAATTGTGATCACTTGTTGTCATGTTGTCAAGCACTCTCCATCTCCAAAGCAGATTTCCCGCATGAATGTTTGTAATTGATACATCAATATTTTTTCTTGCACCAGTGCTGTTGCAGAAAGTAGGGGGATTATGTGCTTGGTTTCTAACCTCTAGACCCAATTCGCTTAATAGTTCTCCTGTCAGTCTTTTTGCTGTGCCAAAGAGCAGACTTTGCATTGATGTCTGCTGCAATAACTAGTGGATAATTTCCCAGAGCTTCATCTATCTGCCGGATTCTATCTAGGTGTAGGAAGATCTCGTCACTGTACTGGAAATACATGCTTACCATTATGAAGCTTCCACATGCTGCTCTTATCTCAGAACGTACCGTGTGTTCATCACATAACTGCGTAATTTTAGTAACTGTTAATTGTTTATATAAAACATTGAGTTATTGCCCCCTGTGATTATTCGTGATGTTACAGGCACGTGTGGGATTTTGCCTTCCCAGGAGTACGGTTCTTGTAGACAAATAATATCTGATCTCAATTCCTCAGCCACCCTTCTGATTTCTTGTAGAACCATGGCGCTTCCCTTAGTATTCAATTGAGTAACTTTTAACTTGGAGTTTACGGGTGTCTTGTGTGCACATTGCTCTGGGGCCCAGGTACTCTTGTATCTAACAAAATGCGTCCATGGGTCATGACAAACTGCTTGTATGTTTCCTCAGGATCAAACATTTCTCCTCTTCTTTCAAAAATCTTGTGAACTAGGGTCAGAAGTTGAGATAGATCTGTTTGAAGATTTAATGATCTCAACTGTATCCTGTCAATTGCAGAAGGTTGTGGGAACGTTATGTTTTTACCGCCAGGATGTAAGACTCTTGTCAAATGTCGGAGGGCAAGTGTAAGTGTATGCACTTCTTTGAGTCTAGTTAGCTGAAGTAGATCCTCAAAATCGACGTACAATACTGCTGGATCTGCAGTAATGGCATTCGGATGACTTTTCACGAAGTTCAGGTGTTTTATTTCACTGGTATGCATACTTGTTTTGCAAGGTTGATATTCATTTTCTTTGGAATATCCGAGACCACCGCCTCTAACAAAACTCTGGCAATATGACGAGTAACGACTGGAGGAAATTTCATCAAATTGCTTGTCAATTAACAGTTGCCAATCTGTCTGCATGCCGGCGTTTAATATCATTTTATGCATTTCCATTGCCTTCTTTTTCCAAAATGTTTCAGCTTTTGAAGCATTTCTTCGTCTATGAGATGGGGGATTGCCTTTCATCTTTTGATTCTTCATTCCCACTTATCAGGTCTGCTATATTCGCCATCATTTCTTGATCTATCCTGCAACTGGATTGTAGACTAGCCATATTCTATTCTTTTGACTAGACATTGCAGGAACAGTTGACTTACCTCTTTTCTGGCATGGGATGTACGTTTGAGGCATCGACTTCTTATCACATTGACCACACTATAGGTGAGTTGAAGTGTTCCTGATGGATTTATTACTCAGATGGCATACGATGGCTAGTCCACATAACTGATATCTCCTGGCCAACACATTCTACTCATCAACTGACAACACAATACTCCCTACATTCTTTTATACGGCTGGGTCCAACTATCATGACATCTAGTGTTCAATTCTGCATTACATAGGGATGTCCAGATACTTTTGATGAGATAGTGTAAGTATTTGTAATGGAAACACACCATCACAGCATTTACCCAGATGATTAATGAAACCTGCAAATGCCATTAAAACACATTTTTTAAGATAGTGGGATGATCTGAATGTGTACTAGAAAGCAGGTACTGTGGTATGTTTAATAAGCAAGCTTAGTTATTTTGTGTGTTTTTTAACTCCTCATAGTCATTTGCTCTCAAATTGTAATACTATGCTCGTCCTCTTGATGAGATTTAGTTACTGACAGGGTCAAATTTTTTACTTTACCACCGCGTGTGCTTGCCGATGCCACACTAAGTACTAATGGGGGAAATGCAGTATTGTACTCTGTCTCCAAAATGTTTAACAATGTTCTGGGTATGATAGGTATTTATCATTTTTGAAAGGTGTAGTATACAAGGCAGGGATCGCGAACTGTCGCGGCATTTGCCTCGACGGCTGTGGAAGACCACCTAAAAACTGCAATCAAGAAGACCGGTACGAGGCGGCCCGGCTCGCATCCGGTGCCGTCGCACCTCCGATCAGTACCTCGAATCAGTGAGCCACAGAGGTGAATATAATAACAGAACAGGGCCAAGATTTAAAGTACTTGCATACAAGCACAATAGATGCAAGTTCTATTCAAACTGATTATCATTTGTTACAAAGGCAGAAAAAGTCAAACTCAAAAGAACACAATCAAATGCAACAAAAAGCGTTTTATAATATTTGTAATATCTCTGGCAAAATAAATGTACTTAAAGCAGCTGAAAAAATGAGTCTAATGTAATTATTACTGAACTCAAACAACAAAGCAATCTTCATGTACCGTAACAATAACAGGTAATGGAAACAGAAGAAAGACATACACTCTGACTTGCGTTTCGAGACGGACAGGGCCTTCTTGATGGCAGTCCAGTCCTCGAGGATGTCGGTGTCCCTCAGCATGTAGACCACGTACGGCCCCGACACGGAGACGGGCTTGCGCCGCGCTCCCGAGCCGCCCGCCCCTCCCCCGACGCAGCCTGCCCCCGGCGAGGACGCGTCCGTTCCCACCGCACGGCCGCCCGCGCCCTGGCGGCGACCGCCGCCACCGCGTCCCGGCTGCTCCACCAGCCACAGGTCCGCCGTGATGTCCACGTTGTTGCGGTCCTCTTCCAGTCGACGGATCTTCTCCTCCAGGTCACTCTGTATCGAGTCCCACAGCAGTGCCTTCTCACTCTACAACGACAGGAATATGGGCTTTGATAAAGTACAAAACTTATTGGTTTAAAACGTAACCAAGCAGCATCTGAAACTATCCAGAGTCAGTGCATACTTAGGTACAGGAACAATGGAAAGAGTATGACTGCAGACACTGTTGATAATTAGAAGAGGAATTTGAATACCAAATCATGGTTTAATTGCTGAATTACTTATGTCATGCCAGAAATATTAGACGAAATTTAACATTTTTAATGTGACATTCCAAAAACAAGACATAATGAAACAACACAACTTGAGTATGTTGTCATATCAAAGATCGCTTGAGCACGTTGACAGTGAGGTCAGTAGCACCCTAAAAAGGAACTGATATGGCAATGGGGCCAAAAAAAAACATTTTCCAATGGTAATGGTCAGTGACACAGACAATAAAATGATAAAACCTCAGGTGAAGCGATTTAATGCGTAATTAAAATTCCTCAAACAATATCTGGTTGGCTGTAAAAGGGCCAACCAAATCTAAAAACACTTTTTTTAAAATGACTAATATATATATATATATTTATATAAAACCAAGGAAGGACAACCTCCTCTGAACTACGTAGATGGGAACTAGTCTATCAGAATATCCTTGACACCAGACATTCTCTTGCCCTCAATCTCCAAAAAATTCCTCCCACCAGACCCAGCACTTATTATCTCTACTATTTACATTTCTTACATTTCTGATATTTTAGTTTTAACTTATAGTTTTTCAATATTTGATTTTTATATATATATCCTCACTCAGTTATTATGTTGGTCTACTACTCTCAATGATAATATACCTTCAACAGTATCAATTATTGATCCAATATTTGAGCTTCCCCCCTCCTACACTACCATCTGTGCGGGCGACGCCATACACCAGACGGTAGTCTCTGTGTGCACACCTGACTCTGCCTGGTGTTTCACTTCTGCAGGAATAAGGCTGTAGGCCGAAATATTGTGCTTCTCTTGTTCTTTTTTTTCTTTTTTTTGTATTTGTTGTCCCAGCCGCCTTCATCTGTGGTACATGTTAGGTCATATTTCCATATCCTTCTTTAGTTTTATTGGTGAGTATTTCATCTGTCCTTTCTATATAAATATTGCCTCACAGCAATTCTTACCTTTCATTGTTACTAATATATATATATATATAGGGTGTTACAAAAAGGTACGGCCAAACTTTCAGGAAACATTCCTCACACACAAACAAAGAAAATATGTTATGTGGACATATGTCCAGAAACGCTTACTTTCCATGTTAGAGCTCATTTTAGTTTCATTAGTATGTACTGTACTTCCTCGATTCACCGCTCGTATTGTGGACGGCTGTAATACAATACGCCATTCTCCAGGGCTGCATCAGCGCATCAGGGATTCCATGCGACGGAGGGTGGATGCATGTATCCTCGCTAACGGAGGACATTTTGAACATTTCCTGTAACAAAGTGTTTGAAGTCACGCTGGTACGTTCTGTTGCTGTGTGTTTCCATTCCATGTTTAATGTGATTTGAAGAGAAGTAATAAAATGAACTCTAACATGGAAAGTAAGCGTTTCCGGACACATGTCCACATAACATATTTTCTTTGTTTGTGTGTGAGGAATGTTTCCTGAAAGTTTGGCCGTACCTTTTTGTAAAACCCTGTATATATATATATATACATACACAGAAAAGACACAAACACAAATAATAAAGTAACTTTCAGGATAAACCCTTTTTCAATGGGAGAACATTACGAGGGATGGGCGCAGCTGGAGACTGCCTCACATATATATATATATATATATATATATATATATACCACCAAATAAAATAATAGATTGGCATCTGTAATCGATTTTAAAACCTATGCCGATCTGACCGAGGCTTTCTGAACGACACTGGGTAATTGACAGAAATATAAAACCTTAGCCACATTGCCATCACCATTATTTAGGCCATTGCCTAAGCTGCCACACCTTAAACTAGAAAATAAAATGCAATTTGTTAAAATTTGAAACACTATCAAAGAGACACCATAATCATCACATTCTCGTGAGTCCCCCTGATGAAAAAGGAAAACTATACATCACAGGACAGAGCCCTTTTTGAAGGTGAGTAAGGAGAACCTCATCCTTTATTATCACTGGAAGGAGCTGCTCCTCGGATGGACAGCTGGTTTGACTAGCAAGAGTTTGTTATACTTGACTTCCAGACTCTGCTGCACCTTATTTGTTTTTATTTTTTTTTATGCCGAAGCAAGGTATGATTTTAGGAGCATAACAAAGTCATTTCTGACCTTGTTACAGTCTAGCTAGGCAGAGTCATATGTTTCCTCATTCACCAATTCCTACACGGCTTGGAACTCAGCAGAACGAAATGTTTTTTTGCAAGTCTTGAGGGTGTCTACTACAGGGTGAGTTATAGAGCTCTTTCTGATTTCAAAGAGGTATATAATAAACACAAAGCGAGATGCAAAGAATTTTTTTTATTATGATTTGAAAGAACAAAGAATGCAGTTTTAATTTACTTGGTTTTGAAAATGATACCTTGTAAATGTCTGCTTCTATTGTCCAAACACTGATGGAGTCGTACTGCAAATCGTATTCAAAGAATAGCAATGATTTCTTCAGTGATGTCAGCCTTCCGTTCATCGATAGTTCGGGGACGATGCCCGAACACCTTTTCCTTGAGGTAACCCCAGAGAAAAAAATCGCATGGGGTTAAATCAGGGTGATCTAGGGGTCACCCAATGTCACCTAGCAAAGAGATAAGCTGACCGGGAAATATCTGTCTCAGAATTTCTATCGAACGACGCGAGGTATGAGCCGTAGCACCGTCTTGCTGGAACCAGATGTTGTCATTGTCATGGTCATGTACTAGTTCAGCAGATTTCAGTTTTAAAAAATTTTCAAGCATGTAACAATACCGAGCAGAAGTCACTGTTACAGCTTGACCATCTTCTTCGAAAAAGTAGGGACTCGGACACCAAAATCTGCAACAACGCAACACACAGTCTCTGGAGGGCTGTGGAGTGGTCGCTCGTGAAGGTTCCGAGGCTTATTCTGAGCGCAGTATCGGAAATTTTGTTTATTTACAGTTCCGGCCAGGTGAAAATGGGCCTCGTCACCACAGATCAAAACAGCAGTAGGAGGGATTTCTGCAGAATATCGCACAAATTTGTTCATGTGTCTGTCTCTTTCACTTAACTCTTGCACTATCTGCATCTTGTAAGGGTGCAATTTAAGGTCTCTATGGACGATTCTTCTGACACTACTAGCAGATAACCCAATTACAACGGCGTGTTTAGGAACAGAACGCTGGGGGGATTGCTGAACTGAAACCCGCACACTACCCACTTTTTCCGTTGACGTCATCATTCAGCCTGGTGGTTTTCATTTTAATGCCAAAGATGTCTCTCTAAAATTAGATACCCAACTCCTAATTGTTGGTGCAGTGGGCATGGGATCATGCCAACCAAGAGCAAAAAGTACACGAAACGCACGTTGTGTTTCGATCACGGATCCGCCATTTTGAATGTACTCTTCTATTACGAACGCTCGATGTTGTCCCGACTGAGCCATTGCTCAGACTGAAAACTACACATCATGACGTGTGTAATGGCACTATCCCCACCCTTCTGCTACCACCTGTGTTCGGGCAACGACCGTAGGAATTCGGAAAGATTTCTACCACTCACCCTGTATGTCTTGTACTAAATAGTCTGCTGTGTACATGTTTCTCAGTGTCTTAATGCAGTTGAGGGAATCTCATCATATATCATTTCGTGTCATGACCTACTTTCATTTACTCAAGCAACTTTCAAAAAGCATAGCACTCTGCTGTAAATATACTGCACCCAATATTCTGTTTTTATTTATATGTCAGTACAGAGCAACTTACTCAGTTCAAAACATTGTCATCAGTGAACAGCTTGTTGCACCATGACAGTGAACATGTCCGTTTCTTCGCGTTGTGTTACAAGTGTAAGGATGAGAGTCATATTTACAAACATTCTATAAAAAATGCTTCAAAGCCATTGATGGCAAGCATGTATGAATTAAAAAACCAAGGACAGGTGGATCTCTCTTTTATAATTATAAGTTATTTTTCACTTGTGTTGCTGGCTATTGTGGACTCAAATTACAAGCTACATTGATGATGGAGCTTTCCGGAAATGAATCGGACAGTACTATATTCTACAGAACTTCTTTTATAAGCCTGAAAACTAGAGAAAACCTCTCCTGGCCACTGCAGATAAAAATTTCCTTCTCTTTTGTTGGTGATGAAGAATTTTACACTTTTTTTTTTTAATTAATCAATTATAGATTGCAGTGAATTCTTCACAGGAGTGCAGCCGGATAGTGTTGTAAAATGAGGACGTTTCGACAACCTTGCTCGGTTGTCTTCAACAGGTCTATTGCTTGAACATTTCAAGCAATAATATCTGAAGAATTCACTGCATCAATACGCCAGGAAAGTCTCCACTCGCATATCAATTATAAATTGACACGCACCTGGAAAAATGCCGAAAGTGTATTTGACACTCTCGAACAAAAAGATTTTTTTTATTTAACTGCTTAACGTCTCTTAACAGTGAGGTCTTTATAGAGGCGAAAGGATGGGGGGCAAGGAATGGGAAGGAATTCAGCCATGGCCTTTTAAAGGAAGCATCCCGGCATTTGCCTGGAGTGATTTGGGAAACCATGGAAAACCCAAATCTGGATGCCCGGACGGGGATTCGAACCGGCGTCCTCCCGAATGCGAGGCCAGAACGCTCACCGTTACAGAACAAATGGAAAATTATCCACGAACGAATTAATGTACAAATTTTGATTAGCCATCCTACTGATAAAGACTTCTTGCTCTCTTCACAATTTTGTAAAACCTTGTGATGGATATAATATTCATGATTCAGTGAGCATAGAAGGTTTCGTCAATACTGGAAAGAGGAACTATTAAGCAGTCAATCCAAGTAAGAAACATGTTAGCAGATTATCTTGTTTCCGACACTGATAGCGTGTCTTTGTACAGGAATTTAAGTCATTTTGAATATTCAACAGTAATTGAACAAACATTCTATATTGATGTTATGTAAAATTTAGATTGCAAAACTTTAGTCAAAACTGAATTTATTGTAAATACCAAATATTTTACTTGCACATTTCATTTTTGGCTTAGTCATCCTCTTCCTCACTGGTCCATGCTCCTCTTTTCTTGATTGAGTAGTGATTGCTCTCCAACAAGATATCCCAAATTTATGGATAATTCTCAATCTCACCAATGAAATTCTCTATGTAATGTTTTATAAGTGTAACATAGGATCCACATTCTGGGTATCAAATACAGGAGTTGGAGGGGGTGCAAAGAAGGCCTGCTAGATTTGTCTCTGGAAATAACAGCAGAACATAATCATTAACCAATATGATAAGAGAGCTGGAATGGGATGCACTGGAAGACAGTTGTGGGAATGTACAGCACGTGTATTGGTGATGAGGTGTGGGAAGATATTGGTGTAAGAATTAAAAGTAGTCAAGAAGGGAAAATATGACCACAAGCTGGCACTAGATTTCATGCACAAGGGTGTGGGAAGATTTTCTTTCCTAGGTAAGGGGACCAGGGATTGGAATCAGCTATCAAAAGAAACGATGAATAATTTACCAAAAACGTTGAGAGAACTTGAAGTTGAAAATTGTATAAGGCAAAAGTAGATGGGTAAAGGAAAGTGGGAAAAATGGGCACGTAGAGAAATTGTTACCGGAGTGTGAGCTCCGTCGTGATGAAATGGTTGATTTATCACTGTGGGACTGCCACGTGTTTAGGACATTGTAACAGCCCTCATACCTGAATTTTGAATAGCATTGTACTGTATGAAATATTTGTAGTGAGCTAAAGTGTGCTTGAAAATTATTTGGTATGTCTGTTTTGTAATTTCTTGTAAATCAGTGTATATAAACTTTGTTTTATGTAAGAAAATTATTTAAAGTCCATTTAATATGTTTAAGAACCGAATGGTGCAAGAGAATTTCTTAAAAGTTTGTAATTCCATGTATTACTGTAAGTTACGATGTCTACAGGACAATTTTCTACCGTTTGAAAGGATTTCTGTAAATAATTTTGTATTTAAGTATCTCTAATTACCATTTCTGATAATTTAGTAGTGTTGTTAAGTAATTTTATATTAATTCCGATTGTTTTTTAATATGTTTGATTGTTTGAGTGATTTTTAATGATCGAGAAATATCGGGCAGATGCCTTTGAAGAATTCTCGTAATTTCGATAGAGACTATATAAACAGATCACCTGGACAGAGTTAGTAAGTAAGTAAGGAAGTCAGTTTAGTTGACAGTATTCAGTGTTACAGAGAGTTTCAATCATTCAGTTGAGTTCACAGAGATTATCTCTGCGATTATTCAGAAGTGCATATCTGTATTGTATCTATGCTTGTGAATATCGCTGACTTGTTTTGATCACAATAAAACAACTCTTCAAACATAACATTTTTTTGGTGGACTTTTTAATTAATTAATCAGTAATTAAACCATTGAAGAACCTTAATAACATGTGTGAAGTGTTGCAACATTGAGAGATGCCACTCGATGACAAGTGGCTGCTCACTAGTTTCAGCACAGATTTATGGAAATAGGACTGCCGTGACGTGTAACCATGGCACGCTGAAGTCTGACACGAACACACTGTGCCGAGCCACGTACGACACGACCGTGTTCCGACCGTCTACAGACAGGAGCGGTCTGCACCCCGCAACAAACATTTTAATAGAATGAGTGCCTTCTGGCTATTAGCTGGCCACCAACTGAGTCTGTTGTCAAAACGGAGGCCCAGAAAACAAAACTTAAAACAGAGTTTAAGGTAAGACTAGGTTCTGCTAAAAGACTACGACTACTGATAAAAAGTACACACCACATTTTCTCCACAAAAGGTCTAAAAGAAGGGTTTATTGACCATTCATTTAACTAATTAAGGATGAGTTGAAATTGTCTCTCATGGGCCAGATGACAAACAATGGGCAAATCATCAACAAATATGGACTACTGAATGAGACTCCTAATGATGAAATGATGATAGCAACAGTAAAAAGGGTCACACTTAAAACTGACCTTTGAGGAACACTGTTTCTTTAAATAAAGACATCTGATACCTCACAACCGCAATTATGTCAAGAACAGAAAACAATGTTAAAAATGGGGATTTCCCGTAAAATCTCCATCCGTGCATAGTCTTTAAAATTTCGTGCTGCCATTTAGTATTATAGGCCTTACCTCTATAACAAAAAAACACCCAAGACGAGTTGGCTGCAAACAAATGCATTCTGTACTCTGCAGGCAAAATGGAATTTCCTGAATACACACTGAAAATGGCTCAGCAGATTTGAGATTTAATACAACAGACCCAGTGAGAATTCTCCATTTTCCATAATGTTTTCCCAATGCAGCTACGGTAGCTACCTGCTGACATTTAACTATTGCTAGATTTTAAATGGGAGATTAGCATTGCTCCTTTCTGCAAGTTAAAAATATCTAGAAAGTACTCTTTAGTATCCTTATTGAGATGCCACAGCATCTGGTAGTAGACAATGTCTGGCACTGGCTTGGTGTCTTTGGCACAGTCCAACACCCAGATAGTAAATGGTCTGTTGCACAAATCCATGAGTGACCAGATGAAAGAAAATCCTCCACTCTCCAAAGTATTTCTTTGTTGCCTGACACCTGGGTCCACATTAGCAGTGAAGGCCTCTGTAATTAGCCTCACGATGCTCCGTCGGTCGGAATGCACACGCTGCTTACCCAGTAATCTGCCATCGAGACTACTGTCCAAATACTGTCCCATACTTCCAAATTAGTTGTGGTGCTTTCAAAGTTTTACTATAACTTCTTTTTGGCTCTCATTAACAATATGACACACCTTAGCTCTTGTAATTTGGAATACACTAAAATGGCCCAATTCCCATCGACAGCCCTGAATAGCAGAACAATATTTGTCATTCCACCAAGGGATGGGCATTCTTTTCAAGTGTTCTTGATCTTGATGGAATAGATACATCAGTTGCCTAGTGCTGTCACAATGCTGGAGACCAACAGAAGAGCTGCCAATTGCTGTTAGAATTTGCAAATCATATTTTTTGCTCTATGTCTGAGCTTTACTTGCATCCATACAAAAAAAGCAATCACTTTCCTGAAGATCACGACGCACTTCCAACTGTAGGGAGGCCATAACAATAGGAAATTGCCATCAGAGCATGTGCTCCATTGTAATTAAATTATATTAATGGAGAGCACAATGGCAGCAGTAGAGGAATGTTTCATTTGTCCGCCATTGAGGACACGTATCTCTGCTTGCTTTAGTAGTCTTTGGCAATCAGCTTATGAACCCCACAATGCAATGTGGGCACCGAAGATTCCCAACAGAAGAAATTGCCGTGAAAGTTGCCACGCGATGCTAACCAGTTTGTCGTATTATACAGGTGCACTGGGTGAGCATGTATTCAGAGTTTATGTTCAGTGGCACAGTACTATATAAATTCACAACAACTACTTGCAAGGCAGAGGTGAATGTAACAAGTTTAGGATTGGACAGTGCTTCTAACAAACACAGCCATTTTACTCTTTACTTGAGCAACCTCGGTATTGTCCTGTTGCAGCCCTCTTAGCACCGGATGTTGAGTTGGTCGGAAATGAGTCTCCCACAGACAGATACGAGACAATAGAATGTTTCAAGAATTGTAATTCCTCGTTGTCAGCATGAAAACCATCTAAATTCTATTGTAGCATGGGAATCACACTGTCTACTGAGCTTCATCTGCCCTGGTTCAGGTGGGTCATCACTCACTCACTGCAGAAGAAGTGGAAGAGGTTCATCTACAAGCATTTAATAAAATTTCTTCATGACCTACTGATGAAGACATCTTGGACTCTGAGAACATCCCTTCTTTCCTTCTTTTCCTTGCCACTAGATGGTCTGAAAGGTGACATAGAAGGGGATTCCCGAAATTTTCCTAGGTCCTGTGTTTGAATTTCAGATCAAGGACCTTTTCCAGCGACAGATGTAGTTGTTGCTGCTGCTGCAGCTATAGGTTTTATAGTTTCAGCACTCTAGGGAACCTGCTGCTGGAGTGATTGGGGTTGCAGATGTATTTTTTAACAACATCTGCAATCTTACGTGTTATGATCTTAGCAGGTTTTGTTCCATGTGAACACATGGTACTTGTTCCATGTCTGCAAATGGACATCAAGTAGCAACACTTTCTTCCGTGATTGGAGTCAGAGCTAGTAGCTTAGCTTCTCCATAAGGCATTCGGTCAGTGGTTTCAATGCCTGCATGCTCTAATCTTTAACAAAAACTCAACATTCCCTGCTCCGGGCTAGGCACGAGCCAGAGCAGTTGACGCCTGTCTGTGGGAGAGATCGTGTATCGCCACGACACGGGTGGTCTTATATACGAACCTCTGACACCGAAAACAACTCACTGGATCCCAGACTTATAGGTGTATGTTTGTGTTGACAAAGGTGGCAGTCTTCTTAACACCGCCATTTTCCCTCCATGTAACCTGAAGAACATTGACCACCTTCTCTACTTCCCAGTCCTTAACAAATTTCTCAGTACCTAAAGTCACATCACAGAAAGCAGTAACAACTTTTGGAATTATAATGTATGGCAAACTCCCCAAGCTTCTTGCAGTTAAGGTACTGGGAAACCTGCCTACTGGAAGAAGTTTCCAGCAGCAGTGTCCCATTCCTCAACTTCTTCGCCAACTTTATGGTCCTTACAAGACACTCTAGATACATAACATTCAAAGGTGGGACTCATTCACAAAGGTTTCTCCCATTCATTCCATGATTACAAAAGTATTCTCCAACAGAAAAGCTTTCCTGTTAATTTCACAAATTTCATAAATGGGTGCGCCAGCAACCCAAATCGCCTCCCCCCCTTTTTTTCTTGTCTTGGATGATGGAAGACCCTTAGGTGGGTTTTCTATCAATTGTATATGAAATTTTGATCTCAAGTGTCAGAAACAAAGGAAGTTAAGCTACACAGAGCTCTAAATCAGACTACCAAGCCTATTACAACCAGGTGGTGGGAGATGCCCCATAGGTTGTAAACCTTGAAGTGGTGGGCCTCGTCACCCAAACCTCAGCACGTTTCTCACCTACAGTTCGATTTTTTTAAATGTAGGTTTGTACCATCCACACAATGTGGTCACTGAAGCATGCAAGGAGTTTGCAGTGTGCCAGCTACAGCTTTCATCAAGAGGAGAGTACACGCACATGACATATGTTTAGATTTGTTTCCACTTTATACGACTCAGTCGGAGAATATATCTCAGTGATTGAACTGGTCAACAGTTCCTTATTTGTCACATCAAAACCTGTTAGACAGAGTGTGAGTAGGAATATTGTTTACACCAAAACTGTGCAACCCGTGGTGTCTGATTCACTACTCATCAATCATTTACTATGCTATACTTATGTAATTAATATTGTAACATGAAGTGTATATTATTTAAGCCATGCACGGGTAGTTTTAAGTAATAATATCTTTGGTTGTGCAGAAAGTGTGATTGTGGGTGTGTGAGTAGAACAGTGTTAGATGTGCTTAAGCAGAGACCAAGCGCTAATGAGCTATCAGTAAAAGACTTGAAGAAACTGTATGTTTTTATCCGTGAAACATCATAATTGTGACATATCTGTTGTGTGCCAATCATAAATGAGTGTTCATACGGCTATGTATTATTGAGAATATTATTTCATTATTCATCCATAGCATTGACTTCCTTAGGGCCTATCTATTAATGAATATGTATTTTTTTAACCATTGCAGAAATTTTAAATGAAGGTAACCTCGCTGTGGCTACACGTGCCAAGATTTCACGAAGTTTACTGTTAACAAAACTAACTGAATTTGTGCCATAAGTCTTAATTTATAAATGAGACTAAAAAAAAAAAAAAAGACTAAACATTGTTATCGTTATAAATTTCTCAACCTCTGATTTTATCACTTTTCTTTGTCATCAAGCGCCTCTAGAAAACTCTTGAATGCTAAAAGCCACCCTCCCTCCCTCCCTTGCACTTTATTTCCATTATTTGTTTTCACACCATCTCGAAGATTTTTTTTGTAGCTCTCTTGCTCTTTGAAGTGTTGTAATTTAAATAAAAAGTTGATGTGAGATATTTATCGATCTCTCCTTTAGTTGAGATTTGGTGAGATTTTGCCAGATCAACCTGCCTCCCCTATTTTTAGCTTACGCCCTCTTACGGCAGTAGCCTACCCACCTCAAAGTTCTGCTTTGCGGCGAGCTCCTCCGCGTGGAACTTATTCTGTATGTTTGCGAGTCGCAACTCTCGTAATATCCCCGCGACCTCCGTGCGCACTCTCATGTTTTCCTGCAGTTGTTCCAACGGTTGCAAGTACTCCTGTGCTCGGCCACATCGTACCTCTGCCAACTTCGTGTCCACTTGAGTAATCCTCTCACGGTACAATCTGCAAATAGAGACTAAAGTTATAAAGGTATTATTCCATGTTTTAATGCTAATAGAACCAAGATAAAGAGAATAGTTTTAATAACATAAGGCATCCAACATAGTGATGAGAAAAACTGCCAAAAGAGTGTCCGTAGTACTGTTTGAGGAATTATTACCAACTTATCCACTGATCATTGCAGCTTCCTGGTTGAAATAAATTTTCTGTTTAGCTAGAAGTGCCTCCAGTTCTTCAATAGCTGAGTAGCTAATTTAAATTTTCACAATTTCAATGTGATTTTTTCCTCATATGCAACATACTATATCAACATACTATATTTTTATGAAGCAAACTTGGTACTTTAATCAATTTTTTTTTAATGAAATACAGATGATTTTATAAACTGGACCAAATACAAAAAAGTAAGCCCATCACTTGTCAAACCTGGAGACAGAAGGATTGCAGCAAAACCAACAAACAAACGTTATTTTGAGTGATGTGAGTATGAGGCACAGTAAACCATAGTAGTCACTATTAAACAGCAACTGTATAAAAACAACAATATGGAATAAAAATTGAAGGAAGGACAACAGACCGAGATTCTCTTACAATTACAGGATCGCTTTGTAAGTTGTGTTCATTTTTTGTTTTATATTTTGTCACTGACTTCAGCTTCAGTAAGCGACTAGATACTTCCTCACATGGATAATGGCAACGAAGAAACTGCTGTTAGATAGGATATGGAAAAAACAACTTGTCACTTACCACAGATGAAGGCAGAAAGGCGAGATGAACACATAAAAAAAAGAAATTTCACAATATTTCGGTTAGTAATGTATGAGGTGAGATATATGAACACATCCTGAACCGCCACACAAATTAAAAAAAAGAGATGGGACATGTGGGAACATGGTGTTTGAGCAGATGGTGGGGAGAAAAAGTTGACCACCACAAATGTGCAACGATTAGTAAAGATAAAATGAAATTTGTTTGAAAAAAATATAATTTTGATCTGTTGTAGGAATAAATAAGTAAACAAATAAAACTACATATATATATATATATAAACAACCTAACAAAAAAATCTATAAGAAAACTGACTAAAATTGTAAAATAGTGAATGACAGCATTAGCATAGAATTAGGCCAGGGGTGTGTCTGGTGTCTTGGATATGTTGATAGGTGGCATCCAGCATAGTTTTTAAAGTGTTATCAAATTAAATAATAAATGTCTATTTACTGAGTTAATAAATAAACTTCAATGTTAAATACTAGAAATCAACAGTCAACAATGTTTGAAGTAGCAAAATAACATTAATTTAAAAATTTCTAGTCTACCTTAAATATATTTTGCACTTTTGCACCTTTGTTTGAAATCCAACTCTAGTTATTAAGAAATGATTCTGTATGGTAAGTATTCAAATCACATTACATGCCTTACTGTAAAGCAAATCAGTTTGAAAAATAATCTATCCACCAAGCAATTAAACTATTACAATGTAGTCTTCACGGGTGTACCGCCGGATAGTGTTGTGGAAACACAATAATTCGACGGCTGGCTCTGCCGTCTTCTTCAGGTGATGAGACATGTGTAATGGTCGGCTGACCCACAGGTACAGTACCTGTGGGTCAGCCGACCATTACACATGTCTCATCACCTGAAGAAGACGGCAGAGCCAGCCGTCGAAATATTGTGTTTCCACAACACTATCCGGCGGTACACCCGTGAAGACTACATTGCAGTCATACGCCGGGAAAGTCTTCGTTCTTACAATTAAACTATTACTTTATTTGGAAAGCATTACGCATAAAGCTGAGAATTCCATTGGTGCCTCATCACTCATTGGTTTGATTGAAATGATCATAAATTAAGAGACTTTTTGGAAAGCTCAACAACTTTCTGCATATTTTTGAGATCAATATACTTGGGAACTATTTCAGTAGGTGGATGGATCTAGTTTTACGGTCAAGCTTTGTGTTTCAATTGTCCCGTCCAGATCTCCTTCGTCGTCTACGTCCAAGTCAGTAACATTTGTTTCTGTGCATTTACCACCTCTTTCATTACGTTTTATATATACATACATATATAATACATCAATTGTGTGATATGTGAAAAGCACAATAGCAGGTACCAAGGCAGAAGTTCACCAGCTTCTGCCACGACACTTATTCCTTCAGATATGAAGCCAATAACACGAGTTTAGAGATTGATACCAAAGCTTATCAGCCGTTCTTTGATTAACCAGATGAATTGAGTATTATAAGAAAGCCAAGATTAAATTGTGAACATAAGCGTTCAAATATTGGTGATTTTTTTGGACGCCCACTCGTCAAAACTCAATGAAAATCTTTGTCATTGTTTCTGGAGATATCCAAACTGAACAATCGTGTCAACATTAATGTTACTTGAAAAATTTGTAACTATAAATCATATAATATTGCCAGAATCAAAACGCTGAAATCCACTTAAAAAAAAACTCAAATCTGACGAAGTACAGAAACAATTTATGGTATAAACATGTTTAAAAAGCATTCTGGAAACCATTTATACAACAGATTTTTTCTTTTAAGCTTCTTTTTGTATTATTTCTACTTTATCTTAGAAACAATTCCAATTGTATCATTTTTTCTGTGTATGGTCTAGGAGCTAATTTTGTAATAGGACGATATAACTCAAATTTTAGTAATGCACACAACAAACGGCAGTTCTTATAAAAACTTAGAAGTGAATCTATTTACTTATAAGTCACGAAATATGACAAAAACACATATTTGTTGCAGCGAGTCAAATGTAAACTTGAAAGATACAGGCAAACGAGGCAATAAAATCGGTAGAGACCGAGTCTGGCCCAAAAGTGAAGAACAGGAGGAAAGGTCACATAGACTAAAAGACATTTTCACTCCATTTTGCAGAATGTGGATGCACTTAATTTTGTGCAGGAACCGCCAGACTGCCAAATGATGAAATGGGATTTTGGGATCCTGCATAGCTGGAAGACAATTCTTAGCTGGCATGAGTTTCCATTGGATGGTCTGGTTTGGAAGTATAAACTTTTTGCCTGTGGCCATTCATCCTGTAGGATAGTTGTCGAGTGATGAGGCCGACGTAGGAAGCAGGGCAATGGAGGCAGGTGAGTTGGTAAATAAGGTGAGTGGTAGCACAGGAGGCATGTGATGGGATTAGAGTGAGTGGCGGTGGCAGGGTGCACGCTGCATGCTTTACAGTATGGACTATTACTCGACAAAGATCCTTGTGGAGGTCTAGGAAAGCCACAAGGTAAGTACTGTGGACCAAGAAGTTGTTTAGATTAGGAGGTCTGATAAAGCAAGTGTGGGAAGCAGTGGGTAGGATTATGGGAAGAAGAACATGCATTTCAGGGGTATACATTTATATAATTTCTAGTTTTATGTATTTACCCCTACAACAAATAAAAATTATTAATTTTTCCAAACAAATTTTATTCTATGCTGACTTATCACCACAGAAATTATTTAGTGCAACATTATCATTGGTCAACTTTCTCTCTCTACCACCGACTCAAACACCATTCTCTCGTGTTTTCCCTCTTTGTTTCGTTCATGTGATCACATCTTTCACCCTACTAACCAAACTGTTCTGAAGTTAGTTTGTGTGTGTGTTTTTTGTGTATTTATGAGTTTGTCTTGTCATCCTGACTTCACCTCTGTTAAGTGACAAGTTATTTCTCCATATCCTATCATATTTTTAGATACTTTCTCAATAATTGGTGCATTTTGTTTTTCCTTGTATCAATGCTTCCTGCTACACATTTTTTTTTTCTCTAAGCAATAAATAAAATCTACACCCAACATCTCCACACATTATTCAATAAACAGATGAACATTCAAAGGAAAAACAAAAATAATAATAAAAATACCCTGAGCTTGTAACTTATGTTGTGATAGCTATTGCCTCTAACTTCATTTACATCAACCACTCTTTTAAACCAATGATTTTAGTAAGGATCGATTCTTCAGGCTTTACTCAAACAACAGAACTGAGTCTGGCTGAGCTCATAGACCTCACAATCGCTGCTGTCATTTTGGTCCAGCATTTATCAAAGCATATTTCCATCAAAATGTACAAAATTTTCATGTTGGCTGCTTGCTTCACTTTGGTAGAAATTTTTTAACAGCCTTTATATACACCTCCAGTAAAGTGATATACTACAATGACAATCACTGATCAAATTGTACTTTGTTTTATCCAGCTTCAGTAAACATTTCAACAACGATACGTAAATGATTAACTTTTTTTTTTTTTTTTTTTTTAATTTCTCGGCTTTACAAGATCATACCTGTACGCTGTTTGAAACATGATGAATATGCATCCATTGTATTTTACAGATAGTTAAAAAAAAGTAGATTTTTCTCCATAGGCTGTAACAAGAGCTGAGCTTGAGTGGCCATAGCAGCCATAGCCAACTTTTGTGTGTGATTTGAATTGTGCTGGATTTGTGTTATCTTTGAATATTTCCTGTTTAGGTAGTGATCCAGTCAGTTGAGCTTGAGTGGCCGTAGCTGACTTTTGTGTGCGATTTGAATTGTGCTGGTTTTTGTGTTATCTTTGAATATTTTCTGTTTAGGCAGTGATCCAGTCAGTTGAGCTTTAGTAGCTGTAGCAGCAGTCGCTGATTTTTGTGATTAATTTGTTTGTGGCTCTGTTTTTGGCTGTTTCAGGGACATGGTTTGTGCAATGTGTTACAGTAGGCATCAGGCTCTCGAAGAGATTCGCACTATGATGGCATCTCTTCAGGCACAGGTGTGGAGCATATTAGACGATGAGCGGCAGTGCGTCGAAGAATTATCGGAGGCTACTGATGTAGAACCGGCAGGTGAGGATTGTCAGGTATCAGTTGCAGGGAACGACTGGCACCAGGTGGATAGGTGAAAGGCATCAAAATTCCAAAATAACTGACGGGAAAATGATATCTTGCCCCTAAGTAATGCGTTTTCAGTTTTGCAGGAGGTTGAAGATCTTAGTGTGAATGGCCCAGAAGCACAGCAGGGAACATTTACTCGCAGACACCGAGTGATGCCAGGGAAAGGTTTACTTATCATTGGAAGCTCCAATGAGCCCCTACGAGACCTAGCTGAGAAGAATGGTGCAGACCCTTATACTAACGTTCATTCTGTTTGTCTTCCAGGAGCAACTGTGCCACGTGTCATTGAGGATATTCCAAAAACGATTAGAGAATCGAACTGCCGTCAGTTAAGGGTAGCTGCGCACGTCGGTACTAACGACTCGTATTATGATTCTGTTTCAGGCATAGTGAAATCTATGGACAAGTTGGGCCACAAGGCGTATGAATCAGCGCGTGAGAATTCGGTAACGTTGCAGTTTTCCATTTGTAGTGTCATGCCGCGCATCGATTGTGGAAAAGCCGTATGGTGGAAGATTTATAATTTGAATTGTAGTTTACAGGAGCTGTGTAGCAGAAACAACTGGGGCTTCATCTATTTCTGACCGATGATAGCTGCCAGCTGGGGCGCATTTGACAGGTCGGGCGTCCACAACACACCGAGAATGGCGACCAAGGTGGCTGCTAAAATATGGAACCGTCTTAATATGAATTATTTTTTAGGAACACCATAAGGCCCGAGGATCCCTCAGTTCAACGAAGAAGACGCGTCGATAGCCTAGATCTTGGTTCTGGAAGTGACGGCGCGAATAAATCGAAATTTACAGCTCCAAATACTTCACCCGTTTCCTTTTGAGTGCAAATAGTAAAAATGTGAATTTAGACTACATATACAGATATTAAACCGCTAAAGATAATGGTCCTTAATTGTCGGAGTATTAGAGGGAAAGTAGCCGATTTCCATGCTGCAGTTACAACTAACAATGTCGTATAATACTAGGAACCTAGAGCTGGTTGACGCCAGAGGTAGAATCTAGCGAAGTATTTGCTCCTGAATTCAATTTTTTTCGGAAAGACAGAGCTACCTCAATGGGCAGAGGAGTGTTCGTGGCCATTAATAAAATCATCAATTGCTCCGTAGTAAATGAAACGGAAAATTTTTGCGAGTTAATATGGGTGAAGGTAAAAATAGGCAGAAGTTTAAAGTTCATAATAGGATCATTTTACCAACCTCCGGATTCTGGATTAGATAAAGCGGAGTATTTTAGACAGTCACTTAATAGTATTTCTCAAAAATTTAAGGGACATACATTGATCATGGGAGGCAATTTTAATATACCCTCAGTTAACTGGGACACATTTACATTCAAGTCATGAGGAAGAAATAGGTTAATAACCGAATGTTCCTAGAATCATTTACGGAAAATTCTCTTGAACAGATAGTCGAAAAGCCAACGCGGAGTGTCAATGATTCCTCCTCCATTTTGGATCTTTTTCTTGCAAACAATCCGGATATTGATTCTTAAGACTTCCACGGCTGTCTTTGTACATGAATTATAGTTATACGGGCTATGCCATGTCGTTTATTGGATAATTTATCTAAGCTTTCGGCTATTATACTCCAGCCTTCTTCAGAGATACTGTTTATATTTATGTACACATAGCAACCGTCGCCAAGCATCGCAGAGGAAAAGGCCGCTATCTTCATTGATGTTGTTGGAATTTCTTAAGATTTCTGCTGCCTCTTTCACCCGTCGGGGCCACCACTGGTCTCCTATCCACAGTAGCCTCGTTTCTTGAAATTTCATTTCATGCCCGGTGTCAATAGCATGGCGAACGACGGCAGATTTGTCGCTGTTGTTGTATTTGTAGTGTCAGATATGTTCTTTAAGTCTCTCCGCCACTGTGCGACCTGTCTCGCCGATGTATACACTGCCACAGCTGCAGGGGATTTCGTAAACACCCGTAAGCTGGTGTGGGTGTAATCTGTCTTTTACCCTGGATAATGACTGGCCGAGTTTGCAGTGAGCTTTGTATATGATTCGCACCTCCACCCGCTTAAACAGTTTCCCAATCCGGTCAGTGATGCTACGTATGTATGGAAGACAAGCGAATTTTCTTGGCACATTGGTTTCACGAGATACGTTGACGTCTACCGTGGGTTTTTTAGGTCCAACACCTTGGCTGAATCTTAAAAGTGCAAACATAGGAGCAACAGACATCTTAGAAAGAGATACCTTCAGACACAAAGTTACAACTGAACAATCAAAATAAAAACAATACCGACGAAAGTGGTCGGAAGAACGCAAACAAGCTTTCTCAGAAAGAATGAAATCATACTGGAACAACAAGAAGAACTCAAAGAAAACTTGACTGGATCATTTGCTTAACATCTTCCATTTATTTGGAGAATTCGCCAATAATAATAATAATAATAATGCTGGCTGGTATTATCTAAATTTGTGCCTTGTGCCCAGTTTGTACTAGTAGGCAAGTTTCCACCTTCTGAGTTCAGAGAAACAGGAGAAAGCTTTCCTATCTTAGGACACGCCACCTGTGAAACCTCCCATATAATTTACCAGTTAACATGCAACCACTGCCTGTCTTCATATATAGCTTTGACCAGAAATCCACTTTCCATAAGAATAAATTCCCACCGACAGAACCCAAAGCAACCAGTTGCTGCCCATACCATCACTCACGACTCGAATAATTTCAATTCTTGTTTCATGGACCGTGCTATCAGAGTCCTCCATAATATATATATAAATATGTATTATTTTTTTCACATTTAGATTTAATTATATTATTTTGCTATTTCCACTGACCAGAGATTAGTTCAGATATTTATCTATGCTCAGGTATTAGCTATGAATCACTGCCCTTCTATTTGTCTTTAGTTTGAATTTACCCCCACCACTTTTCTTGACAACAGTCTTTCTGTGAGGCAGTCTCCCACATCACCCACCTCCCATAATGTTCTGTTGACAAAGCACTCGTCCTGAAAATTTCTGTATCATTTGTATTTTTTGCATGTATACTCCCCACATCCATCAACTAAAGGTAAGTGGTGGCTCATTTCCCTATCATATATATTATTTCTATAAGGTATTTTTTTGTCACAAGCCTATATCTTCCTTCATACTTAACCGAAATCAATGAATGAGGTGTCATTTTAAAGCTTATGGTCTCCACTTTGGTTAAATCTTATTTTAAGCAAGAAAGTTTTCTGAATTCGACCCTTAAAGGGCAAAAATGTAAATTTTTCTAAAATGCTGTTTTCTGTGTTACGAGTCAGTTATCTCCCTGGATACCTATTTGAAACCGTTTTATGAAGTATCGTATTAAAGATTAAGATCTGCGCTTTAGTGACGTCATATATTAAGACAGAAAGTTTTCGGAATTCGACCCTTAAAGGGCAAAAGTATCAATATTTTTGCAATACGTTTTTGTGTCACGAGCGAGTTATCTCCCTTAATATCTGACCGATATAGATAAATGAGGTATCATCTTAAAGAATAAGGTCTCCGCCATGGTAACATTATATTTTAAGGAAGGAATTTTTCGTAATTCGACCCTTATAGGGCAAAAATGTCACTTTTTCTAAAATGCGTTTTTTGTATCTCGAGCCATTTATCTCCCTGGATATCTGACCAAAATCGATAAATGAGGTAGGATTATGAGGAGGTTATGTCTCAGCTTTTTGACATAATATTTTAAGAAAGAATGTTTTTGGAATTCAACCCTTAAAGGAAAAAAGTATAAATATTTCTATTACCGATTTTTGTGTCACGGGCGATTTATTTCCCTTAATATCTAACCGATATAGATAAATGAGGTATCATATTAAAGAATAAGGTCTCCGTCATGGTAACATTATATTTTAAGAAAGGAATTTTTCGTAATTCGACCCTTATAGGGCAAAAATATCACTTTTTCTAAAATGCGTTTTTTTGTATCTCAAGCCATTTATCTCCCTGGATATCTAACCAAAATCGATAAATGAGGTAGGATTATGAGGGGTAATGTCTCAGCTTTTTGATATCATATTTTAAGAAAGAATGGTTTTGGAATTCAACCCTTAAAGGAAAAAAGTATAAATTTTTCTATTACCGATTTTAGTGTCACGGGCGATTTATCTCCCTTGATATCTAACCGATATAGATAAATGAGGTATCATATTAAAGAATAAGGTCTCCGCCGTGGTATCATTATATTTTAAGAAAGGAATTTTTCGTAATTCGACCCTTAAAAGGCAAAAATGTCAATTTTTCTAAAATACGTTTTTTGGGTTTCGAGCCATTTATCTCCCTGGATTTCTAAAAAAATTCGATAAATGAAGTAGGAGCATGAAGAGTAATGACTGAACTTGGTAACATTATATTCAACCTCACTATTCATCGCATTTTATTCTCGAAATTTTCGCACGGGTCGTCTAGTCTTTACTTAATTCATATATATATATATATATATATAAAATGAAAAATGCTTTCAAAGAAACCATTATACTAAAAATTTGAAAATAAGTTGATGCTTAGGAGAAAATAAATCTAAATGGACAATATTTACAATACTATTATTGAAATTTTTACATTAATCAGTTATTATTGGAGTCAGTGCAAGCTGTCACTCTGTGGACAGCCGTCCATTGGAAGGAATGAATTACTGCACTTTATTTGCTGTTCGAGATACAGTTTAGCAAAACACATTAAACAATATTTCCATTTGCTGGCACAGACACCAAAAATAACTGTTTAACGTTAAAATTTCAATATTAGCAATTGTACATGTAGATTTATTTTCTTCTAAGCAAGGCATAAACTTATTTTAAAATTTTTTGAGTGTTTTTTTTTGTGGTAGTTTATTTCTTTTTTTCAAATAAAATTTTATTATTAAGTTTTTAGTAGTATTTTAGTTTTTTTTGTATTTTAAATACAGTTAGGCCTTCTAAACATGCTGCCTGAATGAGGCAGCTCTGGATGTATAAAAATAATGATGAAATGGATGATCTTCTGAGAAGAAACAGGGGAAGAAAATAGAACCAATATTTCAAGAGAGAGTGAGGAGCAGTGACTTACCAGCTTCGCTTGATACACAATCAATGCACTGGACTCATATCTACTTTCAGATTTCTTCTATTAGGCACAGTTTTTTTACAATGGGGATTTTAATTTTTTTGTATTTAATGAATAATTTTAAACTCTAATCATTCTAAAAGTGATTGAAAACATATTCAAATCAATAAATGAACTACATTTAATATTGTACACAGAGTTAAAAAAACACAAGCAAAAAATGTGTATTTGTATCTTCTTACTACTGATAGTCTTATATCTTCTTTTTATGGTGAATACCTTTCCAGTCCCAAATAATATTCCAGCAATGATCAGCCAATATGACAGGCACCCACTTCCCTTCAGACCACTGTTCTAAATTCGCGATGTCTTTAAGGAAACTTTCAGTATGTTCATCATAAACATCACTGCAGCTTTCCAGGAAGTGCAGAAAATGCACCTTTAGTGGCATACTGCATCCCAATTTTTTGTATGCAGCAATCATCTCAATTGCCAAATCTTTATAGTTATGAACTCTTAGTTTTCCCAGAAAATTATTGCTGACAGCCTTGACAGCCTTTCTTGACCATAAGGACTTCTTCAAAATTTGGGTCTCTTTGAATTAGTTTATACTGGGGGTTAGCAAACACGTTTTTTTTTTTTTTTTTTTTTTTTACCTTTGCTGCAGTAAGAAGAGGAAATTTATTTGAGAGGTACATAAATCTCCTTTCAGTTTTATCCATGGCCTTATCAAACTGTTTCATTAAGCTTAATTTGATGTGTACTGTAGGAAGAAGCACGTATTCACTAGCTATCAGTTTCTTGTGCTGATAATATTTTTCTCTCCCTATTTCCATTTTCAATGAGGTAATCCCTTTTTCTTATAATGGGAATGAAACACCTACATTTGGTATAGCCTTGTTGCATACTCAATACTGTGACAATAATTCTGAGGTCGCCATATATCTATAATTTATGTTCATTGTATTTAATACATGCGAGCATATATTTGAAAATGTCATATGGGTCTTCAGTCATACTAGCGTAGCCAACTGGGACAGAGGTCCTCGTTGTGGACTAGAACCGCCTTTAAACTAATTTTGGATGCTTCTATAAAAAGTCTAACACAAACTCAATAATTAATTCCTAGCAATGATTTATACATTACAAAATGTAGCAGAAGTACATAAAAAGTTACCAACATTTGTATATTAAAACAAGTGAAATGCGGAAGTTGATGTCACAAACTGTTTTTTTGTAAATTTTCCTTTGTACAGAAAAATAAATCTGGAAGTTAAAATATACAATTTTTCATGCAACTAAAAACCATGCCTGATGGGTAATTCCTGATTTCAGATTTGAATTCCCAAAGCAAAAATGCTAAAGAAATATCAGAAAATTTTTCTTGGTAGAACAGTGTTATTAAATAATTCACACGAAGAGAAATCTCTCACTGAAATTACAAAGTTGCTTTATCTATCCAGCAACTATTCCTTTTTATACCCCTCAGTGTGGCCGTGCATATCAAAGCATCACCACCGCTGAATCAGGTCCTAATCCTGGGCTCTGCATCCAGCCATCCCGAATACATCTGGTCGAATGGTGGACCAGTTCCCAATCCCAGCCTCATAAACTATACATCCATCACATAGAACGCAAGTTTAACTTCACGGACAGATGATGATACGTTAATCTAACATGTTTGTAGTAGACACAAAGGAAAAGGATGTGTTAATTGAATGAAAATGTTCAAAAAGATGATGATGATAATAATAATGTATTAAAGATAGGGTAATATGTCATTGCAGCATACCTTAAAATATTATTTAATGCCATTGCATTGCTGGTACAAAATCCAATGAAGAAAAATGCCAATCAACTTAAAAGCCACACACAGAGAAAAATAAAGGTTTTGTTTGATTACAAGGTAGGGGGAGAACGGCTTGTTGAAGTGTAAATATCTTGATATAATATTTGATAATAAACTAGCAGGAACTTTTCACATGTGGTAGGGAGAGGTTTATAAATTCTGTATTTACCGAAGACGGTTATGAGAGAATGTATCAAGGAAGTGGGAGAACTATGTTACAAACACGTGGTTACACCGTCGCTCGAATATGATGGGGTAGCACGAGATCCAAAGTATGACTATTAAATAACGGAGTTGAAAGGAGGGCAGTTATATTCATTTATAGACATAAGGACAAAAAAAAAAAAAAAAAAAAAAAATAAAAATAAATAAATAAATAAATAAAAAAAATCAGTAACTGGTATGATAAAGGAGCCAGACTGAGAGTCACTGGAAGACAGGATACAGGATAAGAGAAAGTTGCAAGTGTGTAAAGCATATATCGGAATGATATTGTAGAACAAATAGGAAGAGATGACCATAGTCACAAATCAGTGCTTGGTTTCAGGCATAATGGAGATGGAGAATTTTCTTTCATAGGTAAGTTCCTGAGAATCTGGATTAAGTTACTGAGGGAAATGCTGAACTCTTTATCTGACACAAGGAAAGAATGGGAAAGTAGGTGAATAGTGTAAGTGCCAGTGGGATTCCATAACAATTAATTTGGAAGGTGATAGCTGGAAAAAAAATTAAATGATAAAAACTTATGGCTATGTTACCAAAGATAAAAAATAGTGTATTTTGAGAGATTGGTGGCTGTGGAGAATATAAATGAAAAACCAGGTTCAACTATTAGCTTAACTCATGGTAGTAAATATTCAGAATTGGCAGATATTATAATAACTTACACTATAATTGATGAGTATAGGTATACATAAACTCAGTGTGGAAACTGTGAAATACAATGCCCTTTTGCCCAGGTATTCTAGCAATTAATCCTAAAAAATAGAATGGCAAAATCAGCAAACATACAAAATACAAGTCTCATATAGAATACCTGTAAGTGCATCAAAACTGAAATATAAAAACAAAAATACAAAAGCAAATTTTCTCCAATAGTGCTCTGTTGTAAACATGTAAATTTTTCTGCTGATTATGGAAGCTTTATACAAGCAAAAAAGTGAGGAAAGAAAAAAGGATAAGAAATTAGAGCTTAACAGCTTGCCGAGATCACCAGTGATGGGTACAATGGTGGAAGCAAATTATCCACAGCCGTGGAACGTCAAAATCTGAATGACTATACCAGTGACTGAACTCACATCCTCTCAAATCCAGGACTGAGATTTACATTGTGTCACAAATGTATTTAACAGATTTTAATGGTTTTAAGCAATTTCATTCTACAGCAGTAAAAAATATCTCCGGTGAACCCATAAACCAAACCAAACCAAAGATGAACCAAATGGGATGAGTGGAGATGGTAATGGTGGGGGAAGAAGTTGACTAATGATAATTACAACCATTGTAATGGTTGATCAAAGTAAGATGAACTGAATCTTATGGATAAAAAAAAAAAATTGTAAAATAAAATTTTTTAAGACTTGCATCCATCACACTGCTTCCTCAGGCCAATTTCATCCTCTCCATAAACTACTTCCTCTTCAGTTTCCAAGCTCTGCCTCATCTTACTCCAAACCTCTTCCTGGTCATCTGGAAAAACCTTTCCTGAGGCAAGACTTACTCAGTCCCATCGAGTGGCCCAGATACACAGATCATACTTTTATGATCAGGACCCACTGGGGAAGCCATTTCCTAGATTTCCTCAATTCCCTTAATAGCTAGGACCTACTCCTACACACACACACACACACACATATCATCTTTTCGAATGTGGAAAAGATGCACTCCAGACTTCTGTGCTCACGAAGCCAACCAATTTACAATAATATCCTACACCTTGACAGACACCATCCTCTCAAATCAAATGTTCCCTTCTATATAGCCTCCCAGTCCACGGCAGACACATCTGTTTCAATGCTGATCACTTTCCAGGTATTCCCTGAACCATACAATCCCTGTAGGTACCTCTGATCTCTTGTGATGTCACCCACCAGTTCCACACACCCTATAGGTATCTGCAGCCACATATTTATCACCTAGCCTCAAATCTATGAGGGTGAGTCAAATGAAAACCTTAAATTTGTAATAAAAAAATCGAAATTTCACACCGCTATCCAGTAAGTTGGTAAGCGTGCTACAAACAGCATGCAGAATGGCCTGTAGGTGGCAGCTTAGTGCAGATTCACAAATACCGTCGCAGTATCAGTATAAAGATGGCTGCCCCACTCGAGACTTGCACCAGGAAAGAACAGCGTTCTGTTATTCGGTTTTTGAGAAGTGAAGGTGTGAAACCTATTGAAATTCATCGAAGAATGAAGGTTCAGTACGGTGATGCATGTTTGTCACAGCAGCAAGTCTACAAATGGAGTAGGAAGTTCGCAAATGGTGTGACTTCAGTGGAAGATGCTCAACATCCAGGTCAGGCACAACGAGTTGTGACTCCACAGAACATTGCAGCAGTTGAAGCCATAGTGATGGAAAACCACTCAATGACATTGCAGCATGTTTAAAGATTAGTCATGGTTCAGCACACCACATTGGGCATGATGTGCTCCAGTTTCACAAAGTGTCTGCAAGATGGGTGCCACGTCAGCTGACTCCTGAAATGAGAGAATGACGTGTTGATGTTTGTGAAAAACTTCTTCGGCGCTTTGAACGAGAAGGTGATGGCTTCCTTGCAAGAATCGTTACTGGGGACTTCCACCAACCGGAAACGAAGAGATCGAGCAAGGAATGGCGCCATTCCTCATCACCAAAACCAAAGAAGTTTCGAACAGAACCATCAGCAGGGAAGGTTATGCTGACACTATTTTGGGACAAAAACGGCATCATTTTGGAGCATTACATGCCTAGAGGGACCACTGTCACCAGTGCATCATGCACAGATCTCCTAAAAAATCATCTTCGGCCTGCAATCAAATCAAAGCGATGTGGATTGCTGTCATCAGGTGTCCTTTTGCAACATGACAATGCAAGGCCCCACACTGCCAGTACAACAATCACAGACCTGCATTTTGAGTGTCTTCCTCATCCACCATACTCACCAGACCTTGCCCCAAGTGATTTCCACATGTTTGAACCACTCAAAGAAGCAATGGGAGGAAATAAGTTCCGTTCTGATGAAGAGATACGCCACGCGGTGCATGAATGGTTGCACGGACTACAAAAAGAATTTTTTTCTAAAGGAATTTATGCCCTTTGTAAGCGCTGGTGGACTTGCATTGGGCGTGGAAGAGATTATGTTTAAAAGTGATACAGCTATGTACCACGTCTGCACAATAAATAATACAAAAAAAATAAAAAAATTAAGGTTTTCATTTGACTCACCCTCGTATTAACCAGATCCTTTGCCACAGGAATGAGTTTCTATATTCTTTCCCTGAAATGTGCATCATTCAATTATTTATTTTATTTTTTTGCTTACTGCTTTACATCTTGTCAATGTCGGTGTCATTAGAGACGGGAAAGGACATGGGACAAGGAATGGGAAGGAATTCGGCCATGGCCTGTTGAAGGAAGCATTCCCCCTGGAGTGATTTGGGGAAACCATGGAAAACCCAAATATGGATGCCAGGACGGGGATCCGAATCCGCGTCCTCCCAAATGCGAGGCCAGAATGTTAACTGTTCACCCACCACGCTCAATCTATCTTTCAAAATCCTATTCATTAACCCATGCACATGCTTCTACAGAACACTCAACATCAAGAACAAACTGGTCCACAAATACCCACCTTCTGACTCTAGACAACCGTGTGGATTTTTCCTGTAGAATAGGCCTTGCTGCAAAATTTTGAGCATGTGTCCAGCCACCACTCTCCATTCAACTCCAATCACAGGGAATTCTATTCTTACTACTTGATACACCACACACCACACCTGCCTTCACTGCACAGATTCTTATACTGTTCTCACCACAATGCAACATTCCATCATTAGCACATCCTAGTTCCCACCACTATAACAACTCTGATTTACAGTAAGAGCTGCGAAACTTTTTCCTGATACCACTACCGCTTTCGAACTCCATTGATGGCAATTAGCCTATCACCACATTCTAGACACCAGGCATCCCCATTGATATTTATTTAATTTTCTACTCTATCAAAAAATTGTATTTATTTTACTTAAAATTTTTCTATATAGTTCATTTTACTTTGATCAACCGTTACAGAGATTATAGTTACTATAGAAACCGTGTGAAAATTTTGCGAATACAATGAATAGTAAGGTTGAGAGTTTATAATAGTGTGAAAGAAGAACTGCCTCGTTTGTTTAGTGATAGATATACAATAAAAGGCGACGCCAGTGAAGTAGTTTATCAATATCTCTGTTATATGCTGCTGCTATCTAGTGGCTTGGCTCTGAACTGTCTCACATGCACAACTTTCACAGTTATTACTTTTGCCCTTTAAGGATAATGTTCCGAAAAATTTCATTCTTAAGATATTATGTGACCAAAGCAAACGATATGACATCTCATTTATCTATTTCAGTTAGATATCAAGGGAGATATATTGCAAAGGATAAAAAAAAAATGTTACAGAAGTAATGATAATTTTACCCTTTACGGGTCGAATTCCGAAAAATTCCTTTCTTAAAATATAGTGTGATCAAACCATAGACCTGAATCTCTAAAATAATACCACATTTCTAGATTTCGGTTAGTTATCAAGGGAGATAAATAGCTCATGACAAAATATACGTTATGGAAATAATGATAATTTTACCCTTTAAGGTTCAAATTCAGAAAAATTCCTTTCTTAAAATATGATTTCACCAAAGCGGAGACCATAATCTCTAAAATAATATCTCCTTTTATGATTTCAGTTAGATATCAAGGGAAATAAATAGCTTGTGACAAAAAAATACATTATGGAAATAATGATAGTTTTGCCCTTTAAGGATCGAATACCAAAAAAAAAAAAAAAAAAAAAAAAAAAATTATGTAAATGGAGACTTTCCCGGTGTATTGATTCAATAAAAGTTTCTCGGGAGTCCATCCGGCTGGACTCACGAGAAACTTTTATTGAAAAAAAAAAATTCTTAATATATGACATCACTAATGTGTAGATCTTAATATTTAAAATGGCACTTCTTTTTGTCGATTTCACTTAGGAATGCAGGGGGTTAAATGGTTCATGATACAAAAAATAGCATTTTAGAAAGATTGCCATTATTGCCATTTAAAGGTTCAATTCTGAAAAACCCCTTTCCTAAAATATGATGTGCTCAAGGTAGGGACCGTAAGCTTTAAAATGATACTTCATTCATACATTTCGGTTAGTTATCAAGGGAGATATTGGCTTGTGACAAAAAAACTTATAGAAATAATATATATGATTAATAATAATATTTAATTAAACTGCAAATGAGTGCACTCTCCGGTGGCAATTTCCTTACCACCCATCTCCCTCCTTCCCTGCACCCACCTACATTTGCCGTCGGCAAATTAACTTTAAATTCTTAAATTGTTAGTTGACTTCTCCCCCTCCTACCCACCGTTAATTGTACTATTTCCACCTGATCCGTCATTTTTTTAATCGTGCAGTCTCAATGTGTGAACTCCTTGCCATATGGCCTATAATCGTGTTTATATTTGAGTGCTTGTCTTAACCCTCCTGCCTTTATTTGTGATGGGTTTATTTTACGCGCCCTTCTTATTTTTATAACTTCATTGTTTTGCAATCCTCGCCTTGCACAGATTATCTGCCAGTTGTTAAGGATCATTAGTCACAATGTGATGAGCTTCCTCTCAGGCAGTGACACTGTTTTGGAGTTAAAGAGTTTAAACCAGAATTCTTTACGACATCATCGAAATTCAAGGGTGGTTTGAAGCATTCTAAAAATTGAATAGAAAGAAATAACTTGCCTCACAGAAACTTTTTTTATTTTTCATTGTAGTCTCCATGTATACTAATGTTCTTGGCCCAGCAATGTTATAATGCCTGATCCCATACCAAAAATACATTCCTCTAGGCCCGCAAAATACCCGTCAACTTTGGCTGTCAGTTTGTCATTCTCTGTCCATCAACGAAACTTTTGAGCTTGCAAAAGACAAGGAAGACTGATGGAGCCAAATCAGGTGGGTGTGTCAACAATTTGTATCTTAGTTCATGTATTTGTGCCATCGCCATGACATCCGTTTAAGGCCACGCAATGTCTTAATGAAAGATGACTTTCTTCCTGGCTTTTTTTTTTTACATATGTTTTGATGTAGTAGGCCCAGGAGGTTAGTGTAGTATTAACCTGTAATTCTTTGATCAGTGGGAATATCAACAGAATCCATTTTTCACCCCCGAAAACTGACACCAAGACCTTTCCAGCCAACCATATGGCCTTTGCTTTCTTTGGTAGTAGTGAATCCACATGTTTCACTGTTTTGACTGTTGTTTTATCTCTGAGGTATATTAGTGGATTGTTGACTTCTCATCCCCACTGATATTCATACCATTCCCATCTTTTTGGTTTCAAACATTTCCAGTCTGACACGTTTACGAGCCACGGCACCCACCTAGCACGTAATTTTCTCATCTCCTATTCCACATTTAAAATGTGATATGCCCTTTCAGGTGACACCCCTATACCTTCAGTAATTTTTCACACTTTCTGTTGGCAATTCTCCAGGACTATTTTACACAGTTTGTAATAATTTCTGGTGCAGTGGCACATCTTCGCCATTCACTACACGGATTGTCATCTAAACTGTTCCGACCAAATTTTAACTCGTTTGTCCACTTGGAAACAGTTGAATATGAAGGAGCAGAGTCCCCCAGTGTATTTTGAAAATCAGCATGAATTTCCCAGTAATTCATAACTTTCTTTATTACTTAACCAATGCTTGACTCTTATTTTTTTTTTTTTTTCATCTTCAGAAATCACAGAGTAGAAACAAGACCATAGTGATGACCACACTACAGAGTTCTACTCAGTCCAATGAAGTGTCACCTGTTTACAAAAAAGGGACGACCTATTATTACACAGAAACCCTGCTGTGGAAGCACTGACATCTTGTGGTGATTCTGAGAACTTTTCAAACCACACTCTTAATAATAATATTCATGTCTGAGAGTGAACTTGTGACCAAATATGTTTCCAATTGTGGCTAACAAATACCACCAAATGGAACTGCTGCAATCCTGAGTCTACTGACTTTAAAAGAAAATTTAGGTGGGGAAAATTCTATTTTGTCATAAAATGTGGCATATATAGTTTCAAAGGATTTTTTAATTTTTTTTGAGTTGAAGAGTAGCCCTGCTTAAAAAATTAATTAAATACATGACTGACACTTTCCTTATTAGTGCTGAAAAAGTGGTCTTGTCTAAATTTTTTTTCCTAGAGTTTGTATGTTCATACACTGTCGTGCCTTCTGCAATGGTAAATGATGAACTTCGTCTCTGGCCATTACATTAGCATCCTTTTGTGCATATGTTAATAGTACTGATTACAATTAAAGTAAATTGATCCAAAGTAATATAGTAAGTACTGTTGCACTTTGCCACAACCAACTAAGATCCTTCATGATTTAGTGTTATTTGATCAAATACTTTTGTCTTATTTTTTTGTATGATTCCAGAGAAAACAATAGAGCTGGAATGTGCCATACACACTTGTTCTTACTTCCTGACATCTGAAGAACAAATTTCTTAGCTCTTAGCATTTTATTTTCTATTATTGCTCTACACTTCATGTATGCCATTACAGGTGGGAGAGGACTGGGGTCAAGGAATGGGAAGGAATTTGGACACAATATTTTTGAAGGAATACCTGGTAATTGCCTGTAGTGGTTCCTGAAAAGTACAGAAAACAGAAACGAGAATGGCTGGAAACTATGTCCTCTGAATGCCAGGCTCAAGCAGCATCTTATCATTCATTCTGAGGAAAAGTGTCTACATTTCCAAGTTGATTTGCAGATAAGGATGTATATGCCCAGGAAATGTTTGGCAGTATGCAATAGTCTGTAATCTATAGAAGCCATCTTGATTAACACAGTCTAGTCATTGTCTATCAGCATGAAATAAGCAATCACAGAAGACATTTGGGGTAGCAGCAGCAGTGGCTGTCAGAGGAAAACATTACAATTGGGTATTTGACTACTTCTTGAAAATGGTTTTATATTGTTTATTGGTACACCTTATTCGTGGAGTGAAGAGAATTTTTGACAAAAGTGCCTATTTTGCGTAAAATTCAAAGTTAAAATTTAAAGAATTTAAAAGCCCGCAAAAACGCTCCTTTGCTGTCTGGAGCGGGAAACGACAGTCGTGATGTCACACATCTGTAAATGCTGCCGCTGCGAATGGAGCGTTTCCTATTACCCAAGTTTTCAACTATTTTTATTGTTTGTTGCTGGTTATTTCTTGTTATTAATGAAAGTTTGTTTTTAATATAAAATCAAAAACAATTTGTAAAATCCTACAGCGGAAAAATATTGAAAGTAGACGACTTATTCAGTGGAGCTTAAAAATGTAACAACTTCAATTTGATATTGCGACAAAGTCACTTACAATTTTCTGTGAAGCTCATTTACACCACAATTTTGTAGGGTTAAATTTAATACATTGTTTAAGGTGAGAATTATTATGGTTAGGATCCTAAGGTTCGATCCTCGCTTCGGAGTATGTTCAATTTGTTTTCTTTTGGTACTAGTTGCTGTTGGTTTCCAGAAAATCCACCAAAACATCAATTTGATTTTTCTTTTCTTTTTTCTGAAGGCTTCAAAACTTTTTGGATAACAGACGAATAACAACCATTTGAAACAACGAAATAAGATTTCAAAAAGGAAATTGAACGTTACTTGCATACCGAAAAACAGTATTCTTTTCATTTTTTTTTTAATAAAAATTACTTGCACATTAAAAGTAAATACCACCTAACAGATGCATTTATGTCAGGAAGATAACCTGCAGTTTCAAACGAAAAGGACACAAAGCATTCAGGAACTGTTGCAAGATTAGCATGAAATTTCTACAAGTCACTTCTAAAATAAATTCCATTATTCACTGCCATGCACCTGTATTTTTTGCATGATATTCTATCTCTGGTAGGTTTAAAAATTTAAAGTTCTCATGTATGGTAGCAATTTGTTTCAAACACTTACATGAAGCTTAGAAACTATTATGAATTCTTCGAATAAAAACATGGTTGTGCAAAAAAACAGCATACAAAAACGGAACAAATGCACGAAAAAAATATTATCCCAACCTAGGTTCGAACGTAGCCATTCTGAATTCCATTCAATCACGCAGCTACATGGACAATGCTTCTTAATTGCTTCTCTTTTATGTTAATAGTAAACACTTCTCAGTTTATTTGTGTAAGATGAAGTGAAATGAGGTAGGTAAATGAAAAAATAAACAAGTTCAGTTTTATTGACAATATAATATCATTTATCTTTAATCTGCAATTAAGAAAAATAGCCCACAACATCCAATTGTTCCGAGCATGGTGAGTGAGCGGTTAACGCTCTGGCCTCGCATCCGGGAGGACGCGCACAGTATGATATTTTCTAAATCTAGAGGGACAAAAGTCTGTTTTGATAATAGTCTACGCAGGCAAAATAGTTATTTATATTCAAAGTAGATAAACCATATTACTCGGAACAAAGGTTTATTTTCCACGAATTCGCTCCTAACAATAGAAAAAATAGTTTGAACAATGGGCTTCCTGTGATCCACTGATCAATCGCTCCAGTCGGCCGTGCCATTCCACTGAGCTTGGTGGATGATTATGCTGTGTTTCTGCATGTTAGTAGTGATTTGTGTGTTGCTATTGCTTTTGGCGAGCCTCAAGGTAAGTTTACACCTGATTTTTCAGTGATACATTAGCATAATTAAAACAGAGTATTTTTAATTTTTTTTTTTTTTTTAAACCTACTGAGCCAATTTTATGTTGAGTTTCAGTTCATTATAACGATCCCTTACTATATTTATTTGAAAGAGCTGCTTATTAGCGACAAGAAATACCTTCATTTGTTTGCATGTATTTGTAACACCCATACAACTTTTCTTTATTTTCAGCATGACTGCACAAATTTCGCGTACAGAATTGTTTGACGTATTGTTTGCCAACGCAAAACAATCAATTTCTAACTTTCAATTTAAATATAAAAGAGTCTCAAATTGAATCTGCTACATTTTTAAGCTCAGCAGAATAAAAGTCAGAGGTTTTTTCTGTAGCTAGCCCCGCAAATAAGGTGTCTATTTTAGATGTATTTCCGCTGTAGGCTTTTACAAATTGTTCTCGATTTTGTATTCAAAATGAAATTTCATAAATAACATGAAATGACCAGCAACAAACAATAAAACTAGTTGAAAACTTGGATAATAGGAAATGCTGCATTCCCAGCATTTACTGACGTGTGATGTCACTCAAGTGACCACCAATCCTAGAGCGTTTTCTGTCACGTGACTAGAGGTAAGAAAAGTATAATTTTTATTTTGCTTTTTTATTAAAAATAATCCATTTTTCTTTTCAAAAATGAAGCATTAATCTACGAGAATGAGTTCAATTTATAATAATTTTTTTAATACTGTCAAGTAGCCTATCGTTGGAGTAATGCAAAATAGAGTAATTTATCTGATGTCCAATAGGACATGATCACTGGCTTTTGAGCATTTCTGAAAATGGTTAATTTTGTGAATTGTTCATGTGCCAACATGGCAAAATTCTACTATCCAAAATCCGCAAAATAGCCATGGTCACAGAGGTGAATGAGGCTGTGGAGATGTATTTGTGGGAATAAACATGTAACCATGGATAAATATCTTCAACAATAGTGCTGTGTACGGAGCTCCACAATAGATGGCTGGTTAATGCACATATGCTGACGTCTGTTCAGTGGAGATGAAGGACGAAATTTGCAAGCAGATTCTGCTGCTGGATGTCCACTGAATGGCCACAGATGGCTTTTCCCAATGGATCAAGTTTTATAATCCGTCGGACAGATGGACATTAGTATAAATGGCTTGAAACGTTAGAATATGTGTCACCCTGCAACAATTGCCAAGGAACCCAACTATGCAACTTAGAACAACTGGAGCCGTCATGGCTCCACATCACTGCAAGTACCTCAGCAACTCTCATATCGCAGCAGTGCATACTGTGATAGGTGTTTATTCTAGTTACAGACATGTGTCTGCATTAATGTGACTGAACTACGTATTTATAATATAAAGAACCTATTGCATTTCTACATGTCAGCTCACTTCATATACTAAAACTTTGTGTACATAGCAATAGTTCTAACATCATGTAGTAATTGTATGAATGTTATTGGTCCTCATATCATGCCATCCTATTTAACATAAGACTAGCCACAAAGCCCGTCAAAAATGATGGGTTTAGCGGAGTTTCCTGGCAATCGATTTGTTTTTAGTCGCGTATCTAAATAGAATTCTTCTTCTTCCATCGTTGTGCCCAACTCAGGAGCGCAAGTGAACTTGTGTTAGACACATCTGTTAGAGATGTGTGTTTCCTCTGTTCCCAAAACCTCTTCATCCTTTCGCTGTGCTCTTTCCTTCGTTCTTCCGTCCAAGTGATCCTTCTTCTAATATACTGGCTGTTGGTAAACTGGTGGTTGTTGACCATCCTACTAAATCGGCATCTGTCCTGTATGATGTCTGTTATTCCTATTTCCCGGAAATCCTTTTCAATTTCAATTAGCCAGTTGTTTTTCAGTTTCATTGAAATTGCTAGGTTTAGAATTCTTTTTGTTAGTCTGTTATTACTCATTCTGATAATATAGCCGTAGAATTTAATTCGCCTTTTCCTGAATGTGTCTGAAATTTTTTCCGAATGCTGATATAGTTCGTTTGATTTCCTTCTCATCCAAATTCCGCTGGTACAAACTGGGCCAAAGATTTTTCTTAAAATTTTCCTTTCTTGCTTTTCAATATCTTTAATCAATGATTTGCCTCCAATAATCAAAGTTTCCGAAGCGTATAATGCCTCCGGTTTGATTACAGTTTTATAGTGTCTTAACTTGGCATTTCGGGAGATTGACTTTTTGTTGTATCTGTTCCAGGTGATTCTGTAGGCTTTTTGTAATTTAGTTATTTTCTCCTTGTTTGCTTTACGACTTAAACTGGCAGGTTGAATAATTTCTCCTAGATATTTGAATTTAGCAACTTGAGAGATATTGCCAAATCGCGTTTTTAAGGGTTGTCCATCTTGGTACCGTGAAGATCCTTCCATAAATTGGGTTTTATCATATGAGATTTGGAGACCACATTTAGCTGCAATTTCATGCAGTTTTTCAAGTGTGTAGACTGCCTCTTGCCTGTTGTTGGAGAGATTTGCCAGATCATCTGCAAAGGCAAAACACCGCAAGTGAAGTTTATTTCTGTGTAGCCTGCCAATGGTTATTTCTTTTACTTCTTTCTCCCAGGTTTTGATTACTTTGTCCAGAACAAGACTGAATAAAAGGGGTGATAGTCCATCTCCTTGTCGAACTCCTGTGCCATTTTTAAATGGTTCCGACACCTCACCTAAGAACCTTACTTTTGAAACGCTATCCGTTAATGTCTATTTGATTAATTCTCTGGTTTTTCTGTCTATTTTGTATTCTTTTAGTGTCTTAAAAAGTGTTTGTCTGTCAATAGAATCATAAGCTTTTTTGAAGTCTACAATGGTGATTACTGTTTGTCGGTTTTTATGGATTTGTAAGATGGTTTTGAGATTTAAAATTTGTAATATAATCTTCACGGGTGTTCAGCCGGATAGTGTCAAAGTAACACGACGTTTCGACAGCAAGCTCGGCTGTCTTCATCAGGCTGGGGCAGGTTGAAAAGTCGGCCCTAGCGGAGCATGCTTTCGACCACAAGCACATGATTGAGTTTGACAAAACGGTAGTGTTGACCAGGGCCTCCACTTTCTGGGACTCGGTCATAAAGGAGGCGTTGAAGATTCGACTGAAAGACCAGAACATAAATAGGGACAGCGGGCTCTTTCTGAGCAAAGCCTGGATGCCCATTATTAACGACCTCCGATGAGAGCGAAGCAGGACACAACACGCCGTCAAAGCGGCTAATGACACCAGTCGGGCGCCACGGGTATCCGCGGACTAGCCATCGACCAATCGGGGGGGGGGGGGGTCTCCCACTGGCCGGGACCGCTGCACTCCCTGGTGGGGCGGGTGCGCTCTGATTGGTCGGACGCCCCACGGGGGCAGGTATATAAGGAGGTGCGTCGAGGAGCTGAGTCAGTCGACGCGGTGACAGCCAGCTTACGACAGCCAGCAGACACCGATACCTGATGAAGACAGCCGAGCTTGCTGTCGAAACGTCGTGTTACTTTGACAGCATCCGGCTGAACACCCGTGAAGATTATATTTCATCACTACGCCGGGAAAGTCTCGACTCATACATTTAAAATTTGTTCTGCACATGACCTGCCTTTTCTAAATCCTGCCTGATACTCGCCAATAAGATGATCGATTTATGTTTCAAGTCTCATGAAAAGTGCTTTGGATAGAATTTTGTAAGTAATTGGTAACAAGGAAATTCCTCTGTAGTTATTAATGTCAGTTTTATCCCCTGTTTTGTAAAGTGGGTGAATTAGTGTTGTGGGTGAAATAGAATTGTTATAAAATAAAGATCATTGTGCTGCAATTTTTCGTCCCATGTGATGTAGCAAAAAATTATTCGCCAATATAGCCGGTAGAAAATCAAAACTTCATTCACACGATAATTTAATACATTCCCTGTATCGCACGTCAATGTCATCATGCGTCGATACTGATCATGCATCATGCGATACAAACTTGATCCAAAATCCTCACAGTTTCCTACAACTTTCTTATTTTTGATGATTAAGATCAATGTTTCAATGCCTGACACAACTTACATTCAGTGAAAATGAAGGATGCTAAAAATAAATCTTAAAAACCTACGATATGCCACGTAATATTAGTTTTAATTGTGGTTTAGGTCGCACACATCACGAACAATTTGGAACTTCTTTCATTCAAAAAAAGTAATGATTTCAGTAAAAAAAGCAACTGATAATGAATATGCCATTCTAGCATTACATTTCTTAGCAATTACTTAAATAAATATAATTTTTATAAAAGAAAGTTCAATGCAATCCATAGTGCTTTGCCCTATAACAAAAGGTTTTCGTTGCCATCCTGGTCCGGGTTGCATTACAACTTTTTTAATTTAATTTAATTGCAATGGAGCACAGGCTCCGGTGGCAATTTCCCTACACAGCTATCTTCCCCCTATCCTGCACCCACCTACATTTGCCCTCTACAAATTTTTTCTTTAAATTCCTTCAAAGTTTTCGGTAAATTATTCATCGTTTCTCTTGGTAACTCATTCCAATCCCTGACACCCTTACCTAAAAAAGAGAATCTTAATCACGTATTTAACTTGCCGCTGATTAAATGTACTATATCGCATTTTAGTGTTAATAATTCATCACAATTTAAACTAAATCAAAAACCTTTACTGGTTATTCCATATTCCTTTAAAGATTTTAACAAATACTTTTACATAAAACAAATATTAAATAAATCTAAGCAACTAATACTTATTATGTCAATTTAAACAAAATATATAATTTTATCTTCGTGTTCCAAAAGGTTTCAGTTTCCTTTTGGGACCAGGTTGCATTTCAACCTAGCAATGTAATTTCTCGCCAGAAAAACAATAATTCAATCTCACGCATATTAATACATGAACTGTATCGCATTTTAGTGACAATAATGCATCACGATATAAATTTGATCAAAAATCTTCAAGGGGTTTTGCACTTTTTTTTTTTTTTTTTTTTTTTTTTTTTTTTTTTTTTTTGTGATTCAAACTGGTAGCAAAACGTTTGAATGGCTGACACAGTTGCTGAAATAATAGACACAGTAATATTACACAGTTAAAGGAAATTAAAATAAACTTACATTATGCCATATTTCTTTTAAGTGTAGTGTAGGATGCACAGTTCCTGAATCAATGTGCAACTATTTCCATTCAAATGTATTAATAATTTCAATAATAGGACAGAGTTTAAAATATTTTGGAAAAAAAAACTAAATTATTCAAGCCCTTTGCCGTAACATCAAATGCCACTTGTAATTCTGACCCATGCTAAGTAATACTCTAACCAAACTTTTTGTAACACTGATGTTCAAAATACAAAACTTTTATCTTACACATGTATGGACAAAGAATTTAAGGAATACTTCTATAAATCAAAAGAATATTACGTAAATATAAGTCTCTAATGACTGATATGTTGATTTTAACGCAATACATATTTTTATTTCAGTGTTCTATGAGTTAATTTATTCACTGATGTTTGGAAATGTTATTAAATGACACGCATTCCCAAGAATAATATTGTAAAGCGTGACGTCATAGATTGATGTCATGCTGTGTGACATCTAGCCTATTATACTAATAAACAGACTGGCAGCACTGGAACTCATCATGGAACTGTCATTCTGGTCTGGAAACTGTTGCACATGTTCATTTAGTGATACTATTTAATATATGTTACTCTTAGAGTTGTAAAATATATAGATACCGCACAAACTTCACTCGAAAAGTGCCATAACGCTGTACCGCGAGCTACTGGGAGAAGCCTTATAGTGAAGTATAATGATGATGCACATTGTTTGAATGATATTATTTGGGAATATGTTGCAATAAAAGTATAAATATGGAAAAGATTACACACTTAAAAAACAGCTTTGAACCGTAAGCAAACATTGGTTGCCTCATACATGACATCCAACGATTATAGGTATTACACTGTCAAGAAACATTTCTGCATGTTGTTATGTCCAAGATATTAATATTCTATGGCATTTATGAAAGAAGGTTGCGGCAATATTAACGTCGCTTATGTTTAAGTCGAAAGTGCGGCAATATGGTTCTTTCGGCATCAGGTCAAAGGAATTTAGTTTTTATGGTTGAAATGCAGCCGTGCCAAATGGCGTTTGGTTCTTTTTTGTTAAAGCATAATTTGCTAGAAATGTGGATTTATTAAACATTTAAGTTATTATGATTTTTAATCAGAATCATTAGCAATGTTTGTGAATAGGTAGGAATGTAGCTTGGACCAAAATGGAAATAGACGCTTCCTTTCGTAGTTTATTGGAGTATAAATTTTATTTTTATAATAAAGTTGGTATGGTTTTCATCATTGTTGGTTGTTGATGCATTTTGTTTGACATTATATTATTATAACTGGAATTCGCATATGGCGTCCTCTCAACGCTTAGTGTCAAATGTTACAGTATTTTTTTATCTTGCGTGAAGTTTGTGTATTACACGCTATCTTGATAGGTGTAAAAGAAACATATTAATAAATAATATAATCAAAGGAATGATAGCATTGTCATTATACATTGCTATATGCCTTCTCCCAGTCACTCGCCGCCTTACGTTATGACACTTTTTGAGTGAATGTTTGTGAGGATGGATATATTTTACAGCTCTAAATATATTAAATAATATCACCCAACGAACATGTGCAATAGTTTTCAGACGAAAACGACAATTTCCTGATGAGTCCCAGTAATTGTGCTACAACTCACTGGTATGTTTCAGAGTCCAATAATACGCATACAGTGATGTTAGCCATAGTGCAGAGCACACATTCATTTCTGTTGCGATTGGTGCTATTTAAAGATACAGAGAAATTTCTGAGCCTATAAATAGCTTGTAAATGAATGACAAGTATATACAAAAATTGTTAATAAAATGTGAACAGCCTTATTTTTCTCTCAGAAATCTAACAGCAAAACATAGTTTTCTTTAAAAAAAAAAAAAAAAAAAAAAAAAAATAATAATAATAAAAAAAGCATGCCATATGATGTTACTTTTCCCAACTTGATTTATGGTAATAAGTTTCATTTATGGAACTGAGCTTCTGATCTGAGAAAGTAGGAAAAATTGCTTCTACGAGTAGACATGTGGCTTAACCTAAAAAATACTCGATAATCACAATTGTTCTAAGTACAAATTATTAAAAAATAAACAGTAAGGGGCAGTTCCATCATTACTGTGGCACCACAATCTGATGGTGAATTCTTGTACAACTCGATAAAACAGATCAAAAAGGAGGAATAAAATTTTAAGATATTTTGCTTGGTTTTCAAGATATAACATGTTAAAAATCAGTTATACGTAGGGCCTATAGTTCTTGTGCTTTTGATGACTTTTCTTCTGGTCAAGGCCATATTTCAACCTAACAACAACCACTATGAACAAAATAAAACACCAATAGAGCATTTTCACCATGTTGATATAGAGGTTTTGGTGATTTTTGTTCCTGGTACAGGCCAGGTCTCAACCTAACCTACTTACTTTTGAGATTCAATATCTCGAGAACTAAGATCTGTATCATCAAATTTAGAGCTATGGCGAAATGTTTCTTCTGGTCCAGGTCACATTTTAACCTAAACAAGTCAATTTTGAGATACAATATCTCAAGAACTAAGCGAAATATCAAAAAAATGTATTCTTCACTTTCAATTTGTCTCATCAAGATACATAAGAATGCATCATCAAATTGCAGTGCCACTGTTATTGTAAAATCCCCCAGTAAAGAATTATACAACCCATTCACTTTAAAAGCTAATTGTTCTTTGAGGGATATGGACCCTGCTTTACATGATATCATCAGTTTCAGAGAAATTATTGAAATTGCATTTCAGTACAGGTGTTAACTTTGAATTGAATAATAATAATGAAGACCATCATCAATTTAAAACACCCTGGACCAAAATGATTGATATTAAAAGAAACAGTGTTTAGCATGAAGAACATTACATCATAGGTGGCAGGTAATAACACATTATTATATGCATTTCAGTCAGTAGGCCTAATATACAAAATTAATTTTGATTAAAAAACTCACTGTTCTCTCAACAGTGTAAACTGTCTTTCCAGATCAACCAGATTCTCCATACACTCTGTTCTCCTCCTTTCACACTCCTCTTCGTCCATTTCTGTAATACATGGTACAAAAACTTAAACACACTGATTCTTATATTGAAAAATGAGTTTCTATTATAATTTTTTGACATAAAGTTACATATATTCAAACACAAATGTTGAGATACAACATGGATATTTCAAAAATATTTGATTAACCTGAACTGTCGTCAGAATCAGAAGCAGCATCGCTTGTATCACTTGTAGAACTAGACTTATCAGATTCTCCAGATTCATGTTCCATCTCCTCTCCATCACTATCATCTCGGTCATCCTTTATTCCAGTCATCTTTGTGCCTTGTTCCTGAGCTGTTCGAGTAAAATGGATAAGGAACAACGATTCAAAATGAAAAGTTATCAAACCCAAACCTTATACAACAATAAAATTTAACAAATATTTCAGATATTTAGTGCAAGAAAACTTCCCATGCAAGGAATAGAAATACCTTGCACAACGCGTTTCATTTCTGTACAAATTCAGAAAACGGCAAACGAGAAAATTTCAGACATCACTTTTATTAGTAAACAAACGCCAAATACTACCAACCAGAGACGATAACATCTACTTACTTTCAATACTTATATTTCCAATCTCTGTTCCAAAGATTAATTAAAGAAGCGTGCTTACATCTCTGCTTAACGATATTCCGCTACATCACTACTGCAATAACGTATGCAGGAAGCTGTTTCTTTTTTCAGCAGTTCAAATTGTAAACGTTACGATTACATCTGCAAGGATAAATGAGTAACATACACTGATTTGTAGAGGTCATATATAGGTGGGTGTAGGATAGGGGGATGTTGGGTGTGTAGGGAAATTGCCACCGGAGCATGTGCTACATTGTAATTAAATTAAATTTTTAAAAAATTGTGGAAAATTAGCTTCAGGGTGGGACAAATGCAAGGAAAATTACGTGTTGAAAATGGTTTTTCTTGAAAAAAATTAAACATTCCTTTCAATTATTTAAACACTAGTCTTCGAGGGTTCTGGCTAAATTTTGACAAAATTTGTTTTTCAATATTAAAAGGGGTAATTTTTATTTTATACAGTTTTCGGTAGACTACCTGAGGGAGGGAGCCCAGGTGAGGCGGTTTTCTAACTCTAGCTACAGCCATGTGTAAGGCTGTTACCGTTTCTAGTATAAGGTGACTATTTTTGTTTATTTTATTCCGCTTTTTTAACTTAACGAAGTATTTGTAACTAAATTTAGATATTTAATCTAAAATTAAATGGTGCAAAAACAAACTGAATGATTTATCGGTTTACGTAGGCTCACTTATAGCGAACCTCCCGTTAAAGTAGACTAGCGTTTGCCCCCCCCCCCCCCACCCGGTTGCTTCAAGCAAGCTTACCTTGGCATGTATAGGAATGATTTATTCTTTTAATTCTAGTATTAAACATTAACGTGTAGTATCAAAAAATGTAAATTTTATTTTAAAACTTTCTCTTATTTTAGTTATTATTTATTAGTTTACTGACATCAAAAAGTTTTGTTTTTTTGTTTGACGTTTATTTTAATGCAATAAAAGAATGAAATTAAAGCTAAGTGAAATATTATGGGTAACGATCGCATAAGGGCGCACCGGGGATCCATTTGGTAAGAACCACGACGCATATTAGTCGATTGCTGGCGTATGACGATATATAACCCCAACCGCCGGCTGATGTGTGATAATAAACTTACTAGATTCACGACAGGTACCTCTAAAAGTAAGATACAAGATAAAGAAAACAAATGACGTCATAATTTTTTCATATTTTTTTGACACTCTCCGGCTGCAAAGTCGTGAAGATTATGTTGCAGTTTACTGAGAACTTACTTTTCGTAAAAAGTGCATATTAAAGAAAAATAAATATACGTTAGTCATAAGGCAACATTCAGTAGTGTAGGCAGTACCTTCGGCGGTCATCTCTAAACATATCCTTGCAACGAATGTAAAATCGTTGGCTACTTAACATGATACCACATGAACAAATTCATATGCCGTAGATAACGGCATGTATTTCTTGCTTAATAACTTCTAAGCAACATCCTACGTTTCGAGATATTTTTTACTTCATTAGTTTGTATTTTTTGGCTTTAATAATCAAATTTTGTAAACGTGCGCGACAGATTTCAGACCAAATAAACAATTAATTCTCGGTACGCCCTTATTTGACTACTGTTCTTATTAAAACGTAGAGATGATTATTATATATACACTAAACCAGTGACTAAATTTGAAGGGAAAATATGTACAATTATAGAAAGGCACATACTTCGAAATTGAAGAAATATTTCAAGGAAAGTTCAAACAAACAGAAGGATGACACAATTACAGTGGAGTCGAAGTGGTAAGAGTTCAAGGAGATAGTAAAAAAGGGTGAAAAATATATATCGAAAACAAAATATAAAGAGAAGTATATAGCCTACATACTATAATAGGGAGGTGAGGCGGTTAAAGTGGTTGGTGAAAACATAAAAGAGTTAAGAGACAGCAACGCATAAAGGAATAGTTGAAACAACTAAGAAAGGAATTAATAATAGCGAAGAAAGAGGCTAAAGTTAGGTTTATGAGAAACATTATTGGTGTAGGAGGACCAAGGACGAATACATCTAGAAATGTCTATAGCTTTGTAAGAAAAGAGGTGTAAGGGTTTGGGAGAGACTATACTAGCCTTTTCCAACCAAGTGTCAACCTCTCCTTCCCGTAGTGCATCCAGGTTGCACGGACGAGGCTCTGGCGACTGAAAGATTCCCGGTATAAGGAGATACCCACTGCTTTCCAACAGCCTCCGAAGTGTAGTGATCTAGCGTACCCTCTTAGCCTTGGGGTTGGAAACGGCCCTTAAAGGCGGATGAATCAGAAATGATCAATGGCAAGGGGATCCAGAAGCAACGGGAAACCACTACATCAAAGACCCAAAGAGTATCCCGAGAACATGTAATCCTCTCAAATTACATATATCATGATGGCCTCTTCCGCGGTACAATATTCAGGAAGTAAAATATCCTTCAATCGGATCTCCGGATGGGGATGCTAAGGGAGGAGTCATTAGAATGGATAGAAACATTCTACGAGTCAGAGCGTTAGAAGTCTGAATAGAGCTGGTAGGTTAGAAAACCTGAAAAGGAAGATTGAAAAACTTAAGTTAGATGTTGTTGGGATTAGCAAGATTAAATGGAAGGGAGCGCAGGATTTCTGGTCTGGGGAACACAGGATAATTAGCACACTAGCTGTCAGTGGAGTCACTGGTGTAGGATTTGTGATGAATAAGAGAGTAGGGAAAAGGGGGAGTTATTATGAACAGTTTAGTGACAGGATTATTTTGATAAGTTAGAAACTAAGCCCACCTCAATCACATTAGTACAAGTGTATATGCCAACGTTACAGGAAGATGACGATGAAGTAGAGAAAATATACACCGAGGTTGAAGAATTAATCCAATATCTGAAGGGGGAGGAAAATCTAATAATCGCAGGTGATTGGAATGCGATAGTGGGAGAAGGAAAAGAGAGGAATACTGTAGGAATTTTTGATCTAGGAGAAAGAAATGAGCAAATTAGCAGGTTGTTAGAATTTTGTGAAAGATATAAGCCAATAGTGCAAACACACTGTTTAAGAACCATGCAAGAAGGATATACACCTGGAAACGTCCTGGGGATACAGGCAGATAGCTAGATTTCATCACGGTCAAATAGAGATTCAGGAATGAAGTTCTAGACTGTAAAACGTACCAAGGAGCAGACGTAGACTCTGACCATAATTTGATAGTAATGAAGTGCAGGCTGAAATTCAAGCGAATAAGGAAGCAGCATAAGCAGCACAGACTGGACGTGAATAAACTGAAACAGTCTATTACGATGAAAAATTTGTAGAAATGGTAGACTTAGGGCTAAGAACTAACTCTGAATGGAGCTCAACTGAGGATGAATGGATGCATTAAAGACAGAAATAATGAAATCTGGAAAGGAAACATTAGGCTTTAGAGAATAAGCTGCCCGAAAACCTTGGATCACAGAAGAAATTTTGGAAACGGTGGATCAGAAGAGAAGGTACCATAATGCTCAAGATGAAGCAGAAAGAGACCAATGCAGGCAATTTAGAAATAAAATAAACAGGAAATGCAATAAAGCAAAAGAAAAATAACTAGAAGTAAAGTGTGATGAAGTACAAAAGGAAATGGTCGTAGGTCAGGTTGATGTTGCATATAGGAAGATCAAACTGAATTTTGGAGAAATGAATAAAAGAGGTGCGAACATTAAAGATGCCAATGGGAAACTTCTTTTAAGCTCAGATGATAGAGCTAACCGATGGAAGGAATACATTAAGAAACTGTGTGATGGGGACGACTTGAGCAATAGTGCAATGGAAAAGGAAAGCAATGTCAATACTGTTGACTTAGGAGATCCTATTTTGAGGACAGTATTTAATATAGCTCTGAGTGATTTTAAAGCAAATAAGGCAGTTGGAATTGATGAGATTCCTCCAGAACTTCTTAAAACCCTAGGAGAAGAAGGAATTGGAAGATTATTCAAGCTGGTATCAAAAAGTTATGAAACAGGAGAAATTCCAAGTGATTTTAATAAAAACATCATCTTCATACTTCCGAAGAAAGCACAAGCCGACAAATGTGAGAATTATCGCACCATTAGTGTAACATCACATGCTTCAAAATTACTTACCAGAATAATGTACAGAAGAATGGAAAGGGCATTCGAAGACATAAGTTGATGAAGATCACTTTGAGTTTTGGAAAAATCGTCATACAAGGGAATGAAATGTGGCTTTAGGATTAATATTTGAAGGGCGGCCCAAGAATTTGTTGATTTAGAAAAAGCTTTTAATAATAATAGGTGGGACAAGATACTCAAAATTTTAAAGATGTCAGGTCTAAAGTATCGAGATAGAAGAATACCTTATTTATTTATCAATCTTGTTCCATGGATCCCTGCTGAGGAAGTACCTCTGGGATGTGAAACATGTAATTGTTGATACATATACACATAATATGACTCATATCATAGTAAATATATATATATATTATTTTTATTTATTATTATTACGTTTAGCCCACTAAGGAGCGCGTGGAACCATTAATTTGCATTGTCCTTCTTATTCTTCTTGCTGTTCTTCTTATTTTCCCAAAACTTCCTCATCCTTTCGCTGTGGGCTTGACGTCTCTCTTGTGTCCATGCATTTCTGAGTTTCAGATTTTTTGATGTAGGGCTCTTAGGGGCAAATTTATGTGAGGTGATCAATTGTCTATATTTACTGCGTGTGGATGTCAATGGGTCAAGGCTGGCTTCTGCGAGGTCCTTCTGGGTTTCTACAAACCAGCGTGCTTTGTTTTGTCGCGGACCGTTGACGATGTGGAAAATTTTCTTGGTAAGTCGTGAGTCATCCATTCGTGTTATATGTCCATAAAATTTCATGCGTCTTTTCCGTGCAAGTGAGGTGAATCTTTCGGTCAGTGAATACAGTTCTTCTGAGCTTTTGCGCATCCAGATGCCATCTTGGATTTTGGGACCGAATATTTTTCTCAGTATCTGTCTTTCTATTTTTTCTATTCCTTTGACATTTACCGTTAATGATGATGTCTCCGTCGCATACAGTGCTCCTGGAAGAACGACGGTGTGGTAGTGATGGAGTTTGGCTTTGGTGGAAAGCGATTTCTTATTGTACATATTCCAAGTAATAGCATATGCTTTTTGCAGTTTTTCAGCACGGTTCTTGTGGGCTTCTTTCTCAGTTCCAGTATTACCAATAATTTCTCCTAAGTACTTAAACTGTTTAACTTGTTTGATAGTGCCATATTTGGTCACGAGTGGCTTCAGGTTGGTGCTTTTGGAGTCCATATATTGCGTTTTCTCATAAGAGATTTGGAGGCCGGTTTTGATAGCTATCTCATGATATATATATATATATATATATACATATTTTACAAATACAAGAAATAATAATAAACATACGTTTTTGCAATTGAGTTTTGCAAACGTCATAATGAGTACAATTAATTACTTTCTTCAAATTCTTGAATGGAGAAGAAGGAGTTGCCAATAAGATAATCTCTAAGTTTTTGTTTTAATACATCTTTATTATCCGAAAGCTGTTTGATACGATTAGGTAGTTTATTAATCAGATGTATCCCAGAATAATTAACTCCTCTTTGTACTAATGACAGAGATGTTTGTGTTTTATGCAAGTTATTTCTGTTTCTTGTATTGAAACTGTGTACCTGTGGATTAGGTGTAAACAGATTAAAATTTTCTATGACAAAGCTCATGAGAGAATATATATACTGAGAATACATTGTAAGAATATTGGGTTTCCTAAAGAGTTGTCTGCAAGAAGTTCTTGGTTTTACCCTACATAGAAACCTAATAGCTCTTTTCTTATAAACTATATAAGAATCAAGTGGCTGTAATAAAAGTAGAAAGTCATGAGAGACAAGTATAAGTTAAAAAGGGCGTGAGACAAGGTTGTAGTCTATCCCCGTTAATATTCAACTTGCATGTAGAGGGTGCAATAAAAAAAGTAAAAGAAAAATATCCATTTGGCATTAGTGTTCAGGGAGGTAAGAACTGTAGAGGAAGACAGAGATTAGAATATTTGCTATTATTTATTCCGAAATATCTTGCATATAGCACACTAACTGAGAATATCCTTGTTTAAAATCATGATATCGATTTGAAATCCAGTTACGTTCCTCCCTCACATTTTGGATGTCGTTGTATATCAATCTCCCAGTTAATTTAGGCACCATTGATCTCAAACGAATTTGCGTATTATTTGGACCTACTAGCCACCCTTCCTATATGAAACGGTAATATTATCGCACAATCCTGTCCTATAGTAAGCAGCAAGTATCCAAATCAAATTTAAATAAACGAGAGTGGTGGTTGAGCGTTTAACGTTCTGGCCTCGCATTGGCAGGACGCCGATTCAAATCCCCGTCCGGGGATCCACAAATCACTCCAGGCGAATGCCGGGATGCTTCCATCAAAATGTCAAAAGGAAAACAGTTTCCTTCCCAATCCTTGTTCCCATTCCTACCCGCCCTCTAATGACCACAACTTCGACGAGGCGTAAAGCCAAGTAAAAAATAATAATCAATTTAAATAACGTTTCAACATAAGATACATTGTTACATCCTGCTATTTTTAAGACATCATTTCTTAGTTCCTTCATGAATTCTTCAGGATAAATTTAAAATTTCTTAACGTGTGGATAAGCTCGTTCTCTAATTTATACGCTCCCATTCCACAATTATGATCCCTAATGGTCTCACTAAACCATTTAATTAAAACCTCAGCATTTTTCAAGTCATCAGTAACTCCATATCTATAACTCAGTTTTTCTTTATTCTGTTTTTGTATTTTTGCTGTCATCAGTTTTTGAATCTTATTAGTAAACATTATGTTAATAGTCAGACCTGTTGACAACGACAAGTATCAAAATACTATTAAAACAATGTATTTTATTAAAATTATATTTTGTGTTAGATTTTTTGGCTTTTATGAAAGTTTTTTTTAATAACTTAATTTGTATCTCTGCTTTTACATGCTGGAGTGATTATTCGAGCTCTTAAACCAAATTATCTTTCAGTTGCGGCGTTTGAAACAGGTATTGATGCCATCACAAGCGATCACAAAGCGGTAATTGCGACTATCAAATTAATGACCGAGCGAAAAAGGAAAAAAGGGCGGATTGTATACAGATTTAGTAAGGCCTCAAAGGAGTGTTTTAGAACCTACCTGAGGAATAAATACCATAACTTCAAGTCAACAAAGGACACCGTTGAAGAGATGTGGCATCGTTTTATACATATAGTCAGGGAAGGTATGGATATACATATACCAAAGCGGACAATAAAGGGAGAGGATGATCCACCGTGGTACACATGCGAAGTCAAAAGAGTACTCAAAAAACAAAGGAAAATACACGCACGCTCAAGAAGGAAGGGGTGTCACAGCGATTTAGAAACCTTAGCTGATTTAAGAGGACGTATTAAGAATGTAATGCGCGAGGCCATTAACGATTTTCACTCCAACTCTCTCACTAAGAGTCTCACAGAAAACCCAAAGAAATTTTGGTCGTATGTACGAAAAGTTAATTGTACCAACAGCAATATTCCAGCACTAATTCGTGATGGTTCGGAGGTTAATGAAAGCCGCGATAAAGCTAACGTACTAAATAATGTATTCAAAAATTCATTTACAAATGAACATAAGGATAGTATTCTCGTTTTCCCACGCCGTGGCGAGTCGGTGATGGAATCATTACGAATAGATACTGCAGGTATCGTTAAGCAATTAGAGCTCCTGAAGTGGGGGAAAGCACCGGGCCCGGATGGAATTCCAGTAAGAGTATTTTCAGAGTATGCTGCAGAAATCGGGCCATTTCTGTCTGATATATTCAGTAAATCATTAGAAGAGCGATAAGTACCTTCAGACTGGAAAATCACGCAAGTAACTCCGGTTTTTAAAAAAGGTGATCGAAGTGATCCTGGGAACTATCGTCCCATATCTATAACATCTGTTTGTAGTAGAGTTATGGAGCATATTATATGCTCGAACATTATGAATTTTCTAGATTATAATAATTTGCTTACAACAAATCAACATGGATTTCGGAAGAAAAGATCATGTGAAACACAGCTGGCCCTATTTACACACGACGTAATGAAAGTTATCGATACAGGTTCACAAGTAGATGCAATTTTTATAGATTTCCAGAAAGCCTTTGACTCTGTACCACACAACCGCCTTTTAGCGAAGCTTCGAGCGTACGGTATATCGGATCTGCTTTGTGAATGGATAAAGGATTTTCTAACTGGTCGGTCGCAGTATGTTGTCGTTGAAGGAGAAAGTTCTTCTAATCTAGATGTTACATCGGGTGTACCTCAAGGAAGAGTAATAGGACTACTTCTTTTCTTAATTTTTATAAACGATCTCGGAGACAAAGTGAAAAGCCTTTTTAGATTGTTTGCTGATGATGCGGTTATTTATAGGGAAGTAAGAACTTTGGCCGATTGCTTAGAAATTCAGCGCGATCTGGATGTTATTTTGGCTTGGTGCGCTGAGTGGCAACTTACTCTAAACTGTAAAAAGTGCAAGACAATGAGCATAACAAACAAAAAGAATCCGATTGTTAGAAATACGAGTTAAACAATACAGTTATTGATATGGTCGATTCTATTAAATATTTGGGAGTAACAGTACTAAAAGTTGATGACAGCCGCGACAAGGCTACCGTATTTAACGCCGAATTTAAAAATTCCTTCACTGACGAAAACATGGAAAACATTCCCGTTTTTCCACGGCGTGTTGAATTTGAAATGGATCTAGTACAAATTGATAGTGTAGGTATCATAAAGCAATTAAAGCTCCTGAAGTGGGGGAAAGCGCAGGGTCCCGATGGTGTACCAGTAAGAGTATTTTCGGAATACGCGGAAGAAATAGAACCATTTCTGTCAGATATATTTCGTAAATCTTTAGAGGAAAGAAAAGTACCTTCTGACTGGAAAATTGCGCAGGTGATTCCCGTTTTCAAGAAAGGAGATCGGAGAGATCCTAGGAATTATCGTCCGATATCGCTAACATCTGTTTGCAGTAGAATTCTGGAGCATGTCATATGCTCTAACGTTATGAAGTTTCTAGATGAAAACGAGCTACTTACAGCATACCAACACGGATTTCGGAAGAACCGATCATGTGAAACGCAACTGGCTCTATTTTCGCATGATGTAATGAAAGTTATTGATGCGGGATCACAAGTTGATGCTATTTTCTTGGATTTTCAGAAAGCTTTTGACTCTGTACCACACAACCGACTCTTAGCGAAGATCCGAGCGTACGGTATATCTGATCAGATTTGCGAATGGATACGCGATTTTCTAACTGGTCGGTCACAGTATGTCGTTGTAGACGGGGAAGCCTCTTCTAAACTAGATGTTACTTCGGGCGTTCCTCAAGGAAGTGTAATAGGACCACTTCTTTTCTTAATTTTTATAAACGATCTCGGTGACAACGTTAATTGCAGGATGCGATTTTTTGCTGATGATGCACTTATTTATAGGGAAGGTGAGGTGCTCCGACGATTGCTTAGAAATTCAGCGCGATCTGGATGTTATTTCGGAATGGTGCCGTGAATGACAGCTTACAATTAACTGTAAAAAGTGCAAGGCAATGCACATAAGTAATAAAAAGACCCCGCTTGCTCAGGAGTACAAAGTTAACAATTCAGTTGTTGACACTGTAGATTCCCTGAAGTATCTAGGCGTAACAGTACAAAGCAACATGAAATGGGACTTGCACATAACTTCCGTTGTAGGAAAAGCTAATTCCAAACTACGATTCATAGGACGTATTTTGAGAAGTTGTAATGCTCATACAAAGGAAATAGCGTACAAAACACTAGTGCGTCCGCATTTGGAATACTGTTGTGGAATTTGGGATCCGTATCGCAAGGGATTGATTGACACATTAGAGAAAGTACAGAGAAGAGCCGCTCGATTCGTGACTGCTAGTTACAGTCCCTACGTAAGTGTCACAGAGCTAATTCGGGGGTTGGGCTGGGATTGTTTGGCGGACAGACGACGTCGTTTTCGTTTGAATTTGCTGGAGAATATGCAAAAATCTTTATGTTACGAGTGCAACGAAATACTGCTTCCGCCAACCTATTTAGGTCGCAATGACAGGAGGGATAAGATTAGAGAAATAAGATGCCGTACTGATTCATTTATGTATTCCTTCTTTCCTCGATCTGTTCGGGATTGGAATGCTCAGAATTAGGATTGGTGCTTAGCACCCTCTGCCACCCACAGTATTTGTGATTTGCATAGATGTAGATGTAGATGTAGATGAATTCATAGTTCAGTCAGAGTAATCCTTTTTATGATGGTATGTAGATGTTACCTGTGCCTATAAAATGCCAATCTTGGTCACGATGTAGTGACGCCTGTCACACTGTCACACTTTGACGTCACGCTTTCCACCTCTGCTGCCCAACCAACAACGACCGGAGATGTCCGAGGATATGCACGTTATTTAACAACAGTTCCATTTTGCTAAGCAACCATTAGTAAATAAGTTGCCGGCATACTAACAGTGTGTATTAATTTCCCTTTGTGAAACGGTATAGTTTTTCTTGGTGTTATAGATTTTAATTAGAATTAAAAAAAAATATTGGAGATTTGGCCACTGTGCATGCCATGTTTTAGTAAATCTATACAAATACGTTTAATGTATTGCTTTATCAAACTTACAAATAATTAAATTACAAGATTTTCCTGTACTTTTCAGTAAAAATTATGTCATGCATAATTTCCAAGTCACCATGATTTTTTTTTATTCTAAATAAAATCTATAACACCGAGAGAAACTATTCTGTTTCACAAAGTGAAGTTAATACACACTGTAAACCGTAGACTTCGTTCAGAAGAAGATCCCATAACTATGTGTCACCACACGAGCACAAGACTTGGCCTATTTTTACAAGGATTGTTTTCCTGGGATCCCATTTCTTTTTGTAAGTTGATCGTTTATTCTGAATCGTCGCTCATATGTAATGCTTTCATTCGAAATCAGTGATATAATTCTCATGATTCTAATGGAGCGAACATGACATACTTAAAACACGTATTAGAATTATATGCATCAATTATTGCGTGAAATAAACTGAAGTTGTCACTAATAATCCCAGATACTTTTTTGTATTTCATTTAGAAATAGTTGCAACATGAGACATAAACTTTGATGATTAACATAGGGATTGTAAAGATACTTTGTAAACGATATCTCTGTTTATGTAATACCAAAGAAACTACAATGTGACTCAGTGACAGTTTTAGGCCGGTAAGGCATTTTATACCATTCGTCAGCCTCAAGAGAGAAGTAGTTACTCCCATCTAATACAAATGGAGACCTTAGAGGCTTTTGTGATCCAAGCAAGTAAATTTTCAAAGCAGTACGATGACGCTGCCCTTGGTGCAATGCGGACGCACTTAAGTGTGAGCTTCTATTATCCTTTCCGTTATATAAACAAATGATTATATTTAAAGAGAAATTAGTGTTCTACCCAATATCGTTAATAATGAGAGAAATCAAGAATTTTTGGGTGCTGTGCAAAGTACGGCCAGTAGAAAAAACAGTTAATTCAGGTTGAAAATGTGATTAACGCATTCCTTAGGCATTTCTATTTAAGAAAAAGTGTACGCGAAGTCGAGAAAACAGGTAGGAAAGAAGTAATATAGTGAAATTCGTCGGGTTACGTGCGGTATTAGCCGATGTATAGCAGCCATTTTTACCGCGAATGTGCTATTCCTCAAGCTGTACACATGTTGATTTTCAAATAGCTGTATTGGTGGACGTTGTGGTTAGGTTGAAATGCAGCCTGGACCGGAATTACGACTAATATTCCGTAGTGTATAGTGGATTTTGAACGACTAAGGAGGCCGCCATGCCGCATTCTGACTATAATGACGTCACACACGGAACGAGACGTCCATTGCCGCTAATGCCATAAAATGCGTAACCGTGTTGTGTTTAGGCTGAATGCCAGCCTGGACCCAAATGACTACTAACATTCAATGGTGTTTAGAGGATTTTGAGTGAAGAAGACAACAGCTACGCCAAATTCTGACTATAATTACGTCACAGGCGGCTCAAGATCTCTGCTAACGCCAAGTTAGTAACGTGCGTAAACGTATGTTTCGGCGCGGATTACACCTTTGTTACATATTTTACAGATTTCAGGTACACTTTTCTTTAAAGAATAAGCGCCAAGGAAGAAGCTAGTAGTATTTTCAACCCGAATTAATAGTTTTTTCTACTGGCCGTACTTTGCACAGTAACCGAATTTTTGTGCTGAATACTGAGATAATAATCGTACGATTAAATGAAAACGTAAATTCATAAATTTGTTGTACAGTATTTTTCAATTTTTTATGCTTTATTATTTTATGCTTCCATGAAAAAAATTACAAATTTTAAGTTATTTCAGTGGAGGGTTAAAGTTTTAACACCACACAACGGAAATAGTCAACTTAATCCCGCGGTCTAATGAATGTATTAATGAGTTTTCGAGTTTCTCACCTTGAATGTGCTTTCCTCATGTGGTACACATGTTGATTTTCAAGAAGCTGTATTTGCGGAGGGTGTGGTTAGGTTAAAGTGCAGCCTGGATCAGAATTACGACTAATATTCCATGGCGTATTGTGGATTTTGAGTGAATATGTCTGCCATACTGAATTCTGACTATAATGCTGTCGCAGGCGGCTCGAGACGTCTATTGCCGCTAAGTCAGCAATGTGCATAATCTTGTTGTGTTTAGGTTGAATGGTTGCCTGTACCAGAAGGACTAATAATATTCCATGATGCTTAGTGGATTCAGCGGCCACGCCAAATTCTAACTATAATTACGTCACAAACGACTCAAGACGTGTATTAACGCATAGTCAGTAATGTGCGTAACCGTATGTTTCGGCCCGGATTACACCTTTGTTAAGGTGTTAGGATTCTATTTCTTTGATTTCATTGTCCCTTTGGCTAAAGCAAAGCTCTGATTTGTAGTTTCACGTAAAATCCAGGCTTCTGCGTGAACAAATTACATTAAACATAGCCAAATAGAATCTTTGAAATAGAAAGCTTTATTGAAATAATGTCTTTCATAAAAGAAGATTTTTACTGTTGACGAGTTATTAATACTTATAATTTCTTCCGAGAAGTTACATGTTTCGGTTAAGTTCTATGTAATGAATGCATAATTTTGGAGGGATTTTACATTAACCATGGCGCTGCAATTTGATGTTGGATGCTCATGTATTTCGATAAAACAAATCGAAAGTGAGGAATAAATTTTTTATATATCTCGCTTAGTTCTCGAGATATATTGTCTCAAAAGTGAAGTGATTAGTTGGAAATGCGGCCTGGACCAAAAATATACTAGACTAAGTCACACGAAACTAAACGCTGGAAATGCACGATGGGTGTTTTGTTTTATTACTACCTGTTGTGGTTAGGTTGAAATATGGCCTAGACAAAAGAAAAACATAGCCAAAGGCACAAGGAATTATACCTATAACTAATTTTTTATAGTTGATCTCTCAAATCTAAGCAATATATATATATAAAACAAAAAATTATTATCATGGAAGCAGCATAAATGAACTACTTTCCGAGTGCCTTATGCTGTAGCAAGAAGTTTCAGTTGTTCTTCTGGCCCATGTTGCATTTCAACCTAACCACAATCTACGTTAATGTTTCAGTTACTAAATTAGAGCTTCAATAACACTCGCACTGTGATAGTCACAGTATCGCATGTTAGTGCCGTCATGTACCGCGATCCTATGCCAACGTATCGTTTGTGTTATGAAATAGTAATGTTATCTTTCTTTTTACTAAATTTACAGTCAATACAAATTTGTTATGTAATGGATGGTGATACTTTTTCTTCTAGTCCAAGTATCATTTTGTCTCAGCCACAACCGTCTCCAATTTTTGCCTTGAAACGCACTTAAATTTCAATTCTTAATACGTATTAACTGCTCTGAATTTAATTCATAACTGGCAGAAAATTACACTTCACGCAGTATCGCATCTACTACTTAAATGGTTTGATTAACCTACGTATATTCCAAAGTACTAACATCATAAAAACACACATGAACATATTTTATTAGTTCCACTATCCTGAGTAGGCACCTTGAAGGTTCTGAAATAGCTGTGCTAATTTCATTACGACAGCGTAATACATGCCTCCACTAAGGGTATACATTATTTAGGAGACAGTGGCTTACGTTAGGTTTTATTTATTTTGGGATCAAGGACGTAATATATAAAGCTTACAATTTTATACCAGAAGAAGGTTGCTTTTTTTTTTGCTTTTTCTTGGAGAAAAAGAGCTATGTTTCTTAAAGAATTTTTTGCACTAATTTAAAATCAGATTTGATATTGCACCAGTATTGAAACATATCTTAAAAAAATTGTGTAAATCTTTATATTTAGTTATTTTTATACTAGCTATCTACCTTATCTCTAATAATGCTCAAACAGTAATTTGCTGGCATAAAGGCATTCAATGTCAATCCTACCACTTCTACATAATGTCTGTATGTCTTTAGGAATGATACAATAAACTCCCCCCCCCCCCCACCCTCTAATCTCTTTATCTTTTTTAAAAATTTAATTTAGTTGCAATTGAGCACACGCTCCGGTGGCAATTTCCCTACACACCCAACTTCCCCCTATCCTGCACCCACCTGTATTTGCCCTCTACAAATTTTAACTTTAAATTCTTTTAACGTTTTCGGTAGGTTATTCATCATTCCTCTCGGCAACTCATTCCAATCCCTGACACCCTTACCTAAAAAAGAAAATCTTCCCACACCCTTGAGCCTGAAATCGAGTGCCAGCTTGTGGTCATTGTATATCTTTTCCCCTCCATGAACTACTTTTCATACCTACTGCAATATCTTCTCATGCCTCATCACCAGCAAACGCCCTGACCCTCCTTATCCTCCTCCTGTCTTGCAATGAATTCCATACCAGCTCCTTTATAATATCTGTCACTGATTGCATTCTGCGATAATTTCCAGAAACAAATCTAGAATCCCTTCTTTGCACCTTCTCCAACTCCTGTATTTGATACTCAAAATGTGGGTCCCATACTACACTACCATATTCGAGCAATGGTCTGACCAAAGTTTTGTAACCCAATTCCTTTACTTCTATCGTGCATCCCCTCATCACGCTCTCGAAAGAGTGCAGGATTTTGAAACCTTTTCCTACCACCTGACCAATGTGTCCTGCCCGGTTAAGCTTGTTATCAAATGTAATGCCAAGATATTTACATTTCAAGTCTTCAGCAAACAATTTTTTCCCCACCTTATATTCATAATTAACCTTTTGTTTTTTATTTGTTTATCTAATTAGCTGACTCTTCTTTGCATTTATCTTCATCCCATGTTTACCAACCCAACTAGATATCCTTTCCAGATCACCCTGCAACTGTTTACAGTTCTCTATCATTTTGATCCTTTTATACAGCATTATGTCATCTGAAAACAATCTAATTTCAGATAGTAAACAATCAACACAATTATTCATTAGAATAATGAATAGCAATGGTCCCAATACGCTACCCTGCGGCACTCCCATATTTACTTCCACTTCCTTTGAAACCGCATTTCCTACCCTAACTTTCTGTTGTCTAACTTTTAAAAATTCTTCTACGCAGCAAATCACTTTCTCATCCACTCCAATAGTTTTTACCTTATTTACTACCATTTTGTGGCTTACTGTGTCAAACGCCTTTGAAAGATCTAGTGCTACGCTATCAATTTGGCCTTCCTTGTCCATTTCATCTGAAATATCTTACATATATCCAACCAACTGAGATTCGCATGAATATTTTTGCCTGAACCCATGTTGCCTACTTGAAAACCACTTACGTTCCTCACATATATTTCTGATGTGGTTGCATATCAATCTTTCCATTAATTTACCTACCACTGATGTCATACTGATTGGCCTATAATTTTCGACTCTATTTCTCACCCCTCCTTTAAATACCGGTACTACTATTGCACTTTTCCAGTCTTGTGGTAAGCAGCAAGTATCCAGACTCAATTTAAATAATATTTCAAGATAAGGTACAATGTCACATCCGGCTATCTTTAAGATATCTGTAGTAATATTATCTTCACCAGCCCCCTTATGTTTTTTTCAGCTTTCTTATTTCCTTCATGATTTCCTCTGAATGAATTTCAAATTTTTTACTATCGTCATTTCTAATTGTGTTGTTAAGCTCGTTCTTCGAAATTGACCCTCCTTTTTCTGATTCATTGTCCCTAATGCTTTCACTGAACCAGTTAGTTAAAATCTCTGCCTTTTTCAAATCATCAGTAACTTCTTCTCCATCCTTATCTATAAGTGTCTCTATACCCTCCCTTCCCCTCAGTTTCCTGATATAGCCATAGAAATTTCTAGATGCATCTGTCAATGGTCCTCCTGCACTGACAATACTCTTCATAAACCCATCTTTAGCCACTTTCTTTGCTATTATTAAGTCCTTGTTTAGTTGTTTTAAATATTCCCTACTGCCTTCAAGTCTCTTAACTTTGTTATGTTCTCTTCTTACCAACCTCTTTAACCTCCTCACTTCCCTATTATAGTACACAGGTTGACTACATCTAATTATTTTCTGCTTTGGAATAAATTTTTCTCTCCTCTTTCATATTATCTCCTTGAACTCTTCCCACATTGTCTCTACCGTACTTTTGCGTTCCTTCCATTTGCTGAAACGTTCTCTGAAATATCTCTTGAAAATTGAAATCGGTGCCTTTTTTATAATTGTACCTATTTCCCCCTTCAATTTAGGCTGCTGGTTCACCGAATCCTCTTATATCCATCAGAACTGCGTCATGATCACTTATTCCTTCCGTTACTTGACACCCAAAAATGTTATCATCGTTCGGTATTGGGAATATATCCAAAATATTTTGTCCCCTAGTGTTTTGCTCTACCACTTGTGTAAATCCTCCTTCCCATATTAAGGTATTTACAAATCTTTGTTCCCGTGTATTATTAATCTTATTTCCTACCCAGTTTACACCTGGTAAATTTAAATCCCCACCAATATTGATAATTCTATTCTCACCTCTGAAATCTGAGTATGAATTTAATTTCTCCGCAAGAGTCTTATCTTAACACACTCCTTATAATCTATGTTCTCAGTTATCTGTTTCATATATTCTGATGTATCTGGTTCCTTCAAATAGTGTTTTTATAAAGAGAGTTGTAGGGTAGTTTTGATTTCTTCCAATCTATATGTTTTTTAATTTTGGGTGCCAAATCCGAATCCGAGGTTTGCTAACGAAATGTAGTGGCGCAACATTGAAAAAATAAAAAAAGGCCAAGAATTTTTTTTTTTTTTTTTTTTTTTTTTTTTTTTTTTTTTTTTTTGCTACCAACTTTTCGTGAATAAGCTCAATTTTAAAAATGAAAGTACATGAAATTGCTTACAAATTTCACTATTTAGGTTTTTTTCTCGGACGAACCATTTGGGCTCAAGCCTAGCTGAAAATTGGTTATTTTGTCTGTTTCAACAAATACTCACTTATTCCAATCCAAAACTGAAATATATTATTACATTATAGTTGAAAAAACTAAAATACACGCTTTTGTAGCAATGTGAACTAAAATATTAAAAATAATATTTAAATATAAAAATTTTGTTCAAAATTCAGCATAAATTTTTTGAATAATCTTAAATAATAATAAAGTCAATCATTAAAAAATTAATTTTGATGTAAAAAAAGTGTGGGGTCTCGAATATACTTGTGCCACTTATTAATTTTAATTTCCGTTGTTTAACATTAATCAATAACATATGTTGTTCCCACAGTTTAATAATTTTGTGATGCTGCTATTCAAATTGTTCAGATCACCCATAATTCAAAATACAACTGATACACTCTCTCTCTCCTGTCCTCTGGCCCCACAGGTCACGTGAAACAATTTAAGTTACATGTAGAGAAGATCAACGGATGTAGCACAACAGCATCAGGGAATACAGTAGTGAGTCTCATTCAAAGCAAAGTCGACCTGTCTCTTACACTCCAGACAGGAGTCACGTGTGAGACTGTGCAGACGCTGCCAGCTGATGATATTCCCTGCGTACAGTCGAAGCTTGGTGTTCTCGTAATAAGCTCTGAGGGTCTAATCCCACAGAGATAAAGTGGCTCACTATGTTTATTTTTCTTTTGTCTTACCTTCTTATGGGAAATGCCCAGACCTGAGTTCCTCAATGAATGTCGGCAACTTTCTTTCCATTTCCTAAAATGCTTTTTCTTGTGTAGCGGCTGCTGTGCAATACGCATGAATTAATTGTCTCGTACGAATGTTATTCCTTCATATCCTGTAACTTAGATTGTCCCTAATGACACAAGTGAATTCATCAGGGAGTCGTTCCCGAGGAAAAGATTAAAATTTTGTTCTCGGTAAACAGATCAAAAGTTGGTTATACTCTTTCTCATTTACTCTTAATTAATTGCAAAAACGTTTTAAATTCCAAAAATAGTGACTTCAGTAAGACCACTTTATTACAGAAAATACTGCTAAATAAATTAGTCTATTAAATTTTTAAAGTAAGCTACAAAAATTACTAAAGAAGCTTGCTAATCAAAATTTTTTAAAATGAGTTTAGTAAACCATATAGCGTGCTGTTACAATGGATTGAAACTAAATTTCTTCGCAATCTGGCGTCCAATAGGCGATGAGCTTCTAAGAAATAGATAGAAACATAAACGCGATTTATAAATATATTAACGGGAATATTACAATGAAGTACTGTAGATGATTCGTTTCTCTGCTTGATTTTCGTGCCTCTTGAAGTGCACTGTGGGTAACGATACGAGAGCTGGGGCGACCCCTGCTCTTCCTGAAGCTTATGGCTGCAGTAAACTCGACTTCCATGCGCTAAATAAGAAAAACCGACAGTGATGTTGCGGGATCTATTGTCGACTGCCTGCGATACCTATTAGTTATTCCGGCACTGAACGAGGTAAAAAACTATTTGAGTTCATAAAAACGTGATTTGCTGGTAGAAGAATTCATAAAAGGAAGAAAGCAAAAAGTCAGGGTAGGAAATGCAGTATCAAAAGATGTGGAGAACAGCAGGGTAGCGTATTGGAACAATTGCTACACATTATTCTAATGAATGGCTGTGTTAATGGTTTACTGATAGAAGTTAGATTGTTTCTCGATGACATAATGTTATGTAACAGGATCAAAACAATAGAAGACTGTAGACACCTGCAGGGTGATCTAGATAGGATAACTAGTTCGGTGAGTCAACATGGGATGAAGATAAACGCAAAGAGGAGCCACATTATTAGTTACACAGATAAAAAGCTAATACTTGATTATGTTTATAAAGTAGGGAAGGAGCTACTTACTGAAGACTCGAAATGTGAATATCTTGGCATTACATTTGATAACAAGCTTAACTGGTCAGGACACATTGGACAAGTGGTAGGAAAAGGTTTCAAAATTCTCCACTTGTTGGAGAGAGTGATGAGGGGATGCACGAGAGAAGTAAAGGAATTGTGTTAAAAACCATTGTTTTAATATTGTAGTATAGTATGGGGCCCACATTTTTGGTATCAAATACAGGAGTTGGAGGGTGTGCAGAGAAGGGCTGCTAGATTTGCCTTTGGAAATTACTGCAAAACACAATCGGTAACTAATATGATAAAGGAGCTGGAGTGGGATTGATTAGAGGATAGAAGGTGGGTGAAGTGAGTCATGGGAGTGTACAAGGCCTGTATTGGTGATGAAGCGTGGAAAGATATTGACGAGAAAATTAAGAGAGGTGCTTGGAAGTGTAAAGGTATCCATGACCACAAGCTGGCACTGGATTTCAGGCATACGGGTGTGCGAAAATTTTCTTTCGTAGGAAAGGGAGTAAGGGACTGGAATAAATTGCCAAGAGAAGTGATGAATAATTTATCGAATACAGTGAAAGAGTTTAAAGTAAAAATTGGTTGAGGGCAAAAGTGGGCTGGAGGAGGAATTGAGAAGGAAGGGTGTGTAGGGAGATTGCCACCGGAGCTTGTGCTCCATGGCAATTTTATGAATTATTATTGTTATTTCTTCTTTTCGTTATGGCCAGCTTGGGACCACGTGCCAATTTCAATTCCTCTCCTGTTGTATAAACTGCTCTCGGGTGACTAGCCGAGTCAAGAGTGCGTTGTCACACGATATTTCGGCGACTAGAATCATTGCCGCCATCTTCTGGTGAAGATGGCGGCAATGAATCTAGTCGCCGAAATATCGTGTGACAACGCACTCTTGACTCGGCTAGTCACCCGAGAGCAGTTTATACATTCTCAACGCCAAGAAAGACTTCGTTCCTCTCCTGCTGTTTTTTTCTTTCTTCCTATCCAGTACTCCTTCATTCTTGCACTGTGTTTTCTCTTTCTCCCTTCCAACCATTTTTCACCAGTTTTCTTCTCCTCTCTACCTTGGAATCCTGCCAAATTCGAAATCTACTTTCGAAAATTTTCTCTTTCCGTAACGTTCTGTCACTTATATTATTTCGTTTCAGATCTTTCTTAACCTCTTGAATCCAGGTTATAGTTGATTTTTTCTGCCAAAAATATTTGAATATGTTTTTTGTTAGCCTAGTGTAATCCATTCAATAGATGTGTCCAAAAAATATCATTCTCCTTTATTTGATTGATTCTGTAATTTTTTGAATGTTATGAACAATTGAGTTGATTGTTTACTATCAGAAATTAGTTTGTTTGCAGATGACATGATGCTATATAAAAGGATCAAAACGGTAAAGGACTGTAATTAGCTGCAGGGTGATCTGGACAGGATATCTAGTTGGGTTTGTAAACATGGGATGAAGATAAATGCAAAGAAGAGTCAGCTTATTAGATACACAAATAAAAAACTAATGGTAGATTACGATTATGAGGTGGGGAAATAATTGCTTACTGAAGAAATGGAAATATCTTGGCATTACATTTGATAACAAGCTTAACTGGGCAGGACACATTGGTCAGGTAGTAGGAAAAGGGTTCAAAATTCTGCACTTGTTGGAGAGAGTGATGAGGGGATGTACGAGAGAAGTAAAAGTATTGGGTTACAAAACTTTGGTCAGACCATTGTTTGAATATGGTAGTATCGTATGGGACCCAGATTTTGGGTATCAAATACAGAAGTTGGAGAGGGTGCAAAAAAAGGGCTGCTAGATTTGTTTCTGGATATTACCGCAGAATGCAATCAGTAACAGATATGATAAAAGAGCTGAAATGGGAGTCATTGCAAGACAGGAGGAGGATGAGGAGGGTCACGGGAGTGTACAAGGCGTATACTGATGTTATGGCATGGAAAGATGTTGGTGTAGTATGAAAAGTACTGCCTGGAAGGGAAAAGATGACCATGAACACAAGTTGCCACTGGATTTCAGACACAAGGGTGTGGGAAGATTCTCTTTTTTTGGGTAAGGGTGTCAGGGATTGGAATAAGTTACCAAAAAAAATTATGAATAATTTACCAAAAACGTTGAATGAATTTAAAGTTAAAATGTGTAGAGGGCAAATGTAGGAGGGTGTAGGATAGCGGGAAGTTGGTTGTATATGGAAATTGCTACCGGAGCGTGCGCTTCATTGCAATTCAATTAAATAATATTATTATGTTATATTTCCTCATTGGTTCTCAACTTGTATTGTACTGTATTTTTCAATGGAGTTAAAATTTACGTTATAATTCTCCCTTCCAATACTTGAAGCTTATACAGTTTATAATTTAATACCAGGCATTCACTTGCATAGAGACAGTCCGGCTTTCACCACTGTGTTGTAGTTCTTATTTTATGGCTTCTGGGCAGGTACTTTTTGTTGTAAAACTTCTTAGTAATGCCATATAATCTTTACATTTTGCGTATCCTTTCTTCTATTACAAACATATGTGATCCATTTTTTCAATTATCTCCCTAAATATTTGAAGTTCCTTACGTTTTCAATTCGACTAATATGTGTAATTAAAAATTTGGAGAATCGTTTATGTACGCAATGAACTTAGTTTCTTCCACTGAGATTTGCAAACGTGATTTGTTAGATATTTCTTCCAAGAGATTAACTTGTGTTTGTGAATTTTTTAAGATTTCTGAAAGGATACCGAAGTCATCTGCAAATGCCAGACAATGTAGTTCAACACCTTTTGTTTTTTCTCCTCTAGGTTATTGGTGGAATATCACGTACTTTTAATTTTTTCTTCCAAATCCTTGCTATTTTCTCCAAGACACAGTTGAAAGGAATGGGCGATAAAGCATCCCCTTGTGTTTGTTGTGGCTGCGGCAGATCCTGTCGCGCTGCTCGGACACGACGGTGTTCGACCCCGACTCGGGGGCGGCGACCAAGTTCTACGTGTCGCTGCACGAGGCGCTGCGCTGCCTCGCCGGAGGCCCCCCGCACGGCCGCACGGTCGACACCGTGGTGGCCGCCATGGGCGCGCTGTCCCGCGCATGCCGCAACGAGGCGGCGCGGCGTGCTCTGACGCACACGCACCGCTTCGCAGACGTGCTCGGCCGCTTCCTCGCGCCGCCGCGCGCCAACGCGCTGCCTCACCAGGCCAAGGCGGCGCTGCTCGACGCCCTGCAGGTATTACTAGAATGTTTTACTTAATCGTATCTAGAAGAATATACAATTGTTGAGATAAAATTAAAACAATTGAAAATCATTAAAATATACGACACTAACATATTCGAGCGATAGCCTGACCAAAGTTTTGTAACCTAATTCCTTTACTCCGCTCGTATAACCCCTCATCACTCTCTCCAACAAGTGCAGAATTTTGAAACCTTATCCTACCACCTGTCCAATGTGTCGTGCCCAGTTAGGCTTGTTATCAAATGTAATGCCAAGATATTTACATTTCAATTCTTCAGCAAGCAATTCTTTCCCCACCTTATATTCATAATTAACCTTTTGTTTTTTATTTATGTATCTAATAAGCTGACTCTTCTTTGCATTTATTTTCATCCCATGTTTACCAACCCAACTAGATATCCTGCCCAGATCACCCTGCAACTGCTTACAATCCTCTATCGTTTTGATCCTTTTATACAGCTTTATGTCATCAGCAAACAATCTAATTTCAGATAGTAAACAATCAACACAATTATTCATTAGAATAATGAATAGCAATGGTCCCAATACACTACCGTGTGGCACTCCCATTTTTACTACCACTTCTTTTGATACTGCATATCCTACCCTAACTTTCTGTTTTCTACCTTTCAAAAATTCTTCTACCCAGAATATCACTTTTTCATCCACTCCAATAGTTTTTAATTTATTTACTAACATTTTATGGCTCACTCTGTCAAACGCCTTTGATAGATCTAGTCCCAACCTTGTCCATTTCATCTGAAAAATCATGCATATATCCCACCAACTGAGATTCGCATGAATATCCTTGCCTAAAGCAATGTTGCCTACTTGAAAACCACTTACGTTCCTCACATAAATTTCTGATGTGGTTGCATATCAATCTTTCCATTAATTTAACTACCACTGATGTCATACTGATTGGCCTGTAATTCTCAACTCTATTTCTCACCCCTCCTTTATGTACCGGTAATACTATTGCACTTTTCCAGTCCTGTGGTAAGCAGCAAGTATCCAGACTCAATTTAAACAATATTTCAAGATAAGGTACAATGTCAAATCCGGCTATCTTGAAGACATCTGTAGTGATATTATCTACACCAGAACCTTTTTTTTTTTAAGCTTTTTTATTTCCTTCATGATTTCCTCAGGATGTATTTCAATTTTTTTCGGGGTCTACATTTTTATTTCCGTTGTTAAGATCGTTCTCCGAATTAGACCCTCCCGTTTTTGATTCATTGTCCCTAATGCCCTTACTAAACCAGTTACTAAAATCACTGCCTTTTTGAAATCGTAAGTAACTTGTTCTCCATCTTTATCTATAAGTGTCTCTACACCCTCCCTTCCCCTCAGTTTCCTGATATACCCATAGAAATTTCTAGATGCATCAGTCAATGGTCCTCCTGCACTGACAATACTCTTCATAAACCAATCTTTAGCCACTTTCTTTGCTATTATTAAGTCCTTGCTTAGTTGTTTTAAATATTTCGTACTGCCTTGAAGTCTCTTAACTTTGTTATGTTCTCTTCTTACCAACCTCTTTAACCTCCTCACTTCCCTATTATAGTACACAGGTTGTCTACTTCTAATTATTTTCTGCTTTGGAATAAATTTTTCTCTCCCCTTTCTTATTATCTCCTTGAACTTTTCCCACATTGTCTCTACCGTACTTTTGCGTTCCTTCCATTTGCTGAAACGTTCTCTGAAATATCTCTTCAAATTTGAAATCTGTGCCTTTTTATAATTGTACATATTTCCCCATTCAATTTTGGCTGCTGGTTCACTGAATCCTCAGAACTGCGTCATGATCACTTATCCCTTCCGTTTCTTGACACCCCAAAATGTTATCATCGGGCTGTATTGGGAATATATCCAAAATATTTTGTCCCCTAGTGTTTTGCTCTACCACTTGTGTAAATCCTCCTTCCCATATTAGGGTATATGCTAATCTCTGTTCCCTTGTGTTATTAATCTTATTTCCTACCCAGATTACACGTGGTAAATTTAAATCCCCACCAAGCGAGATCATTCTATTCTCATCTCCGAAATCTGAATATTAATTTAATTTCTCTCCAAGAGCCTCATCTTCATCTGTCATTCTTCCACTGTGGTAAACAGCCAACACGCTGTTTTTTTCTTTTTTATTACCCCAGAAATCTACTCCAAGTAACTCATGGTTTTGATCTATGAACGCCAGTGAACTGTGGTAACTTTTGCTAACCGCCACCAATTGCTCCTCTATCTCTGCGGTACACTCTGTAACCATGAGGAAAAAACTCACTGTCTTCTTTTAACCGTAGTTCCCGTAGATATTTTCATTAAAATATATGTAGTGATTGCGCACCACCACAGTGTATCATAGAGTTTGAAAAAATAGAAATGAAGATCAAATAAAAGAAAAAAAAAATAGTTGGTACGTATGCCACCCGGCCTAATGCGTCCGACTAATCCGATTTCAAAGGGATCGCTCTGTCACTCGGCCGTATTCGGGTGTATTCGGCCGAACTGTCGGTCGGACGAATTCGGTGCCAGTGGACGAGAGGCCTAAACGTGCGACGTCTGGAAAGACTTATAGATCTGGTGAAGAAGAACCGTGCAGACAGGGAAAGGGTATCGCGGGTTCCAGAGGCCAATTCAAAAGGGATTAGAGAAACAAAGTGTCGTCATTTGACAGTAGCACGTTAGTACTAATAACTCTTGTGGTGTTTCTGTTGCAGATGTAGTTAAATCCATGGAAAAATTGTGCAAGAAAGCATATGAATCAGTGCGCGAAAATTCTATATCTTTTCATTTCTCAGTTTGTTGCATATTGCCACATAGGAAGCCGTAGCTGAGACGCATTTCATCGGTCGGTCGTACATTACACACCGAGAATGGCGATCAAGGTGGCTGCAAAAATATGGACCCGTCTTGAAATGAATTTTTTTCTTTAGGAGGCCCAAACATCGTTCACTTGAATGAAGAGAATGTAATGATAGCTAAGATTCTTGTCCTGGTTGTGATGGAACCAATAAATGGAATATTGAAGTTCTAAATACTTAATGCATTGCTTGAATATGGTAGTGTAGTATGGGACCCACATTTTGAGTATCAATTACAGGAGTTGGAGAGGGTGCAAAAAAAGGGCTGCTAGATTTGTTTCCGGAAATTACCGCAGAATGAAATCAGTAACAGATATGATAAAAGAGGTGGAATGGGATTCATTGGAAGATACGAGGAAGGTGTAGAGGGTCATGGGAGTGTACAGGGCATATATTGGTGGTGAGGCGTGGAGAGATATTGGTGTAAAAATTAAAAGTAATGCATGGAAAGGAAAAAGACGACCATGACCACGAGCTGGCCTCGCAGGAGCTGTCGTACGGCATCAGCATCACGTGGCGCGAGGCGCACCTGCCCGGGCTGCTCAAGTCGCTGACGTCGTGGGTGGCGGCCGGGGCGCCCTCCTCGGCGGACGACGAGAGCCGCGCGCTGGTGGCGCCCTCGCTCGGCGTGCTCGTCAACCTGTGCTACCGCAACCTGCCGGCCGTCGTCATGCTCATGCGCTCCGTCGACAGCAAGGCCTTCCTGCGGACGGCGATACGCCTGCAGGACAGGTCTCCGGCCACTAGGCTACAGGTGCGACCAAAACTTTAGTAGTTACTCTAATACCCATTGGTATCTATTCCTTACCAGTTCACTGTTAGGTCTGTTGGAAACTATAATTTTTTAAAAACTTCCTTTAAAAAGTATTAGAAATGTACTAGACGACCCGTGCGAAAATTTCGCGAATAAAATGCGATGAATAGTGAGGTTGAATGCTTGTAATATAATGAAAAGTAGAACCGTACTTTTGTAGCAATTTTTTTTTTTTTTTTTTTTTTAGTGTATTAGGTACTCATCAAAATACTCGCAACATATTACGAAACACTTAGGAAAATTTAAAACACTCTGTATTTATGACATACTGTAACTGACCTTCACAGAATAAAACCAACCTGAACAAAATTCACACTACATATCAACATCTCTGAAATATTTGTTGCTGTGTGAATAAAATGTTTACATTGCATGACAAAAAGACAGTTTTTCCGTAACAGAAAAACAAAACCGCAAAAGCTACTTATTGAATAAAAAAAGTTTATTGACATCTTTGTGATATCCGCTGCTGCAATCTAGGGACTTAGCTCTGAACAGTTTCATATTCGCTACCACTTTAAGCATAAATTCCGAAAAATTCTTTCTTAATTTATGATTTTACCTTCATTTTTAAAACGATTTGTCATTTTTCGATTTCGGCTAGGTATCGAAAAAGAGAAATGACTTGTAAAAAAATACTTTGTATAAATAATATTGATACTTTTGCCCTTTAAGGGTTGAATTCCAAAAAATTCCTTTTGTAAAATATGGTGTGATCAAAGCAGCCACCTTGGTCTTTAAAATTATACCTCATTTATCGATTTCGGTTAGTTATCAAGCAAGGTAGATGAAGATAAATGCAAAAAAGAGTCAGCTAATTAGATACACAAATAAAAAACAAAAGGTTAATTATGAATATAAGGTGGGGAAAGAATTACTTGCTGAAGACGTGAAATGTAAATATCTTGGCATTACATTTGATAACAAGCTTAACTGGGCAGGACACATTGGATAGGTGGCAGGAAAAGGTTTCAAAATTCTGCTCTTGTTGGAGAGAGTGATGAGGGGATGTACGAGAGAAGTGAGGGAGTTGGGTTACAAAACTTTGGTCAGACCATTGCTCGAAAATGGAAGTGTAGTATGGGACCCTCATTTTACGTATCAAATACAAGAGTTGGAGAGGGTGCAAAAATGAGCTGTTAGATTTGTTTCTGGAAATTATCGCAGAATGCAATCAGCGACGGATATGATAAAGGAGCTGAAATGGGATTCATTGCAAGACAGGAGGAGGATGAGGAGGGTCATGGGAGTGTACAGGGCGTATACTGGCGATGAGGCATGGAAAGATATTGTAATAGGTATGAGAAGTAGTGCATGGAAGGGAAAAGATGACCATGAACACAAGCTGGTACTCGATTTCAGGCACAAGGGTGTGGAAGATTCTCTTTTTTAGGTAAGGGTGTCAGGGATTGGAATGAGTTACCAAGAGAAATGATGAATAATTTACCGAAAACTTTGAAAGAATTTAAAGATAAAATTTGTAGAGGGCAAATGTAGGTGGCTGCAGGATAGGGGGAAGATGGGGGTGTAGGAAAATTGCCACCGGAGCCTGTGCTGCATTGCAATTAAATTAAATTAGATTTGTTCTCATTTACTCGCCGGGAAAGCATACACTCACATATAATCTAATGTTGTTCCTGATCCATTCTGGTGGAATTTTACCACTTATCTAAATTTACGCCGATGCTTCTTGACTTGATCCAGATCTTTAATTTTAAAATTCGAGTGAAGTACATATTTTAAAATTTCAGTCTCCTTGGCCTTATTATAGAATTATAAAAAAAAATCACCAAAATTTGGTGTTACAGTAATTTTTTCATGTTTGTTCATTTTAGTAAGCACACTTCTATAGAACCGTGGGTTTTTCGTTAACTTTCAAGGACAGCGCAGCCTATGGAGGGTACCAAAAATGGTCTCCGTCAAGGCATTGTACTGGCCCCGATTGTTTTGAACATTATATAAACTATCAGCCATTACGTCCAGCTACCAGGAGCTTCGTGTACGCTGATGACATTGCCCTGGCCTCACAGAGCACAAAGCTTGAAATTGTAGAAAGAAATTTGTCTGCTGCCCTTGAAGGCCTATCAAGCTATTATCGGGAAAAATCACTTAAATCTAAGCCTTCAAAAACTGAAGTGTGTGCCTTTCACCTAAAAAAAAGGAAAGCTCAGCGTAGGTTAAAAGTAATGTGGTCAGGTATCGAACTGCAGACATGTAACACCCCAAAACATCTGGGAGTGACACTCGACAGAACCCTCGCATATAAGAAGCACTGCATGAATTACAAAAAGAAGATCTCTACAAGAAACAACTTACTGCGCAAACTAGTTGGATCACAGTGGGGCAGTCAACCACAAACTATACGTACATCGGCAATGGCCCTTTGTTACTCTGTTGCAGAATATGCATGCCCAGTTTGATACTCATCATCTCATACCAAACAGGTGGATGTAGCCCTCAATAACACCCTTAGACTAGTGAAAAGTTGCCCAGAGCCTACCCCAGCTGACAGGCTTTGGGGGATTGCACCACCCAGTATCCGGAGAGAAGTGGCTGCGAACAAGGAGAGGACCAAAGTAGAACAGGAAAGCGCTCATCCACTGCACGGCCATCACCACCAACCCAGAGACTCAAGTCCAGGAAAAGCTTTCTCAGAACATCACGGGAACTAATTCGGTCACAGCTGTGGAAAACGAAGGCCCCTAACATCTCGGGAACACTGACAGTTGCAGAGCGCTTGCCACCTGGTCATGCAGAGGACTGGAACGTCTGGCGGTCCTTACATCGATTGCGAACAGGTGTGGGCAGGTCCAAGGAAAACCTAGTGAAATGAGGTTATACTGATGCTATCAGAATTAAGTGCGAGTGTGGTGAGGACCAAACGATGAACCATATACTCGCGTGCCCTACGTGCCATCATCCTGCAACAAGTGTATCGAGCAACACAGAGTGCACTTGAGGTTGCGAAGTACTGGGCAATATGTTTAAAACTGTTAATTTGCACAATGTACTTAACTGTGTATTGGATGTGTATAATTCGAGTAAATACACATTGTTCTAATTTGCTCTTTAAGAAACCCAATGAGTACAAGCTAGAGAACTATGTTTTAAATAAATGTAAATATCTTCATTTAGATATTAATTTAAAGCAGCTATTGTTACATCTAAATGGCTAGTAGAACATTAATTGTGAATAACAGTTTCACTGTGGAGTGTCTTACCACTGGTGGAAAAGTTTCTTCATGGTCTACACTTGGTTTAGCCATTAAACTCGCACGGTATTGCACTTTTTTTTTTGAGCACGCACTTCCACTGCACTAAGGTAGAGTCTCCCACGCATCATTTATCTCGAAGGACTCCCGGTTAGCTTCCATTTTGGTCTTTCTCGACCTCTAGTATGTGATGTTATCACTGACATCTTCTATACATTCCACACTTGTACCATACGTGTGGGATGGTTTCCTATAATTTCTCCTACCTGAGGATAGTCTGAATGAAACGACCTGCTTGATTCTCTGCATGGATTTAGTAATTGTCGCTGATTAATACTGTCAACTATTCTTCTTAACTAGACGTCCCTATTGAATATATATTTTCTTTATTTAATTCAGTTCTCATATTTTTCTCATTGTCTGCGCTATTCTCTATAATACAATACCAAATCTGCTTGTGTGAAATAAGCCTATCCCGGTGTATTTTTGATATGATATCTTCGCGGGTAGTCCGCCCGGATAGTATTATCGAAAGACAAGCTTTCGATAATACTATCCGGCGGATAGATTCCATATCATATTTGCTTGTTATTGTTTTGTTTTTATTGCAGTCGTGAATTCTATAACAGGTTATATTTTCAGTATATCGAACATAAATGTGTTTTTGAGACTTTTTGTTCTGCTTTAAGCTTTTTTACTTGAGAACATGGACCACCACATCAGTGCCAAATATACGAATATGGATTAATTAGGTTTCTCGCCGTATAATAAATCATACGGTGTCTTGTTTTGAGTTCCTGATTTAATTAATCTACCGAGCGTGATGGGTGGCTTCCCCATATCACTCCAAGCGAATGCCGGGATGCTTCTTTCAAAAAGGCCATGGCCGAATTCCTTCCCATCCTTTGTCCCCCAATCTCATCCCTCCTCTACTGACCTCGACGTCGACGAGGCGTAAAGCCATAAGTAAAAAAAAAAAAAAATCTTTCTTCAGAAAATCTGTGAACTCGTTGCTGCAAACCTCATAGCCATTGTCAGTGCTTAATATTTTGGTTTTCTGCCAAAGCTGTAAATTCATTAAACCAGATAAATACTTCACTTAATATTTAATTAAATTGCAATGGAGCGCACGATCCGATGGCAATTTCCTAACACACGCATCTTCCCCCTTTCCTGCACCGAATTACATTTTTCCTCTGCAAATTTCAACTTTAAATGCCTTCAACGTTTTTGGTAAATTATTCATCATATTTCATGGTAACTTATTCCAATCCCTGGCACTCTTACCTAAAAAAGAGTATCTTCCTACACCCTTGTGCTTTCAAGAAGTATATAAATGCTATGCGACTAAAGCCACCACGAAGTCTGTTTACGCCGCGCCGGTTTGCCTACAGTCATTTTGACATCTGACGATGCCGTCAGCGCGTCATGATTACCGCTTTTTTTGTATCTGTAGGCAGACTTGCCTTTATGATTCACCAACCTTTATAACAAAAACCGGTTTGCGTCTCAGAATCATTCAAGTCTGATATTTCCATATCGATCAATTTTGTCCTTATGGCATCCACCGTAATTTTCGATCGCCATGTCATACGTGCAAATTGTTCTGGTAAACTAACCAGTAACAGAGATCAGATCCGTTCGTCGTTTATAACGAATATAGTTGTAATTAATCTTTGTCATGTCTCATTTACTTGTGTCAAATACAAAGTCATTGATTAGCAATTATGATCACTGATTGATATGAGATTATTCTTAATATATCTGGAATCGTCAAACGTAGATTTAAGCTGCACTCATTATTCCTTCGCTGTTTTAACTTGATTTATATACACATATAATGCTCGATCAACTGTAAGAATCGGCTTCGCTTTCGCCTTTGCTTAAGGGAGCATCCATAAACTACGTGGTTACGTCTACGGGGAGGCGGGGGGGGGGGGGGGAGTTCCAAGCCAAACCTCGCAGCTTCTTATATAGAACACACAACAGCATGTGAATATTTATTTCTGTTATTTAACTATCTCCGTATGTAATTTACGATAGTCTGACAAGTGAAAACAGTGTAAAATATCTTCTGAAATCAATAGGGAAAAAAGCTTCTTGTTACGTTGGGGGAGGGGGGGGGGGGTAGAGACAAAAGCAACGTCAGGCTACGTGGAGGAAAAGGGGGGGGGGTTCAGAAGAGGTCAAAATGGAGCTGCGTGGTTTATGCATGCCCCATTGAGGCCGAGACTAGAAACACCTTGCTGTAGTTCCCTTTGCCTTTAAGCGTAGAAATGTTAGCTACTAAAGTGGAAGCCATCCTCAAGCGCATAACTACTTGTTGATGATACCACGACTCTTTTAATTACAACATCTTAGAAAAGCATGCCACGTCTTGACACTGGGCCAATCACCTCATAAAACACGCTGAATTCTCGACACAGATGAGTCTTCCTTCCTTCTTTATCATTCGACAATCTAAATGACAGCAGTGACGCTAATCCGTTGTAAGCTGGCAGTAAGTTTTCAGTCCATGAAAACGCCATCCAAATCAATTCGTTATCTAACGTGGAATCTTATTAACAATTAACGCAAGTAACGATATTAATGAAAGAAATTATCGTATCAGATTTAAATCAAATATAAAACTTTTAAACAGTAAAAAGTACTTCGAAATTATTGACCTAGTGAATATTAACAAAGTGTATTAAGAATCTTTGGCGCCTATCCGTTCAAGTTACATAAGTTTAATGGTAAATTCACATTTACTTTACCGAGCGTGGTGGGTGAGCGGTTAACGTTCTCGCCTCGCATTCGGGAGGACGCCGGTTCGAATTCCTGTCCGGGCATCCAGATTTGGGTTTTCCATGGTTTCCCCAAATCACTCCAGGTGAATGCAGGGATGCTTCCTTGGCCGAATTCCTTCCCGTTCCTTGTCCCCAGTCCCATCCCGCCTCTAATGACTGCGACTTCGACGAGGCATAAAGCCATAAGTAAAAAAACACCACATTCGGTTGGAGGCTACAGATAAGTTCTTTTTAAAGATGACATGTAGTATCTTAGCCTTATCATACAAAACATTTATAAAGGGTCATAATCTTTGAGGCCTATCCTTTTATATTAGGTAATATTTATGCCAAAAGTGTAAATGAAGGCTACAGATTAGAGCTTGCTTTTGCCTGTCATTTTATCCCTGTAGATCAGAGAAGTTCACGGTCTGTTTTGTTGAGTTGTAAATAACATATGGTGCTAGTTACTGAACTACTGAACCCACCAGCAAATTGTACAACAATTCGCATCAGAATAAATATTTCGCGCGAATCGATAATTCGTTATCAGTTTGAGTCGTCGGCTTTCATACGTTACGGTCATGTAGCGGGTTAAGAGGTATATGTTTAGATGGTGTCCAGGAAATGTGATGTTATAAAGTGCATCTCAAATTTTCTGTCAAATCCTAAGGTTTCGGTTTGTGAAAATCCAACTAGAATCAACTTAAAAGTTATACCAGATTATAGGTAAATATCTTTTGTGTTCACAGTATATTCTAATTTCTTGATCCGGCGGTTGATTCTCATATTTCAGATTTTGAATCATACCCTAAATCATTTTATTGGTTAAAACCCAATGAAATTGTGTTGTATTTACAACGAAATCGGCGTTAAGAAAGACATTTACTGCAAATTAAATATCACTTTTTAATTGCGCTTATTGAAGTGTTATAATAATTCCGTGTGGTCGGAATGACCTGGTGACAGGGTTTCTACTGGCTGCGAATTCCACCCCTGTCGTAGCCGCCTTAACCTATCCCGGCAATCCTACCGGGTACAGGGGACCTACAGTTTTAACGTGGAGTCCGAACCACCAAAGCGTTCTGGCGTACTTCGCATTACACAGCAAGCTGTGACAGAGGTGAAGGTCGGGTTAAGTGCCTATGAAAATCACCGCCGAGACAGGGGTTCGAACCAGAGACGTTTTGCTCTTCAGTCAGACGCCTTAACCACTGAACCACCAGACCACTCATTGAAGTGTTAATCTATGATGTAATGGTTTAATTAATGTATTTAGTTTATTTTAACAGAAGAAATAAACAACCAAAGTCAAGAAACTGTTTGCAGAGACTAGTAGTGTAATGTTCTGTGAGTTTCCCTCAAAACGCAAAGATGATTACGCTTATTACGTTTAGTTACAGTATTCCGTTCTGCATAATAACCGTAGTAAAAAAAATAAATAAAAAAAATATTAAAACAGAATCCAATAAGCAACAAGGTGATCTTTTGTTAGCATTTTTTGGAAGAAGTGTTCATCGTAAGTACTTATGATCTGTTACTTCTATCTGTGCCATATAAAAATTATTTCTTGCTCCGTCCCCCCCGTCATGTAGATTCATAAAACGTAGCGTAGATTTTAATCATGGCCACACGATTTCAAAGTCCATCCAAATTGGTGCGGTAGATGAGACACGCGAGTCTCGCTTAGGGATTTGAACTTGCTGACTCACTGCCGGCAGGTAAGCAAGCTGGTGCTCACGCTGAAGCAGATCTCTGGAGACATTCCCGACGCGGACATCCTGGAGTTCTGCAGCGTCACTTTCGCTGCGGTGGGAGACGCGCTGTCCAACACCGACGCCTTCCTGCTTCGCCAGATCGTCGACTTCTTCAACGACGTCCGTGCCAACGACAAGTACCGCAACGTCATTCTGCGCTACAGCAGGTCAGACGAGGGCTTTCCTAAGCCGTTATCTGTTTCTCAAAGTCCCCGATACCCATTTGATCAATAATCCCTGCCTCTACCAGTCCGTGCAGTTCGCGCAGTAAAGCTAGCGGCAAGCTTCTGCTCATCCGCGCAGTAACATAACACTCATCGCAGATCTCAGTCTGGTTTGTTCACAATCCAACCGCGTTCGTATAATTACATTAACTAGATCAGGTTACTTCCTGAAACACATGAGATAACTACACGCTACCACTGACAACGACCAAGTTGATCACATAGTTTCATTTTATTTGACCAAATCCATCACATATGCCAAGGCAGCCCACTTAATTCAATTGATAGTAGTGGGGCAATAGGGAAGCTGGTGCAAAAGATCTTAAGCCGGCTCCGGAAGAGACTCCACTCGTCCGCGTGACCTTATAGTTTTAAGTTCTTTGCATGGCGGGAAATTCTAATGGACCAATCAGCGTTCAGAGTCGTATGACGTCACAAGATGGCGGGCCGTTAGTTCTTTGGGTGCTCACGAGATGGCGACACCTCCCTGGTACGCTGGGACGTTAGTTGCTCGACCGGCCGCGAGATGGCAGCATCTCCCAAGGGCTTAATTTCTTTGGGCGCAGACATTCCACTCCCCCAGGAGAGCGGGGGGGGGAACCCAACCCCTGAGGCAAGGGCTATTTCTGTTCTGGAAAGCGGATATCAGACTAGTTTCCACATGACGTGCAGTAACCTTAGGCTGTCGTGTATCGTGGCGACAGTACTCTTAAGTAGTGACGTCAAAACTATGGATTCGTCTATCACTTTAGTTCCTAGTGACCATTCCACAATGAGACGTGTATTGCGTATACCAATTCCACCTTTACCAAGCAACTTAAATATAATTAAAGTCTTATCTTCGAGGAGTTTAAATGGACCCATTAGTTTAAGTAGAGAATGGATGATTAGTTCGGGAAATCGAGTATGATGGTCTCCATGATGTCACGAACCCACTTCCTCTATGATGTATACTGTTTGATACATATGTCAAGCTAGCTAAAGAAGAGGGTGTTGACGTCACTGCCGGGGTATAAAGACCATCACACCAGCCAGCTAGCCCTCAGTCCCCGGCCAGCGATCGTCAAGTGCAGTTCACTGTGGCTAGTGAGGTTCTCCTGTTTTCAACATACTACAAGTTAAACAGCAGCGACACCAAGAGGCTAACTGTTGGTTTGTCACCTAAACTGGAATTTAATCCAGTAGTTGTACTCGAAAAAGTTGGGTACAATAAAGTTACTCTCACACATGAAGAGTGGGATGTACTGAGGCAGCTGTTTTATGCAATTGGTGGCTTTTTCAACAACACTGAGCATTTCCAAACGAGTGTCTCACTCGGCAACCACACCATCTCGTCCCGAGCCGTAGCTAGAGCGAAAACTATATGGTTTTACAACAATGCTGTTCCTGCCTATGGTGTGTTACTCGGCGAATCAACATGGGACAACATGGATGACGCCCTGCCAGCAGTGACCAGTGCCATCAACACCATGAAGCCCTGGAGTTATTAAGTTACTAAGTACTACAACGAGTTTGTGAATACATTATCAGTGAAAGTGATTCGTGACTACCCCCGTTGTTCTGTGAATGGCCTGATACATTTGCATTTTGATAATGTACATGTCAATGAAGTGTCATACAGCCCCTGTTCAATACTAGTGTATGAACGTTTAAAGTTAGAAATTAAAGCATATAAAAACATGTTAGTGTATGATGATGTTAAGCGCAAAGTTGAGCAAGATTTAAAAGGAACCGATGTATTTAGCAGAGGTGGTGATGACGTATGCGGTAATAATTAGTGTCCCTCAGTCCGCTGCGATGTGTCATCCAGTAATGTTCTTCGCGTCTGTGTACCAGCTTAACGCCGGAGATTCCAAAAGGCTGACTTTCGGTTTGTCACCGCAACGTGATTTCGAGCCTGTTGTGGTACTTGAGAGGGTGGGCTACAACAAAATCACCCTTTCATCCGAAGAATGGGACGTCCTCGCCATGGAGTCGGACGCAGTTTCCAAAATGCTCACCGGCAGCGGCCAGACCAGCATCCCGCTCGGAGAGAATGCTGTATCCTGCCAGACGGTGTCGGGGGTGAAAATGTTATGTTTTCATAACAGCACTGATCCTACCATCGGCATTTTCCTCGCCGAGTCTACATGGCAGAACCTCATCGACGTGCAGCTTGCAGTGACCGCATCCTTGTCCGCCAGGAAAAAGTGGAGCTACAACGTATCAGTTTACTACAAGGTATTTGTGAAAGAGTTGGCGGATAAAGTGATGAGTGACTACTACAAATGTACGGCTTCAGTGACAAAGTTAATCGATGTGCACATCGGCGGCGTTCACCCTAGTCATGTGTCTTACAGTTCTACAATTGACTATATGCAACTAAAAAATGAAATCATTGCATACAAAATTTAATTGTACTTGATGATGTCAAAAAAATTGTAACCAGAGAATTTAAATGTGAGTAAATAAAATCATTTTACCAGATTTTTCTTTTGTCATTTCACCTATCCTAATTAAATAATAAGATGGTATATATTTTTAAAAAATCTTTTATTTCGCCCACCAATTGGCGACTAAAAATACATTTTCAATTGCACACATATTATTACAAAATATATGTAAGTTACAAAGTTTTCTCAATTTATTTTTCTTGAGTTCTCGCAGTGGTGGACATCCTAAATCTTCAATAAGTTGCATACTTTCTTCCTGATAATTTTCTGTAGCCATCTATCCTTCTCCCGTCCTTTAACGTAAATGATCCTCATTGGTAATTGCATGTAGTATAGAGCACATCTTACTGAAGGGAACGCCATCAGAATCCCAAGGTATTCCATGGTAATTATGTGTTAGCCATCTAACTGATGGTTCATTACCTCCACGCGATGGTGATGACACTGAAATACAATGTGTAGAGATAATATTGTCAGATCGTGTTACACACACAGCAACTTCTTTGAAAATAAACCCTCCATCCTTCTTCGTAAATCCCTGTGCGTCCAGGAAGATGGTCAGCATGGTAATGGTTGACAAGACTGGCTGCTACTTGGTTTTATGTCAGCTTACGCACGACACTTGTCGTGCAAGATCAGGCAGTATGCAGCGGTGTAGGCAGGAAAATTCTCACTGCTATCAAACTCCATACGAATGTCTACAGGTCCTGTATTAACAGACTCATTTTGATGTGAACAGTCTATTACGGCGATAGGTGTAGTTTCTATAAAGTCTTCACGTTTTAGTAGAGGCGAAGGATGGTCTCGCTCGTAGTAAGACTGATGGAATCTTGCATACATAACATATAACACTGTGGTTCGGTTTTTCTTAAAGTCCAAATTCATGTTCTCATATGGATACGCCACATCATTTAGGAACATTTTGACATTGGCGAGATTGCAGTCGTCAAATATGGCTGCGCTGAATTCCGCATTCCGTTTCCTGTTTGTTTGTAATTCCAGAACCACGAACCTAGGTTTCTCCAGTTGCGTTGATGTTTTCAAAGTCCAAATTTGAGTCTTGCTGATTGGAAGCAACAGGTACTCCAACAGATCCCAACTTCTGAAATTAATGCGAAGTGGTTTCCCACTGTCTACAATCTTAAGCAGCGCTAGCTTTTCTCTTTCACCTATTTGCAAATGAGGCATCACCCATGCCAGTTTGCTGATGGTGAATTTACTTTCCTGAGGATTTGGATTGGCTTGTATATATGAATTTGTATCGTCCCTAGCTCGAATCAATATTAGTTCTTGTTTTACATTTGCAAGTATCTTTTTTAAAGTCTTCGCAAAACCCCAAGAGCATACTCAACGGTATACATACATCAAAGTAGCCATTTCCAGGAGGGCGTTGCCCCCATCCTGCATTGATCAACACGCCCATTTGTGGGGGGCTTGCAGAAATAAGCGTTTTCAATGTGCTTCTTGTACCAACGTTTCTATTTCGGTCAATTTCTGTTTCCCCCAAGAAATAGTAGAATTATTTGTCACAGTTACAACATTTGGATGCAACGAGAAATGTCGATGTTGTTTCAGCTTCCGGCGAGACACGGAGCGCCTGCTGAGGGACCTGCTGGACTCGTCCAAGCCGCAGTGCGTCTCCATGCTGCTGGAGTTCCTGCTCGCCCTGGTCCAGCTCAACCTGCAGGACCTGCTGCCTCTCTACAAGGACTTCTCGGCGCTCGCTCTCAGGTAAGGCTCTGACATACCTGTTGAGGGACCTGCTGGACTCGTCCAAGCCGCAGTGCGTCTCCATGCTGCTGGAGTTCCTGCTCGCCCTGGTCCAGCTCAACCTGCAGGACCTACTGCCTCTCTACAAGGACTTCTCGGCGCTCGCTCTCAGGTAAGGCTCTGACATACCTGTTGAGGGACCTGCTGGACTCGTCCAAGCCGCAGTGCGTCTCCATGCTGCTGGAGTTCCTGCTCGCCCTGGTCCAGCTCAACCTGCAGGACCTGCTGCCTCTCTACAAGGACTTCTCGGCGCTTGCTCTCAGGTAAGGCCTCATACTATAACCCCACATGTATTTAACAAATATTATAATCTCATCAAAGTTTTTCGTTTCTAACTCCTGACTTCCCTTACTGTTTTCATTTATTTTTGTAAATTCTTCATCTTTTGTGATTAGGTTTTTAAATGTTGTTGCGTCGCGGTTACAACAAACATTCAACATCAAAGCCAGTACCTCATTGACACATGGATGCTGCAGTGATTAAAATTCATTAATTGCTATTTCATTTTACTTTTGATACAATTGGGCGCTAGCATGAAGCATCGCATGAATGACGTGGTTAGTTACCTACATTGTAAAGTTCAATTAAATTGTTCAGAATAATACCTAATATTGCAATCGCAGCAGACTTAAATCAACTAATTTAAAAACAAACATCTGTTCATTCAGTCGCTGGGTGAATGATACGTCGTGTTCGTTCGTTTATCGAATCAAACTGACTTCTACACGACAAATTCGAGTAGCGGAACATGCGAGTAACGAAATTAATTGGTGACTAACTATTTGTTCTGCACTTGGAGTCAGGCGACGAACCCGTTACGCAGTAACGAACACATACGGTTTGCTACAGCTCCAGCAGAAAAGTGTCTGGAGACAAACTATTTCATTCCACATGGGAATTCAGAGATGGGTTTAGAAATACAAGTAGGCTGGTGCTGACGTCACGCTCCTAGTCCAGCGCGTATATGGCACGGATCCTGAGTCCTTAGGGAGCGTGCACAAACTACGTGGCTCCTTCTGCTTAGTCAACGTACTTTCTCCAATGTACGGCGAGTTCCCCGCTTCGACTCCTGTCAGCGTAATCATTAGTGTTATGCCCTAAGGCAGAACATGCTCTCCTACTCTCATCAGCCATTCCCAGCACTTCAACATAACTCACTTCTCCTCTATCCTCCTCCACATCCACATCTCAAACGCTTTTAACCGTTTTTCATTCTCTCGCCTCAGTATTCACACCTCTGTCCCGTGAAGAGCCACTCTCCACACAAAATAATAGCCGAGTCTTTTTTTCAGTGCTTTATCTACTTTCCCAGTTAATAAACGCCTCTTACTATTAAACGTTTCCTTCACTACAGGCCTTCGAGCTTTTACCTCTTGCTGCAATCAAGATATTAGAACGATCTTACTTGCCTGATATCAGCTTGTGGTATCTTAATATTAATCAATTTTGTTACTTTACCAATCACTTTGCTTTACTCATTTTCATTCCAAACTCTTCGCAAGCTTCTTTTTCATCTTTCAGTATTTTATAAAGGGTTTGTTTACTTTCTATTCATATCATCGCCAAATCTTATGTACTCTATTCTCTTTCCATCTAAGAGTTTTACAGTAATGTCTTCTAGGAATTAATCTATTCTTATAAAACACTTATTTGGTCACGTTCTGTCACGCCATGACGTCACACTATGACGTTGGGCTATGACGCCACGCTTTTCGTCTTTTTTGTTCAACTTACGATCAGAGATGTTGTTCTGGGTTATAGACGTTATTTACTAACACTACTATTTTGCTAAACATCAGTAAATAAATTAACTGTCACAAATTTGAAAGAAAAGTAGGTATTCCGTTTAAATGTACAAAATAATTATTAGTTGCTTATATTTATTTAATATTCGTTTGATGTAAAATATTCGTTAAAATCTTTGGCCATAGATATGGAAGGTAAAACCTTTAATTTTCGTTTAGCAATGATTAGATTTCTATTATAACGAGAAATTTAAAGTAGAGGGTGAGATAATTATTTTATTAAAATAATTTTAATTGTTTTCACGAATGTCCTGTTACCTAAATAATTACTTCATTTGAACGAAAGTTGTTACACGCTGATCGCAACTTGTACAGCCTAGACTACGATTAAATCTAATATCAACTGGCCATTCAACCGTTGTACTAACGATCTGAATCACGGATAACAAAAAAGGCAGCTGTAAGAACCCATAAAGTTTTTAGATTTAGTTTATATCGCCATGTATTATTACCACCAAAATGCGATATAGTACATGTGTGATTGAAGTATTATTTCTTTGGCGACAAGTTTAGTACGTGGTTTGGTTGAAAAGCAGTTTGGACCAGGATAGCAACGAAAATCTTTGTTACAGCGCAAGGCACTAGGAATTACATTGAATTTTATATTATAACAATTCTATTTATTTAATCAATTTTAAGAAATGAACTGCCGGAAAATATGCATTTAGTTTAGATTGACATATTAATTAATTATTACTTGCTTTTTTTTTTTTTACTGAAATCGTTACTTGGCTTGAATGAAAGAAGTTCCAAATTGATCGCGATCTTTGAGTCATAAACCACAATTAAAACTAATATTACTTGGCATAGCGTAAGTTGTTGAGGTTTATTTTTTGTATCCTTCGTTTTCGCCGGGGTCATATAAGCTGTGTCATCTGTTAAATCATCTATCTTCATCACAGATAATAAGAAAGAAAGATGTAAGAATACGGACTTTGAGGCTAGTATTACAATAATAGAGGAAGGCTACAACCTGGCCTAATGCCTCTCTGTACTAGCCTTCTCTCCCTTCAGGACATCCATCAGCTTTTTCCATTGCATCCTGTCAACAGCTTTTTCGAGGTCAATATTGACGCCTTAAATTTATCTTCCTTTCTCAATATATCTTTCTCCATTATTCTTAGCAGGCCAGTAGCATCTCTTTTCCTTTCCTAAATCCAACTCTTCTGCTCCAACCCATCTATCAACTTTCCATATATAGCTTTCTGTTCAGCACTCTCGACAATACTTTAGCTGCATGCGAAATTAGACTCATAGTCCTATGCGCCTAACATTTAATTTTATTCCTTTCTTCTGAGTTGCTATCATTATCTTTGTGAGAAAGTCATCTGGCCATTCCCTGTTTCTTTCTATGTTTCCTAAACTCTTAAGCACTTCTACAGGCAGATTATCAATTTACCTTGCCTTCCGATTCTCCGTCTCCTTCATTGCCTCTTCTACTTCTGCATCCAATCTTCCGTTAACTGTGCTCCTCTTCAATTTCATTTGGTATTTGATTCCGTTATACAAGCATTCTGTATATTCTTGCCACCTTCTCATGGCGGTATTTGGCTTTATTACACCATCCATTGTTTCTATTTTCATGTTGTTCTTTTTTGTCTAACTTTCAAAAGCTATCTCTTAGCCACTCTGTACCTCTTTCTCTTGATTGTTCAGTTTTTCTTCTCAGATTATTGTTCTGTTTCCCATACCCTTCTTCATAATCATTTCCCAATTTTTCCGTTTTCTCCGTTCTTCCATCTTTTTCAACATGTTTTCTGTTGTTCATTATTTCCTGATTCATTTGGACTCTCTAATTCCTAGAACTTCTTCGGCAGTTGTCGTGATGTCAAGAGTCCTTCCGTCACTTTTAGCCATTTTCATTTATCATTCTTCAACTATTCCTCCTTTGTAGTTTTCTACAAACCTTCGTTCCAGCTCCTAAGCATTACCTCCCTCTTTTAGAATTCAAAGTTCAGTCTTTCTCTTGCGTTGCCTCTACCCACCTTCTTCAACTCGTATTCCAGCTGGCACCTTTCTCGATTCGAATTAGAGACCCATAATTTTCTTGACTTAATTTAATTGGTGTTTAACCTCTCTCATTTCTTACCCATAATCCAAATTTTCATACTATATCTTTGTACTTTCTTTCACCTACCATAGTATTCGAGTCCCTCATGATGATGATACAAGCATTTCTATTGTCTTTCTGAATAAGTTTTTCCATATTGACATTCTTCTACTTTCTCATCTGTATGTTGACTAGTTGGCATGTATGCACATGTTTCATGTCATCAGTCTACCAGCTTCATCACCTTATTTTCCATTTTCTTTCATATCAGTATTCCCAATCCGTTTTAACCAGCCTTCTCTTCTCCAGAGCAGAAGAACTTATCATCTCTACTTCCTACCCAGTCGTTCTCTCTCCATCTCGCTTCGCACATGCCAAGAGTATCTAATCCGTTCTTGCTCATCTTTTGTTTTGCATTTTCTAGTACTGCTGCCTGCAATAATGTTCGTACATTCGATGTTCTAATCTTGCCAATCCTTCCTTTTTTGGCCCCCTTCTTCTTTCTCTATTGTTTTCTCTCAATGTAATCCCTTCCCGGAGATCCGAGTGACTGAAATTTTACCTCCAAATTCTTTTACATTGTGGTAGTATCCCGTTCCTTTGCACATGGGCCAGCGGTTCCCAATTTTTAATGGCCCCGGAACCCTTATTGATCATACATTTTTTTGGCGGATCCCAATCTTTATAATAACAAAAATGATTGTACCTTGGAGTTTGAATATTTTCATGTTTGACTTGAAGTGAAAAAGAATAATTATTATTATAAAACAAATCCCATACAAGATAGTGCAACTTTAGTATTTGGTGTGAAGAATAATTTTTTTCACATATTTGCTTAAACTAGAACTAAAATTATGCTTAATATCTGGGAGTTGAACGCGAGTGTCTCTGTACCACGTGACGTAGGGCAGCCCTACAGTCAGCGGCCCGTGAGTGAGCTAGCGCAAGCGGCGAGGCGGCGGGAGGGACGCTAAGCTAACTTATTCATTTGTTTGGTTCTCTTGGCGTCGTTGACTGCTTTTACCATTCGCGCATAGTTCTTGCATTTTTTAAACTAATTTTGCTAACACGGCTGCTTGAGTAATATGTACAACTATTCCACAAGGCTAATTTGATAAAAAAAATGAAAAGTGCAATAGAAAATTTCAACCTTGGCGGACTGAAAAACATACCATGATTAATATAGGTCATGAAGCGGGGTGTGCCATATATTCTCCAAGAGTGATCATGTAGAACATCATCTGTAAAATGGCACTATGAAACAGATGACACACGTGTTTGTCCAAAAAGCTAACCAGAATAATATTGAAGACTCGCTTGTTAGATGAATCTACTTGAGCTTACACGCTGCTAAAAGTAACAAAGTATGAGCCTGATATAAGTTGTTTGGCATCTGATTTGCAACAACAGAAGTTGAACTAGTTTCATCTACTTAAATAAACACAAAACTGTAGATCTAATTATTGCTTAATATAAAAAATATATATATTTCTGGTTGAAAGTATAAAGCTTTAAGGTGATAGTATTTAGTTTTATTTCTTTTCCCATTAATTACTAAGTCATGATTGTTTGATGGCACGTCATGGTTTCATTCAGAATTTCTTTAGAAAGAATGGCGCGCTGATCAACAAAGGTTTGTCACCCCCCCCCCCCTATGGGGATCAGTCGTTATGTGGAATCTTCATTTTAACCTCTAGTGGACAGCTGCCTGTTCCGCCAGTCCCAAGGTTCTGAAGGTCTCGCTCGTCCTTAACTTTCACTATCAACGACTCTTCCTTCCCCCTACTAGCTTAGCGGAGTTCTAACACAGGATGAAAGAATTTCGAGTTGGGTCCCAAGCTTGTCTTGCTGAGTATCAAGACTAAATTACATAAATATCTCTTTTCAGGTTGCTCTAAATGTTGCTTTCAATAAGTCCAAAGTTCTGACGGTCCCAGGGCTCGAGTATGTGTAAGATATATCACACGGTACTGCTTGGGACGCTAGGTATAGTATGCAAGTCTGACAAACACACTTCAATGTCAGCCCTCAAACAGTGCTTACATCGGATTTGACTCTAGCTTTGAAAGAATGGAATAAAAATGCAAAAGAGCGGATGTTTAAAAGAGAACAAGTATTTACGTGTGCATCACTGCCTGCAGACGCCCATGTGGGTCTTCATATGCTATATGCTATATGCTCGTGGAAGAATGTTTTACCTGTGAAAATAGATACAAACATGTAACATCTAGTAGTTGGGTGCGAAGGGGAAGAACGCTGAATACATGACTGTTAAGATAAAAGTGGATTGCGTACTTACAGGGAATACTTTTTTTTTTGGGTAGTAGGGGAAAAAATAAAAAAATAAAAGAAACAACATCCATTAGGCATTATGTTGGTTGGTTAAACGATAGCGTAGACTTCTGCAGTATTTGTAAACCTCTCTGTTGGAGAGAAGAGGAGCCTAAGGCTGAGTCTACGAGCATTCCTGCGCAGGAGCCGCAATGAAAAGACGTCCTACCAGGCTTCGGCAACCTCAGACCACATAAAGACGTCGGCCGCCTGCAGAACATCTTCGCGAACGGAAAAGAGAACTATAATTATAAACGAGTGGAATTTGTTGGACAAGTTATCGTGAAATCAAGTTAATGACGCCTTTCAAAAAACAAGGAGTAGACAACTAGTGAAAATCTCTAGGCTGTTTGCCTATTTTCTGAAAATAGTTTTCAACTGTTTATTGATACACGTCATTCATCTGGAACTATTTATTTTACTGTCGGAAGAGCTTATTTTACGTAAAATTCAGCGTTAAAATATGACGTGTTTAGAAGCCTGCCTGGCGCGGGCCAACGACACTCGTGACGTCACCAAGCGCCCTCTGTGCACAAGTAACGCCTGGTTCGCTTCTCTGAATTGGCATAAAAATTGTTGGAAATGTGGTTTATAAATACTGTGTAACACCAATCTATAACTGTTTGTTTATGTTTCAGGTTTCATTGTGGTTAGAGGTCCTGTGAAGCAAACACACAATAAAAAATTTGAACAACTAAAACACCAAGGACCTCTAACCACAATGAAACCTGAAACATAAACAAACACACACTCTATGGACCTGTGAAAAACATGGCGTGGTGTTTACTTTCTCATGTTTTGAAAACGGTAAATAATAGTGTTAATGTGAAATTTGGACGGTGCAGTGTAGTGCTTCATACCTTCAGCAAATTCTACAGAACATACACAGAGAAGCTAACCCTGATCATGAGAAAAAAGTAACATTTAAGTAAATTTAATTTCACCTCAACTTTATATTGTTTTGTAAACCAAATGTAACTAAATAAATGAATGAATACCAAACAGATGTCGCTGATGATGCTCTTGAAATAGAGCGAAACGCGTACGACACCAAAATAAAACAAAATTCAATTCCATTGGCGTGTTATTCACCTTTATAAAAAAATTGATTATTTTGCAATTGAGGAAATGGCCCACAATATCCAGTCATATCTCTGGTATGTTTCAAAATTAAAAGAGAAAAGATAAGTTTCCATTTCTTTTCTTTTCTTCTATCTATGGCAGCAATTTATGTTTCAAATGTTTGAATGTATGAATTGTTCGAATAAAAACATGAATCTGTGAAGCAACAAATAATAATAATAATAAAAAAATATATGCACACACGAAAAATATATTACCCTAATCGAGGTTCGAACCGAGGATGTATTTATTCCGTTAGCACTCTTTAACCACGCAGCTACCCGTACACCGTCGCACGGTACATTAATAGTGAACATTTAAACGCCACAGTTTCTTCTTGGGATGAAGTGAACGCTGTCGGAAAATAAAAGATGAATTCAGTTTCGTTGGCAAAAACATTATCATTTATTTATAATTTCGTATCTGCAATAAAGAAAAATGGCGCACAACATCCAGTTATTTAACTGTTGTCTTTACAACACTACAGCTTGCATTTTTCTCCTAAATATCTCCTAAAGCAACTAATTTAATTTATAGTGTTAGTCAGACTTATGAACGATTTCTGTTAATCACTAACTTTCAATTTAAATATAAAACATTTTCAATTGAAGTTGTTATATTTTTAAGCTCTGCAGAATAAAAGTAAATGGTTGTTTCTAAAGTTAGCACAACAAATAAGAAGTATATTTTCAGTATTTTTTTCGCTGTACCTCTCTACAAATTGTTCCCCATTTTTTATTCAACACGTAATCTCATTAATAACGAGAGATAACCAATAACAAACAATAAAAACTGCTGATAACTTGGATAATAGGAAACGCTCCATTCGCAGCCGCACCGTTCACAGGCACGTGACGTCACTAAACCGACCACTAATCCTAGAGCGTTTTTTGTCAAGTGACTAGAGGTGAGAAAAATTTAATTTCTATTTCGCTTTTTTTATCAAAATAATCCACTTTTCTTTTAAAAATTAGCTTCCTTATGCATTAATCTACGTGAATAACTATAATTTATATTGTATTTTCGATACTGTCACGTAGCCTACTGCACATAGCCCACTTTTACGTAGCCTACTGTCACATACCCCACTGTCACATAGCCCGCTGTCACGTAGCCTACTGTCACATAGCCCACTTTCACGTAGCCTACTGTCACATAGCCTACTATCACATACCCCACTATCACATAGCCCGCTGTCACGTAGCCTACTGTCACGTAGCCCACTGTCACGTAGCCTACTGTCACATAGCCTACTATCACATACCCCACTGTCACATAGCCCGCTGTCACGTAGCCTACTGTCACTTAGCCCACTGTCACGTAGCCTACTATCACATACCCCACTGTCAGATAGCCCGCTGTCACGTAGCCTACTGTCACATGGCCCACTATCACATAGCCCACTGTCACATAACCCACTATCACATAGCATACTGTCACGTAGCCAACTGTCACATAGCCCACTGTTACATGGCCTACTGTCACATTGCTCACTGTCACATAGCCTATTGAACCGTATTTTTAATTGCGATGGAGTGGATGCTCCAGTGACAATTTTCCACGTCATCTGTTTACCGATTTCTTACTGTTTATTATTATCATTATTATGTTATATACTGTAAGTGTTAAATCTCTCCACGTATCTATTATTGCAATTTACTAATTTTAAATTCCTTCAGCATTTGTGGTAAATTATTTGTCACTTCCTTTGCTACTTTATTCCAGTCCCTGACAGCCTTACCCACAGAAGAAAATTTCCTCCTTCATTTATGCCAACTTGTGCCCGTAGTCATCTTTCAGTTTCCATGCACAACTCCTAATGTTTCGACTAATGTTTCTCCAAACTCTATCTCCAGCACTCTCTTCGTCCTCCCGTCTTTCAGATGCTTTATCATATCAGTTATAATAACAACACCACAAGCCAGCGGAAATTTTGGTTTGGAAGATATATGGTTAAGATCATTGTCATGGAGATAAGATCAGGTCTCTCCAGAGGCTTCAATTTTGCGATAACGTCAGTGAACATACCTGTGGATGAAGGCGTCGCGGCGGAGGAGTCTTCAGTTCCCTCTCTACCACGATATGAATAATTTGAAATTTGCAGACACCTGCCTGACAACCACGGCAGAACTTTCTTCGAGAGGAAGGCATTGTCGTGTTATCCTCTGACAAAGGCAATGCTTCAACGGTGACGTACGCCAGAGAATGTTACCTCGACGTAGAAACGAAGATTCGAGTTAGTGCAGCAGATGAAGCAGAGACGAAGAGAAAATCATTTGGCTCCACAACTGTATGGACGACCGCTGAGACCAGTCGTTAGAGCGTTTCAGTCTCCTACGCACCCTCTTGCGAGATATCTGTCGGGTAAACTAAAGAATCTTGCGTCTACCATCAGAAATTCTTCAGAATATAAAAATGATCAAAATATATACCTGGAAGAGAACGTCGCTTTTCACAAATGTGCCAATAGACAAAGCAACCAATACGATTATGGAGAATGGGCGTCACTTTCCCTCACAACAACCTTCTTCTAATACAGGAACAACTTATACAAACAGACTGAAGAAAGAACAATATACTTGCTACTGTCTCCCATTGTTGTGTTTGTAGAGGCATTTGAGGATGATGTTATCAATAATGCTAAGCTGAAACCTTCTCTATCGTTAATAAACGTGAAAGACGCTTTTGTCATCTGGCCTCAATGCATTTTGCCAGCGCTTGGATAGTGGTAAGGAAAAAATAAAATTTAGACTGGAAGTTGAAGATGACAAACAGCTTTCTTATATGGATGTGGCTGTAAGGAGGAAGGAAGGTGTCTTGCTGGGTGACGGCGTGTATCGGAAACCCATGCATTGAAACCGCTATCTGCATGCTGACTGCTCCCGAATACGTGGTTAGTGACGGAGCGTGTATAGCTGCTGGGAAACGCCCTGGAATTATCGGCAGTTCCGTTGCAGCAGTCGGCCCAGTACCGACAGGAGAGCCCGACAGTGGGCACGCTATTCACTCAGGAAGCAGACGTCTCCTCTGACAGAATAATGCCACAGCAATGTGACTGAAACGTCAGCCTTTAAGAAATGGACACTCGTCCATCCAGAGCGCCAAGAAAACTCAAATTATTTGTTCTCTAATGAATATACCACAAAATATGTTAATGCATTTCATTGGAAATTGTGTTACGTACAGATCTGGCTTGGGCAACGAATAGAAAATGTCTAATGGAGGAGTCGGTTCGTCTACGCGTTCATCGCTCAAGCGTCTTTTCAGGCCTTCCTGTTGGTTAACTCAGCGATTGGGGAGCGTGCACAAACTACGTGGCTCGGTCCAGGGGGGGGGGGGAGGAGGGGTTGGCTGGAAGGCAACGCTCGGCTACGTGGGGGGAGGGGGGAGTTCCAAGAGAGGCCACGTAGCTTTCTTTTCATAACATTTTTCACGGGTAAAATGAGGAACAGAACACACAACAGCAAGCGAATATTTATTTCCCTCAGTTAATTATCTCCGTTTGTAATTTTCAATATTCTGAGACAAGAGAAAACAGTACAAAATGTCTTCTGGAATCAAAGGGAAGAAAGCTACGTGGAAAGAGGGGGGGGGATAGAGGCAAAATCCACGTAGGGCTATTGGGGGGGGGGGAGAGGGGTTCACAGGAGGCCAAAATGGAGCTATGTGGTTTATGCACGCTCCCTTGCGAGCACAGGCCCAGCACTAAGCCACATGTATGGTATTCCCGGCCCACGGTGGTGTTGTTTTTGTTGTTTACTACTCATTTTTACTGAGCGTGTCTTCTTGGTAATTTACCTACATCTACTTTTGTTTTACCCAAATATTTACTTAACATTTATTCGCTGAAATCAAACAAAATAAGCTTCACGACAATTTGTTAGACAAAATGGTGAGCAATTTTGACACCACAAGAAAATGAGCGTGCAATATAATCTTCACGGTTTATAAAAAGTACAGAGCTTGCACGACGTGGTCTTTCGCATTCATCATCTATGCAGGGGCGGCCCTAGGGCGGTGCGAGCGGTGCGGCCGCACCGGGCGCTTCATAAGGGGGACGCCAAAAATGCAGCGAGGGATCGTTTGCGCAAATAATGAAAAATAAATTATAGAATAGCCTAGCTTGCTGTTCAATATTTTTTAATAGACTAATCATCCAGAAGAATTATAAACGTAAGAGCTTCCACTTAATATATAGTCCGAGTGAGCTCAAATTACTCCATTCAAGAAAACCACCGACTTGTCCCACAATTAGCACTCTCCGCGGTCCCGCACCTGTTTCCTGCCTGTTCGGCTGTAGTCTTGCAGTTCATGCACCAGCGGCGGATCTAAGAATTTTCCTAGCAGGGGATAACACCTGCGACTGCCACCCCTTCAAATATAATTTGCCGCCCGCAGCAGATTAAAGCTGTTCTTTGATTTCCCGCCTCCTGAAGGCTGCCGCTCAGGGCAGCAGAGCTAAGAAAGAAGGTCACCGCCCACGAATTTGTCATTTCCGCCCCTTTAAACATGATTTTGACGCCCAGGTAAGCACCCCAGTTTGCTCCCCCTCTAGATCCGGCACAGTCATTTGCAAGTGGGTGCATGTGCATGAGGCAAGATTTAACCAACTTATCTATTTCTACGATGTAAAATCTTAGGTGATTGCGATTAACGTCGGTAGCGTAAATATTTACAAAATGTAATGTATCTTTGTACAGACAAGACATGTCACTACCTCTTTTTTAAAAAAATAATAATAATAAAACAAGGTAAAACTGCAAAGGCTTCAAAATTAATTTCAATTTTTTTAGATTTGAGATTTCATTTGAATCTTTATCAGAACTAGTTCAACACGTGAGGGAAGTAAACTTATTTTCTTCAGACGAGGCTCATGATGATAAAGAGCAGCAAGAACAAGAAGATTTTGCTATGGCCGCAACGTAATCTACACTTTAAAATGGGGTAAAGCATCCATACGACCATCGTCGCCTTTTCAAATTACTATGATAATATTTCAAAATTGTCGCTCATTGACCCTGCAGTCAGAGATGAAATAATTATTCGAGCAACGAAAAAATCCAAGAAAATATCATGGATGTCATTTTTCAAATAGGCAAAGAGTAATGTCAAATGAAGAAACATATAAGAAGATGGTTTGTTTACTCTAAATCTGCATAAAAACATATTGCTTTTAGTCTTGTTTATTCAATAGAAAGTCTCACTCATATTGGGGAAAAGAAAAATTTGATGACTGGAGCTAGTTATCAGAGCATCTAAAATCTCACGAAACTTCCTCAAATCGCCAGCACACAATGCTGAGTTATATAGAAGCGTTGATTCTACTAAAGACCGTCAGTGCAATAGACAAGCATTTGTAAATACAGATTGAAGACGAAAAATCACGAATTATTGATGTCCAAAATATTCTTTTTAATACGCAATAATTTCTTGTTTGTATCTGAAACACTAAATACTACTAATAATAGTAATTAACTGGATATATTGCGACTGCTAAGAAAATATAACACTACATCGTATTTCTAAATAAGGAAAATAATGTATATTATTTTGGAAAATGTGTTCAAAACGATTGTAGTTCTTAATAAAAATTTTACTATGGTTAAGTCATCTAAATACTTTTCCGTCATACTGAATTGAACTCCTATTGTCAGTCACGTCGAACAATTATCTTTAACATTTCTTTTGTTATCACTAATGAAGACGAAGTCAAAGTGCGTGAGTGTTTCATTGGGTACAAACCGGTAAGTGACTCTTCGAACCAGGTAGCTGGACTCACAGGTCTGTATATTAATGATACTTTGCAAAAGTTCGATTTGGATATGAACGGTTGTCGAGGCTATAATGTGATAGGATACAATATGATAGGAGTAAACAAAGGTGTCAAAAGCAGAATTTTGAACCAATATCTTCCCAAACAGTTTTTAATCCATTTAACTGTCATTAAATTTGGTAATAGCAGGTGCCGCCAAAACATCAATTAGATCGGTTTCCTTGTCCGGATTTCTTTAAAGAATAGTTTTTCCATTCTCTCGATCAACAAATAGATGGGAAGTGGTAACCAAGAACTTAGAAGGACTATCACCAAAAAAATTTGTGAAACTCGTTCGAGAATAGAGTTTCTACCCACGCTGCAGTTCGTTATCACTATTCTTCAGTTCGTGTCATCCTTCTGGAAACGAATTTTTCACTTGCAACAACAGAAGCCTTGTCCCTGAGCCAGATCAAGGAGCAATTTGAGTTCATAGTAACAATGGTAACTTTGTATAATACATGGTTCAAAGTAAATATTGTAAGCAAGGCTATCCAGGATGAAAGTGGAGTCATGAAACGCTTCAAAATTGCTGGGAAAGAGACCGGAATTTGAAAGAGTACCGGGTTATTCGTCTGCTCTGACAACAACTAGAGAAACTGGTTCTCAGACTGGGACATATCCTTTTAATGAGCCAGTCAGATCCCAAAGAAAAAATGAGATAGCAACAGATCCCGAAGAATTGTTTACAATGAATGTGTTTTAGCATGTAATCGGTACAATTGAGAACGTGTTGGTCACTCCATTTTCACAACTGCCTAAATTTAATGACACAGTGTCATTCTTAAACATTATCAAAACCATTCATGCATTGTAATAATTGGAATAATCCTGTGCAGATTTAGAAATGAGTTTAACTAATGGAGAAAATGTGACATATCGCGTTAGGAATTGGCAGAGGAACTTTCTAACTGCAACTATTGTTGATGGGGCTTGAATCAGGAGAACCAATCAAAGATCATTTATGAAACAAAATGGCTCGCAGGATATATTTCCGAATGTGTGTCCATCACTTCGAATTTTTTCTAAACGTAACCTGTCGCTGGAGGATAACCAAATTTCAGTAAATTAAAACTTATCAAAACTAACTTATGGTAAACTCGGACTGAAGATAGACTTTCAGATCTTGCAAATTTATCTTTAGAAAATATTATTGGCAAAGGGCAAAACGAGGAAGTTGGCAATCTAGGCCTTTTAGTTGAGATTTTATTTCCTCATTTGTTTGTTTTAAACATTTTTATTAAAAACTATGTAAATTTGACGTCCACGGCGATATGATCGTTGTGTACGCATAGTAGCGTAAATAAACCTTTTCAAACAATATAGTGTTCTTTTTTACTGTTGATGTTTCTTATTCATAGACTACTATTGCTATCCTATAGCTAATCTTTCTGAAGTTTGAGTTATTATATATACATTCGCTAAGGCCAACTAGGGACCATGTTAAGCCTTTGTATATTTGGCAGCGAGTTTCATCTTCTTCACTCCTTCGTTCGTTTTGAGTGCGCCTGTTTGCGCTCCTCTGTCCAGGGTGTACCGCGTCTACTGTTGGAGTGTTCGTCTCAGGCTTGTCCCACTTGTCATTAATTCTTCCGAAATAGATCTCTATTGAAGCATCTTCTGGTTCTAGTTCCATAAATGAAGGTCTTCTTTAATATTTACGATCCAGAGCATTACAGTTTTGAGTCTTGAATCAATAAATTTAAGATTTTTTGTTAATCTGTTCTCCTCCATTCGTTTGAGATGGCCACAGAATCGTGCCCGTCTTTTGCAGATTGTTTTCGGCGATTTTCTATATTTTGCTGTAGATTTCTTTGTTGGGTCTCCTTTGATGGACGCCATTCTTGAAGTTGGAACCCAGAATTCATCAAATAATTTTTCTCCTCTTTTTTTTCCCAATTCTTCCAAGAGTCCTTTATCGGCAATCGGGAACAAGGTTTCAGCTTCATAAAAAAACTACTGGTTTTAGAACAGTTTCATAAAGACGTATCTTAGACATTTTTAGTTGTAGACCTCTCGCGAAGTTTGGTAGGCTATTTCTGGTTTGCGAATCCTTTCCCGAATACCTTCTGTATCCAATTCCATTTTTTATGATGATATCACCCAGATACTTAAATTTTTCCACTCATTAATCTCTCCGTATTTGGTTTGAAGTTTTGGTGGAGCATCTTTGATGTTAGTAGTTAACTCCGTTTTCTCAAAAGATATCTGCAAACCTGTTTGATCAGTAATTTCCTTCAGCAAATCACTTTGGATCCGAGCAATTTCTAAGTCATCTGATAGGATAGCGATGTCATCGACAAAAGCTAGAGTATCTATTGCGACCCCTTTAGATTTAATTCCCATTTTCAATGGATTGTAGTCAATTTCGCTCGCCAGGTCCGAATGGTCTTTTCGAAAACACAGTTACAAAGTAGTAGAGACAGATTGTCACCTTGCTTGACCCCAGATGTGATCTAAAAGAATCCAACAGCCATCCTAAAAACTTAACTTTCGATTTTGTGTTTGTCAGTATGGATCTATGATTACAGTCAATAGTTTTGGGTCAACTCCAAATTCATTAGCACTTCCCAGTCCATCTAGTCGTAAGCTTTCTTAAAGTCCAAAAACACTGATACACTTTGCTTTGACCTGAGCGTATAGTATCTGACGATCGTCTTGTGATTGTAGATCTGTTCCGCTGTTGAGCGACTTTTTCTGAAGCCCCTTGGTATTCGCCTATTTGGTTCCCAACTTGGGATTCTAATCTCTCCAGGATGGCAAGTGATAGAATTTTGTAGGTTACCAGAAACAAGGAAATTCCTCTGCAGTTGTCAATAATCTTCCTACGCCTTTTTTGTGCAACGGGTGGATTCAAGCTGTTTTCAAATCTTCGGGTACAATTTCTTCGTTCCAAATTTCTTCTATTTGCTTTTGCAAGATTTATATTAATTCTTCAGAGGTATAGTTCCATAGTTCTGCAGCTACGGAGTTCTTCTCCAGGTGCCTTATTGTTTTCGATCTGGCGATAAGTTATTATTAATATACAGGGTGGTCAGAAATTCACTCATCGGAGGGTAAGGGCAGTGTTCGGGACGTTGCACTAACGAAATAAATACAAAAAAAAATCTAGTAAAAGTCAGTACCGTTTTTTAGTTATTCGCAGTTAAAGTTGGCCAATATCAGCGCTGCGCGGGCGAATTCAAACAGCCTTCCACAGGCGGTGTTGCCAAGCGTACTCGAGGCATGGGACTGCCAAAGAAAACGAAAAAAAAAAACTCTCTTCGGAAGTGGGGATCGAACCCTCAACCTTGAGAGTTTACCATCTTACCGACTACGCTGCCAAGGCACTAGAATTTCCTTGTTTTTAGAAGCCACTAGGGTGGACTGTTTGTTCGTAATCGGAATTGATCGGTAATCCGCGACATTTTCGGGAAGTCGGTGGTGGGGCTAAAGGATTTTTTTTATAGGAATTGATTTTTTAATTTAATTGATCTGCTTGCTAGATTAATCTTTAATTTTTGTACAAAAATCGTTTAGTTACTGGCACAAAAAAAAAATCTGCAAACATAATTTATTCGTTGCAAAGAATCACAACATTTTTATTGATTAACGTGAATATCCTTGCTATTATTTTGCAACAGGTATCACTGTGAAAAACTGAATTCGAACTGGAAAAACAACTTCCTCCAAATCTTGGACCTTTTGAAAGTGAAAGGGATGTAACCCTTCGTCGTGAAGGACGTCCAAAACATTGGCAAGTGAGGCCTGGTAATTAAAAAACACAAAAATGACCCTCTTGAAAGGCTGCATTTAAACGGAGGAATTTGAGGATCACTTAGACTGGACGTACCTGCAATGCGTTGGCAATAACCCTAGAGCTTGTCCTCGGGTTATCAGCAGTCATTTCTAGGACATTGTCTTCAAATCCTACACTCCGCCTGAACCGATTTCGTCCGGCGTCGGGCCTGTGGACAACAATACTTCCCGTTTCCCTCAACCTTCTGTCAACCAACACAAAAGTGTTGGCCGATGGAATCACATGGTTAGGAAATCGAGTCGTGTAAATCTTAACTGCTTCGGCCCTGTTTTGTCCAGCAGCGGCATACGGCAAATGCATATCGGCCTACTTTTCAAACGAGAATTGATGACGTTGCATGATGACACTGTCTTTATCGGTAAGTTGCGTTCGACTGCGAGACTTCTTCTGGCATGGTCCTTTAGCCCCACCACCGACTTCCCGAAAAATGTCGCGGATTACCGATCAATTCCGATTACGAACAAACAGTCCGCCCTAGTGGCTTCTAAAAACAAGGAAATTCTAGTGCCTTGGCAGCGTAGTCGGTAAGATGGCAAACTCTCAAGGTTGAGGGTTCGATCCCCACTTCCGAAGAGAGTTTTTCTTTTCGTTTTCTTTGGCAGTCCCATGCCTCAAATACGCTTGGCAACACCCCTGTCGAAGGCTGTTTGAATTCGCCCGCGCAGCGCTCTTATTGGCCACCATTAGCTGCGAATAACTCAAAAACGGTACGACTTTTACTAGATTTTTTTTGTATTTATTTCGTTAGTGCAACGTCCCGAACACTGCCCTTAACCGCCGATGAGTGAATTTCTGACCACCCTGTATAAAGACTGTTTTCTGAACTTGGATTTGCTCAATTGGAATTCATAACGCATATATATACGTATTCGAAATTGAATTCCACGGAAACTACTTTTTCGATCTGGATAAAAATAGATAGGCAATACATTATTCCAAATTTTATCCTAAGCTATCCAGCCGTTTCGACGTGAAACAGTAACGAATATCCAAGAAAACAAACTTTTACATTTATAATTTTAGTAGCATGTAAAAAAATGTATGATATTTTCAATCTGTCTATATAGCCACCTTAATTGCGAATAAGCGCTTGCACATTTGAGGCGCCACAATGAGATTTCGCACCACCTGAAAAATTTGCTAGGGCCGCCTCTGCATCTATGTACGCTGTTCGGAAAGATACGCTGTTAACTAATTTAATGAATCTAGGTGTTCTAGTCAATGGTCTTTCGACTGGTTGATCTTGTTGCAGCAAGGCGCTGGCTCGCCTATAAAGTGCCACTAAACATCATATTTATTATAAACCCCGGATTCTTAGGTTCGAACCTATTTTGTTACCAACCTAATATTATCGAAATTTTAATTTTCTTTTCATCTTTAGTATAAACTAATGAAATTCGTAAATTTAATAGGACCTATAATAACCTAATTTTTATGTTATTACCTAAAATGACCTTATTCGCTTTTTATAACCTAAAAGGACCTAATTCGATGTACTGATCCAGTCCAATTGTAATTTCGTTACTTAAATAAAACAAATGACCGACCTGATTAGCTCAATGGTACGGGCCGTAATCTGGACTCGGAGACGCATGGGTTCGAACCCCACCGATGGCTGTTCTCAAATGGCATTCCGTGTTTTTCCTTTTCCCCTCCAGGAAAATGACGAAACAGTGACTAATTCACAGGCTTTGGCTGCTTCCTTTTCCCCCCTTCCTTCTAAAAAATCTCGTTTTCTTCTTCTACATCGATCAAAGTTAATGTCACGTGGGTGATCCACCCAGTCACCATCCCTAGCTGTATCTATTACTACGTGACTCCTGAGCTCCAAGACACTGGAAATGGTCCGAGGGTGAAGCCGAACTTGGAGGGTAAACAGACTAGGTTTAGATGTAAAACAAATGGATTATTTTTATATTGGTGTAACTATTCACCACAATATTAAACGACGTGTTTTAAAGTCATTGTTGACGGTAACATTGAGAAAAGCTGTAACAATACGGTGTGCCAACTTCACATTATTACAAAGGTTTAGTTCAGTAGAAATAATCGACAAAGCAAGTGTTAAACATAGCATGTTAAACGTTAACAATCTCAGGAACGCAAACACTTTCTGATAAATTAACAGTTGTATGCCGTCATCGTTCAGTGGTAACACGGAAATTAAAACGTTGTGTACGCCTACATTCTTTTAGTTCCTTCTTTAAACGCAATCATGCCTAAACAGAAATCCTGAAGTAGTCTCCTGCGAGAGTTAATTGGAACTTTTTTTTATAAAAAAAAATGCTTAACGTCTCCTATAACTACTAGGTCTTTAGAGACGGGAAAGGATGGGGGGCAAGGAATGGGAAGGAATTCGGCCATGGCATTTTTGAAGGAAGCATCGCGGCATTCACCTGGAGTGATTTGGGGAAACCATGGAAAACCCAAATCTGGATGCCCGGACGGGAATTCGAACCTCCGTCCTCCCGAATGCGAGGCCAGAACGCTAACCGTTACACCACCACGCTCGGTGATTGGAACGGATAAGAACTTTTCTACAGATGGGAAAATTATATATTGTCAAGCATGTGTAAAACCAGTATGTTTAATTTGTTTTATGTATGTATATCTTTTATAATCTCCAAAAATAAATTAGAATTTGTTTTCATTTCTAAAGTAACATGAAGTGATAGTGTAGACTGCTGGATGAAATTTCATATTAACTGGGTATTATCCGAGGTGTTATATTCAGGTGGACTATTTTAATTTTTGCCTTCTATCTAGGTGCCTTCAGAAAAACGATCCCACGTACTACAATATCAGAATTCATCAACTCCTTCGGCAAATGTTACCAGGAGAAATGCCTCCGAACAGAAGCAGAGTTTCATTACAAGTTCTAAGCTGGGTGCAGAAGATTCGTTTAACCTGCGTCTATGTGAAGCTCTCACTGCCGCTAAATTACCAGTTTCAACAGTCAACACTGCTGAAAAACTTTTGGAAGAATTTTATAATAGAAAAATATCAGATGAATCCACTTTAAGAAAGAATTACTTGCCTCATATGTATGAGAAAACCATTGAGGAAGTATGGGCGGACATTGCTGACCACTTCATCTGGTTAAGTGTAGATGAGACGGCAGATACACATAGCCAGCGTTGTTGTGGGCAAGCTCGCATGTGAGGAACCTCATGTCATTATGTGCAGAGAATTTCCCACGACAAACCACTCTACTGTGGCAATTGCTATATGGGATGCATTGAAGGTGTTGGGGCCAGATACAAAACACGAGGATAAGTTGCGGTTGTTGGTGACAGACAGTGCAGCTTATATGATAAAAGCGGGGGAGTGTTTGAAGGCATTCCATCCCCGAAAGGTGCATGTCACGTGATTAGCTCATCGGGTCCACCAGGTAGCTGAAAAAATTCGGGAAGCACCCTGTAGTTAATGAGATAATTTATTCAGTGAAAGCGCGAAATCGAGTAGTTACTTTCAGGGAAAAGCTTCCATCAGCACCCCTCCTTCCGGAGGCAGCAGTGACACTATGGGGACCTAGACCTCAGCCGCAGTATATTATGCACAAAACTGTGAGAGCATCGCGGAGGTCATCGATGCACTGGATGAAAGCGAAGCTATTGCTATAGTAAAGAAAGTGCTGCATCCAGTAGGAGGAAGTCGGACAGTGTCGGGATCCTAACGGGTTTTTCCTTCTAATATTCACTTTGTGAACAAAATAGTCAAAATATGTGTTAACACGATAAACTGATTCCTTGTGAAGAAAAAAAATAATAAACCAATCGTGAACAATAGCAGTTGAGGTAATAAAAACACATTTCATTACATGTGTGCAATGTCCCGGTTTTGTCCGACGTTGTTGGACAAAACCGGGAACTGTAAATAATAATAAAAAAAACATATTGTAAGTTTGCAATTACACTATTTACTAAAGGAAAACTAGCAAGATATGACGTATTATGCATATAGAATTTGAAACTATATCAACCCTACATCAAATAACAATGATTTATGTTACTCTCTAAGCGTTAAACTTTTTAGGCACAAAAATCACAAATGAAAGTTTGGTCTTGTTCATCTGCATTGCTGCACGCTTCATGTGAAGGCACTGTATCCGACTCTCCTTAGATTTGGAATGTTCATATAAACCGTCGCACAGGATGCATGCCTCATCACCTTCAGCCTCCTCTCGCCTGATGTCAAGGATTCTTTTTTCTTTGGCTTCTTCTTTTTCACCTCAATTTTTGGTTTTTTTTTGTCTTCTTGAAAAGACTTCGCTTCATGGCTAAGTCTCTCTTATCTAGTTTTTTGATCCTTTCTTTTTCTTCTAGTTCTAATTTGTAAGGGGATGAAGTAATGATAGCTATTTTTCTTCGCCTCTTGTCGGATTTCCTGATGGCCCAACTTAATTGAAATAATATTTTTGTATAGTTTTAAAATATTTATAAATCTTCAAACAATAACTAAACAAGTAAATTCCATATTAATCAAGCAAAAATATCATTCGTCCAAAACCAGGAACTTCCCGCTAATGTATGACGACCCACATCCCGGCTTTGTCCGACCATGCCATTTTGAAGTATTGTTATTCTAACATTGTTCAAACAACTCACAGAATAAGAAGTAAATAATGAGCTATCATACGTTGTACTTACTAAAACTAAATCCTTAGGTATTTAGGAGTGGTAGCGTAATATTGCAGACCCCGGATTGTTAACCTTCTAGGGTGAAACTTGTAAGAAATGACCAGTGCGAAATGGTTTGGTTTACACATCTGCTCACTGCACGCTGTCATGGCGCTCGCCTGGAACTAGTTCTAGAAGTTTTTGCTAGATATCACCACAAATCAAGCTATAAAACTGGAATTCCTGTTTTGTCCACCTACCCGGTTTTATCCGACTTTCCCCTGCCAGCTGTACATGATTTAACATATATAAAGGCAAATTGTTCTGTGTCATAATAGAAGTTTTAAATGAGTTTTTTACCATATACTATAAAGACAAAATGTTTTGAACATAATAGTGGTTTAATTCACATGTTTTAATGTGATCGAACAAAGTCATGTTAGACGTTTTTAGGGAGTACTTGACATTGTATTATAATATTACAATGTTTTTAACACTATGGCAGCATATATTGCGTATTTCAAATATTTCCCTTCAAAACGTGTATGTTCCTAAATCAGAATTTTAAAAATCTATAAAAGCCTAAAACGTGAGTTGAATAAACCTAAATTTGGTTTTTTATAACCTAAAATCCTTGATGAACCGCAGTCATATTTTCCCCTCAATGAGCAATAAAAAGAGTCCCCAAAACGAAAACATCAAAAAATGGGCATACTGCCACGTACCATCGAGTGTGGAGGGCCTCTTCCAGAATTCAGAAGCCTATTAGAGAAACCCTGGGGACCTTAAGGCTTTCCTACGGGTACAGAGTTTGGGTGAAACTATATAGCCTTTTCCAACCAAATGTCAACCTCTCCTTCATATGGTGCACCCTGTTTGGCTCTGGCGACTGAAAGATTCCCGGTATAAGGAATCACCCACTGCTTACCAACGGCCTCCGAAAGGAGGGCGGAAGAGCGGGGAGCGGTTCAGGGCACCCTCTTGCCCTTGGGTTTGGAGACGGCCCCTAAAGGCGAATGAATCAGAAATCATCAACGGCATGGGGATGCAGAAGGCAACGGGAAACAACTGCATTAAAGACCCAAAGGGAATACTGAGGACATGTAATTCTCTCAAATTACATATATCATGATGGCTTCTTCCTGGGTAAAATACTCCGGAGGTACAATAGTCCCCCAATCGGATCTCCGGGTGGGGACTGCTCAGGGAGGAGTCATCAGAATGGATAGAAACATTCTACGAGTCGGAGCGTGGAATGTTAGAAGTCTGAATAGGGCAGGTAGGTTAGAAAACTGAAAAAAGGTGATGGAACAGTAGTGCCTGAAGGGGGGTGCGGCGCCATCTTGGATTTTCCCCCTCCCCTCCCCCCGCCGTGCACGTGCCGCCAGACCACCCACGTCGCGCAGGTGTTCGCCAGGCCGCGCAGGCGGAAGCCATTAGTCATGTCAACACCTGTCAACAAGGCCATTAATTATCGCTCCCCTTGCAGCCGGCCGCCGCGCACGTGTGCTGCAGCCCCACCCGGCGTCAGTTTGCAGCCATGTCTCGTCTGGTGATGTTGTTCTCCTCTGTCTACCAACTCAAACGCTGGTGATACGAAACGTTTGACGATAGGGTTATCGTCAAACACGAGTTTGAACCTGTTGTTGTTCTGGAAAAAGTGGGACACAATAAAATTGTTTTAACATACTACGAATGGAACGTCCTGATCCAGGAATTGGACGTAGTGTCCGAGTTATTCAACGCCGGCACCGACAGCATCCCGCTTGGTGAGCACACCGTCTCCTGCCGAACGATTGCCGGGGTGAAGACTGTTTGTTTCCACCTCAATGACGATCCTGCCAGCGGTGTCTTCTTCGGCCAGTCTACTTGGAGGAACTTCGTCGACGCGCAGCCGGCCGTGACCAACGCCTTGACCGTCAAGCAGAAGTGGGGCTACTTGGTGGCGCCATATTATACAGAATTTGTGGACATTCTAGCTAATAAAGTGCTACGAGACTTCAATTGGCTACAGTGCAAAAACTGATTGACATGCACATTAACAATGTTCGTGTAGCTCAAGTGACACCCAGTTCATCATTGGATTATGCACAATTAAGACTTGAACTTATTGCATATAAAAATTTGTTAGTATCTGATGATGAAATAATATTGTAATTAAGAATTATGAACCTGGATATGATGTTTGTGGACCTTATTAACTAAAGTGTTTAAAATAAATAACACATTTTATTTTATTTCTTATTTTTTTATTTCACCCACCATTGGGCAATTAAAAATACATTTTCAACAGCGCATATAGCGTTACAAAATAAATGTCCTTTACAAAGTTTTATCAAATTATTTTTCTTGAGTTCATGTAGAGGCGGGCATCCTAAATCTTCTATATTGTAGCAGACTTTCTCGCGAATAATCTTCTGAAACCAACGAGCCTTCTCCCGTCCTTTAACGTAAATAATGGAGTCATCTTCATTTGTGATTGCATGTAGAATAGTACATAGTTTGCTAAAGGTTATACCAGCAGCAGTCCAAGGTATTCCATGGTAATTATTTGTCAGCCATTTGACTGTTGGCTCATTACCTCCACGTGATGGTGAATTTACAGAGATGCAATGTGTGGCGATAATGTTGTCTGATTGCACTACACAGACGGCAACTTCTTTGAAGATAAACACTCCTTCTCTCGTCTTGAATCCTTGAGCGTCCAGGAAGATGGTCGGCATGATACTGGGTGGCAATGATGGGCGCTATCTGGTTTTATGCGAGCTTACGCACAACACTTGTTAGCGGTACGTATTCCACAACACGGTCGTGAAGGATTAGACAGTATGCGGCGGTGTAGGCTGGAAAATTGTCAGTGCTATCAAACTCCATACGAATATCTACAGGTCCCGTTTTTACCGACTCATTTTGATGTGAACAGGTGCCCACCATAAATCATCAACACCTGTCATCAAGCTGTCAAGAAGGCCACGGGTTCAGTTGCAAGTTTTTTTCCCCATGTATTCCTTATGTACGGTGGTCAGCGGACAGTTTTTTCCCCCTCCCCCTCCCCGCCGCGCACGTGCCGCGCAGGTGTTCGCCTCAGATCATAAATGGGAATAATATGCTAATGAGGCTACGCGGCGGGGATTACGTAATATTTCCGGCAGTGCAAGACCCTACCCTGGGGGGCACAAATCTGTACCTAGGTGAATGTGTATGAATGTTTTGCAAATAGTGTTTGTGTGAAGAGGAAATATACCGTTTATCTGTGTATCTAGTTGGTAAATATATACAGTGCACTGCTTAGGTTGCTGCAAAAACATGTATACCAGTATAGTTCAAATATTTCAATGCTGTACATATTAAAAAAAAAAAAAAAAAAAATATGGAAAGTTAAAATTTATTCACAAATTCGCCTATTTCTCTTAGGCAGGTGGTCGTAGGTTCAAAGTTCTAAAACATATAAATTAAGATTTAATCTTTAAATAGTGTTACGACATATCAATTTACAAGTAATTTTTCTACCAAGTGCAGAGAAATTTATTCTATGAGAATCTGTCGAGCCGTTTTCGAGATACTAGTTTTAACGTTATATGATGTTGAATAAGCCGCCCGCCCGCTGACTTGAATGAATTTCATATACCCCGCAGCCAGCAGGCCACCCCAACCCTACCTGGAGCCGCAATGTATTATACTGTTTGGGCCCGCACGAAAAAAAAAAATCCCATCGACCGCCATTAATTTCTTTGTCCGCCCCATCTGTTTTGAGAGGTGTCCTCCTAACAAAACGTTCTTAGGTGCCGCCACCCCTTCATGATATAATAATTGTAGATTGCACTTGAATTCAGAGTACAGATACATTATTTTTTATTCGTTGAATACGAAATAACGAAATCCTTGATAATTTCCAACATGAATACGACAAAAACATTCTGAAAGCTGTGAACATTTCAACGATTGGGCAAATAAATCTGGTATTTCAGATAGTGTACTAAGTACCTAGGTTATATTCCCAAACATCGCCACAGTATGTGTGGAGTAAGAACAAACGACATTATTGATACTGGCTGGTACTGTGAGTAAGCATTCAGCCACGGCCTTTTGAAGGAATCATCCCGGTATTCTCCTGGAGTAATTTCGGAAACCATGGAAAACCGAAATCCGTATAGCCGGAAGAGGATTCGAATCTTGCGTCCTCCCGAATGAGAGGCCAGAGCGTTACCTCTCACCCACCACGCTCTGTCACAGAATTCTCACATTTACTCAATAAAGAGGAGCGACGGCTGCAGAAAAACCTAATTAACCCACAGAAAGACTTGGGATATCAGCATCGAAGGGGTCAGAACCGGGAAAAAAGCGTTAATAAGCTGACTCTGTCGAAATGAATTTAAATAAAGTCGGTCGTTTCACAACACCTTGTTTACAATTTAACAGTGATCAAATTCCTAACAGAAAATCAGTTATGAGGACGAAGTGATACAGAATGATGTTCGATGTGCAATGTCATGCTCTGCAGATTTTTTTTTCGTTCTTCTGTCTACTGAAACAGAAAATGTATATGGATGTGTGTTATTTCGTTCTTATCACAGCGTGCCAGTAAAACTTAGTAAAATTTTCGTCATTGTTTACTGCATAATGTTAAGTATGCCAAAACGTTTCAGTCTTTCGGATTCCACGTTAAACCCAGGAACCTCGGTGCCCTGTAGTGTTACCAGATCATGTTAGATAAGCATTAAAAGAGCTGGTCGTCCCACATCTCATAAAAATTTCCGAAATGTTATGAAAACTATAAAAGATAGTAAACACAGATAAAAAAATCACAAAAATGATGTAATATTCACTCCACGAAAGAAGTCATCGATTGACATGGTTAGAAGGTGACTGAGGATGTATCAGTTTCATTAAGAATTCGCCATTCCTCAGTGGTGCGGTAAAGCGTGGACGATTCGTTGAATATGTCTCAAGGGAGTTCAGAGGACGACGAGGGGTTCGACTGATGCCGCGGGAACTGGAGTAGGGCATTCTGCCTTTTTAAGGTGCCTTATTATCAGAGAGTCAGTGCACGCGGTTTGTTGAATATGGCAGCAAAGAGTTGGAGGGTAGAAGAAGCTTCCTTTTAACAGTTAAATAGGAGCTATATAATGTTTTAGGTACATGTTAAAGACACTCAAAGTGGTTATTCTTTTGCTATTTCGCAATCATTTTTGGATAAATTCGAATCTACAAACACAAATAAATGGAAAACTAATCTTGCTGTCTCATTGTCGAGGTGAGTGGTGGCTTTTAGTTCAACTGCTGTTGTAAGGTGAAGAAAAAGAGGACGTTTCGAGGACCCTTGCAAAGAATTAGGTTTCGTGCAAGCATCTATGCGAGAAAATGGATATTGGGAGCCGTAAAGAGGGCATTAGCGAATATTATTATCTGAAATTTGTGGTTTTCGCCCGACAAACATGTTACCCAGGGAGCAAAAACTTTTCAACATCTTAATTTACCATCATTTCCTGCACTGTAGTGTGTCCTCTTGCAAGTTTCAGTGTAGTTTAACTCACTGTGTCTTTTTCAATGATGTCACCGACCGTGGTGAGTGAGTGGTAACGTTCTGCCCTTGCATTCCAGAGGACGCAGGTTCCAGTCCCCGTCCTGCATTAGCATAGGGTATTACGTTTTCTACCGGTAAATACTATATTACTAAGAGGCTACTGCAACTCATCATTGAAGGGAAGATATAGGGGAAATGATCTGCTGGAAGAAGATGGATTTCGTGGCTGAAGGACATTCAGATATGGTACAACTGCACGTCAGAAGAGGCTTTCTGTGTTGCAAAAATCACAAATGGCTGATTTCAGTTATACGTCTCACAAATTGTACATTAGCATAGGCAATTACGTATTATACCGGTAAATACTGTATTACTAAGAAAATATGATCACACGATCAGATACAGGAGTTAAATGAATTCGGTATTGGGGACTTAGTGCATGCCTATTGTTTCTGAGTGGGGTGTCTGTATTATACGAGGTGGGAGGCACCAGCTGCTGGAACTCATCATTGAAGGGAAATGTGTCACTCCCCACGTATTTCCTTAAAAAAGGTGTGAAAAAAATGATTAAAATACCTTAAGCCACAAAATTCCATAAATATAGTAGAAGTTGGAAAAAATTTATTTCATTTCACTTCACGAAAAAGTCACGATTTACATCTGCCTGCATTACACAGCAAAGTGGCATCTTTATGAAGTGTATTCATCACTGAAATGGACTAAAGAAAAGTGTGATATCTGTGTAAATTGCGTGTTCGGCTGATAAGGCAGTCTCCGGGAAGAAGAAGAAGAAAAAGAATGATAATTGGACAGATGTGTGCATCACAGAGCTCAATGTTATCGAATGCCTAGCCATCAGTAGACACACGAGCCGTCATAACTTGCGTTATATTAGGGTAAGTTCAGGTCAGCTGCGCTGGATAAATTGTTGCATTGTGTTAACAATTGAGCTTGGTGTTACAGCCAATTGCACTGTTTGACCAAAGTCTCAAGTGCTGTGGATATGATGTTTGTGAGACCGCACACCTAGCCATGACCATCGCCAAGTCTGTTTCAAGGAAAAAAATAACCAGTTTATGTTGAAATAATAACTTTCTCAGCCTTTTTTCAGTCTTCAGTATCGAAGTCTCTTGTGAATGATTCCACTAACTAAAGTGATGCTTGACAGGCATACTATCCTTAGTTTTCCCTTGCGAAATGTCTGATCTAACAGTTCAGCTGAGACATTTAGGGTGGCAAAATCCGTAATTGGGGAGATAAACACGCAGGCTCTTCCATGATGGCTGCCCTGATAATGCTCTCAATCAGTTTTACTCTATCATCTACGTGGAATGGCTGTATCAAAATACAAGTTTCACAAAAAATTAATGCAAAACACTTTATTAGAGAGCTTGCAGAAGACGAAATAAATTACCTCCCTTACAATAATCCTCAACTGTCGATAGGAATGCAACTCTAGATAAAAAAAAAAAAAGTGCAACGCACCTCATTAATGAAAGTTACTACATTAAAATTCTCCACACATTGACAGGGAAACATCTTTGGGACATTGATGTGCCAAGGCTGTGAAACATTACCGAGTTGTTCGTACGGTGCTGGCAGAGTAAGCGCACGGATGCTTGAGTCTTGCGATTTGAATTTCTGCAAAACGTGGAGTTCTTCGTGATAAATTTATAAACTTTCTGAGGCAAATCACTGTCGCAATTTTTTAAAGTATGCAAGTATGCTGTACACACTACAAGGCATAGACACATAGAGCATAATAGTACAAAAAGAACTGATCCCCACGATAAAGTAACCTCCAAAGGGCACATGTGAATAGTTCTTATCCCGACACATGCGAAAAATGCGGTACAGAGCAAAGTTAGTTGGAAAAAAAATGGAAGAATGCATACTTTCTGCAGAAACAGCGGTAACAGATGCATAGCATATCGTCGTATCTAAAAGTTGTCACGAACTGCACCACTCAAGAACAAGCTAGGAAAGGTGCCAAGCACAAACTTCGAAAGTATATACCTTTTAGGACTTACAGAATATTGAAAACTTATACATGCACACACCAGTGTCAAGGATCATGAAAATATGCTCGGCCTCACAAATAGTGACAGATGTTTCGGAATTTCTTGAGTTAACAGTCTGATCCTCATTCTGTTTCTATTTACCGCATACTTTGACAAGGCGTGTAGTGGGCATTCGCCTGGAGTGATTTCAGGAAACTATGGAAAAAATAACTTAAATCTGGATGGTCGCTTCCCGAATGCGATGCCAGAGTGCTATCGCTCGCCCAACAGTCATCGTCAATCCTCTTACGCACCCCACCTCATAAAATCCCGAAATGTTATGAAAACCGCAAAACATAGTGAATACAGGTAAAATATCGCCAAAAATTATGTAATATTTCAACATAAACTGGTTATTTTTTTCCTTGAAACAGACTTGGCGATGGTCATGGCTAGGTGTGCGGTCTCACAAACATCATATCCACAGCACTTGAGACTTTGGTCAAACAGTGCAATTGGCTGTAACACCAAGCTCAATTGTTAACACACATGCAACAATTTATCCAGCGCAGCTGACCTGAACTTACCCTAATATAACGCAAGTTATGACGGCTCGTGTGTCTACTGATGGCTAGCATTCGATAACATTGAGCTCTGTGATACACACATCTGTCCAATTATCATTCTTTTTCTTCTTCTTCTTCCCGGAGACTGCCTTATCAGCCGAACACGCAATTTACACAGATATCACACTTTTCTTTAGTCCATTTCAGTGATGAATACACTTCATAAAGATGCCACTTTGCTGTGTAATGCAGGCAGATGTAAATCGTGACTTTTTCGTGAAGTGAAATGAAATAAATTTTTTCCAACTTCTACTATATTTATGGAATTTTGTGGCTTAAGGTATTTTAATCATTTTTTTTTCACACCTTTTTTTAAGGAAATACGTGGGGAGTGACACATTTCCCTTCAATGATGAGTTCCAGCAGCTGGTGCCTCCCACCTCGTATAATACAGACACCCCACTCAAAACATAGGCATGCACTAAGTCCCCAATACCGAATTCATTTAACTCCTGTATCTGATCGTGTGATCATATTTTCTTAGTAATACAGTATTACCGGTATAATACGTAATTGCCTAGCTAATGTACAATTTGTGAGACGTATAACTGAATCAGCCATTTGTGATTTTTGCAACACAGAAAGCCTCTTCTGACGTGCAGTTGTACCATATCTGAATGTCCTTCAGCCACGAAATCCACTTCTTCCAGCAGATCATTTCCCCTATATCTTCCCTTCAATGATGAGTTGCAGTAGCCTCTTAGTAATATAGTATTTACCGGTAGAAAACGTAATACCCTATGCTAATGCAGGACGGGGACTGGAACCTGCGTCCTCTGGAATGCAAGGGCAGAACGTTACCACTCACTCACCACGGTCGGTGACATCATTGAAAAGACACAGTGAGTTAAACTACTCTGAAACTTGCAAGAGGACACACTACAGTGCAGGAAATGATGGTAAATTAAGATGTTGAAAAGTTTTTGCTCCCTGGGTAACATGTTTGTCGGGCGAAAACACACAAATTTCAGATAATAATATTCGCTAATGCCCTCTTTACGGCTCCAATATCCATTTTCTCGCATAGATGCTTGCACGAAACCTAATTCTTTGCAAGGGTCCTCGAAACGTCCTCTTTTTCTTCACCTTACAACAGCAGTTGAACTAAAGCCACCACTCACCTCGACAATGAGACAGCAAGATTAGTTTTCCATTTATTTGTGTTTGTAGATTCGAATTTATCCAAAAATGATTGCGAAATAGCAAAAGAATAACCACTTTGAGTGTCTTTAACATGTACCTAAAACATTATATAGCTCCTATTTAACTGTTAAAAGGAAGCTTCTTCTACCCTCCAACTCTTTGCTGCCATATTCAACAAACCGCGTGCACTGACTCTCTGATAATAAGGCACCTTAAAAAGGCAGAATGCCCTACTCCAGTTCCCGCGGCATCAGTCGAACCCCTCGTCGTCCTCTGAACTCCCTTGAGACATATTCAACGAATCGTCCACGCTTTACCGCACCACTGAGGAATGGCGAATTCTTAATGAAACTGATACATCCTCAGTCACCTTCTAACCATGTCAATCGATGACTTCTTTCGTGGAGTGAATATTACATCATTTTTGTGATTTTTTTTATCTGTGTTTACTATCTTTTATAGTTTTCATAACATTTCGGAAATTTTATGAGATGTGGGACGACCAGCTCTTTAATGCTTATCTAACATGATCTGGTAACACTACAGGGCACCGAGGTTCCTGGGTTTAACGTGGAATCCGAAGACTGAAACGTTTTGGCATACTTAACATTATGCAGTAAACAATGACGAAAATTTTACTAAGTTTTACTGGCACGCTGTGATAAGAACGAAATAACACACATCCATATACATTTTCTGATTCAGTAGACAGAAGAACGAAAAAAAATCTGCAGAGCATGACATTGCACATCGAACATCATTCTGTATCACTTCGTCCTCATAACTGATTTTCTGTTAGGAATTTGATCACTGTTAAATTGTAAACAAGGTGTTGTGAAACGACCGACTTTATTTAAATTCATTTCGACAGAGTCAGCTTATTAACGCTTTTTCCCGGTTCTGACCCCTTCGATGCTGATATCCCAAGTCTTTCTGTGGGTTAATTAGGTTTTTCTGCAGCCGTCGCCCTCTTTATTGAGTAAATGTGAGAATTCTGTGACAGAGCGTGGTGGGTGAGAGGTAACGCTCTGGCCTCTCATTCGGGAGGACGCAAGATTCGAATCCTCTTCCGGCTATACGGATTTCGGTTTTCCATGGTTTCCGAATTACTCCAGGAGAATACCGGGATGATTCCTTCAAAAGGCCGTGGCTGAATGCTTACTCACAGTACCAGCCAGTATCAATATGTCGTTTGTTCTTACTCCACACATACTGTGGCGATGTTTGGGAATATAACCTAGGTACTTAGTACACTATCTGAAATACCAGATTTATTTGCCCAATCGTTGAAATGTTCACAGCTTTCAGAATGTTTTTGTCGTATTCATGTTGGAAATTATCAAGGATTTCGTTATTTCGTATTCAACGAATAAAAAATAATGTATCTGTACTCTGAATTCAAGTGCAATCTACAATTATTATATCATGAAGGGGTGGCGGCACCTAAGAACGTTTTTGTTAGGGGACACCTCTCAAAACAGATGGGGCGGACAAAGAAATTAATGGCGGTCGATGGGATTTTTTTTTCGTGCGGGCCGAAACAGTATAATACATTGCGGCTCCAGGTAGGGTTGGGGTGGCCTGCCGGCTGCGGGGTATATGAAATTCATTCAAGTCAGCGGGCGGGCGGCTTATTCAACATCATATAACGTTAAAACTAGTATCTCGAAAACGGCTCGACAGATTCTCATAGAATAAATTTCTCTGCACTTGGTAGAAAAATTACTTGTAAATTGATATGTCGTAACACTAAAGATTAAATCTTAATTTATATGTTTTAGAACTTTGAACCTACGACCACCTGCCTAAGAGAAATAGGCGAATTTGTGAATAAATTTTAACTTTCCATATTTTTTTTTTTTTTTTTTTTTTAATATGTACAGCATTGAAATATTTGAACTATACTGGTATACATGTTTTTGCAGCAACCTAAGCAGTGCACTGTATATATTTACCAACTAGATACACAGATAAACGGTATATTTCCTCTTCACACAAACACTATTTGCAAAACATTCATACACATTCACCTAGGTACAGATTTGTGCCCCCAGGGTAGGGTCTTGCACTGCCGGAAATATTACGTAATCCCCGCCGCGTAGCCTCATTAGCATATTATTCCCATTTATGATCTGAGGCGAACACCTGCGCGGCACGTGCGCGGCGGGGAGGGGGAGGGGGAAAAAACTGTCCGCTGACCACCGTACATAAGGAATACATGGGGAAAAAACTTGCAACTGAACCCCGTGGCCTTCTTGACAGCTTGATGACAGGTGTTGATGATTTATGGTGGGCACCTGTTCACATCAAAATGAGTCGGTAAAAACGGGACCTGTAGATATTCGTATGGAGTTTGATAGCACTGACAATTTTCCAGCCTACACCGCCGCATACTGTCTAATCCTTCACGACCGTGTTGTGGAATACGTACCGCTAACAAGTGTTGTGCGTAAGCTCGCATAAAACCAGATAGCGCCCATCATTGCCACCCAGTATCATGCCGACCATCTTCCTGGACGCTCAAGGATTCAAGACGAGAGAGGAGTAGTGTTTATCTTCAAAGAAGTTGCCGTCTGTGTAGTGCAATCAGACAACATTATCGCCACACATTGCATCTCTGTAAATTCACCATCACGTGGAGGTAATGAGCAACAGTCAAATGGCTGACAAATAATTACCATGGAATACCTTGGACTGCTGCTGGTATAACCTTTAGCAAACTATGTACTATTCTACATGCAATCACAAATGAAGATGACTCCATTATTTACGTTAAAGGACGGGAGAAGGCTCGTTGGTTTCAGAAGATTATTCGCGAGAAAGTCTGCTACAATATAGAAGATTAGGATGCCCGCCTCTACATGAACTCAAGAAAAATAATTTGATAAAACTTTGTAAAGGACATTATTTTGTAACGCTATAGCGCCTGTTGAAAATGTATTTTTAATTGCCCAATGGTGGGTGAAATAAAAAAATAAGAATAAAATAAAATGTGTATTTATTTAAACACTTTAGTTAATAAGGTCCACAAACATCATATCCAGGTTCATAATTCTTAATTACAATATATTTACATCATCAGATACTAACAAATTTTTATATGCAATAAGTTCAAGTCTTAATTGTGCATAATCCAATGATGAACTGGGTGTCACTTGAGCTACACGAACATTGTTAATGTGCATGTCAATCAGTTTTTGCACTGTAGCCATATTGAAGTCTCGTAGCACTTTATTAGCTAGATGTCCACAAATTCTGTATAATATGGCGCCACCAAGTAGCCCCACTTCTGCTTGACGGTCAAGGCGTTGGTCACGGCGGCTGCGCGTCGACGAAGTTCTCCAAGTAGACTGGCCGAAGAAGACACCGCTGCAGGATCGTCATTGAGGTGGAAAACAAACAGTCTTCACCCGGCAATCGTTCGGCAGGAGACGGTGTGCTCACCAAGCGGGATGCTGTCGGTGCCGGCGTTGAATAACTCGGACACTACGTCCAATTCCTGGATCAGGACGTTCCATTCGTAGTATGTTAAAACAATTTATTGTGTCCCACTTTTTCCAGAACAACAACAGGTTCAAACTCGTGTTTGGACGATAACCCTATCGTCAAACGTTTCGTATCACCAGCGTTGAGTTGGTAGACAGAGGAGAACAACATCACCAGACGAGACATGGCTGCAACTGACGCCGGGGGGCTGCAGCAACACGTGCGCGGCGGCCGGCTGCAAGGGGAGCGATAATTAATGGCCTTGTTGACAGGTGTTGACATGACTAATGGCTTCCGCCTGCGCGGCCTGGCGAACACCTGCGCGACGTGGGTGGTCTGGCGGCACGTGCACGGCGAGGGGAGGGGAGGGGGAAAATCCAAGATGGCGCCGCACCCCCCTTCAGAGCACTACTTGGAACAACTTAAGTTAGATGTTGTTGGGATTAGTGAGATTAAATGGAAGGACGCACAGGATTTCTGGTCTGGGGAACACAGGATAATTAGCACACAAGCTTTCAATGGAGTCACTGGTGTAAGATTTGTAATGAAGAAGAAAGCAGGGAAACGGGTGAGTTATTATGAACAGTTTAGTGACAGGATTATTTTGATGAGGTTAGAAACCAAACCCGTCCCAACCACATTAGTACAAGTAGTATATGCCAACGTCACAGGAAGATGACGAAGAAATAGAAAAAATATACGCTGAAATTGAAGAATTAATCCACTATGTGAAGGGGGAGGAAAATCTAATAATCAAGGGTGATTGGAATGGAATAGTGGGAGAAGGAAAAGAGGGGAATACTGTAGGAAGTTTTGGTATAGGAGAAAGAAATGAGCGAGGAAGCAGTTTGCTAGAATTTTGTGAAAGATATAAGCTAGTAGTGGCGAACTCACTGTTTAAGAACCATGCAAGACGAATATACACCTGGAAACGTCCTGGAGATACAGGCAGATATCAGCTAGATTATATCATGGTCAAACAGAGATTCAGGAATCATAGACTGTAAAGCGTACCCAGGAGCAGACATAGACTCGGGCCATAATTTGATAGTAATGAAGTGCAGGCTGAAATTCAAGCGAATAAGGAAGGAGTATAAGCAGAACAGACTGGAAGTGAATAAACTGAAACTATCTAGCACCAGAGAAAAATTTACAGAAATGGTAGACATAGGTCTAAGAAGTAACTGTGAAAGGAGCTCAACCGAGGGCGAATGGAATGCATTAAAGACCGAAATAATGAAAGCTGGTAAAGAAACATTAGGCTTTAGGGAACAAGCTGCCCGAAAACCTTGGAGCTGATGGATCAGAGGAGAAGGTACA